>CM033736.1:45318706-46025182 GCA_019671005.1 Hibiscus mutabilis
ATGATAATATTAACAAATAAAAAACATGTTTTTACAAGAATAAATGATTAATTCTTTATATAATATACACAATTAGATTCACATCCAAGTCCAACTCAAAACGAATTGGCCCAAAAATTTAAAGATTGACCCGACCTGACCCGATCCAAACGACCTGATATCGACCCGACTCGAAAACATCCGATCCGATCTTGACCCGACCCAAAAACAACCGATCTGATATTGACCCGAATCACTGATCCAATACCCGAATTGACTTGAATCATCATAGAACCGAACTAAAATCCGAACCAGACCCAAACCGATCCGACCCGAATTTAAATCGAATACAGTCAAACCTGAAATGAACCGAACCGAAACGATCCGATCCAAACCGAAACCGAACCGAACGACTCGTTTGCCACCTCTATTTGTGGCACATCTTTTCTCTGTCTTTATAACACGTCTCTGTCTTTTGACATGTTTTTTGGATGCCTTTTCGGCCGCTTGATGCTCGTGTAGTGTTCCTCACGACGTTTGTTCTTGATTTGGGTTTGTCGGTGGTCTTGTATAGCTTGATCCCCTTTTGTGGTTGTTTGCCGATATAATCGGAACTATGTAGCGGATCGGAGCCTATGGAACCGACGTAAAAGGTATTTACAGTTTTCTATTGGGGATTTTATTTAGTTCATGTTTTGACAACTCCCAGTGGCTCTTCCTACAATAGACTTCAGAGATTTGTTGTGGTACGAAGAGGAAGTGTCTAATTTGGCCGGATCAATCCTTTAGTTTTCTTTTGGATATGTAGTTTTTTATTGTTTTTTGAAAGTTTAAAACCTTTGAAATGTTACGTTTTTTAATTTTCTTTTGTTTATTAATAAAGATGCATGGTTTCAAGTTTCAAAAAAAGAGATAAATTATGATAAATTATAGTTGTTTTAAGGTCAATTTATTTACTTGTCTAGATAATATTTTTTCTTGTTCACTAATAAATTAATTAATTAAATTCTTGTTTCTATAATCAATTTGATCTCCTAATTGGATCAGAGTATTTTGTGTAGTGGGATTCAAACTTAAGATCTTTAAGCTATTATAGTTAGTATAGCGGAGTGAGGTACTAGATTTCATTAGATTCCGTAAATATTTTATTCCAAAAATAGAAAGTTCGAAAAAATTGGGATTTTTCTAAAGAATGGATGCAGTTACTAATTCATGATCTGGAGATTCTTTCGACGACCTATGTTGTGTTGAAGAGATATCTATATGATCCGATCGATTGCGTAAAGCCCGCGGTAACAACGGATCCATAGAAAGTATATAGAAAATAAAGTTCAATTAAACTAATCTCTCAATGACAACTACCAATTGATTTAGTGAGATGATAATCTCTTGAGCAATGTCAAAGGTTTGATCAATGACATTATGAATAGAACAAATTAGGTTGGGAGTGTTGATCTCATAACGAGTCTTTGCAGTATTTGATACAGATTAATTGACTAATGAGTCAGAATGTGTGGAGTTCCCTTGGAGCCGAGGAGGGCCTGGGCCCTCTTATAGATAGTAAAGGAGGATGGGCTCGTGTCCCTCAAACTTTTTGGTCTAATAACAATTTAGGTCTCTATAAGTTGAAATATTAGACAAATTAGACATTGTCTCCTGAATTTTAAGTTTAAATACTTAATATACCCTTGTATTTTGAAATTTAATATTTCGGACTCTTCTAATGTTTGATCATGACTTCATTCTTGGAGTCAGATATCGATGATTATAAAAAATCAATATCCAATGTATTATTCGATTTAAAATTATTGAAATTTGTGTAATTGTGATTGCTATTTAATAAATTTTTACACTAGGGATGTTCAAAATTATAAACCAAATTGACATGATAAATTTCATTTTTGATCTTTCCCCGGCTATTTGGTTTGCGAATCACAAATATTCTTAAATTCATTGAAAAATTTTAGTGTGTTTAAATACGTACTATGAGATATATATATATATATATATATATATATATATATATATATATATTACGACACAATCAACTATAATATGAGGTGGAGATTTTAATGTCGTAAAGTCTGAAGATGAGAGGGTAGGAGTTAACTCCAACCGTAGTGCTATGAATTGCTTCTCTGAGTTTATCCAGTCGTTGATGCTAGTTGATATTCCTCTCCATGGGGGCAAATTCACGTGGTCAATTTTCAGGGACTCTCCTTCCTTCAGCTGTCTCGACAGATTTTTATTATCGGCCGACTTCTTAAGATTGTGGCCAAATCTAATTCAAATGCTGAATCCTAAGAGCATATCGGATCATAATCCAATTAGCTTATCTTTCATGGTAGACAAGGAGTTTTCCCAGTCTTGTTCCACATGACGTACGGACACGGTGTCTTTTAACTTCTAGGAATCTTTTAAATTCGAAAACTAACGTTCTGAGTAGAGTAAAATAAATTAAAAAAGTAGTCATCATAATAAGTCTATGCAGTACTCAATCTAAATTAGTCAGCTAATGAATTCGAGGGTATCACATAAAAATTGAAAAAAGTCTGCCAATGAATTTGATATTAGTAGTTATAAAAAATATAAGAATTCAAATAAAATAATAATAATTTAATGCTAACCACCATTCAAAAATAATAATTTAATGCAAAAATTCTATTGGGAATCAAAATATGGTGGCAAATTTTAATAAAAAAAAGTAATCAAACATCTAGAAACGCCATGTTAAAAATACCAAAATATATTGATAGTTTTAATTTTATCAAAATAAAATTGGCTAAAAACAAATTATTAAAATATAATAATAATTTTAAATTTTAGAATTAAAAATATAATAATTAATATTGACAAATATACAGTGAAACGAACTCATAATATAATAACAAAAGATTTTAGATGAAATGAAATTAAGATTAATACTAAATCTGAAATTCAACCTTTTCTTAAACCATCAACAAATTATAAGTTCTACAAAACTTTAACCGAGTTACAAATATAATAACAAACATCAACCAATATTAAACAATGTATACGTTTATATTTTAAACTAATATTTATAATAAAAAGGAAAAGAAAAGAAAATGTAGATATGAGAATGAAGAAGTAAACGAGACATATTCCAGAAATGGCGGCTTTGAGGGTTGAATTGGATTCTTCATATAATTACATATCAGACTTGTTTCAATTTTAATGTCATGCCCTCAAATCAGACTTCTTTTTCCAATGGGATTTTAACCTATTTTTATTTTTGTTGGTTGACCTCTCAGTTCTAAGGCTTAGTTTGACGAATCCGAATCAAGTCTTTAAGTGGAGATTAATCTTAATCATTTTTGGAAAATTGATTTAAGGGAGGTCAAGTGGTCGTGTTTATTTGAATTTATTATTTGGAACCTATAGAAATAGCATAATATTTTAGTCATAGTACTTTGGTAGTATAATTATGTGACTTAATTAATTATGCAATTAATAGAAGAAGAGTCAGAATTTTAATACATATTATTTAATCACACATCATATAAGTCCAAATGATGCATTCACTAACTCATTGTAACCCATAAACGGAATGTATATTAAATAAAGAACAATTGGATGAACTACGAATGAGAAATAGATTGCGGAAAAATTACTTGTCTAAGTAATACTATTATTTTCTCAATAATGGAATAAATGATTTTTTTGAAAAAAAAGCCACTAGTTTTATTAACGAGAAAATACCCAAAATTGCAATAAGGGTTTACAAACTATCGTTGTAAACTAAATATATAATTTGGACATTCTCCTAAAACTAGCCACTTTAGATCAGACATGAACCATACATGAAAATGTTATAAACCCATCCAAATACTCGATCGAAAATAGATATGAAACCTGACTGCATCGGCAAAACGAACCACAAAAGGGGATGAAGCTATTGGTAGACCACTGAGAAAACGCATATCAGAGCCGAACACCGTGAGAAACTCTTCACAAGCGTAAACCGCGTATCCAAATTTAAACCGAAGGTCCAGAGCAAGAAAGATCTGTAGGATTACAAATCGCGTTGATTTAAATAAGTTGTAAATTCCAACATTCGATAAAAAAATCAATAAAATAAAGAATATTTTATTGTTTAGGAGAAGAAAATATTAAAAGAGATAAACATGCCAATAACAAAGTTAAACATGCCAATTAAACAATGTAACGTTTATAAATTAAAAACTAATATCACAAATACAAAATTATTTTATAAAAAAACTAGAAAAAGAAAATAAAAAAATAAACGAGACATATTCCAGAAATGGCGGATTTGAGGGTACAAAACAAAACTCTGAGGCGCTAGGGGGAAAAAATTCAGACTTGTTAAGAAAAAGATTAGGAAAAAAGATCAAAGCAGCTAGGGTTTTTTTCCAATAAATTATTTTAAAAGATTTTAATAAATGATTTGAGAATTAATTTAATGACGTTAAATTATGGATTTTGACAGTCAAACTATAGATTTTGTCAATCATGTTACTTAATTATTTAAAAGATATCAATTAAACTATCGACGAAAATACTAACGTGATAGTTAAACAAATTTGTATAATTGTTGGTATTAACCTATTTTTATTATTCTAAACTAAACCCAATGTTTGACAAATAAATTACCCTAAAAGGCCTATTACCCAACCTAACTCGACCTGGATCCTAACCCGACCCGACACGGAAACCAAAAACCCTAATTTTTAAAAAGCCTAATAACCTTAACCCTAAAATAAACCCACACCCGCGCCGCGGCCATTAAAAATTTTCACCTATCCCACCAAAAACACACACTGGCATGTTTTATTTTCGAGCCCTAATCCACCTTCCCTAAATCAAAACCCTAAAATTAATCCCTTAACTCTAAAATCGAATTAAACCAACCCTAAATAAAATAAAACATCTTCCTATAACCCTGACCTACCCCAAATTTGCCAAGCCATACCCACAATCCCGAAAATCCAAATCTCATTAGATCTGCAGAATAAAAAAAAATAGGGGAGTTGTTAGTGTAAATCGGTTATAAAAAACCAAATCACAATGTAATCTGGGTGGATTTGGATTGAAAAAAATTGTAAAGGGGTTCGAAAAATTGTAAGATTTTTTTTGGAATGAAATAATACCAGAAAACTTTCAAAAAAATATATCTTCTTTTCGAAAAAAACAAAGCTTTTTGTTTTAAATATTTCATCTGGAAATTTTTTCGTTTGAGATCAAAAACTTTGATCTTATTTTGAACTTAAAATCGAAACAAAAAAAATCTGGTTTCTTTAGTTTAAAACAAAAACGTTGTTATTTTTTGGTTTTGAATCGAAGGTTGAAACAAAAAAAAGTTTTTCGAGACTTACCTACCGCCGTGGCTACACCGATAGCCGTTGTGAGGCTTGGATGCCGGTGAACGATGAAGAGACGGAAATGAGAGTGGCGCCGTCGGCGTAGGTTAAAAGAGAGGAGAATGTTTGAGAGTTTAGGGTTCTGTGTGTGTTTATATTAGGTTTTAAAAACTGTGTTTTAATCTGTTTTAAACCGAATATGAAAAAAGTGGTTTGAATTGTATTGATTGGAGGTGATTCGGGGAGGATCCGCGTGTTTTGGGTAATGGGCTAATTGCCCTCCAAGTCTCCCAAGTTTTACCTCGCTTATGTTTTTGTTCACGGGCTAATTGCAATTTCAATCCCTGTTCTTTATTCCCGCACCCTCTTTCATCCTTTTTTATCTTAATTTCGCACTTTTATTTTGCATTTTACTCAATTTAGCCACTGATTTGTTTAATTTTAACCTCTAATTTATTTTATTAAGTATTTTAGATCTTTTATATTATTTCTTGCCATGTAATTTAATAATTCATGCATTTTAGTCCTTGATATTTAATTCTATGTTGTTTGTATATTAGTCCATGCATTATTATTATTATTATTATTATTATTATTATTATTATTATTATTATTATTATTATACCAAGTAGTTTACTTTATATATATTAATATCATATAAGATATATGTATATATACATGTGTTTTTTTATTTATGGTTCATATTTTTACATATAATATATATACATATTTATATTTTTTTTATATATTATATATGTATATATAAGGTTTTATGTATTTTTAAAATAATGTATAATATTTTGTTTAATTACCATATATATAAAAATAATCATAAATACTTATTTTTGTAAAATAATACATATATTTATAAACTATTAACTATATATATATAGGTATATTTTTTATAAACATAAATATTAAATATATTTTACCTTAAATATTATATTTTTTAATATATATATATAAATAATAAATACTTATTATTTTTGTTGTAAAAATAATATATAAATATATAAAAACTATTAACTTTATATATATAGCTATTTTTGATAAATATATTTTACCATAAGTATTATATTTTTAAGTATATATATATATATACACGTTATTTTATAATTTGCATCACAATAGTAATTAGATGAGTTAAGAATTAAGGTAATATTCTTTTATTTAGGGAGTTCAAGAACTCGTGTCCCGGGCATGCGACTTTCTCGACAACCCTAAATAAAAAAATATCCTTACCATTTTAGGATATAATATTTAAGGGAATTTTTTTATTTAGAAAATCAAGAAATCATTTCCCGAGCGTAAAGGGATGTGAACTTCTCGATTATTCTAAATAACATAACATTTCTTTAAATATTTAGAACATTTCATGCATTTAAGAATCATATTTTAAATTTTATTCGAATTCTAAATTTCCAATACCAAGACATTAAATAATCGACTAGGTACCAATTTTGGGCGGTGTGGGGGTGCTAATACTTCCCCATCCGTTATCGACTCCCAGACTTGAATTTTTTAATCTCTGGTTTTATTTTGGTGTCCGGTCTACCTATTTTAAAATGATCGGTGGCGACTCCATTAATTTTAATTTGAAAACTGGGTAGGGGTTTTCCAAATAAAATAAAATTAAATCAAATAAATTTTAAAACCGAATAAAGAGAGCGCCGTACGGATTTGAGTGATTACAGTTTCTTTAGTTCTTCATATTTACATAATCCATCTAGTCTTAATTCAATTGTTATAATAAAGTCCCAATTTTATTAGGAACAATTTAATAATTTTTTCCTATGAGATGATGACGTATGCCACTATCTCATTGGTGAAAAATCATAAAATGAGGTATATCTCAAGGGGGTAGATCCTATACACTAAGGGGGTGTTTGGTTCGCGAAAAAGATCATTACCAGAGGGAATGATTTTTTTCTGCAATCGTATACCCACGTTTGCTTTGGGAACATTCCCACCAAGAGGTAATACTCTATTCCCAACAGTAGCATTTTTTTCATTAGATGGTAGGAATGTGATTCCCTTGTTTTTTTTCGTATTTGTCAATTCCCACCCTTTTGGACCATATTGTCCTTAAATTAATGAATTTTGTTTATGTGGATCCTTTGTTGAATTTAATTAGATGATTAAATATTTGTGGTGTAAATTAATTAAATAATTTTATTTAAGATTAATTTAATATTTAAATGGTGTTACACATATTTAAATATTGTTTTAATATTTAATTTATTTTTATTAATATTATATCTATGATGTTTATAGGTTATATGTTGAGATTACAAATTGCTTGAGAATTACTGAATTAGTAGTAAGTTAGGAGTTGATGTTTGGGGGTAGGTCAATAATAAGGTAATGAAATTCATAAACACTAAGCTAAGCTCACTCTTTGGTTAATGATTGACAAAATTTTATATATATATATATGTTAAACTTTAATTTACGCAAGATATTATACTATATATTTTAAATTTATATAATAATTATTAATATAATTGATACTATTTATTATTTTATAAAATATTCACACTATTAAATTATTAGTAAATATATTAATAATGTAATATTTTTTAAAAATAATACATGAATATTATATTAGTATTAAAATAATAATAAAAATATTTATATATTTAATATTATTTTATATATTTAATATTAATAGAGTATTCAAGTATTATTTTTAAAATATTAATTACTAATATTTTAAAATATATTAATGAATAATTTAAATATTATTAATACTTTATTAAAAAACTAATAATTTACTATACATTAATTTATAAATATATAATTTAATATCTTGAATTAACTATAATTTAATATATATATATATATATATATAATTTTGCAATCATAAACCAAGGAATGAGTGTGGCCCAGCGGTTAGGCACTCCATTACCACATTAATGATATAGGTTTAAATACTTTTGATACCATTTTATCATCCTTTAATTTTTACCAACAAGATAAATTATATATGAAAACCTGTTGACAATTAATTAAGAACTTATATCGGTTCAGTGGTTAGTTATGACTTTAACGTATATGGGTGTTTGATTCACAAAATATAAGATTATTTTGAGGAATAAAATTCTTGGAATGTAACATTATCTAAAATATTATTGTGTGTCTAACATTACTCTTTTTTATTTATTTAATAAGAATGTAAGATTACATTATTTTGTTGGAGAAATATAAGATTAACTGGAAGTAAAATTTACCAACTTATTCTTATGATATATTTTCTTTTTAACATATTACAATTTCAATATTTAAATTAAAAATATTTGCATAAAATTCATAAATTATTTTTGTTACATTGTCTAAAATTTGTAAAAACTTTATATTTATAATATAATCAATATGTTAAATATTTTTTAAAATATACTTTATATTTGCATACTCTCATCCTTTTTTTTTTTTTAATTGTCAAATGCTAAACATTTAATATATTTAAATTTTTAATTTTTATTACTTGTGATTATTTATCAAATAAATTAAAATAAATAATAAATCAAATATTTAAAGTTTAAACATCGATAAAAATAAATTAATATACTAAAATATTTTTTAGATGAGAAACATCTTATAAATCAAAAAATAAAATTAATAACATCAACTCCTAACTCATTCACTATCAAATAACATACAATCTCATCCTATAATCATC
Source organism: Hibiscus mutabilis (assembly GCA_019671005.1). Taxonomy (NCBI): domain Eukaryota; kingdom Viridiplantae; phylum Streptophyta; class Magnoliopsida; order Malvales; family Malvaceae; genus Hibiscus; species Hibiscus mutabilis. The sequence goes on from CM033736.1 coordinate 45,327,704, forward strand.
GAAACATCATAAATACAATTTTAATAAAATGTATTAAATATTATAACATTATTTAAATATATATAACACTATTTAAATATTAAACTAATAGTTAATAAAAATATTTAATAAATTTATACCACAAATAATTAGTCACCTAATTAAAAATGCAACAAATGATCCACATGAACAAAATTCATTATCATAAGGGAATTATTTTCCAAAGGGGAAGGAATTTTTTTTGCCATAGAAAGGAATGAATTGTTTAATATAACATTATTTAAATATATGTAACACCAATTAAATATTAAACTAATAGTAAATAAAAATATTTAATAAATTTATACCACAAATAATTAGTCACCTAATTAAAAATTTAACAAAAGATTCACATGAACAAAATTTATTATCATAAGAGAATTATTGTCCAAAGGGGAAGGGATTGTTTTTTTTTTGCCATAGAAAGGAATCAATTGTTTAATACCTAAAAAAATTGGGGAATGACATTCCCACCATTTGCGAGGAAAAGTATCACAATTGAAAATAGATTATTACCCGTTAGGGGGAATCCTCCCAAGCCAAACATGAGAACGCAATCTAAAAAAATTATTACCTCTTGTAATTATCTTTTCCGCAAACCAAGCGCACAACGCACAAGTTTGATACCCCTTGGAGAGATTTTCAATTTTTTGATTTTTCACCGGTGATATAGTGAAAAGTGTCACTTTCTAATTGGAAGAAAATATTAAATTATTTCTAATTAAAATTAGGTTCAAATTGAAATGATTTGTAAATATTGAGGGTTAAATTTATTTTTTTCAAATTATGACAAAATTGATTGATTGTGTAATATGGAGGACTAAATGTGAACTTATACAAATTTAGTTAGTTATCATGTCAGTATTTTCATTAACTTTTAATGGTAAGTGACTTGATTGATACCATTTAAATAGTTAAGTGAATTGATTGAAAATTTTATAGTCTGGTGGTCTAAATATAATAACCTTATAGTTTTTTTTTTTACATTCTATTTAAGTACTAGTATCCATATTCAACTTGAAATCTGAATAAGCTCTCTCATACACACTTGCATATTATGTCATTTGAACACGAGTCGCCTAAGTGGAACATGTCATCTTTTACCACTGAGACTACTCATTGGGTTCATAATCACCTTACAGTTAAAGTGACTATACAAGTAGTTTACTGATAATGATTAGATGCCTTATTTAGGGTTAGTCGGTTTCTTTTCTCTTTTTCTCACCATCGTTATTTTAAACTTTTTTTATTTTGTTACGTTGTTGACAGTGACACTACTCATATGATGGTTGCCGACTGCTAAAGATCTTTCTTATTTACTTTATTTTTCTCTTATTTTTTTATTTTTATTCTCGATAAGAATATTCTTTTTTTAGATTCTTCTTTTACGCACATCCTGCTGAGTTTTATTTTGTCTACCTTTGTCGCACAATTTCCCTCTATCTTGCGACATGTTTTTTGTATGTCTTATGACACGATTTTCATCTACCTTTGTGGTAGTTTAACATTCGTGTAATGATCATCACGGCGCACGTCTTTGACTAGAAAAGGTCAACAATCTCGAATGGTTAGATCCTCTTTTGTGGAATTTTGCATATGTTTTCATGCCTATTAGCGGAACAGTCTGCAAGGTTATTTTTGTTGATCACATCTCCTACATCACTACTTAAATGTCTAGTTGGGTAGAGACATGAGGATTTGTTTGTTGTATTTCTATGCATGATGAAGGACGTGGTCAATGGTAGATTTTTGTTTTTGTTTTTGTTTTCTTTTCACACTCTTTAGATTTTCATGTTTTATTTTTTCCTTCTATATGAGATTTCTTGGTGGACACAGCCACCAAGTTTCTCTTCATGTTTTGGTTGTGTTTCATGGACAAAAATCACTTGCCCTTTTTTGGTTCCCCAACACTAAAAATCAAATCCTAAGCTAAATCCTAAACCCTAAAAAATACATCCAACGTCCAATACTCTAAACTATAAGCCTAAGTCCTAACTTTAAATCGTAATCATAAACCCTAAGCCTAATTTTTTTAATGATGGACATAAATAGGGGCACCAAAAAGGACATATGATTTCTACTCATGTTTCATTATACATTTTCTTAAAAAAATCTATAACATTTATTGTAAAAAAAAGAAAATCTAGATATGAAAATTGTAGTAAATGAGAGACATATTCCAAAAACGGTGGGTTTGTGGTTGAATTTCGGATGCTTCAGATAATGACATACCGGACTCGTTCGATTATAATGTGATGCATGCCCTCAAATCAGACTTAATTCCTACTTCATTCCCAAATGGGGATTTCAAGTTTATCACTTTTAGGTATATAAAGCTATGTTTGAACTTGGGTCAATAATAAGGTAATGAAATGCATAAACACTAAGCTAAGCTCACTCTTTGGTTAATGATTGACAAAATTATATATATATGTTAAACTTTAATTTATGCTAGATATTATACTATATATTTTAAATTTATATAATAAATTATTAATATAATTGATACTATTTTTTATTTTTATAAAATATTCACACTATTAAATTATTAGTAAATATATTAATAATTTAATATTTTTTAAAAATAATACATGAATATTATATTAATTAATATTAAATTAATAATAAAAATATTTATATATTTAATAATAGTAGAGTATTCAACTGTTATTTTTAAAATATTAATTACTAATATTTTAAAATATATTAATGAATAATTTAAATATTATTAATACTTTATTAAAAAATTAATAATTTACTATATATTAATTTATAAATATATAATTTAATATCTTGAATTAACTACAATTTAATATATATATATATATAATTTTGTAATCATAAACCAAGGAATGAGTGTGGCCTAGTGGTTAGGCACTCCATTACCACATTAATGATATAGGTTTAAATACCTTTGATACCATTTTATCATCGTTTAATTTTTAGCAACAAGATAAATTATATATGAAAACTTGTTGACAATTAATTAAGTACTGATATTAGTTCAGTGGTTAGTTATGACTTTAACATATAAGTGTGTTTGATTCACAGAATGTAAGATTACTTTCAGGAATAAGATTTTTGGAATATAACATTGTCTAACATATTATTGGGTATGTCATGTTATTCTGTTTGGTTTATTTAGTAGAAATGTAAGATAACATATTATTTTATTGGAGAGATATATTTATTAACTTATCCTTGTGATATATTTTCTTTTTAACATGTTACAGTTTCAATATAAAATTTAAAATATTTGTATAAAATTCATAAATTATTTTTGTTACATCATCTAAAATTTGTAAAAACTTTATATTTATAATATAATCAATATGTTAAATATTTTTAAAATATACTTTATATTTGCATACTCTCATCCTCTTTTTTATTTTTTTAATTGTCAATTGCTAAATATTTAATATATTTAAATTTTTAATATTTTATTACTTGTGATTATTTATCAAATAAATTAAAATAAATAATAAAACAAATATTTAAAGTTTAAACATAGACAGTGGCAAAGCCACATGTATGATTGGGTGGGCACAAGCCCACCCTGAACTTTTCAAAGTTCATACATTTGGCTTCATTTTTCATAGTTTTTATGAATTGGTCCTTAAATTTTATGCTTTGTGCCTACCATGAAATTTTAAGATTTTTATGACTTGTGCCCACCCTAAAAAATATTTTTGGATCCACCACTGAACATTGATAAAAATAAATTAACATACTAAAATATTTTTAAGATGAGAAACATCTTATAAATCAAAGAATAAAATTAATATCATCAACTCCTAAGTCATTCACTATCAAGTAACATACAATCTCATCATATAATCATCGAAATATCATAAATATAATATTAATTAAATATATTAAATATTACAACATTATTTAAATATATGTAACACCATTTAAATATTAATCTAATATTAAATAAAATATTTAATAAATTTATACCACAAATAATTAGTCACCTAATTAAAAATGCAACAAATGATCCACATGAACAAAATCCATTATCATAAAGAAGGAATTGTTTTTTTTTTTTGCCATAGAAAGGAATGAGTGGTTTAATACCTAAAAAAAATTGGGAAATGGCATTCCCACCATTTGCAAGGAAAAGTATCATAATTGGAAATAGATTATTACCCTTTAGGGGGAATGGTGCCAAACCAAAATGAGAATGCAGTTCTGAAAAAGATTATTACCTCTTATAATTATCTTTTCCGCAAACCAAGCACACAACGCACAAGTTTGATACCCCTTGGAGAGATTTTTAATTTTTTGATTTTTCACCAGTGATATGGTGAAAAGTGTCTCTATCTAATTGGAAGAAAATATTAAATTATTTCTAATTAAAATTAGGTTCAAATTAAAAAGTGTGTTTGATTCACAAAATGTAAGATTACTTTCAGGAATAAGATTTCTGAAATATAACATTGTCTAACATATTATTGGGTATGTCATGTTATTCTGTTTGATTTATTTAGTAGGAATGTAAGATAACATTATTTTATTAGAGAGATATAAGATTAACTGGAAGTAAAATTTATTAACTTATCCTTATGATATATTTTCTTTTTTACATGTTACATTTTCAATATAAAATTTAAAATATTTGCATAAAATTCATAAATTATTTTTGTTACATCATCTAAAATTTGTAAAAACTTTATATTTATAATATAATCAATATGTTAAATATTTTTTAAAATATACTTTATATTTGCATACTCTCATACTCTCATCCTCTTTTTTATTTTTTTAATTGTCAATTGCTAAACATTTAATATATTTAAATTTTTAATATTTTATTACTTGTGATTATTTATCAAATAAATTAAAATAAATAATAAAACAAATATTTAAAGTTTAAACATCAATAGTGGTGGAGCCACATGTATGATGCTCACCCTGAACTTTTTAAAGTTCATACATTTGTCTTCAATTTTTTTAGTTTTTATGAATTAGTCCTTAAATTTTATGCTTTGTGTCTACCCTGAAATTTTAAGATTTTTATTACTTGTGCCTACCCTCAAAAATATTTCTAGATCCGCCACTGAACACCGATAAAAATAAATTAACATACTAAAATATTTTTTAGATGAGAAACATCTTATGAATCAAAGAATAAAATTAAAAACATCAACTCCTAACTCATTCACTATCAAGTAACATACAAACTCATTCTGTAATCATCAAAACATCATAAATACAATATTAATAAAAATATATTAAATATTACAACATTATTTTAATATATATAAAACCACTTAAATATTAAACTAATATTAAATAAAAATATTTAATAAATTTATACCACAAATAATTAGTCACCTAATTAAAAATGCTACAAATGATCCACATGAACAAAATTCATTATCATAAAGAAGGAATTGTTTTTTTTTTTGCCATAGAAAGGAACGAGTGGTTTAATACCTAAAAAAAATTGGGGAATGACATTCCCACCATTTGCAAGGAAAATTATCACAATTGGAGATAGATTATTACCCTTTAGGGGGAATGGTGCCAAACCAAAATGAGAATGCAATTCTGAAAAAGATTATTACCTCTTGTAATTATCTTTTCCGCAAACCAAGCACACAACGCACAAGTTTTATACCCCTTGGAGAGATTTTTAATTTTTTTGATTTTTCACCGGTGATATGGTGAAAAGTGTCTCTATCTAATTGGAAGAAAATATTAAATTATTTCTAATTAAAATTAGGTTCAAATTGAAATGATTTGTAAATATTGAGGGTTAAATTTATTTTTTTCAAATTAGGACTAAATTGATTGATTGTGTAATATGGAGGACCAAATGTGAAATTATACAAATTTACTTAATTATCATGTCAATATTTTCATTAACTTTTAATGGTAAGTGACTTGATTGATACCATTTAAATAGTTAAGTGAATTGGCTAAAAAATTTATAGTCCGGTGGTCAAAATAAAATAACCTTATACCACAAATAATTACACACTTGCATATTATGTTATTTGAACACGAGTCACCTAAGTGGAACATGCCATCTTTTACCATTGAGATCACTTATTGAGTTCATAACCACCTTACAGTTAAGTGATTATACAAGTAGTTTACCCTAAATATAATTAATTGATGTACACTTTTAAATTCTATAACATTGATATCAATATTTTTTTACTGAAAATGATTATAAGCCTTATTTAGGGTTAGTCGGTTTTTTTTCTCTCTTTCTCAACATCGTTATTTTAAACTTTTTTCTTCTTCTTTTAGTTGTTGACAGCGACACCACTCATATGATGGTTGCCGACTGCTGATGATCTTTCTTATTTACTTTATTCTTCTTTTATTTTTTTTATTTTTATTCTCGATAAGAATCTTCTATGTTTTAGATTTTTCTTTTACGCACATCTTGATGCGTTTTGTTTTGTCTACCTTTGTCTCACAATTTTCCTCTATCTTGCGACACGTTTTTTGTATGTCTTATGACACGATTTTTATCTACCTTTGTGGTAGTTTAACGTTTGTGTAATGATCATCACGACGCATGTCCCTGGCCAGAAAAAGGTCGCGATCTCGAATGATTAGATCATCTTTTGTGGAATTTTGCATATGTTTTCATAACTATTAGGGAACATTCTGCAAGGTTATTTTTGTTGATCACATCTCCTACATCACTACTTACGTGTCTAGTTGGGTAGAGACATGAGGCTTTTTTTTGTTGTATTTCTATGGATGATGACGGACGTAGTCAATGGTAGATTTTATTTTTTTTGTTTTCTTTTCACTCTTTAGATTTTCATGTTTTATTTTTTCCTTCTATATAAGATTTCTTGGTGGACACAACCACCAAGTTTCTCTTCATGTTTTGGGTGTGTTTCATGGACAAAAATCACTTGCCCCTTTTTGGTGCCCCAACACTAAAAATCAAATCCTAAGCCATAACTCTAAATTCTAAATCCTAAACTCTAAAAAAATACACCCAACGTCCAATACTGTAAACCATAAGCCTAAGTCCTAACCTTAAACCGTAATCATAAACCTAAACCTAATTTTTTTAATGATGGACATAAATAGGCGCACCAAAAAGGACAAATGATTTCTACTTGTGTTTCATTATACATTTTTTTACAAAAAAATTCTATAACATTTATTGTAAAAAAGAAAATCTAGATATGAAAATGTAGTGAATGAGAGACATATTCCAAAAATGGCGGGTTTGTGGTTGAATTTCAGATGCTTCATATAATTACATATCAGACTTGTTCGATTATAATGTGATGCATGCCCTCAAATCAGACATAATTCCCACTTCATTCCCAAATGGGGATTTCAAGTTTATCATTTTTAGGTATATAAAGCTACGTTTGACTTAAAAAAAAGCAATATTGAGAAATTAAAGAGAGGTAAACCGGTTAAGTGGTTTGAATTATATTGTAATATAAAGGGGAGACATTTTGCGAGAAACTCGTAATTTCAAAGCCACATTTTTTCTCAAAGTTTTTCTTGGGAACAATGTTTGAGGTGGTGAATTTACTACCACTCAACATCGTGCTGCTTGATTTGATTTTAGGAGAATAATTACATACAACCAAGTTTTGTTTTCCCCCCCAAATCTGTCCTTTTGCATTTTTTTATCTTGTTTTAGCCGGCTATCGGCTACATCTGTCTTAGTGTTGGTCGCTAATCGTTGGTGTTCAATTTTCTCCATGTTTTCTTATGTCTCGCTTTAGTTTTTTCAGTTTTTGATAATATTCTATGCGTTTCGGTTATCTTCTTCTCGCAAATCTTATTGTGTTCGTTTTTCTCTGTCTTTGTGGCACGTCTTTTCTCTGTCTTTATGACACGTCTCTATCTTATGACATGTTTTTTGGATACCTTTTTGGCCGCTTGATGCTCGTGTAGTGTTCCTCACGACGTTTGTTCTTGATTTGAGTTTGCCGGTGGTCTTGGGTAGCTTGATCCCCTTTAGTGGTTATTTGCCGATGTAATCAGAACTGCGTAGCATATCGGAGCCTAGAGAACCGACGTAAAAAGTATTTACAGTTTTCTATTGGGGATTTCATTTAGTTCATGTTTTGACAACTCCCTAGTGACTCCTCCTACAATGGACTTCATAGATTTGCCGTGGTACGAAGAGGAAGTATCTAATTAGGCCGGAGCAGCCCTTTAATTTTCTTTTGGATATGTCATTTTTTTATTGTTTTTTGAATGTTTGAAACCTTTGAAAGGTTATGTTTTTAATTTTCTTTTGTTTATTAATAAAGATGCATGGTTTTAAGTTTCAAAAAAAGATAAAATATGATAAATTATAGTTGTTTTAAGGTTAATTTATTTACTTGTCTAGATATTTTTTTGTTCACTAATAAATCAATTAATTAAATTCTTGTTTCCATAATCAATGGGATTCAAACTTAAGATCTTTAAGCTATTATAGTTAGTATAGCGAAGTGAGGCACTAGATTTCATTAGATTCTGTAAATATTGCATTCCAAAAATAAAAAGTTCAAAACAATTGAGATTTTTCTGGACATTGAATGCAGTTACTAATTCATGATCTGGAGATCCTTTCGACAACCTATGTTGTGTTGAAGGGATATCGATGGTAGTAATGGAACCAGGGAAAGTATACAGAAAAGACAGTACAATTAAACTAATCTCTCAACGCCAGCTACCAATTGGTTTAGTGAGATGAGAATCTCTTAAGTGTAGCGACCTCCCCCTTTTTTCGAAATTCGAAAAGGAAAAGGTTCACTATTTTTTTGGAAAATGTTTGAAAAATGGGGAAGTCCTTTAAAATTCGTGTTTTTGAAAATAATAAAACTTGGAGTAACCACCGGCCACTTAGGTAGGCCGGACACCATAAAAAAATTAGAGATTCGATTAAAAAAGGGTTCGAGAGTCGGTTACGGATGGAGAAGGTTTTGGCACCCCACTCTGCCCAAAAATTGGTACCAAAAGAAAAAAAATAATTACCGCTTTGTTAATATTAAATTTTCCGAATTAAAGTGACGATCAAATTGAAATTTGGTTATATGTGCAAGTAAATTTTAAGGGGCCCGTTATCGAGAGTAAGCAAAAATCACCGCCACTACGCCTGATACTAGCCAAGCTTATCCTCGAATGAAAGGGCTCCGCATTGACAGTTTATATCTCGGATGCAACATAATATGACATGCAAACATACGAAAAAAAAGGCAAATATAAAAACATGAACAAATTAAAGGATGATAACATATAATAAATAAAATATAAAAGCATACATTACAAACAAAAGAATACAAGGAATAAGTTATAAGAAAAAGGCTATATACATAATAATACGTTGTATGAAACTATATATATTATATATAATACGATTCTATATAATATATATATATGCGTAAAGGTATATATATACATATAAAAAAATAATTTGGTTTTAACAGTAACTATATGTATATTATAATAATGAAAACTATTAATATATGTTCATATATTAAACCATATTACATATACGTACTATTGAAAGCCAAAACAAATATATATAGTATGATATTAAACACGATACATATACTATATATATTAGACTATATACTATATTACATCTAATAAAAACAAAACAACAAGCATTTGAAAACCAACCATATCAGGGGCGAAAATTGAAGGAAAAATAAAGTGCAATGCCGAAATTAAAGATGCACGACAAAAAGGGGACTAAAAGATTGAATAACCCACTAGAAAAATGAATTAAATCCGAAGAAGGGACTTGATTAAAAATTGTTTTAAAAGAGCAGGGACTACGGGCCGGATTTTAGAAAACGAAATGACCTAAAAGTTGTCTTGAAAACGTGGAGGGGCTTAAGGGTGATAAAACCATTTATAAAAAATTAACTCTGAAAGAGGGGACGAAATTGACAGATTTTGAAAACATACGAGGATGAAGAGAGTTATTTTGAAAAGCGGAAACCCTTTGGGTGTGAAAAGGGAGACACTGAGGGATTTATGTGGTAAAAAGCCCATTTTTAAAGAATGAATTAATATAAAAGCCATATTTCTGGTAAAAATCGAACCCTTTACTCATTTTTAAAAACTTTCCTAAAAAAGCAAAATTCTTTGAAAACCATGAACACCACCGCAGTGTTCATCGGAATCTGGGATAAACCCAAATTTTGGTCATCCCCACCGCACTAACCACCACAAAAACTTTCGCCAGCTGTCGTTTGCTGGCTTCGGTGAACCTAAAAAAGATGACCAAAAACTCCCCATCCCTTTCTGAAAACAAGTCTAAAAACCCTTCCTGGAATGACACAAGCTTTCCCCTATTTTTTTTAAAGTCCAAAGCGAAAAAAAAGTCCTCCCCTCTTAAAACAACTTTCCCACTCGGTTCACCTTGTTCGTCCTCGAAGGGAGATGAAGGGTTTATCACTGGTAAAAGGAGGCTCAGACTAGAAGATAAAAATGAAACCCTAACTTTTTATTTTTATTCATGCATTGGAAATAAGAAACAATGGATACCTCAAAATTGCTTTCTTCTCTTTGTATTCCCTTTTTGAAATCCGAATCCCTTATAATTGTTTTGGGTTTTTTCATATATACACGAATAATTACATGATATTGCCTAAAATTAAAAAGAAAGGGAAATTGATATTGGTTGCCTCTGTTCTAATTTGGCCGGATTCATATGTTGCTCTGAGGATATTGGTTTGTTGGGGGATATCTGCCGAAAAGGCTCTAAAGCACTCTATTTTTGTTCTTTTGTGCGAGGTGGTCGAACAGAAAGGAGGGGGACTAGAGAGAAATCCACAGCTGCTTGTGATCCTTCGGCCAACGTGGCGATCTGGGTGGTCTTGGATAGAACGTGGATCTTATAAGGCAGCTGAAAGGTCGGGAGTTACACAGCACGCGCGTGTGGTGAGTCGAGGGGTTAGAGCATGAGATGTACATATGCGGGAATGAATCTCGGCCACCCAATGTGTTCCTAATCCAACGGCTATGATGGTGCGGTGCAAAGGGATGATTAGGGCTTCCTTTGATGAGTGATCTGGACCATTAGATTAAGATTGATCTAACGGTCATGCACCGGCTCTGTAAAAGGATAGGCATATTAGGGTTTCCTTTAGTGGGTAATCTGGACCGCATGATCTTCTTTTGATCCGACGCACCAGATCTGGCTGCGAAGGATAAGGAGAGTTAGGGTTTTAGTTATCTGATAGGCTTAGGGTTTGTTAGTTATGGGCCAAACGGGCCAAATATATATATTATATTTTTTGTTTAAATATATTGTAAATGGACTAGAAATTAATGGACTAATGCATTTTTTTATTATGGGCTGCACTTATTTAATTATGTAATATATATATATATATATCTTTTTGGGTTTTAATTTTTATAATAATAATAAATAATACTAATAATACGATAATAATAATAATAATATAATATAGTATATAATAATGATGAATAATAATAGATAATAGTAATGGAAAAAAGAACCGAAAATGAAGATTAATAGATAATAATGTATTAATATAAAATATAATATATCATAACATATAATATATAATAGATAATACATAATAATTATAATATAGATATAGATAAAAGCCCATTATAATAATTAACAAAATATGGGTTAATAATTCGGATAAAATTAGTGATTACAACTGCCCCTCTTTGCTTATTCTCGTGGAACAAGAATAAAGCAAAGACCATAAGCACTAATTTTATCCGACTTTCCTATTCGAAGATTCAGAGTTGCAAGTTCCTCCTATATAGAACTGTTCACCCTTCCTCTTTCTGTAGTCCTGGAGCTTCAAGTTCCTCCTATATAAGGATTAAAGAAAAGAAGCCCTCGAGATGATATCATGATTTTTGATCGTCTTGACATCAGATGGTATCTCACTTTGAGACTATTGGAATGCCCTAATTTCTGATCGCCTTGGCATGAGATGGTATCTCGTCTTGAGACTACCGAAAGATTTTCACCGCTCCCTTAAAGACAGAAAACCTTAAAATGATGCCCCAATTTTTTATCGTCTTGACATTAAAGGGTATCTCGCTTAGATACTACCGGAACTCCCCAATTTTTGCTCGTCTTGGCATAAAATGGTACCTTACTTTGAGACTACCAGAAGATTTTCACCGCTCCCTAAAGGCTAAAAACCTCAAAATGATGCCCTGATTTCTGGTCGTCTTGACATCAGATGGTATCTCGTTTATAGACTACCGGAATGCCCCGATTTTTGCTCATCTTGGTATAAAAGGATGTTCGTCGCTCGCAAACAACTAAATATTGGACAACCTTCAGAATTCATAATTATGCATGTCAAAGGATACTTGATTCTTTGCTGGGATCTACTTCTCCTCTCATGAAGCATAGAATCCAATTTTTGTTAATCTTCAAATACCTGTAAAAACAGACAAGATGATTTGATGATGTGAGTTAGCTCCTATCTTAAGGATGTCTAACTATTCATGATGTATGACAAATAAAATCTAGTCATTGTTTGGACATTTTCTTTCTTGGTTTCTCATCTCAGCTTTATTTTGCTATTTTCTTTGCCTTCACACACTTGTTATCTCGCCTAGCATTAGGAATTAGGCCTTTTAACCCTTTTCGTTTGAACTTCTAAACCTTTGCTCTAAAGCGCTTTTTCAGGTTTTCACTTTAGATTTGCTTTTCTCAAAGCACTCTTTTTAGGTTTTTCACTTTAGTTCTTCTTTTTTTTTTCTCTTTTCTTTTTTTTCTTTTTCTCTTGTTTTCTTTTTTTCTATTCTTTCTTCCCCTTTTTCTTAGGTGCCCTTTCGGGTTTTCACCTTAGGATCCTTCTTTGTTTTGAACTCAGATATAGAAGATATTTTTTGTCTTGTCTCGACAAATTCTGCTAACTTGGCACCTAATGTCTTTTAGGCTTCAACTCTGGCAAACTTCCTTCAACGGAATCAATTTTTGTCTTTGGGTAACCTGCACCTAATAGGTTAAATCATAGTAATGCCAAGAAATCTTTTGTTTTTCAATAATCTATGTCAATCCATTTGTAGGATGCTCATGAAATAGATAAGGGAAGGCACAAAATAATATTTCATTAATATTTGAAGAAATTTTGGAATGATTTAAAAGTCATGGCAAACATGAGGAGATGAAAAAGAAGAAGTAAATAACACAAGGTGCAACGTTCCAAACATCGACTATATGAATGATGCAAGATCCCATCGACCGTAATAGATCCCTCTCTCGCCGTCATTGACTGAAATCTCTAATAACCAAGAGGGATTTCACCATAAACCGAAGTAGAGCCCCTCGACTGAAATAGAACCCATTAATCGAATGCCAAATCTCAAAATTTATCTGAACCACCCCTTTTTGAATTTTTGATTAAGATCCTTCTTTGGTTTCAAGATGCATTTTTTTCATATTTTCATCTTAAACCCCCATTCTTTCTCTTTTTTCATACTTGATGTGCCCTTTTTGGGTTTTACCACATGTATTTTCATTTTGCGAAGTGCCCTTTTGGGATTTTACTCTGCTCTTTTCTTCTTCTTCTTCTTTTTAATTCAAGCGTAGTACTTTTTGACAAAGTTCAAATGTACAAGATTGCTCAACTCATTCCCATCCATATCTATTAAAATTAATGCTCCACCAAAAAAGCCCTTTTAACAACATAAGACCCTTCCCAATTAGGCATCAACTTCCCTCGAAAGTCTTTTTGAATTAGCAAGATCATTTTAAGCACTAGATCCCCCTCTTGGAATTCTCTTGGGCAACCCTTTTTGTTATAAGCTCGCATCATTCTCTTTTGATACATTGGGCCATAGCAGATAGCACTTAATCTCTTTTCTTCGATGAGGTTCAACTGATCAAACTTGGCATGCATCCACTCGGCTTCTTCCAACCTCACCTCATTCAAAATTCGAAGTGATGGAATCTCCAGTTCAATAGGTAATACCACTTCAGTACCATAGACCAAAGAATATAGTGTTGCCCCTGTTGAAGTTCCCACAGATGTCCGGTAAGCAAACAGAGCGAAGGGTAGTTTCTTATGCCAATCTCTAAAAGTATCTATGGTTTTTGCTGTGATCTTATTGATATTCTTATTTGTCGCTTCTACTGTCCCATTTATCTTGGGATGATAAGTAGTAGAATTGTGGTGTATAATTTTGAATTGTTTACACACTTCAGTCATCATGTTGTTGTTCAAATTACAAGCATTGTCAGTAATGATTCTTTCTAGCAAACCATAGCGGCATATAATCTTTTTCTTTAGGAGCTTGCAGACTGTTGCCCTTGTGATGCTGGCATAAGAAACAACTTCTACCCATTTGGTGAAGTAATCAATAACCACCAGAATGAAGCGGTGTCTATTAGAATTTTTTGGATGAATCTGACCAATGACATCCATACCTCAAACAACAAAAGGCCATATCGAATTCATGGTATGGAGTGGCAATGGTAGAGAATGTATCTTGTTAGCATAAATATGACATTTATGACATTTCTTTGCATAGTCGATACAATCTCCTTCCATGGTTGACCAGAAGTAACCATATCTCATGATTTTTCTAACCATCGAGCAATTGTTGGCATGGGTCTCACACAAACCATTGTGTACTTTCGCTAAAATATTTTTAGCCTCTCGGCCGTCGACACATCTCAACAATATTTGTTCTTTACACCTTTTGTTCAATATTTCTCCATCGAGGATATACCTTGACGCCATCCTTCTAATGGTTCTTTTTCATTGTCATTGGCTTCTTTTGGGTAAACCTAAAAATTGATGTTCTAAAGGATATCATAATACCATGAGTTGCCATTCGCCTCTTCTTCCAAATTATGGAAATGAGCCAATAGCTCAAAAATTTACATTTCGATTGGCTTTATTTCGGCTTTCATGCTTGCCTCAAACATGGCGGCCAAAGTTGCTAGGGCATCAGCCATCTGATTATCTTTCCTTGCAAATAAGAAAAACTGATCTTCTCAAAGTTCTTAATCAACTCTTGAATTAGATCATAGTACTTGATTAACTTCGAATCTCTTGTTTCCCACTCTTTTCAAAGCTGGTAGATTACCAAGGATAAATCTCTAAAGACTTGAAGTATCTTGATCTTTCTTTCGAAGGTCGCACGTAGTCCCATAACATAAGCCTTATATTCGGCTATATTGTTGGTACAGAAGAATTCCAATCTACTTGTAAAGGGGTAGTAGACATTTTCAGGAGAGATTAGCATTGCCCTAATTCCATGGCCTAGGGCATTAAATGCTCTATAAAAATAAAGCTTCTAAGACTCATTCTCTGAAATGGGTTTCTCTTCAAACGAGGCGCACATCAAATCTTCATTCGGGAAACTAAAATCCAAAAGCTCATAGTATTCTGAAGCGCGGCTTGCCAAGAAATCTGCCCTCACACTCCTCTTTATTGCTTTCTGATTTACATAAACAATATCAAATTCTGACAATAGCATTTTCCAACGGGCCATTCTCTCGGTCAATACTGGCGCTTCCATCAAAAATTTCAACGTATCCAATCGGGAAATCAAACAAGTGGTGGATACAACATGTATTGCCTTAGCCGCTTGGTAGCCCACACTAAGGCACAACATAGCTTCTGGATCAGCAGGTACCGTGTTTCGCACTCGATAACTTCTTTCTCAAGTAATAAATATCCCTTTCTTTCTTTATAAACTCATTATGTTTCCCTAACACACAACCCATTGAATTTTCAAACGCTGTCAAGTACAAAATTAATGGTCTATCAGGCACCAGTGCTACTAAGACTGGGCATCGACCAAGTACTTTTTGATCTTTACGAGAACCTCTTGACAATCTTTATTCAATATCCCCGAATTGTTTTTTAGAGCAGTTTGAAGACGAGATCGCATTTATCGGTCAATTGGGAGATAAACCGAGATATGTAGTTTAATCTTTCCAAGAATCCTCAAACTTCTTTTTGTGTTTGAGGTGGCAGGAGATTCTAAATTGCTTTCACCTTATCGGGGTCGATCTCAATTCCCTTACGGCTAACCACAAAACCCAAGAGTTTCCCGAACATAACTGTAAAGTTAAACTTGGTCGGGTTGACCTTCAATTGATACTTTCTCAACCTTTGGAACAGCTTCCTCAAATTTTGGATGTGCTCCTCTTCGGTATGAAACTTGGCTATCATATCATCCACATATACCTCGATTCCTTTATGCATCATATCATGGAATAGGGTTACCATGGCTCTTTGATAAGTTGCCTCGATGTTCTTCAACCCAAACGACATTACCTTATAACAAAACGTTCCTCACATGGTCACAAAAATGGTCTTTTCCATGTCTTCAGGGTTCATTTTAATCTAATTGTACCCCAAAAATCAATCCATAAATGAGAACCAAGAATGTACCACAGTACTATCAACTAGAGTATCAATGCGAGGCAAGGGAAAATTATCTTTGGGACTCGCCTTGTTGAGGTCTCTATAATCTAAGCACATGCACACCTTCGTGTCCTTTTTTGGCACTGAGACTATATTGGATACCCACTCTGGGTATTTGGCAACTTTTAGAAATCCAGCCTCAAACTATTTCTTCACTTATTCCCTGACTTTTAACAACATGCCTATTCTCATTCTTCGAAGCTTTTGCTGGACGGGTGCATTATGGCCTTATTGGTAGCTTGTGTACTACAATGTCTGTGTCTAATCCTGGCATATCTTGATATGTCCAAGCAAATATGTCTTTGAATTCTAGAAGCAGTTCCATCAAATCTTGTCTAGTTTTTTTATGACAAAGTAGTGCCGATCTTCACCTCTTTCCTTTCCTCATCAGTTCCCAAGTTCAGGATTTTTAATTCTTCTTGATACGGCAATATCTGTTTCTCCTCACTTGCCATTAGTCTTAACGATTCATCTGGGACCTCATATTTTGCTTTGTCTTCTTCTTCATCAATTTCTGCCAAGCACAAAGGTTGTTCAAAATCTACCCCGGGATTAGATTTAGAATCATTCATATAGTTAATATTAAAGGGCCTGCACGAGTTTAAAAATAATATGTATTAGGAATAGAAATGAATAGTTTATGGAATGAATAAACAATGAATGAAATAAATACCTTGTTTTCCATTTAAGAAAGAAATATGGAAAGCATCATTTTCATTAAAAGCAAAAAAATTGCCATAGCCATCTTTTACAAAAGATCCTAATTGCTCTCAGGCAAAAGCAAATAGGGTTGTTCTGAGCATTATTTTAATTTGGACCTAAAAACTACAGACATGTCTATACAAGTCCATGTTGAGCTTTTCCCCCGGGAAGCATGGACGGATCTCAGTCAAACGCTGGCCATTTTTGTCATCCTCGGAGATCACATTAACATCCATCGCTTCCAAAGCTTCACTGGTCAATTTTTTATTAAAGAACTTCTTATTCTCTTGATTCACTTCTCGTACCTTCTGTTCGAGGTTCACTATTTTGCCAAATACAAAATATTCTTCATATCAGAATACGTCATGGGCTCTTATGGAATATCTTCTCCTCTGAACCGAACCTTTCATTGTTCTGCTCTCTTTTTCCATTCTTGTTTTCTTTGTAGAAAGTTGGGCTTATAGCCAAGCTCGAACCGATCTTTTTTGTTGATGACGGTTTTATCTCACAAACATGCTTGCAGGTTCCTTCCTAAGCCTTTTTCCATTATTTTCTCCTCTTTTTAAAGTTTTCGATACTACCATATTAGTACAATTTGACAGCCTAAGGCATGGAATCCTCTTCCCCTTGGAAACGAAGACGACATTGACAAACTACAAACCCTGAAAGAGCACTCCATCACCTCCTCATCGACCTGAATATACGGCTCATTGGAAGTCACCAAAGTAATGATATCTTGTTTGACATTAACAGTCACTGGCTTATCTTCAATGATAAACTTTAATTTCTGATGTAATGATGATGGAATAGCACTGGAGGAGTGTATCCACGGCCTCCCCAACAAACAATTGTAAGATGGCTGAATATCTATGACCATAAAGTCGAAAGTGTACTCACATGGGCCAATAAGCAGGGGTATTTCAATTTTCCCGATCGTATCCCGTTGGGTCTCATCGAATACTCGTATTGAATTCTAACAAGGTTTTATATGTAAACTATCGATAGGCAATCATTTTAAAGTATCCACATGCATGACATTCAAAGCAGAGCCATTATCAATAAGTACTTCCGGTAGCCCGTGCCCTTTACAATGGGTGGTGATGTTTAGGGCATTGGTAGAACCCATGCCTCCCTTCAAAATCTCATCATCGCTGAAGGTAATATAATTATCCACGATGATATGGCCTATTATTCGGTCTAACTTGCCAACTGAAATATCACTCAAAACAAAAGTTTGGTTCAAGACTTTCAACAAGGCTTCATGGTGTTTTTCTAAATTTAACAGGAGATCAAGTACTGAAATTTATGCCAGCTATTTCCAGAGTTTCTCCACTACACTGTATTTGCTGTGCTTCAAAAATCTTAAAAATTCTTAGGCTTGAACCTCTGTTATTGGCTCATTGATTTTCAGAGGTGGCTCTTCTCTGAATACCTTCTCAAGTTCAGACCCGACTACTTTGCCTTTGCCTTTTGGCTCCTCCGTCGCCTTTGAATTTTTTGGAGAGTAGCACTTACCATTCCTTGTAAAGTGCCTAACCTCATTTACCACTTCGAGGTTAGATTCCATTGGCTAATCTCCTTGAGCGGGCTTTACTTCGTCATATAACTTTTCACCTTCTTGTAAACTGGAGAACCCCGATATTAAAATATTAGTGGTGTAATTCTGCGGGACCATCCGAGTATCCTTAAAAGGAAATGATGTCAGAGTAGAAATTATGATATTGGGAACCACTTTAGGGCCTTCTTCTTGAGGTGTGCTATTTTCACTTGGTTTGAGGTCAAGGACAAAAGGTCTTCGTACACTGTACTTGACATTTAAACTATCTGACATGCAGACTTCTACTTCTTTTTTCCCGCTTTATTCTCAAAGAACTCGATTTCCTTATTATCCATTATTTTTTAAATCAACTGATAGAACTCTTTACAATCTTGAATCTCATGATCCTCTAACTGGTGTTGCTCACAGTATAGGCCACACCCTTTTTTCACAATCACCATACCCCGTTCAATGAGGCGTGCCATGCATAATTACTGAAAAACCCACCTCAAAGGAGACTTTAATTTTGACACATTCACTTTAACTTTTCTAGCGTATCCATCTTCAACAGCATTTACACCATAACCTCCATGGTTTGGTAGGGGGTTGTTGGCCGTACTCGGTTCTCCTAACTGCAACACTATGGTTTTTATTAGATTCTGAACAAACTTTTTGAATGCCATGCAGTTCTCAATTGAATGTCCTAGAATATCGACATGGTATTCGCAATGTGCGTTGACGTCATACTACGCTGGGTAGGGTGGGTTAAAAAGAGTAACATGGTAAGACTGAACTAAATCGGCCTTGTACAACTGTAAGTATAACTCTTTGTAAGAAATAGGAAATGAAGTGAAAGACATTAAAGGCCTCAAAGGTGCTCGTATTGGAATTTCAGGCATTTTCTGTTGTAGCTTGAGGTTGGGAGATTTTAATGTTCTTAAAGGCCTCATAGGTGCTCGTATTATTAACCTCATGATATTTTCTCTTTAATTATTTTCGTGTCGATTCTCCTCCATCAATTTTTTTGCTCTTGATGGCTATTTCAATGCGTTTTCCCATCATAACCATATTCACGATGTTACTGATAGGGTTGCTGATCATACAGTCATAAAGTGTTCCTTTCAATGTATCTATGAACATCGAAGAAATTTTGCTCTCAAAGTAGAAGCCGAACTTGCGCCGCCACATCACGCCATCGCTGGGCATACTCACGGAGGCTCTCATTGCGCCATTGTTCCATACCTTGTAACAAAAGTTGATTAGGGACCATATCAGTTATATGCTTGTACTGGTCTGTGAAGGCTTTAGCTAAATCTTTCCAAGACTTGATTCTAGCCCGCGTTAGCTGATTATACCATCTTGGGGCAAATCCCACCAAACTATCTTGGAAGCAATGGATTAATAACTTCTCGTTGTTGGTAAATCCCGCCATCTTTTGGAAAAACATGGTTATATAAGCGGTGGGGCAAGTCATCCCGTTAAATTTCTCGAATTCTAGAGTCTTGAAGTTATAAGAAATCTCCAAATCCAGGACCAAACTAAGCTCCCTAGCATTCAACCCATATGAATCTTCTTCATCCTCCTTTACTCGAAACCTCTCCTCAAGATCCTTCTTGGTTTCCTCTAATTGCTTTAAAATTCTACCTTTACTTGATTCAATTTTTCTAACTCATCAAAATTTGGGATGTTGTCCCCAACATTTTCCATATTACCGAAGGTCATACCCGGTTGAGCTTGGGTAGAAATGGCGGTCTGATATGATAAAGTCACTCCTAACGGAGGTCTTGGGGTAGTGCTGATAAAGATCAAGGAGTGCAAAGGATCTCCCACGTTCTGAGTGAGATTTTCAATAGAACCTTTTCCATTTGGTTCTTTATCTCGCATGAGTCCCAACAACTGAGATAACTCTGTCATCATGTCTTGCTGGGATTTGAGTATGGTCTCCCTCGATTCTAGATGAGTTCGCTCTAACTGCCCTCTTAGATTGGCTTTCAACTTGGTGAAGTTTTCTTCCATTATCCTTGTTTGCAAACGAGTGTGATATGGGTATGGAATGATTGTAGTTTATCTTTCAATTTTTGTCATGACATTTTCACTATTAATCTCATTGTATAATCAATTAATGCATGTTATATGTGTTATGCGATGTATAGAACAAATGATAAAAATCAAATGCAAGAATGTATGCAAATAAAGGTATTGATTCCGTTGGTGATCACCCTTGAACAACTTTCATTGAAAATTAAAAAGGTTCTCATTACAAAGCAGGAAAAGTAAACTTCTACATATATGCCTCAACCCTAACTCCTAGTTCCTCAATGGCTTCAAGTAGCTAAATGATTCTAGGTGTCTTTTTTATGTCTGAAGTTATGAAAGGGCGAAGAGCTTCGGCTTCTGCGGCTAGGTCCCTCACATGTATAGCGACTTCTTACACTTACACCATTAGAGTCGTGGTATATTAGCCCCAGTCCTGAATTATAAGAGTAGCATCGCGAAGGCGCCTTAACCAATAATTATCTCCCTTTTCTGCGACTTCTTCGAGAAATATAATCCGTCCTAGATGATAATGAACAATGACTTTTAGCATCTCAATCTGAGTTCGAAGCACTTCATTTTCTTGCCAGGTAGCTTGAAGTTCAAGGAAGCTGTTATGAGCACGGTATTCATGAAGAGATCGATCCAACTCTACGATCCTCTCTTCTAGCTGGACGTTCCGGGCTTGGATTTGATTCAAACTCTCAAAGGTGGAGTTGTACAAACCTTGCATTTCAAGTAATCAATTTTTTATTTTCTTGGGATTTTCTCTTCCAAGCGGTAGCATTTTCTTTCTCCCAACTTATCACTTGCTTGCCTTTTTCATTCTCTTGCCTGGATTTTTCTCTTTTTCGATGGATTGCACTTCTAGAAGACTTTCTTTCATTCTCAATGGCCAACTTGCAGCTTTCTATCTCTTTTTCAATCGCTTGTTTACCTTTCTCTTTCTCCTCCTCGACTAAGCGCATACCATTCATCCTTTTTTCTTCACGGCTAAAAACTTCTTTCGGTCGGCATTCCACACTAGAGCTTGAAGCTTGAGAGTGTCCCATTGGTAGAGAGTGTTCTTTTCTATTCAAATCCGTATTTAGTTTCCTTAACTACTTG
This sequence comes from Hibiscus mutabilis, assembly GCA_019671005.1. NCBI lineage: Eukaryota > Viridiplantae > Streptophyta > Magnoliopsida > Malvales > Malvaceae > Hibiscus > Hibiscus mutabilis. The sequence continues at coordinate 45,349,490 of CM033736.1, forward strand.
ATCTTCCCATCTCGCTCGTCCACATCTATGCTTACCTTTTAAAGCTCGCTCATATGCTTGGTTTGTAAGGCATCCATATTCTTTTTGACCTCCTCTAGCTCGCTCCTTAGGATATCGACCTCGAAAGAAACTATCTTCATATGTTCCTCAAGTGTCATGGTCGGTCCTTGATCGGGCTCTAGAATCTTATTATTAATTCTCTTGTGCCTCTAAAAATCATAGTCGGGGTGAACATGCACTTCTTATCTTCTTTTACCTTTATATGATAGTAGTGACCCCAAGCTCTAAAGGCATTTTGGACCTTTGCCCTGAATTCATTCTTGAAAGAAAACTCGACATGGCTTAAACCGGTGGTGACAGGAACAAACTGTTGCGACCCAAATTGCCTTGATACCAATAGAGGAGCACAAGCAATTCCGCAATACAAGCCTAGCATCATCAACCAATCATAATCTTCGCATCTATATAGGAAATGAATGACACTACCGAGCCAAGGTACCCTCCAAACAATATATTCATCTTGAAGGTTCTTGAAAATCTTAGTCCACTTCTTCTTGTCTAGATTTTTCCTCTACTCCTTCGCTAGATATTCTCGCAAAGGGGAAAAGTCTCCAAAAGATATTTCGGACAAAACCTTAGTTGGTGTCTTCCAAAGATGACTTTGAATCCAAACCCAAAGCAACTGTGCATATCCCCTAAAACGCTATTCTTTATGTTTTCGGCTCGCATTCAAGGAAATGAAAGTCTCGGTTAAGATTGCAGGTACCAAATTTGCCTTCCTTTTCATGCACTCAAATAAATCCAAAATGGCCACATCAATATTCCCCAAAACCCCCAGGAAAATAATCAAAACATATATCCCCAAAGCAAATAGATCCATCTTTATAACCTCATCCGGGTACGTAGGTATAATATCTCAAATGCATTTCCATGAAAAAGCAGTTCTATCCCCTCGACTCTAAATCAAGCCTTTGACCCAATCTTCACTCATTTCAGCTAAAGTTCTAAGCTTCAAAAGATCATTATGGGACTTTAACGAATTTGCATAAATCCAATCGTTCTGAATATTTTTTTGATTAAGTAAAGCCATATACTCTTCCACAGTAGGCATCATGTATTTTCTATTAAAAGTGAAGCAACAAAAGGCGGGATTCCAAAACTGAAAGGTGGCGTTGAGCAAAGGCTGATTAATTCTGACATATATCAAATATGCTATATTGCCATACTTACACAGAACAAATTTTGCAACCGTTGATCCCATCTTTCCCAAATCTCTTTTAATTCCCACAAATCATTTTGCTGTAGACTTACATATGTATATCGTGGTACTATGTGCTCGCTAGGTAAATTGTCACCTTGGACCCTTTGGTTAACTTTTAACCAATGTTGAACAGCTGAGTTGGTAACCTCCTTCTTGAGATACCTCCTATCCATGATGAAAGATCTCAAATTCGTGTTTTTGAAAATAATAAAACTTAGAGTTGCCACCGACCACTTAGATAGGTCGGACACCATAAAAAAACCAGAGATTTGATTGAAAATAGGTTCGGGAGTCAGTTACGAATGGGGAAGGTTTTGGCACCCCCACGCCGCCGAAAAATTGGTACCAAAAGAAAAAAATAATTACCGCTTTGTTAATATTAAATCTTTTTGAATTAAAGCGACGATCAAATTGAGATTTGGTTATACGTGCAAGTAAATTTTAAGGACCCTGTTATTCGAGAGTAAGCGAAAACCACCACCACTACAAGTGATACTAGCCAAGCTTATCCTCGAATAAAAGGGCACCACATTGACAGTTTATATCCCGAATGCAACATAATATGGCATGCAAACATACGAAAAAGGCAAATATAAAAAATGAACAAATTAAAGGATGATAACATATAATAAATAAGATATAAAAACATACATTACAAACAAAAGTATACAAGGAATAAGTTATAAGAAAAAGGCTATATGCATAATAATACGTTGTATGAAACTATATATTATATTATATTATATTTATATATATATATGTATAATACGATACTATAATATATATATATATATATATATGCATGCATAAAGGGGTATATATATATACATATTAACAAATAATTTGGTTTTAACAGTAACTATATGTATATTATAATAATGAAAACTATTAATATATGTTCATATATTAAACCATATTACATATACATACTATTGAAAGCCAAAACAAATGTATATAATATGATATTAAACACGATAGATAAACTATATATATATATTAGACTATATGCTATATTACATCTACTAAAAACAAAACAACAAGCATTCGAAAATCAACAATATCAAGGGCGAAAATTGAAGGAAAATAAAGTGCAATGCCGAAATTAACGATGAATGACAAAAGGAGGACTAAAAGATGGAATAACCCACTAGAAAATAAAGTGCAATACCGAAATTTGGTCCTTATTTTGTATGATTGTTAATTAAGTAAGTTTGGATGATTGTTTTAAGCTAGAAATTTAACCAGTATGCATGAAAAATGATAAATTAAGGTTTGGTAAATTCGGATTTAAGTAAGTCCTCTCAGTTTTCTAGATTTGCAATTTGGTTCCTAAATTGCATATACACTCAATTGGATGTCAATTCGACGTTCGATTCAATCGAGATCTTATCCGCTACCATCATGTACACTTAAATATTAATTAAGCATTTAGACAAGATAAAAACAAAAAAAATGTACCTAATTTTGAGTAAAACGTTTTGGGTTTGTTTCGGCAAACCTAATGTAGCTCGATCGGCTCGGTCTGGCGTCTAGGCCAGGTCAAGGGGGTTACACAATACGTTCCCAATCCAACGTCTATGATGGTGTGGCGCCAAAGGATGATTAGGGCTTCCTTTGATGGGTGATATGGACCATTAGGTCAAGATTGATCTAACAGTCATGTGTCGGCTGCGCAAAAGGATATGCATATTAGGGTTTCCTTCAGTGGGCAATCTGGACCGCACGATCTCCCTTGATCCAACGCACCAGATCTGCCTGCGCAAGGATAAGGAGAGTTAGGGTTTTGGTTATCTGATAGGCTTAGGGTTTGTTAGTTATTGGCCAAACGGGCCAAATATATGTATTATATTTTTTGGTTTTCATATATTGTAAATGGACTAGATATTAACAGACTGATGCATTTTTTAATATGAGTTGCACTTATTTAATTATGTAATACATATATATATTTTGGATTTTAATTTTTGTGATAGTAATAAATAATACTAATAATAAGATAATAATAATAATAATAATAATAATATGATATAGTATATAATAATGATGAATAATAATAGATAATATTAACAGAAAAAGAACCGAAAATGAATAATAATAGATAATAATATATTAGTATAACATATAAGATATCATAACATACAATATATATAATAGATAATACATAATAATTATAATATAGATATAAATAAAAGCCCATTATAATAATTAACAAAACATTAGTTAATAACCCAGATAAAATTAGTGATGAAATTAAGCAATGTCAAAGGTTTGATCAATGACATTGTGAGTAGAATAAATTAGGTTGGGAGTGTTGATCTCATAATGAATTTTTGTAGTATTTGATACAGATTAATTGCCTAATGAGTCAAAATGTGCGAAGTTCCCTTGGAGTCGAGGAGGGCCTGGGCCCCTGTTATAGATAGTAAAGGAGGATGGGCTCGTGTCCCTCAAACTTTTTGGTTTAATAACAATTTAGGTCTCTAGAAGTTTAAATATTAGACAAATTAGACATTGTCTTCTGAATTTGAAGTTTAAATATTTAATATACCCTTGTATTTTGAAATTTAATATTTTGGCTCCTCTTAATGTTCGATCATGGCTTCGTTCCTGGAGTCAGATATCGATGATTATAAAAAAATCAATATCCAACGTATTATTTGATTTAAAATTATTGATTTTTGTGTAATTGTGATTGTTATTTAATAATTGTTTACACTAGGGATGTTCAAAGTTATCAAACCAATTTGGCATGATAAATTTCATTTTTGATCTTTCCCCAGCTATTTGGTTTGCGAATTATAAATATTCTTAAATTCATTGAAAAAATTTTAGTGTGTTTAAATACATACTATGAGGCGGAGCTACATATTATATATATATATATATATATACACACTCGACACAATCAACTATACTATGAGGCGGAGCTACAAATATAGTTGATTGTGTCGTAATTCTATTGACATAGTTGTTATTGTAATATCTAAGAGAATTAGTGTTTAAATGTACTTGATAAATTTAAACACTAATTTTAAATCAAGTTATTTAAGTGTGTTTAAATTGATACTATGAGGCGGAGCTACATTGAGGCCTAAAGGGGCCTAGACCCTATTGAAATTTTCAATTACTTGATAAATTTTAGTCTACTAAGCATTTAAATAGAAAAAAATACAAGAATTTATTAAATATTTAATAAAGTAAGAGTTGAACTAAAGCAGGATGAGCCACTGCTCTCAATTTTTTTTGTCTAATAATAATTTATGTCCCTATAAATTTAAATATTAGATAAATTAAGCTTTATCGTCTGAATTTTGAGCTTAATAATTTATTGTATTTTTAAATTTAATATTTCAACCCTCCCAATATTCAATCATGGTTCGTCACTATTGTCTAATTTATGAGTGAAGATGTGATTGAATAGTTTGTATATCGTAGTAGAAAAAACTAAAGTAAAAATACAATACCAAAATAAAAATGAAATAAATTTAAACATTATTATATTACTTTAAAGTTTTGGATTAGTTTTGAAAATTTTACAAAGCCATACAATATCTGAACCATAAATTTCGTTTGTTTGTAAGGAAAATCAAAATTTTCATTCTCTCGGCTCTACAATTAACTTTTTGAATTTGATTTCTTTTTATTACTACAATGTTGTGTACGTTTTGAGGAATGGATGAATTTCAAATTCACCCTTTAACCAATTAATTTATAAAATTGAGCTGCTGGCTGCAGTAAAAATTGGAGAAAACAATTAATATTGTCTTTTACTATAAAATTAAATAGGTGCCAATTATATTTAGGTTTGATCTCCAAAATGAATCCTCTCATTTTCCCATAAGAAGATATATATGTGTGCGTATAGTTTTAAATTTCCACAGAATTCAGAAACCAGTTAGGGTTTTCATCATTCCGTTTCTATTGTTTTTGAGCAACATAAAGTTTGTCCTATATATATATATATATATATAACCTCCAATAATTTAGCTAAGCTTGGTCCTTTATTCCATGGAAACTATATAGAATACACTGCAAAGCCAGATTTCACAGACTTGATATAACAGAACCGAAAACACTTGTTTTAACACTGATTTTGTTACGGAAACTTAACATGTATATATGCATATACATATATGTTTTTAGGTTATTTTAACATGTTCAAACACACACCATATTTTTGGTAAGCCTTGCTCAGACCAAGCGGTAGAGTGATTAGCAAGCCGGATCAGTGTCAAGGCACGCGGTCATAGAAATGGTGACGCGAATTGGGCATAACTCTATGCTGGGAAGCGAGAAGGGCTACACCAGAATCATCTTCGTTGGTTCTTCTCCGATTAGCTGCTGCACCCTCGTTTGCAGGTACATATTTTTCATCTTCCGCCGCAACGACCGCGTTTTGGCCCACCCGATGTTCCACAAGTGTTATTCGTTTTCCATCAGCTTTCAGGGTTGCCAGAAACAGCAGGAGGGCAAAAAAGACGGTTGCAAAGTTCTTCGTCATCGGAAAACCTCTAAGCCCTGAAATGAAAAACAAGAGTTCCGATCAAAGTATATTTTTCAAAAGAAAGTAATAATAAAGGGGAAGTAAAAGTAGGGTTAAGGAGTTCCACGTTCAACTTGGAGGGAATGTTGTGTGGTGAAGCGAGAAGGAGGGGGTAGGGTTTTTATAGCCTAGCAGGCTCACAATGTAGGGTATAAAGTTGATAGAATTTTTGGCATCAACAAATCATCGAAGGTGAGGTGGGAGTGTGATCACATTGTTGCAAGGCCTTTTGTTTTTGGTTGGCCACAAACCAAGAAAATATTGTATTTAAATCATGGGCTCTCTGCTGACCGGTGACTAGCTGGTTGGATACTGTTGAAAGCTCTTCAAAGTAAATTTAAGTGCATAATTGATGTGAGTATAGTTTTTTTTAATTGTATTAAGGTGATTATTAGGTAGTATTTGTTTATATTTTTTAATCATTTGATAAGACACACGTCTTGCATACAAAGTTGATTGAACTCGGGTCTCCTATGATGAGCATCATCTTCTTTTCTGTAACAACCTGAATTTCCGAGTCCACGTTTGGGCATTGACCTGGGTTATGGACCCTCGTGTTTGTTTGGAGAATCGGATCCCTTAGGCCAAGTTTGGGCCCTATTGGTTGAGAATTGAGCTACAAAGACTTGAGTAGTGACCAATTTGTGATTATGGGAGAAACTATGAGGTTTTAAGTTGCAATTTTACCCTTTTTCAAATAAAAGGCTGAACACCCATTTATTTCCCTTGGCTTTCACTTGAAAAAAGATGGACAAGGTGAGATCACCCATCTTCTCTTCATCTTCTTTCTCCCACACAATCCTTTCTTTCTTTGTTCTTTCAAGCCTTGTTTCAATAACAAAGATCCAACTTTCCTAATCATTTCTTCTATTCAAGACTCAAATTTTAAATATGTTGTTCCCCATGTCACAAGCTTCAAGAAAAGAGTATTATCTTGTGGAGAGCTGTTTTGGGGCTTCTCTCAAGCTTGGGTTAAGAGACGAAGTTGAGAGGTTTTGCTTGTAAGTTTAATCCGAGAATCCTTGCTTAAGGTCAGTACATCTCTGACTCCTTTAATTCTTGAAGATCATAAATTAATTTACTTGTTTGATCTTATAGTTTTGTTGGGTGCTTATGTGCTAAACGTGATTTGGGGATTTAAGTAGTGGTTTTGTTGTTAAAAGTATGATTAAATGATCCTTGGATGCTCCAATATGACTTAGTAACTTTTGGTAACCATTAGGTCCTTGTAGGGGATGGTTTGGGGCATGTTAGAGTGATTTTAGGGGATTAAAAGTGGTTATGGGATTAAGGTTTTGAAACCATATGAACAGGTTTCGATACCTTACGAATTTCTATGAAAAAATTGGATTCTGGAGCAAAAGGTTTCGAAACCTCTCAGAAAAGTTTTACATACCTTTAGACAGATTTTGAAACCTCTGGGCAAAGGTTTCCATACCCTTAGAAAGATTTCCAAACCTTTGGGGAAAAGTTTCTATACCTTTAGGAAGGTTTCCATACCTTATAAAGGACGATGTTGGGCATTGTTCTAAATATTGAGAAATGTTTTGAATGGACATAGAAGCGATGTTTCATCGATTAATGGCTAATAACATGATTATATCCTTGAATAAAATATGTATTCACTAAAGGTGATGATGTTGATTAATAAATCGATGATGATTAGATAATGAGAATTAAATCGTAAAAATGACCAGATATCTTCCATAATGTACTAAAGGCATGCTAGAAGGGCCTATGGGCCCTTATCCCGTGATGGAGTGTATCAAAGCTCAGGGAGCATTACTTATCTTATGAATGTTGTATAAAGGAATTTGGATACCCATAAAGTAAGACTCGATGGCTGTGTTTCTGAGTGCTAAATGTTTGTTATTCACTGGCTAAGTGTTTTCGAATACGAGACTTTCGCTACTTGATGGTTGTGTTTCCAAGTATGCGATGAAACTTACTCGACAGATATGTGTTTTCAAGTGCTAAACGTTTGTTATCCGATTGCTAAATGTTTTCAAATACGAGACTTTCGCTACTTGATGGCTATGTGTTTCCAAGTATGCGATGAACCTTACTCGATGGCTATGTGTTTTTGAGTATGTGTTGTCTTCTACTCGATGGCTATGTGTTTTCGATTATGTGTTGTCTTCTACTCGATGGCTATGTGTTTCTGAGTAGATGGCCCTTGTTACTACTCGATGGCTATGTGTTTCCGGGTATGTAGCTAGTGAAAGGACTCGAGTTCGAGGTGGTTCCAGGTTTGACTACCACTATATTGGCACTTGTCAATTTCTTTAGTTTCATGCCTTATTCTCTATGCTTATGCTTGCATGCTTACTTTTAAGAACATCATGAATTATTGTAGAGTAGACATGTACCACTGAGTTGTATTAGCTCAGCGTGCAAATGTGTTGTTTTTTCGTACGTAGGTTGACAGGTAGGAGGAGTACATCGAGGAGGATTTCCGAGCACCGTGTTTGCTTCAAAGTACAATACTTGTTATTTTAGTTGGGCTAATGTATTCATAGGACCTTACTATTTTTGAGTTTGTAACTCTATTAGAAATATTATTTTGGTATACATTGTTTTAGACTTAGAGCTCCTATTTTGTAAACTTATTTTAAACACTTATTTAATCACATGGATTTATGGATGATTTGATATTTTAAAAATGGCTAAACTTATTGTTTTAAATGGAATTTTGATGGGTCGAATTTTGGGTGACCCGAATGTAGTACTTTCGATCCAGATCGAGGTGTTACATTTTCCACTGTGACTAATCGTTGGGTTCAATTGATGTGAGTATGGTTAATTAATGGGTTAAATGGTATATAAATGACAGGTATTCTAAGAATAGAAATCATTTGTCTCTTTTTTGCGTCCCTATATATGTACTATAACATTAAAAATTGGAGTCATAGTTTAGGGTTGAATATTAAGGTTAAGGTTTAAATTTTACGTTTTAGTGTTTAAAGTCTATGATTTAATTGTTAAGGTTTAAGGTTTATGATTTAAGATTTAGAGTTAAAGTGTAGAGTTTAACTTTTAAGTGTCGGGATATATATATAAGAACACAAAAAGAAGTTTAGGATTTTTGCTTGGTTTTCTAGTGGTTGGCATTGATATTGTTGAAAACTAAAGGTTAAAGGTTTGAATAACAGTGTCCCAGCTTACAAGCGAGTATAATTAAAAATTAAAGTTAGGATTTAATGTTAAAGTTTAGGGTTGGGGATGAGCATTTCACCCGATCCGATCTGATTGGGTGGATTTTTTTGTTAAAAACAGTATCCCATGATTTTTTAATTCTTTTGTCAATTTTTTTGGCAAAATGACCAAAATATTGTCTTTAACTCTTTTTTTTCACACAATATGGCAGGCCCCAGTTTATTTCCCAAAATATTGTACTTTCTACAGTGTTTTAAAGGTAATATCATTCTCATCGTCTATGAATAGTGTTTCCATTTATTGGAATAAAAAAATTCAAAGACGGTAGCAAAAGGATTCGTCCATGAACAGTAAAAATAAAAAGATGATTCAAGGATGCTCCGTCTTCAAACAATGGTCATAGTGCCACATGGCGCGCCAGTAGCGAAACGGGCACTATTCAAAGATGGTAGCATTTGGCACCGACTTCAAATAATGCCCGCATGTGATCAGGCCAGCATGGCAGGTTGGTTCAGCGTGGCAGTGGGCAAGGTGGCAACTTTGTTAGGGCGTGCATTTTTTATGTTTGAATGCATGCATGGCTAAAAAAATGGTGTTTAGGGTGTTTTTAAAATGTACAAGGGTAGAGGTTAAAAAATTGTTAGTGTTATTAAAGGAAGGGTATGGGTAGTTAAGGGAAAAAATTGTAATTTTTTGTGCTAAATAGGTAAGGTTGAAAGGAAAATTTTGAGTGAAGAAGAAGAATAATAAAAAGAAGAAATTATTGGAGAAAATATTATAAGTAGATTCGATTTTTTTTAAGTTTTTTTTAAAGTTTTATTTTAGTTTGTTCGTTTTATTTTGTATGTTTGATATAATTTAAATTTTATGCATGTAGTTTGGATATCTGGAGAAAAAATAGGGGAGATTTGGTGAATTTTTTTGGAGCCAACAACTAAGTAATTAAGTTGATTTAGTTTTTAAATTTTAAATTATGTATCCATCTTCCATTTTAAGTTATTTTTTTAGAATTTAGTAATTTTTAGTATATTTGTACCAATTAGTATATTTTTAAAAATTAGAATTGAGAAAATATATTCAAAATATGGTTAAAATTAAGGCAACAATAATTTAGTATATTAAAAAATATATTTGAAATATATTTTAAAAAATTAATTTAGTATATTTATAAAAAATATATATTCAAAACGAACTCATCCTCGATGTTAGTAACACTAATTTAAATTTTAGTATGTTCATTTTGATTTGTGTATTCTAATTGAAAATATATATTGTTTTGAACATGTAGAGAAAATGAGCAAGAACATATTTATGACGATTGTCCGTTACAATGGACAAATGGTGAAAAATGATGTTGGATTTGTATTTGAATCTGAAAACATTATGAAGATGAGATTTGATAAGGAAATAACACTTCGAGAATGAAGGATAAGATTTTCGAGAAAATTGGAGCCGAGATTCATGATTTGCGGTACCGGTGGCTGACATGTCACAATCTAGCCAGATAATCTGCAATCACTCTCCAAGATAATACTGATGTTGGAATAATGATTGTAGAGCATGAATCTATGGTTATTCGAAATATCAAGTTCTTTTCTGAGGTGCGTAATGTTTTCGACCCATCCAAACGTAGTTGGAGAATCTGCTCAAATGGGTTTCGATAATGAGATTGATATGTCCAAAGGTAGTTTTGCCGTAATGTTGGCAAATAGGACATCGAGTGCACTTTATCCAGTTGGGCCTTCGACATATGCATCATCATACGGGCCGACTGTTGATGCTGATATGGAAAACATACGAGGTCAATGAGGAGTAACTTGAAGATTTCAGCGAAGATTAAAATATTGGGGATCCCAGTTTGTTCCCTAATGATGTTGGTGATGCCCTTGAATTTGGTGTTGGAGAATTCGTTTTGACCAAGGATGACAATACATGGTATGCACTCCTGCTCACATGAGCTTAGTAAATTTCGATGCGATGAGAATGCCTCAATTACCGGATATGCCCCAATTAACTTCGAGTCAGCATGGTGAATTATCAGTTGAGCTTTAATTTAATGAAAAGAATGAAGATACATTGGCAGTTAAAGAGTATAGCATCAAGAAGCATGTGGACCACATTGTTGTAGAATCCAACCAGAGGATTTTCTTTGCCAAGTGCGTTAAATATGGACAAGAGTGCAATTGGAAGATCTGAGTGTCGAAGATTCAGAGGAAAAATGCTTGGAAGGTCATAAAGTACAATGACGACCATACACGTTTACAAACTTCTATCGACCAAGACCACTGCAAATTGGACTTGAATGTAATAAGCCATCACGTGATGAAATTGGTTAAAATAAATCCAAGGGTTCTCATTTTAGTGATTCACTCAACCATTGTGCAGCAATTGTGATACTAGATAAAATACAAGAATGGGTGGTGTGTAAGGGATAAGGCAATGTAATCGGTGTATGGTGATTACGATAAGTCGTACAATGAGCTATGGGCTTTATTACTAGCAACAACACATTTCATCCCAGGCACCATAGTGAGGTATCAAACCTCGGATGCATACGATCGAGAAGGCCAACTTTTTGAAGGGCATAAATTTTTCCACCGACTTTTCTAGTTGTCCAAGCCATGCATTGAAGGTTTTCCATATTGCAAAAGTATGGTACAAGTCGATGGCATGTGGTTGTACGAGAAATACTCTCATGTACTGTTGATTGTCGTTGTGCAAGATAGTGAGAACAATGTCTTCCCAATTGCATTTGTAATTGTTCAGCAGAAGACGGGGAAAGCTTGGAATTTATTTTTTAGCAATTTACCTGAGCATGTCATCTGATGAGGTCTGCATTATATCCGATCGAGGGTCAGGTATCAAATCAATAATTAGTCGAGATGAACGTTGTTGGACACCTCAGTACGCATACCCCGCGTATGGTGTTCATCACATTGGTAAGAATAGTTACAAACAGTTTAAAACCTATACCTTCGCAATGAGATTTTAAGCATGGGTAAGTATCATTTTTTCAAACTCCATTTTATATGCATACCATTTATGTGTTTTAAATTTTTCTCAATACTAACGACATATTTTATGACACAGGTTATTTACTACTGCGACCAGATTTTGAAAGGAAGATGGACAATTTAATGAAGTACATCGAGCGCATTTGGAGTTGGGCAAAAAATATCGAGAGGGAAAGATAGGCCCAATTGTATGATGAAGGTGGTAGACGATACGGACAAATGACAACTAACCTTGTGGAGTGCATAAATAGAGTACTAAAAGGATCATGTCATCTCCCAATAGCAAGCTCGGTGAAAGAGACGTACTAGAGGTTGGCTAAATTTTAGACCTTTAAAGGGAAGTAAATGAAGTCCTTAATAAAAAGGGGGCAAAGTTGGGCTTCTGATCTTGTGAGGAAAATGAATGATAATATGAAGAATGCAACGTCAATAAATGTCCACGGGTTCAACCAAATGAGTCAGACTTTTGATGTTGTTGGTTCTAGATGCAACAATGAAACATGGCACTTATTATGAGTCAATTTTGAAAGTAGGTGGTGTGACTGTGGCACGTTCTAGGCATGGCGATATCCATGTGTTCATGCAGTTGCAACATGTATGGTTGTAGGGTTTAACGTGTACACCTATGTTGATGAATGCTTCAATCTCTACACGATGGTCAATATTTACAAAAGTGATTTTCCACCGATGCAAATTCTAAGTATTGGCCGTCAGTGAAGCATGAAAAATGGTTACCAGGTCCTAGACTTCGCAGAACTCCAACTAACCGACCTAGATCAACTTGCATCTATACCAGTATGGATCTTCATCATAGAGAGATGGGACTACGAAATAGATATACCATATGTAGGGCTGAAGGACATTTTAGATCAAACTGTCCAAATGAACCAAGATACATGCCTATGCCTTAGTGATTTTTGTTTATATTTGAAAATATTATACTTTGAATCAGTATTAATTAGTTATTTATAGTTTTATGTTTTTATTACTATCATATTGTATAATTCTGATTTAATAATTAGGGACCAAATTGTTAACTATTTAAAGTTCAAGGACTAATCTATAAATTTCTAAATGTTTCAAGGACCAACAATTTTTTTCATTTTATTAGTAGGAAATATTTTTAATTTCACGTACATCACAAAACTTAAACTTCAAAAAAAAAACGACGACTGAATCAGAGTTTAATTAAAAAAGTTATGAGATAGTGATCAAAACGTGAAAATTCAATAATTTAGGTAAGGATTCGAAACCTATGGGAAATGTTTCAAAACCTATGTCACAGATTCAAAAAACTGACATAGTCTTACATGAACATGGACATTTAAGCCATTTTCAATTTTTAACTTTTATCATTAAGTTACTTCATTACTAACTAATGAATTCAAATAGTCGAATTTGAAAAGCGATTTACTAATTACGAAAGATAATTAGATTGGGTGAGCAATAAAAAATAGTGGAAAATAAAAATAATAAAATTCAAACTAAAATGTATTACACAAAAGAAAAAAATTCATTTCTTATGTAATTTCTGGCCATGATAGGGTGTGGTCGAATAATAATGTCGCGACGCTCGTTGATCATGTTGTGGCCTCTATGGTGCCTCATGATCCTCTTCAGTATTGCTCACCTTTTCAGTCACCGAGGGCATAGGAGGCGGTGTTGTGAACAAATCTATGTAACCGATCTGCTCTTCTATAATCTCTAGTGAATACATAAAATTTTGCATTTCTTGAAAATTCATGTTCTCGCCAAAGTTCTAGTAAATGGGTTACTATGGTGGATAAAACTCGGGCCTTGATTATATGAGGAGCTCAGGCCCACTTTTGATTGTACATATGTAGGAGGCGGTTCCCTTTCCCATATAGCTGACTACGTTACTGTGCGCATATCTACCTCTCATGTGATTGTCCAACCTTCGACGTTTCTACTCCAAAAGTTTCTACTCCTAGATGCACCATCTAAAGTCTTCGATGATTCACCTTGTAACACCTTATAAATATTAGGTTATTTAAAAAATAAAAATAAATAATAAAAATAAAACAAATGAAATGATTGAAGAGAGTTTGCAATTGTAGGGATTTGATCCCGTGGCCTTTTCTTGGTGAACCCAGGCCTTAATTGTAATGCCCCGGTTTTGGGCTTAAGAGTTTTCTAGGTAGATTTGACGGTCCAGTGGACCAGATTAGAGGACTCGGGTCAGTTTCGGGATTAAATAGAAATAAATATTTTTTAGTAAGAAAAAAATATGGAAAAATATCCTAAAATCATTATTTAATCTGAAGATGGTTTTGGTAAAAACAATTTTACAAAAAGAAGTTTCGAAAAGTGACAATTTAGGTCAGTGACCAAAATGTAAAGTATTAAAACTATTTTTAGCGACAGTTTTGTAAAAGGGTTAAAACTTAGAATCTTTAAGGAACTATTGGGCCAAATTCTAATATCATACTTTTCTCTTTTAATTGGATATTTTAAAAGGTTTTAAAATAGATAAAAAGGCTTGGAGAATTAATTTCATAATTAGTTCTTAAAATAAAATTTTACGTAACTAACTTTTATCCAAAAGATTTTTTCTCAAATTCTTTCCAGCCAAACACTCTTTTCTACTTCAATTTTCTCAGGTATTTACTTGATTTCAACAATCTTTCATTTCCAAATGAATCCTTAATGGTTTCCTAACAAAACCTATTTGATTTGATCTTGTTTTCTCAAGAAAATTCATCCAATTAAGAGGAAAGCCAAGGTTAGAGGTGAGCTTCATTCTTATCCTCTAATATAAGGTTCTTTACTGAAATTCCCATATTATTGATCCTTTACATATGTTTTCTAATGAGTTTTAATGATTCAATTAAGGAAAGACGGTTAATCAAGGTTTAATTATTATGTTTGGTTGATTTTCGTTATGGATCTGTTTTGCTAGGTTCTTGATTTGAGTAGAACATAATTTTGATGTTTTATAATGTTAATAAGTTGATTTTAACATTGGAATCCCGAAACTAAGTGAATCTCTAATTTTCTAGGTTGTTAGTTATGAGTTTTTGAGGAGCTGTGGATGTTTGATGAATGCTGGAGGTATAAGGATGATGTTAATGTGTTTTTGGATGTTAATTGTTGTTAATTGATGGATTAAAACGTTAGGTTTTGGCTGGGTTAAGTTTGAAATGTTTTTTCGGTTGTTGTGGAGTGAAATTGGGTAAAGTTTGTTGAGGATTTCTGTGAATTGGTATTGATGGGCTGTTGAATGCATTTTTATGCATTGAATCCTCTGTTCTTGTGTGATTAAAGCAGGGGAAGTTGATCCTCAAGCTTGAGGTGAGGTATCAGAAGCCGGGGAGGCTTGGATTTGTATCGGTGAAAAAAGTTTTGCACAGTCGGTGAGTGAGAACGTGATTTACAACTTTTCAAAGGCTTAAAAGTTGTGTCTGGGAGTTTAGATTAAGCTTGAAACGCTGGATTAAGCTCGAAAGTAAGTAAAGGATGATTCGAACTCGGTTTGGCAAGTGGTTTTGATGCACTTGTTTTAATGAATTGATTACTCACTGTATATGCATGATTTGAGCATGGTTTAATGCTGGAAAAAAGGTTATCAAATGATGTTGATGCATTTAGAAGTAATGCATATTTTGATAATGTTTTTGAATGTTGGTTAATGCATTGGATAAATGGTTTTGATTGATGCATATGAAAACAATGAGTTAATGTTATGAAATGAATTATATTGGCAAGTGATGTAGTTTAAAGTGTTATCGGATATAGTTGGTTGGCCATAGGATTGATAGTGCACTATAAAAGTCGCCTTGGATATAGAAGGGTTTATGTGTACTGAATACTCCATCCAAGTACCCTAACGGTTGAGGGTTATATGGTACCAAAAACTCCCGTTAGTGGATTATGCATCTACCGATGAGTGGGTTGTGATTGTACCTGGTTGTGATTGTACCTTGGATTTTGATTGAGATTTCATGAAGTGTTGAGAGGAAACTTGTTGAATCCGTGCATCCGATGTTGTATCTTGTAAAGTGGAACTTGGTTAATGATCACTTGTAAGACAATATAATTGATTATGTATCATGAGATGGATTATGTTGTATAATGTTGGTTTAAACATGTTTTACTCTTTAAGCCTTGCATTGGTAGTATGCATAGGAAAGCTTAAATTGAGGGTAGCAAATGAGACTTTGTTGTTTGATCCATGATACATGTTGTATATGGTTTAATATGCATGTTCTGGATATATAAGTGCATGGTTTACAAGGCATGATAATGTTTATGATGTTTTGATGATGATTAAAAAGATGTTTTAGAAAGTGGTATTTTAAAAGGATTGTTAAATGGTTTTAAACGTGTTGATGGTGGGTTGTTTTAGAGTATTCCTCACTAAGCCTAATGTGCTTACACTCTTTTTTTCCATCAATGCAGAGAATTAAAGTTTGGAGGAAGCAATCAAGCAAAGGGAAATCCAAGGACTTGTATTTACGAAAGTATGGTTTTGATATAGACATGTAGTAATAAAGGCAATGTGGTCAATTTTTGTTTGGGAGGGTTGATTGCTGAACTTCTTGTTTGTGGAAGTTTTGAATGTTGTTTTGGACTTGTAAAAGGCCTTAACTGCTTGATATGTGTTTGGATTTATGTTTTGAATGTTGAGTAGGAAGTATGCCTATAGATGACGTGGATGATTGTGTTAGGCTTGTTAAGATTACTTAAAATGTTGGTATGTTGATGCCAAGCATGCTTTTGATGTTATGTGATGTTTAGGTGAGTTGAGGTTGATTGGAGTGAGCCAAAGAGTCATATGTTGGACCTAGAGGTCATTACAGGCCTTCGCGTACCGGTACGACTACCCAAGGATCGGTACGTAAGGTCTAAAATGGCCCCGTTTTGAGGGTAAAATGCATAGGGGATACCGATACGGTTAGCCGAGTATTGATACACCCCTTGGAAATCACACATCAGAATCAGTACACGATTTTGAGTATTAGTACGACCCTTTCATTTTTATAGCATCATACCGATACGCGGGGTACCGTATCGGTTTACATTATGGTCACTGAAATTTGAGGTTTTGAAGGAAAAAGAGGGGATCAGTACAGGAATTGTATTGTACTAGTACGGGTTGCTTAATGAACATCGGTACAGTGGCTAGTGTATCGGTATGCATGCAGTTAAAGTTGTTGAGCCGTATCGGTACGCACTGTGGTTTCTTTATGCTTTTGCCTATTGAAGTTTGGAAGTTGTGCAATTTGATACCTTAATGTTATGTATGCAAATAATTGAGCTTGGATGATCGTTTTGAGCTGGAATTTAATCTGTGAGCATGAAATTGGATTAATAAAGGATTAGTAAACTGGATTTTTAATTAAGTCCTTATAATTTATGGAAATTACGTTTTGATCCCCAAAGTGCATGTTCGAGCAATTGATCATTGTCTTGCAATATGAATGCAATGTAACATTTCCGCTGATGCATGCTCACCTTAGAAATTAAATTGATGCATTTAGATAAGATAAAAATGAAAAGATAGACCAGGTTTAGGTTATTAGCTCGAGTTTGCTTTGGCAAACCTAATGTGATACTTTTAGCTCAATTTTGGCTTGACCAGGTTAAGGGGGTTACATTTGTTGGTATCGGAGCCAGGTTTATAAAAAAATGGGATGTAGTTGATGACTGTTCGATGTTGTTTGATATACACGGTGATTGTTTATACGTACGGTGATTGATATATGCCATATTGGGGTATTTTTGGGGACACGTTGCCTTATTAGTACAATTATAAAATAATTTTAGTTTGAAATGAAAGTCTTGGATCCTTGCTTGAAGCTGGCCTGATTATTTTTGTTTTGGTGTAACTATCATGCCTTAGATACATTTTTATACGGTATCACCGAGGAGAGAATTGTGATAGAGAGCGAATGCTGCTACTGGAGAGCTGGAAGTTGAGGGTGAGATAGTGCATCTTGAGGGATTGCCACCTCCTTCGTCTAATCCTCTTAAGAGAGTGGAGCAAGTATTACTTGCACCACCTAGTTCGGTGTATAGTGATATGACGCCTTTGGTACATGCGATGATGGGAGTATTTTAGGCCGCGATGGCTGGATTTCATGTACCCATACCAGATACCACTGCTAATTCGGGGTTACCTTTGAAGTGTCTGCACAGTCTGGGAAAAGTTGAGTTTAGAGGGTTGGTACCTGAGGCATCTAAGGAGTGGTTTATTAGTACATATTGGATTCTAGATTAGATAAGGTGCAATAATGCTTGAAAGCTAGGATGTACGGTGCCCCTATTGTAAGGTAGTGCATATAGTTGGTGGACTACAGTGATAACGGGCATGAAAACTGGTGATGTGACTTCGAAGTTTTTCTAAGATGCCTTTAGAAAGAAGTATCTGGGAGTTAGATAATTGGATGAGAAGAAACATGAGTTTATGGCCTTGGTTCAGAGCAGTATGTTAGTATTTGAGTACGAGGTATAATTTGTGAGGCTGAGTCAGTATGCGCCTAGGTTGGTGCCAGATGAGAAGCATCATTGTGACCGATTTCGTTACAGATTGGAGCAGGATGTTAAAACATACATGTTGGCCACTGACTATGTAGATTTTGATGTGTTAGTTACACGAGCAAAGAACATTGAGCAGAGTTTGGGTTTATCTCTTCGTCTATGAGGTTCTGGCTCATGGAAGAAAGTTACAGATTTTGGTTCGATTGGTGATCAATCTAAGACACACAATGAGCGTGGGCCGCAGGTCTAGGGTACCCAGGTCAGAGCATTACACAATACCTGTTGGATATGTGGATCGCGAGATCACATGAGGCGAGATTGTCTAAGTTTGGCTAGGAAATAACAGACCTCATCAGTTGTTGTTGTTGTCAATTCTTGCTGGAGTTGTGGATATGTGGTTCATGTGAGACATAATTTTTCGTTGCTGGCTATGGGTAAACAGGCATCTGCATCTGTTGTTGCACCATAGAGAGGTCGTGGGCGCGGTCGAGGAAATTTCCAGCGTAGAAAAGAAGGACAGAGGACTATGGTGTATACATTGGCACTTCGACCCAATAATGGTGGACTTACGAGGATCTATGTGCATCGTGAGGAGAGGAATGACACGGATGTGATAGCATGTACTTTTAACTTACAGTCTATGTCATACTTTCTCTAATAGATGTTGGTTCTACGCATTCATATATTTTGCATGAGCATGCACATTTACTTGACATACCGGTAGAAATGTTAGATGTGGGTATGCAAGCAACGAGTTTTTTTAGAGATACGGATGTTACGAGGAGGTTGTATATGAGATGTCCTTTGATGGTTCAAGGTCACGTGTTTGTGCTGATTTGATGGAGCTGCCATTTTATGGTTTTGATGTGATCTTGGGTATGAATTGGTTGAACGAGTATGGGGATATGGTCAAATTTGTAACCAAGTGAGTTTCGTTGAAAGTTGCCCATGATTATGAAGTAGTAGTTATGGGTGAGAATGTTAAGTTCTTATCCAATGTGGTTTCGGCTTTGGAAGCATAGAAGTTGCTGGAGTGTGGGTGTCAAGCATATCTGGCTTATGTTAAGAAATCGAATGTGGAAGAAATGTAGACTACGGATATCGTACTGTTTGTGATTTTTCAGGGGTATTTCTGGAAGAGTTGCCTGGTTACCTCTAGATAGAGAGTTCGAGTTTTGTATTGAGACGTATGCTAATATGGCTCCGGTGTTGATTACACCGTATTGCATGGCACCGAAAGAGTTAAAGACGTAACTCCAAGAGTTATTGGATTGTGGTTTCATCCAACTTAGTGTGTCACTGTGGGAAGCACTGGTGTTGTTTGCGAAAAAAATGATGGCACTTTGAGGATGTGCATTGATTATTGGTAACTAGACAAGTTGATGATTAAGAATAAGTATCATTTGCCGTAAAATGATGACTTGTTCAATCAATTCTAGGGTGCTACGATATTTTTCAAGATCTATTTGAGATCTAGATACTATCAGTTGAAGGTGAAGGATAAAGATGTGCTAAAGACTACTTTTTGTACGAGGTACGAGCATTATGAGTTTCTGGTGATGCCATTTGGGTTGACGAATACGCCTATAACATTCAAGGACATGATGAATCGGGTGTTCCATAAATTCTTGGATCAATTCGTAGAAGTGTTCATTGATGACATTCTCGTGTACTCTGGTACCAAGAAAGATCATTATCGACACTTACGAATTATGTTGTAAACCTTGTTAGATAATCAGCTTTATGCCAAGTTGAGCAAAGTGTGAGTTTTTTATTAAAGAAGTGGTCTTTCTTGGCCATGTTGTTTCTGCGGAAGGTATCCGGGTAGATTCGCAAAAGGTTGAGGCTGTTGTGAATTGGAAGCCACCTAAGTCGGTGACGGAGGTCCATATTTTCTTAGGGTTGGTAGGTTATTATCGTCGCTTTGTGGATGGGTTCTCAAGGGTTGTTGTTTTGTTGACCAAGTTGTTGCAAAAAGATGTGTGTTTTGAGTGGATGAAGGCTAGACAACAAGCTTTTGAGAAGTTGAAGGAAGCTCTGACACAAGCTCCAATCTTGATTCAACCTGAGTTAGGAAAAGAGTTTATGGTCTATCGTGACGTATCCTACATTGGTTTAGGGTGTGTGTTGATACAAGACGGAAAGGTTGTAGCTTATGCATCTAGGCAATTGAAGGTTCATGAGCACAATTACTCTATGCATGATCTAGAGCTTGTTGCAGTAGTGTTTGCATTGAAGATCTTGAGACATTACCTATATGGCAAAAAATGTATTGTATACATGGATCATAAGAGTTTCAAGTATTTGATGTCATAGAAGGAGATGAATCTTAGGTAGCGTAGATGGTTAAAGTTGCT
Source organism: Hibiscus mutabilis (assembly GCA_019671005.1). Classification (NCBI taxonomy): domain Eukaryota; kingdom Viridiplantae; phylum Streptophyta; class Magnoliopsida; order Malvales; family Malvaceae; genus Hibiscus; species Hibiscus mutabilis. Next base: position 45,370,322 of record CM033736.1, read on the forward strand.
CAATGATTATGATTTGACAATCTAGTATCATCCGAGCAAGGCGAATGTTGTGGCCGATGCTTTGAGTAGGAAATCTATTGTGGAGTTAAGGGCCATGTTTGCGAGGTTGAGTGTGACGCGTGATTGAGGTTTGTTGGCTGAGTTGCAAGTGAAGCCATCTTTTTTCGTAGTTGATTAAGTAAAAGCAACCTTATGATGAGGCATTGGTGCCGCATGTTAAGGATATCATGGATGGAAATCCTGTGTATTTTCACTTTAATAGTGATGGGGTGTTGTGTTTTAAAGATCGGATGGTGGTTCCTAGTAATGAAGAGTTGAGGCAAACTATTTTGACTTGGCACATGCTAGTCCCTTTGCTATGCATCCAGTAGTACCAAGATGTATCGAGATCTAAAAGAATAGTACTATTGGGTGGGCTTGAAAAAAGATGTGGCTGAGTTTGTTGCTAGGTGTATGGTATGTCAGCGTGTGAAGGCTGAGCATCAGTTTCCTTTTGGGTTGTTGCAATCGTTGAGGATCCCAGAGTGAAAATAGGAGATGATCACCATGAATTTTATGTTAGGGTTACCTTTGATACCGACTAAAAAAGATTCTATTTGGGTGATTGTTGATCAATTTATGAAGTGTGCACATTTTCTGCCAGTGCATACAATGTATACCCTGGATAAGTTGGCGGATGTTTATATTGCTGAAATTGTGAGGTTGCACAGGGTGCCCAAGTTGATTGTTTCGGATAGAGATCTGCGGTTTACATCAAGGTTTTGGGAGTGTTTGCATCGAGCTTTGGGTACTCGCTTAAATTTTAGTACTTCGTATCATCCTCAAACGGTTGGCTAGGCTGAACGTGTGATTCAAATCTTGGAGGATATGTTGAGATGTTGTATTATTGAGCTTCAAGGAACTTGGGAAAGACAGTTTCCTTTCGTGGAGTTTGCATACAATAATAGTTATTAGGCAAGTATAAAAATGGCACCGCATGAAGCATTGTATGGTAGGAAGTGTCGTATGCCCTTGTGTTGGGCTGAGGTTGGGGAAAGTATGTTTCCATGCCTAATGTGTTGAGAGACGCTGATGAAAAGGTTAAGCTTATTTGTGATCGTTTGAAAGCGGCCTTACATAGGCAGAAATCCTACGCGGATTTGAAGTGTAGAGAAGTTGAGTATGCGATTGGTGAAAAGGTTTTCATGAAAGTCTCACCATGGAAGAAGTTGTTGCACTTTGGGCGTAAAGGAAAGTTGAGTTCAAGGTTTATTGGATTGTATGAGGTGTTGGAACGTACAGTTCTTGAGGCTTATCAGTTGAGTTTGCCTTCTGAGTTGGAGAAGATTCATGATGTGTTTCATGTATACATGTTGCGGAGGTATCATTCGGATCCGGCACATGTGATGCATATAGAAGATGTTGAGTTGCGACCAGATTTGTCTTATGGTGAGGAACCAGTGGAGATCTTTGAATCTAGTAGTAAAGTTCTTCGTGATAAGACAATTGAGCTTGTTAAGGTGTTATGGCGACATCGCGGTGTTGAGGAGGCCAAATGAGAGAGTAAGTCGAACATGTTAGAGCAATTTTCGAATATGTTTCCATCATGTAAATTTCAAGCAAAAAATTTCTAGAGAGGGAAAGAGTTGTAACGTTGTAGTTTAGGCTTAGGAGTTTTCTAGGTTGATTTGACGGTCCAATTGTAAAGCCCCGGTTTTGGGCTTGGATGGTTTAAGGGTCGGTTCGAAGGTCCGGTGGACCGGTATTAGTGTTTGAGTTAGTTTCGGGATTAAATCGGATTAAATATTTTAAAGGTGATAAAAATATGGAAAATGTTGTAAAATCATTATTTAATATAATAGTTATTGTGGTAAAATCAATTTTGGAAAATGGGATTTGGAAATTAGACATTTTGGACTAGTGACCAAAATGCAAATTTTGAAAGTTGTTTTTAGTGACTGTTTTGAAAAAGATCAAAACTTTGAATCTTTAAGTAGATAATTATCCTAGATATTTTAACAGATTTCTCCCTTTAATTAACTAATTTTAAATGGGTTTTAAAAGGCTTTAAAAGTGGAGAGAATTAATAACAATATTTTAGACTTTTAACAAAAATTCACATAACAAACTTTGCAACTTCTTTCTCTCAAGTTCCCTACACCTAAACACCTTTCCAACTTTAATTTCTTCAGGTAAAAATCAAAGGTTTTGATTTCTAATTGATTTCCTAATGCTTCTTCATCAAATACTTATTGTTATTCTCTTGATTTTCATGTTTTACTAAGCAATTAAGCGGAGAAATCATCATTGGAGGTAAGAATTCGTTCTTCTCCTCTAATGAAATGTTCTTTACTGAAATTCCAAAGTTCTTGATTGTTTAATTAAGGAAAATTGGTTTAATTGTGTTTTGATTGATGAAATTGGTATATTTTCGAAGTGGATCTGTTTTGTTGGGATTTAGATCATAATAAATCATGATTTTGATGTTAATGGATGTTAAAAGTTTGGGTTTAACATTGTAATCCCAGAACTAGTTGAATCTCCAATATTTAAGGTTGTTAGTTAAGGGTTTGAGTGATGATTTTGGAGTTTAATCATTTCTTGAAGTAAAAGGATGTTGGCAAATGGTTTTTAGATGTTAATTGATGAAGTTTGAATGTTTGAATCGTTACATTATGGCTGGGTTAAGTTTTGGAAGGGTTTGATGATGTTTTCGATATGTTTCGGATGGTTGTTGAGTGGGCAACTTGAGAGTTGCGAGAGATTGCTGTTAGGCAATGGTTTGAATCCATATTAATGCATTTCCCCTATGGTTTTATGTTGTTAAAATAGGGGATAATCAAGGCGACGAAGTTTGACATTAATTGTTGCTTGCCGGGAGCTCGATTCGTATTGGTGAGCAAGGCAAAGTGTATCGGTGAGTGGAAACTTGTTTAAACACCTTTAAAAGGTTTGATAAATGTTGTTGGGAGTTTAGGGTAAGCATGAACACTTACCTAATCATGTTGATTTCATGTTTCGGTGTTAAACATGGTTTAATTTACTACTGTAAATGCTTGGTTATGAACACATATGTAATGAATTTTATGTATATAAATTCTAGTGAGCATTGGTTTTCATTCCAGTTGGGATTGGGGTATTGCTTCGGGCAATGTGGATTGTATATGTGGTGGTTCTAGTTTGATGCATTGAAACAATAGGTAAATGGTTTTGGAAATGGTATATTGGCTATGTGACAGGGTATGAAACAATCGGATATAGTCGGCATACCATAGTATTAATGTGCACTATAAAATATGAACAAAATCGATCGTGGCCATGGGTCCTTGAGGTATGACGGTTTAACAAGGCCACTCGGACTGTTGGAAACCTCATTGGGCATGCGGTTTAACTAGGCAACCCAATTTGATGGTGGTCTTGCGGTTTAACTAGGCAAGGTCGGTATACTTGCGGATTAACTTGGCAAGGGTGGTAAATCTCGCGGTTTAACTAGGCAAGGTTTGGGAATATCATGTGATTTAACTAGGCATGGTATGAGAGATCCGTGTATCCGATATGTTGGACAGAGGGTAGTCTATCTGAGCCACTATTAATGCCAATAAATGTGAAAGTTCATGTGTTAAACCTATTATATAATGCTTTGGGATTCAAGCATGGTTTATTTAATAATGCTTTGGGGTTTAAGCATGGTTTATTTAATAATGCTTTGGGATTTAAGCATTGTTTACGATTTAATGCTTTGGGATCTAAGCATGGAATAAGGATATGATGTTGCATAAAGGTGTTTATGCATATCTCGGTTGGAGACAAGGAAAGTGCTTTCGTTGTAAGCATGTTTTGGAAATAAGTGTTTTGGTTTCAAACATTTTTAAATGCATCATTGTTTTATGAGCATCCTCACTAAGCATGTGTGCTTACACTCTCTTTTCCTGAATGATGCAGAGCATTAAGGTTTGGGGCTGCAAGGGCAAGGCTAAAGGGATCCTAAGACAAAGACTACTTTGAGTATGAACTCGGTTTGTGATCCCAGTTAATAAGGCAACGTGTTTTCCATATTCTGTTTTTCCATGAGTTTTAAGCATGTGAGGTGCTAGATTTTATGATTGTTTGATGTTGTGAGAGTTTAGTTGAATCACGTCTATGTTGTTGCTAGCTAAGTGCTATTATATGCATCTAGTGGATTTGGTTAGTTGCCATGGTTTCATGATTTAAGCAAGTTTGGTATGGTGCTTTAAATGTGCAAACATGTTGAGTATGCCTTAAATGTACCAAATGTGAGTTTATGTTACTTGGTGATATGATATTAGGATGCATGCCTATAGAGTGTCTTGAGTTATATATTCACCATGAATTGTTGTGGATTCTTTGATGCTTTGGTGGGTAATGTATGTTAGTATGTTGTATAAGGGTTGAAAGCATGTTTAAGTGGTTCAGTTTTCATTAAAGTGTATTAAGACAACAATTTGGGACATTACAAGTCCAGGCGTATCGAAACAGGTGTCCCCGTACCAGTACAGCTAGGCCATTTCAGGCATAGCCTTTCAACACGCGGGAGGGCGTTTCGATATGGGCAAGCCTTTGTAGGCATATCGTTTCAGTACTCAAGCAAGTGTTTCGATACGGTTTCAATACGCGAGCAACCATTTCGGTACGAGTTTTAGCTATTGGAATCTGAGTTTTTTGAAATCACAAGGGCGTACCGAAACACTTGTACACATACCGATACGGCTACCGTTAAATCGGTTATTTTAGAATCTTTGAAGGTTTCTGTTTCTTTCATTTTGGTCCTTGAGTTATGTGAATGCAATTGTAAGAGTTTGAATGATTGTAAAGACCTGAAATTTTTCATGTGAGCATGTAAATGGACTAATTGAGGATTGGAAATTTTAATTTTAGTTTTGGTCCCTAAAATTATTAGTTTTGCAATTTGGTCCTTGAATCATATATTATGCTATTGGAGGCCTTTTCGTGATCTGTTTTCTTTAAAAATTCACCCGCTGCAAGTATATACATATAGGGTTAATAACATGCATCTAGATAAGATAAAAAATGGACTGGTTTTTTGTAATTGTTCTCCGGTTTGCTTCAACAAACATAATGTAGTTCTCTCGGTTTGGTCGAGCGTCTAAGCCGGGTCGAGGGGGTTACATTTGTTGGTATCAGAGCTAGGTTACAAAAAGTTGGATGTTGTTGTTTGATTAGTGAGTGATGTTTGAATTGCACGATGATTGTGTATATGTTCGGTGATTGTTTAATATCATGTTGGGGTATGAATTGGGAATACAATGCCTATTACCAAGGTTTTAAAATGTTTTATAAGGTTGTCTTGGATACTTTGCCTTATGCTAGCCTAACTTTAATGTGTTTTGATGCTTTTGTTACCATGGCTCGACGTGAGACCCGTTCGATGGCTATTAATTCTAGAGTTGGGCAGAATAACGTTGAGGAAGGGAATCTCCCTAATGTTGTACCTCCTTCTCCTCCGTTGGTTCCTCCTGTCGATATTGAGGCTGGTGATGTACCCCAAGTTCATCAAGTGCCAGTATTTGGTGATTTGACTTTGTTAGTCTAAGCAATGACGGGAGCATTTCAAGTAACGATGGCTGGAGTGCAAGCGAAAGCGCAGGCACCTGCTGTGGTAGTTAATCAAGGTTTACCCTTGGAGCATCTTCATAGTTTAGGAGGCGAGGAATTTTATGGTTTGAGTCTTAAGGCGGCCAAATGATGGCTGGAGAAGACAATTCATATTCTGAATCAGGTGGGTTGTAATGAGGAGTGCAAGTTGGGTTGCACAGTGTCACTATTGCAGGGTGATGCATATCATTGGTGGGTGACCATAATTACAGGAGTACCAGAGGCGGATGTGACTTAGGAGTTCTTCCGGAGAGCTTTCAAGAGAAAGTATCTTGGTACCCAGTATTTGGATGCAAAGAAGCGCGAGTTTATGTCGCTGACACATGGTGGCATGTCTGTTGCTGAATATGAGGTGAAGTTTGTTCATTTGAGTCAGTATGCCCCGGAGTTGGTCCCTGATGATCAACAGAGATGTGATAGGTTCCGCTATGGTTTGATGAAGGACATTAAGACATGTCTATTGGCCGCAAATTACATAGATTTTGACGTGTTGGTTAATCGGGCGAAGGATATTGAGCAGTCCTTGGGTACATCGATTTAGTCTGCGAGTACGAGCTTGGATAAGAGGGTAGCTGACTCTAGCTATTCTGGGAAGCAGAATAAGAGGTTTCAGGATGAGAGACACAGGCCATACCACAGGCATGGTGGCGGTGTTGGACAGGGCAGTCAGGGAACACATGTTGTACCATAGTGTGAGCGTTGTGGAAGGCACCACACGGGTATGTGTTGGGGTACCGCTGGAGTTTGCTAGATATATAGATCTTCTGAGTATATAAAGCGTGATTTTCCTCATGCTATGAGGGATACAGCGGTTCATGTTGCTGTACCTTCTAGGGGCCAAGGCCGAGACATGGGTAATTTCCAGAGCCGAGAGGATGGGCAGAGAGCTGTAGTACATGCAGTTGTTGTGCGACCGGAGAATGATAGACCAGCTCGGGTATATGCTCATCACAAGGGGCGCAATGACACCGATGTGATCGCAAGTACCTTTACATTGCAATCTTTCTCATTGTTTTCTTTGATTGATTCGAGGGTCTACTCATTCATATATCTTAAGTGAGCATGCATCATTGTTGAAAGTTCCTATTGAGATCTTAGATGTGGGCATGCTAGTAACTAGTTCTTTTGGGGAGACGGTTACTACTATGAGGTTGTATAGGCATTGTCATCTGGTTGTGTAAGGTCATAAATTTGCCTCAGATCTAATGGAATTGCCATTCCATGGTTTTGACGTTATTCTAGGTATGGATTGGTTAAGTGAGCACAAGGCATTAGTGGATTGTGAATTCAAAATGATTTCTTTAAAGTTAGCCGATAATTATGAAGTTATGGTGGTTGGTGAGAATGTGATGTTCTTATCTAATGTTGTTTCGGCTACTCGAGCTGAGAAGATGATGTTTGACGGTTGCCAAGCTTACTTGGCCATCGTCATGAATCTGAAGGTCAAGGGTGTTCGAGTGCAGGACATTCAGACTGTGTGTGATTTTCTGGAGGTGTTTCTTGAAGAGTTACTGGGTTTACCGCCTGATAAAGAGGTAGAATTCGATATAGAGACATATGAGGGTTCGACTCTGGTGTCTATTACTCCTTATCGGATGGTACCAAAGGAGTTGAAAGAGTTAAAAACGTATCTTTAGGAGTTGTTGGACCATGGATTCATTCGATCTAGTATTTTTCATAGGGGTGCCCAGTTCTTTTTGTGAAGAAGAAGGATGGATTGATACGTATGTGCATTGATTACCGATAGTTGAATAAGTTGACGGTGAAGAACAAGTACACGTTGCCTCGGATTGATGACTTGTTCGATCAATTTTGTGGGGCAGCGGTGTTTTCAAAGATTGATTTAAGATTGGGGTATTACCAGTTAAAGGTTAAGGATGCAGATGTGCAAAAAATTGCATTTCGTACGAGGTACGGGCATTACGAGTTTTTGGAGATGCCGTTTGGTTTGACGAATGTCCCAGCTACTTTCATGGACACGATGAATAAGGTGTTTCATGAGTACTTTGATCAGTTTGTGGTGGTTTTTATCAATGATATACTCGTTTACTCTCGTACGGGGAGCATGATCAACATTAGCGGATTGTGTTGCAAGTATTGAAAGATAATCAGTTGTATGCCAAGTTGAGCAAGTGCGAGTTTTGGCTCAAGTAGGTGGTATTTCTAGGTCATGTGGTTTTCGCGGAGGGTATTCATGTTGATCCACAAAAAAATTGAGGTTATTCTCAATTGGAAGCAACCTAAATCTGTCTTGGAGGTTCGCAGATATATTAGTGTGATTCTTTGTTATGAATAATGCCATGTTTTTAAATTTATGTGTAAATGGTGTCACGTGTTTAATATCTAGGTAGTCTTTTGTGTTAACTTGTATATTATATTTTGCTTTCTTTTGCATTATAAGCTGCATATTAGTGTGATATGTTTGGTCACATATTAATGTCATTTCATGTTTTATTTTAAGTTGTATCATATGTCAAGTTTTGTTTCAAAGCGTGTTGTTTAGATTTAATTAGTTTAATATCATGTTACACGTATGTCATGCATTTCTTGCATTTGTGATTTTAATATGTTCAAGCATGTTAGGATTAATTAATTTAGTATTAAAAGTATGTTTTTATTCATGACATGTTTTTATTATTGTGATCTGATATGTTGTTCATGTTCATGCTTTTTTTATTATTATTTTTGCTCAATGTTGTAATATTTATGTTTTTATGTTTTTTTAGTTCTATGTCTTCGTGAACATTTGTGTTATAATGTTTTTAAGTTTGCATAATGGATATACTTTGCCAATGTGGTGCCCTTTTATTCGAGCATAAACGTGTCCAGTATCAAATGCAGTGATGGTGGTTTATCGGTTTACTCTCGAATAACGTGGCCCTTAAAATCTACTCGTAATTACAACCGATTTTTAGTTTAATCATCGCTTTAATCCAAAAAATCTAATATTAATAAAGAGGTCATTATTAAAGTACCAATTTTTTGGCGGTGTGGGGGAGCTAATCTTTCCCCATCCGTAACCGACTTTCGAACCCAACATTTTTAAAATCTCTGGTTTTATGGTGTCCGGCCTACCTCAGTGGCCGGTGGAGACTCCATTTTTTATATAAAACCCAGCTTTTCTAAAAATCCCACGGAAGAGATTTTTAATACCCGAAAGACTCCAAACACCTTAAAACCCCATTTTTTAGCGTAAAAAAGGACATCGCTACAGATGGCGACTCCGCTGGGGATCCATTTTTTTGTTTTTCAAAAACAAATTAGAGTCAATCTTTTTAAATAATTACAGCTTTACTAATATCGGAAGTTCCAGATTAAAGTGACTATTAAAGTAACATTCGGATATAATTGAACGTTTATTTTAATGCATTTAAAACTTGGCATATAAGCCCGTCTTTTTAAGTGGGGGGAAAACGCTAATGCTTTCGTAAGGATATCGTTCCCCCGTATGGGCCTAGCAAGTACCTTCGGGGCTCGAGTACCTTATGCTCTCGTAAAGATATCTTTCCTTCGTATGGGCATAAGCGAATGGGTCCCCCTAAATTGAACCCGGTTGAAAGGAGCCTATAATGGGTGATGATCGAGGGCCTTGCTACTCTTAGTATAGGACAGCAAGGACAATTCGGGTACCTTCTAGCACCAACACTGCATGTAGAGAACATATAGAAACCCACCCCTTTAGAGCCATGCGGATAACCTAGGTGTTTTAGACGGGAAGTAAATAGGGTTGTTTTGTTTGTTCATCATGTTTAATTTGCCCTTTATTTATGTATTTATTGATTTTAACAGGTACTGACTTGTTTTTTTTTTGTTTGTGTTTTGCTTTTGCATATTGATAAATGTTCAAAAGTACTATTTTTATTACCCTTTTTACTCATATTATTGTTAGACTTAGGCTCATATTAGTTGCATAATTAGTCATTCATGCATTAATTCATGTTTCTTTCCACCGTTGAGCTTGATTACATAACTTGGTGATTTTTGTGGAAAAAGATGTTGCTTTGGTGTGTTTTTATGTGTGTGGAGACTCACTTGCATAAACAAGGCTAGAACCAGTTGCCACAGCAATACATGAAGGAGATGCCGAGCTAGTTGCCAAGGCAATGCATGAAGGAGATGCCAAGCTAGTTGCCAAGGCAATTTTCGACAAGGAATAAGATGATATGGTAGTCGAAATTGATGACTAGATAAGCCCAAGATGACGTGGAGCAAAGTTAAATCCCAAAGGAGTTTGATTTCCAAGAAGAGAGGAGAGAAATTTCGACAACTCCAAAGGGGCAAGAGGGGAGAGATTTCGACAAGGGAGAAAGCTTGGAGGGACAGTTCGAATGAGAGGTTTTCCAAAGAGGGCTGATCGATTTCTTCTTCTTCTTTGCTTCCATTAGATTCATGGTTTGGAGATTATTCTTTGTATATCTTTTGAACCCAAACCATGAACTAACTTGATTGGTTGGGGTTATTGTGTTTTGTTGTTGTGAAAAACAATTGGATTTTGTTTAGGTTTTTGAGTTGCAATTCAATTTTCAAAGTTTGTTCATTCTTGGTTCTCAATCTTGTTTGCGAGTGAATTGGGAGAGGATCTCGGAACTTCATCTATTTATCTAACATCGGGAGAGTTAGATTCAAGAAACGAATGAGCATGGTCTTTATTCAATCAATTGATGGTGAAGACTAATCCGGCTTAGGAATAAGTTTAGGATTTCAACGGCTAAGAGGAGCGCAAGATTGGTTGTTGTTCACCCTTGATTCACGCAGGGATGTATTATCAAGGAATGCACAAATAGCTAGAGTTTCCACTTAGGGATAAGAAGAAACCATTGAAGAATGCTTCGCCGAACTTTGGAAGTGAATGCTCAATTGCCCAGGCAATCGACCCATCATTAATTGCCCAGGAAATCGCAGGAGCATTGCCCAGGCAATCTGATCAAACAACAAGGGGGAATTGCCCTGGTAACCGACCAGGTAACATGACAGAATTGCCCTGGCAATCAACCAGGCAATTGTAACCAAATTGCCATGGCAATCAACTAGGCAATCGTAACAGAATTACCCTGGCAATCCAGCTGCTACTCAATCACCAAGATGATCCAATCGGCTATCACACCTCAACTCACGATAACCTAGCCTATTCCCTCTTATTTGATTACATCTTTATTTTATTTACTTGCTCTTTTATTTTATTCATTAGTTAGAACTCCTACAATTATCAATTGTGTTTTTACTTTTACAGTGCGATAACTAAGACAAAGTGGCCCAAACCAATCCCTGTGGAGACGATACTCGATACTTATCATATCAGTTTATTACTTGCGACGTGTATACTTGCACAATTGCGTGGCACTTATTACGCGCAACAAGTTTTTGGCGTCGTTGCCGGGGATTGGCGATTGGTGTTAGTTGTTTTTGTTATTGCATTTTTTTCTTAGTTTAACTAACTTTTCTTTTGTTTGTTTTATCAAAAAAAATTAGGTGCACTACAAGTTAAGGGACATCAACATGTCAGGAAATAAAAGCCGATCTATTCAAGAGTTGATGTTGGAAGATATGAATCAATCCAATCAAGAGTTTCTTGCACCCTTTGATGATTACCTATACCAACCGAGAAAAGCCCAAATAGCCTATACCGTGGAAAAATCTTGTGCTATGTGTGGAGAACATCATGTGTTTGAAAATTGCCCTCACATTTTTGGTGCATATGACTATATAGAGGACCGTAGAGGGAACCAGCAGCAAAATTCTTCATGGTATGGTCAAAAAGATCAAAAAAAAATTTACCATAACAATTTTGCCGCAGCAACAGATATGCCATGGCAATGTAGTCCTTTTCAAGAGAATTCCAATTCCTTGGAGGAAACGTTGCTAACTTCTTTGGCTATACTTGACAGATCAGTTGAAGAGATTCGAGAGCTATCAAAGTCCATGGATACGAGGATAGCTCAGAGGGATGCAACCTTGGGGGATTCAGAAGATCAATTTAGGAGATCCACATATGTCATGGATAACATGCACCAACAATTCATTCCTAGGGATACTGAAGTCCCAAGGCAAGAGGAAAAGGAACAATGCAAGGAAAGCTCTCCGATGTGTGAGGAACAACTAAAACCTCAAAGTCGAGAGTACGGTGATGAGAAAGACTGCCCAACACATGATGAGCCTGAGCAACAAATTGCCTCGACAATGATTGAGGAGCCTGAACAGAGCAATGCCGCGACAACACTCAGTGAAGCTGAGAACAACAATACTACAAAAATTTCTGAGGAACCTGATGCCCAGAAGGTTACAACGTTGATGTTGAAGCATGAATCTTTAGATTGCTCTCATCTACAGTTGCCACGGCAATTGCACGACCACATGCAAGATCAACGAGATGATAATAATTTGCTAATGGAATATGAGCAGGTAATGGTTGAACCTTTTGAATTCTTTAAAAACTCACCTCGTCCATTGCATGTATGTCTTGAGGAACCGATGTTGGTAGATTTGAAGCCATCAAAATCTCTACTGATGGAGATGTTTGAGAGGCCAAAAGAAAAAGGTGTTTGGATTCGTAAAGCTTTTTAGAAAATTGGTTCTTCCCATGACTTACAGAAAATTTTGGCAACTGATTGCCACTACAATTGGCTTGAGCAGCAATTGCCACGACAACAAAGGATACATCCAACCATGATAGAAGTCGACAAGAATGAGGTAATTGAATGGTTGGGAATGGATAAAATTTTTCCTAGTAATATATTTGCGCCTTCAAGAATAGTAGCAAGGTGGAGGGCATGCATGGACTACAAGGGAACACGAAAGAAAGACACCTCCACCATGGTAACACAAAGGGGGGTAGCTGGGAGCACATTGGCCCAATTCTTTTGGGGCAATATTGTCACTCGATGGAGGGTGCGGATGGACTATAAGAAGTATCGAAAATGACCATCCTCAAGTTTTCTCAGATATGCACTAACATTAGAAGATGCATGATGGCACTCTTTTCAGACATGGTCGAAGACTTCCTTGAGATCTTCATGGATGACTTTTCCGTTTTTGATAGTGACTTCGATAGTTGCCTCGACAATTTAGAGAAGGTGTTGGCAAGATGTGAAGAAACCAATTTAGTCCTTAATTGGGAGAAGTGACATCTTATGGTAGATGAAGGAACAGTGCTCAGCCACAAGATTTCATCCAAGGGGATTGAAGTAGACAAAGCCAAGGTGGACGTGATCGAGATATTACCCCCACCAAGTTCGGTTAAAGGATAAAGTCTTCAATTTTGATGATTCTTGCGCCCAAGCATTCGAAACCCTAAAGGGAAAGCTTGCCTCGGCACCCATTATCGTTCCACCAGATTGGACGCTACCTTTTGAGCTCATGTGTGATGCAAGTGATTTCGCGGTAGAAGCAGTCCTAGGCCAACGCACAGGGAGGAGGATACGGATTTAGAGATATGCGAGGCATTCCCAGATTAGCAACTTTTAGTTGCCTCGGCAATCATGGATGCGCACGCCTCGGCAACCATGGATGCGCATGCCTCGGCAACCCTCGACGCCGTGTAGCTCTTGACGTGCACGCCTCGGCAACCATGGATGTGCACGCCTCAGCAACTCCAGACGCGCACACCTCGGTAACCATGGAGGCGAATGCCTCAGCAACTCCAAATGCGCACGCCGCGGCAACCACTGATATGCACACCTCGACAACCATGGATGCAAATGCCTCGGCAACCCTCGACGCTGCAGCAGCTCTTGACGTGCACACCTCGGCAACTCCAGACGCGCACGCCTCGACAACCACTGATATGCACACCTCGGCAACCATGGACGCGTATGCCTCGGCTACTCTAGACATACACGCCTCGGCAACCATGGAAGCAATTACCATGGCAACACATGCCTCGGCAATACCCTGGTACACGGATTTAGTTAATTTCCTTGTTTGTGGTATTTTACCTTATGGCCTTACTCACCAAGGGAAGAAGAGGTTACGCCATGATGCTAAGCATTACTTTTGGGACGAGCCACTTTTGTTTAAACAATGTGCAGATCAGGTCATACGCCGATGTGTCCCTGAAGAAGAGCAGCAGAATGTACTCCGACAAGGCCATTCTTCACCTTATGGAGGACATTTTGGAGGAACTCGTACCGCGGACAAAGTTTTGCAATCCGGTTTGTATTGGCCAACACTGTACAAAGATGCCCAAGAGTTTTACAAGCAATGTGATCGTTGCCAGAGGACGGGAAATATCACCCACAAGCCAATGGGCAAACAGAAATTTCCAACCGGGAATTGAAGCGTATACTCGAGAAATTTGTAAATCCCTCTAGGAAGGATTGGTCAGTAAGACTAGATGATGCACTTTGGGCATATCGCACTACATTCAAAACACCCTTAGGTATGTCCTCCTTCCGACTTGTCTATGGCAAAACATGCCATCTACCAGTGGAAATCGAACACAAGGCATATTGGGCAATCAAGACCGTGAATATGGATTAGGAAAGTGCCGGGCAAAAGCATTTGTTGGACCTCAACGAGATAGTAGAATTCCGTGCACTTTCCTATAACAATGCAGGAATCTACAAGGAGAAAACAAAGCAATGGCATGACAAGAAACTATTGTCGCGACAATTCATGCCAGGGCAACTAGTTCTCTTATTCAATTCTCGGCTGAAACTTTTCCTGGAAAACTAAAATCAAGATGGCCGAGACCATTCGAAGTTGTCAAACCATTCTCCCATGGTGTCGTGATAATCAAGTCCATTACCGACGAACATGAATTCAAAGTTAACGGACAAAGATTGAAGCACTACAACGGTGCCCATGTAGAACGTAACAAAGAAGTTGACACCTTAGGAGATGCATGAGCATCCTCTCCTTTCGATATTTTCTTTTCATTTTTCTTTTTATTTTTTTCGAACTTTTTTTTTCTTTCTATTATTTTCGTTTGTTTCTTTTCTCTTTATTTATTTTTGGAATTTTTAGGAGATATTTTATTTTTCTTCATTATCTTTAGTTTCCAGGTTTTCTTTGTTGTCTTTTCTTTTTCACAACCACCATGCTCAGGAAATTCACTGCCGACTACTTGCCACAGCAACCACAACAGAAACTGGCGATGCCCAGGCAACAACAATGGCTTCGGCAACTATTGATGCCCAGGCAAGTGAACCTGCATCGGAAAACATGGATCAAATCAAAGCAATGATATTCACGTGGTACCAGCCACAAGCATTCAACCACCGACCGGAATGTGAATCAAGCAAACGGCACGAAGAAAACTTATCACTCAAGGTGACGACCTCTCCGACTAACTCATTTCATTTAGTTTCTTTTAAATTTTGTTTCACTTTTACATGCATTGAAGACAATGCTTCTCTCGAGTTTGGGGGGGATGTTGGTTTCAAGTTAGTTGCATTCATCTTTAGCAATCACATATAGGTTGCATATGTTACTTGCCAAGCCTTTAATTGGATTTAATTGCTTAAGACTTGTTGAATATCCAATGATGAATTTTTTGCCACTGTACTTAATTGAAAGAACCTTTAATTTTAGGATTGTATGAAAAGAACTTAGAATTTTACTATGATGGTGAATTTTTTACACAGTTGTGGCTTGTTGATTGAAAGAAACTTAGTGAACTTAGGTTGCTTAAAATTTGGGTAAATTTAAAATTGGAAATTAAAAGTTAATTTCTTGCTAGAGGTGCCCAAAACTGGCTCTAGTAGTTAATGTACATTAAAGAATCCCTAGAGGTGCCCGAAATTGGCTCTAGTGAAAATAAAAATAAATACCCCGGTAGTTAAACTGATAAAAGCCTATTGTTCATATAGAATCTTGAAAATCAACTTGTACACAACTACGCACACACATTGTCACGAGCATTATAGTTTGGTTCCGGGTAATTTTTATGCTAGTCAAAAAAATTAAAAGGTGATCATACTTTGTGCCACGGTTCCGAGGTCTGAATTCAAGTTTGAAGCATGTTTTTGATGATTAAAGTCTTGGTAGGTAATTGTTAGTTTGCATTGCTTGAAGACAAGCAATAGTTCGAGTTTGGGGGTGTGATAAGTGTTCAAAAGTACTATTTTTATTACCCTTTTTACTCATATTATTGTTAGACTTAGGCTCATATTAGTTGCATAATTAGTCATTCATGCATTAATTCATGTTTCTTTCCACTGTTGAGCTTGATTACATAACTTGGTGATTTTTATGGAAAAAGATGCTGCTTTGGTGTGTTTTTGTGTTTGTGCAGAATCACTTTCCTAAACAAGGCTAGAACTAGTTGCTAGGGCAGTGCGTGAAGAAGATGCCGACGTAGTTGCTACGGCAATGCATGAAGGAGATGCCGAGCTAGTTGCCAAAGCAATTTTCGACAAGGAATAAGATGATATGGTAGTCGAAATTGATGACTAGATAAGCCCAAGATGACGTGGAGCAAAGTTAAATCCCAAAGGAGTTCGATTGAGAGGTTTTCCAAAGAGGGCTGATAGATTTCTTCTTCTTCTTTGCTTCCATTAGATTCATGGTTTGGGGATTATTCTTTGTATATCTTTTGAACCCAACCATGAACTAACTTGATTGGTTGGGGTTATTGTGTTTTGTTGTTGTGAAAAACAATTGGATTTTGTTTAGGTTTTTGAGTTGCAATTCAATTTTCAAAGTTTGTTAATTCTTGGTTCTCAATCTTGTTTGCGAGTGAAATGGTAGAGGATCTCGTAACTTCATCTATTTATCTAATATTGGGAGACTTAGATTCAAGAAACAAATGAGCATGGTCTTTATTCAATCAATTGATGGTGAAGACTAATCCAGCTTTGGAATAAGTTTAGGATTTCAATGGCTAAGAGGAGCAGAAGATTGGTTGTTGTTCACCCTTGATTCACACAGGGATGTATTATCAAGGCATGCACAAATAGCTAGAGTTTCCACTTAGGGATAAGAATAAACCATTGAAGAACGCTTCGCCGAACTTTGGAAGTGAATGCTCAATTTCCCAGGCAATCGACCCATCCTTAATTGCCCAGGAAATCGCGGGAGCATTGCCTAGGCAATCTGATCAAACAACGAGGGGGAATTTACCTGGAAACTGACCAGGCATCACGGTAGAATTGCCCTGGCAATCAACCAGGCAATTGCAACCAAATTGCCATGGCAATCAACTAGGCAATCGTAACAGAATTACCCTGGCAATCCAGCTGCTACTCAATCACCAAAACGATCCAATCGGATATCACACCTCAACTCATGATAACCTGGCCTATTCCCTCTTATTTGATTATATCTTTATTTTATTTACTTGCTCTTTTATTTTATTCCTTAGTTATAACTCCTACAATTATCAATTGTGTTTTTACTTTTACAGTGCGATAACTAAGACAAAGTGGCTCAAACCAATCCCTGTGGAGACGATACTCGATACTTATCATATCACTTTATTACTTGCGACGTGTATACTTGCACAATTGCGTAGCACTTATTACGCTCAACACATATATCATCGCATTTGTATTACATAGGGTATTGATTCCTGCGTGGTTACTCCCATAATAGAGATCATTCATGATGGACCAAGGGTTATTTGACCAGACGATAGAGGGTTCAGTTCCGGAGTTCCATCCTAAGGCTAGATCGGAGATAGTAGAAGAAGGATCATTCAGAGACTTCAGGTCAAATTTGGCAAGCAGTGTCAGTTCTGGTAACGAGCAAGGTGGAATACAAGAATTAAGGAAGCAAATGGCCGAGATGATGAACCAGATAAATGCTATGATGATAGGTAATCAGCTTGTCGAAGTTAGAGAAGAATCGATCAAGGATCAAAATGTAGAACAGAATGGTTAGAATGTTAAGGCAAACAACACCGTTAAATACGACAAGTCGAATCCTTTTGTGATCAATCTCAAGACACGGACAGATGGCATATCTGGGCAGATACCTAGGAAACAGAGGCAAGACTAGGAGAAGCCTGAGAATCAAATGACGTAAAGGGGCATTGTCCTATTCCTATAAGATACACCGAGCTACTTTTATTGCTCATTGAAAGGAATCTTATCATACCGGTGAAGTCTATACCAAAGAGGCCACCTTACTCGAAAGGTTACAACAGTCGTATCTGGTGCAGCTACCACATAGGGGGTTCGGGTCATCACACTGAGAACTGTGGAGCCCTGAAGAACAAAGTTCAAGATCTTATCTTGATGGGAGTTTTTGGTTTTGAAGACGGACAACCCCGATTCTACAATGAGCCAGCCATTGCCCGAGGGGCAAAGTTGAAAAAGGGTCAATACCCAGTCCAAGGTTTGGGTGACACAGAAGTTGGTCACTCAAGTAGGGCAAATTCTGGAGTCGGAAGTAAAAGAATCTCAGAAGAAGAACTTGTATTTGAGTACGGCTAGCTCAAGTAGGAAAGGTATGATCCGAGTAAAATATTGAAGGGTACACAAGATGAGTACTAGAAGTTGCACTTTGAATTCAAGAATGCCGGTTTGGGTGACACATCTGAAGAATGGGTTAACAGCATGATTCAGCTGAAGAACGATTTGGAACATTGGAAGCAGAAATGCAAGACTAGCAGAAATAAAGCCAGATCATTGTCACAGAAGCTGAGAGCCAATGCGACGTCCTCCAAAGTGAGTTGGAAAGCAGTCTGGCCATAGACGAGATCCTGAAATCAAGTCTACAGCAGAAAGGGGAGGAATCTCAAGCCCTTCAAATGGAAATGTAGCACTCAAAGAACAAATACAATGGCTCAAGATGTCTTTACATACCAGCGAGATTCGTGCTGAAGAGTACAAGCGGGCTGGGTATGAAAGTTTCAAAGAAGTAACTGTCAAGCTACAAATGGTCGAGCATAAAATGCATGAAAAAGAAAAATACATGAAAATTATTATGACTCAAGCGCGACAGGTGGCCTAACAGGTAGCAAATTCAGCCGACGCAGCAGCGCCGATAAGCCAGAATATGGATTCAGCGTTGGACTGCGAAGGAAAGCTGACGGGACTATTGAATGAGGTCAAGAAATTAGGAGCTAGAGATCACCGCTATTTGTAAAACTCCTAATACATGATGTAATGAAAGCTTTTGGTCTGAATGAAAGATGTTCTATGGGGACAAATCACTTGCGAAATCAGTACTTCATTGCATTCATGCATTGCATTTGCATCACATCCTTTGCATTGTTTAATAATTTTATCATTGCATGGCACTTCATCATTTAATTTATGGGTTCGATGGCAGAATTAGTTGAGAAAATGGAACGAACTAAGGAGTCGAGGCTTGACCTGCTAGAAGAAATAATTGAGAAGGAGCTAAAGAAGAAAGAAAAAGAAGATGTTTTCAATACGAGAGAACTCTGCCTAGTCCCTGATTTGGTCATTCCTCCAGATTTCATGATTCCCAGATTTGCGCTATATGATGGAACTAGCTGCCCGAAGGTTCACTTGACCATGTTTTGCAGAAAAATGGAGGGGCATATGAAGAATGAAGAGTGGTATAACCGTTTGAGCAGAAACCAAGTTTGGTAATAGGGTGACCTTGCTAATGCCTTCTTGAGTCAGTACATATATGCTTTGGACATAGCGCCCTGTCGACAGTTTCTTTAGAACGAGAAAATGAGACCAAATGAAAGCTTCAGGGAGTATGCACTAAGGTGGCGATGTTCGGCAACCCAAGTTCCACCTCCTATAGTAGAAGAAGAGTTAACTTCCATGTTCCATGCGACACTTCCCTCTCTTTTCTTCGATATGATGTTGGAGAAGTCAAGAAGTAGTTTCGAAGACTTTATGACGATTGGAGAAAGAAGGAAAATTAGGGTTTAAGTCCAAGGATAGAACTAAAGAAAAGTCAGATGAAGACAAATAAGTAAATGAGTGTCACCTCCAAGTTTTCGTGGCCGTAAAAGAAGAAGACTGACTGACACTTCAGGGTCATCAAGGAAAATTCCTCGGACGAGTGCAAATTTGGAAGTGTTCGAAGTATCCATCTTAGACATATGGCCTTATTTGGAAGAAGGTCATTGTTGCGCGTATTGAGTGCTACGCAATTGTGCAAGTATACACGTCGCAAGTAATAAAGTAATATGAGTATCGCCTCCACAGGGATTGGTTTGGGCCACTTTGCTTAAGTTACTGCACTGTGAAAATAAAAACACAATTGATAATAGGAGTTCTAATTAACGAGTAAACTAAGAGCAATAAACTAAAAGAATAGATGAAATCAAAAGAGAGGGAATAGGCCAGGTTATCATGAGTTGTGTAGTGATAGCCGATTGGATCGTCTTGGTAAAAGAGTGCAAGGGCAACTCAGTTGCCGTGGCAACTTGCACAGCGGGGTTGCCTTGGCAACTAATCGATGGTTGCCTGGGCGACTAGCTGGGCAACTACTTGGGAGTCTGGGCAGCAACTTCAAGGTTCGGCAGAGCGTTCTTCAATGGTTTCTTCTTATCCCTAAGTCAAAACTCCAGCTACTTGTGCATGCCTTGATAATACATCCTTGCGTGAATCAAAGGTGAACAACAACCAAACTTGTGCTCCTCTTAGCCGTTGAAATCCTTAACTTATTCCTAAGCAGGATTAATCTTCACCATCAATAGATTGAATAAAGATCATACTCATTCGTTTCTTGAAACTAACTCTCCCGATATTAGAAGAATAGATGAAGTTACGAGATCCTCTCCCAATTCACTCGCAAACAAAAATAAGAACCAAGAATGAATAAACCTTGAATAGAAAAGTGCAAACTCTTATTACCTAAACAAAATCCAATTGTTTCTCAAAACCACAAGACACAATAACCTTAGCCAAATAGATTTAGTTCATGGTTGGGTTCAAAAGATATACAAAGAATAATCCCCAAACCATGAATCTAATGGAAGCAAAGAAGAAGAAGAAGAAGAAGAAGAAATCAAACTCTCTCCCCTTGCCCTCTTGTCGAAATCTCTCCCTTCTTGCCCTTTTGGAGTTGTCGAAATTTCTTTCCTCTCTTGCTTTTGATCTTTGACGGCTTGGTCCTTTAAATAGGAGATGGCTAGGTCAAAATCCTTCTTGAGAAGGAAGTTAAGTTGGAATTAAATTATCTTTAAAGAATATAATTCTTTATTATATTTAAATTCCTTCTAGAACTTCTCATATCTTCTTGGGATTTAATTTCCCTTTAACCCCTTCATCGAAATCAAGCTCCTTTGGGATTTAACTTTGCTCCACGTCATCTTGGGCTTATCTAGTCATCAATTTCGACTACCATATCATCTTATTACTTGTCGAAAATTACCTTGGCAACTAGCTTGGCATCTCCTTCATGCATTGCCTTGGCAACTAGCTCGGCATTTCCTTCATGCATTGTCGTGGCAACTGGTTCCAGCCTTGTTTAGGCAAGTGAGTCTGCACACACAAAAACACACCAAAGCAGCATCTTTTTTCACAAAAATCACCAAATTATGTAATCAAGCTCAACGGTGGAAAGAAACATGAATTAATGCATGAATGACTAATTATGCAACTAATATGAGCCTAAGTCTAATAGTAATATAACTAAAATGGGTAATAAAAATAGTACTTTTGAACACTTATCACACCCCCAAACTCGAACTGTTGCTTGTCCTCAAGCAATGCAAACTAACAATTACCTACCAAGACTTTAATCATCAAAGACATGCTTCAAACTTGAATTCAAACCTCGGAACCGTGGCACAAAGTATGATCACCTTTTAATTTTTTGGATAGCACAAAAATTACCCAGAACCAAACTATAATGCTCGTGACAATGTGTGTGCGTAGTTCTGTACAAGTTGATTTTCAAGATTCTATGTGAACAATAGGTTTTTATCAATTTAATTACCGGGGCATTTATTTTTATTTTCACTAGAGCCAATTTCAGGAACCTCTAGCAAAGTAAGCAATTTCTCATTTTATTTTAGTCGACTAGGGCCAATTTCGGGCACCTCTAGCGATTCTTTAATGTGCATTAACTACTAGAGCCAGTTTCGGGCACCTCTAGCAAGAAAGTGCATTTACTACTAGAGCCAGTTTCGGGCACCTCTAGCAAGAAATTAACTTTTAATTTCAATTTTAAATTTACCCAAATTTTAAGCAACCTAAGTTCACTAAGTTTCTTCCAATCAACAAGCCACAACCGTGTAAAAAAATTCAGCATCTTAGTAAAATTCTAAGTTCTTTTCATGCAATCCTAAAATTAAAGGTTCTTTCAATTAAGTGCAGTGGCAAAAATTCATCATTGGATATACAAGAAGTCTTAAGCAATTAAATCCAATTAAAGGCATGGCAAGTAACATATGCAACCTATATGTGATTGCTAAAGATGAATGCAACTAAACATGAAACTAACTAGAAACCAACACCCACCGAAACTCGAGAGAGGCATTATCCTCAATACACGTAAAAGTGAAACAAAATTTAAAAGAAACTAAATGAAATGAGTTAGTTAGAGAGGTCATCACCTCGAGTGATAAGTTTCCTTCGTGCCGTTTGCTTGATTCATTTTTCGATCAGTGGTTGAATGCTTGTGGCTGGTACCGCGTGAATAGCATTGCTTTGATTTGATCCATGTTTGCCAAGGCAGGTTCACTTGCCTGGGCATCAGTAGTTTCTGTTGCCGTGGCAACTGCTGAGGTAGTTGCAAGGGCACCCTCTGTTGCGGTTGCCGTGGCAAGTAGTCGGCAGTGAATTTCCTTAGCATGTTGGTTATGAGTCTTGTTGTAGAAAAGAAAAGAAAACAAAGAAAACCTGGAAACTAAAGATAATGAAGAAAAATAAAATATCTCCTAAAAAAATAAAGAGAAAAAAATAACCCAAAATAATAGAACAAAATAGTTCGAAAAAAAAAGAAAAAGAAAAAGAAAATATCGAAAGGAGAGCATGCTCATGCATCTCCTAAGGTGTCAACTTCTTTGTTACGTTCTACATGGACACCGTTGTAGTGCTTCAATCTTTGTCCGTTAACTTTGAATTCATGTTCGTCGGTAATGGACTTGATTATCACGGCACCATGGGAGAATGGTTTGACAACTTTGAATGGTCCCGACCATCTTGATTTTAGTTTTACCGGGAAAAGTTTCAGCCGAGAATTGAATAAGAGAACTAGTTGCCTTGGCATGAATTGTCGCGGCAATAGTTTCTTGTCATGCCATTGCTTTGTTTTCTCCTTGTAGATTCGTGCATTGTTATAGGCGATTGCACGGAATTCTTCTATCTGGTTGAGGTCCAACAAACGCTTTTGCCCGGCACTTTCCCAATCCATATTCACGGTCTTGATTGCCCAATATGCCTTGTGTTTGATTTCCACCGGTATATGGCATGTTTTGCCATATACAAGTCGGAAGGGGGACATACCTAAGGGTGTTTTGAATGCAATGCGATATGCCCAAAGTGCGTCATCTAGTCTTACTGACCAATCTTTCCTAGAGGGATTTACAACTTTCTCGAGTATACCCTTCAATTCCCGGTTGGAAATTTTTGTTTGCCCATTGGTTTGTGGGTGATATGTCATGGAAATCTTGTGAGATACACCAAAGCTTTGTAACATCTTGGCGATTAGTTTTTTGTCGAAGTGCTTGCCTTCATCACTGATAATTGCTCTCGGCATCCCAAACCGTGTAAATATTTTTTTCTACAAGAATCTTTGCACGGTCTTGGAATCGTTGGTGGGAACTGCAACTGCCTCAGCCCATTTAGACACGTAGTCGACGACAAGTAGAATGTAGAGGTTGTCGAATGAAGATGGGAAAGGTCCCATAAAATCAACCCCCCATATGTCGAACAATTCCACCTCGATGATGTTTTGGAGCAGCATATCATGTCGTCTAGAGATATTGCCCGTCCTCTAGCATCGATCACATTGCTTGTAAAACTCTTCAGCATCTTTGTACAGTGTTGGCCAATACAAACTGGATTGCAAAAATTTGGCCGCAGTACGAGTTACTCCAAAATGTCCTCCATAGGCTGAAGAATGGCATTGCCGGAGTACATTCTGCTGCTCTTCTTCAGGGACATATCGGCATATAACATGATCTGCACATTGTCTAAACAAAAGAGGCTCGTCCCAAAAGTAATGCTTAGTATCATGGTTGAACCACTTCTTCCCTTGGTGAGTAAGGCCATAAGGTAAAATACCACAACAAGGAAATTAACTAAATTCGCGTACCAGGGTATTTTCGAGGCATGTGCTGTCGTGATGACTGCTCCCAAGATTGCCGAGGCGTATGTGTCTAGAGTTGCCGAGGCATACGCGTCCATGGTTGCCGAGGCGTGTGTATCAGTGGTTGTCGAGGCGTGCACGTCTTGAGTTGCCCAGGCATGCGCATCAAGAGATGATGCGGCGTCGAGGATTGTTGAGGCATGCGCATCCATGGTTGCGGAGGCGCGCGCGTCAAGAGCTGCTGCAGCGTCGAGGGTTGCCGAGGCATGCGCATCCATGGTTGCCGAGGCGTGCACGTCAAGAGCTGCTGCGATGTCGAGGGTTGCAGAGGCATGCGCATCCATGGTTGCCAAGGCGTGCCCGTCAAGAGCTGCTGTGGCATTGAGGGTTGTCGAGGCATGCGCATCCATGGTTGCCGAGGCGTGCGCGTCTATGGTTACCGAGGCAACTAAAAGTTACTCATCCTGGAATGCATCACATATCTCTAAATCTGAATCCTCTTCCCTATGCGTTGGCCTAGGACTGCTCCTACCGCGAAATCACTTGCATCACACATGAGCTCAAAAGGTAGTGTCCAATCTGGTGGAACGACAATGGGTGCCGAGACAAGCTTTTCCTTTAGGGTTTCGAATGCTTGGGCACAAGAATCATCAAAATTAAAAACTTTATCCTGTTCAAGCAAATTGTACAAGGGTTTAGTAATTTTAGAAAAATTATGAATGAACCTCCTGTGAAAACCTGCATGTCCAAGAAAGTTTTGAATTCCTTTAATCGAACTTGGTGGGGGGTAATCTCTCGATCACGTCTACCTTGGCTTTGTCTACTTCAATTCCCTTGGATGAAATCTTGTGGCTGAGCACTATTCCTTCATCTACCATAAGATGGCACTTCTCCCAATAAAGGACTAAATCGGTTTCTTCACATCTTGCCAACACCTTCTCTAAATTGTCGAGGTAACTATCGAAGTCATTACCAAAAACGGAAAAAATTATCCATAAAGATCTCAAGGAAGTCTTCGACCATGTCTGAAAAGAGTGCCATTATGCATCTTCAATTGTTACTGCATATCTAAGAAAACTTGAGGAGAATCGTTTCCGATACTTCTTATAGTCCATCCGCACCCTCCATCGGCTAAAAATATTACCCAAAAAGAGTTTGGCCAATGTGTTTGCCACTACTCTCTTTTGCGTTACCATGGTGGATGTATCTTTCTTTCGTGTTCCCTTGTAGTCCATGCACATCTTCCACCTTGCTACTGTTCTTGAAAGCATGGATATATTATTAGGAAAAATTATATCAAAAGAGAGGGAATAGGCCAGGTTATCGTGATTTGTATAATGATAGCCGATTGGATCGTCTTGGTAAAAGAGTGCAAGGGCAACTCAGTTGCCGGGGCAACTTGCACAGCGGGGTTGCCTTGGCAACTAATCGATGGTTGCCTGGGTGACTAGCTGGGCAACTACTTGGGCGTCTGGGCAGCAACTTCAAGGTTCAGCAGAGTGTTCTTCAATATTTTCTTCTTATCCCTAAGTCGAAACTCTAGCTACTTGTGCATGCCTTGATAATACATACCTGCGTGAATCAAGGGTGAACAACAACCAATCTTGCGCTCCTCTTAGCCGTTGAAATCCTTAACTTATTCCTAAGCCGGATTAATCTTCACCATCAATAGATTGAATAAAGATCATACTCATTCGTTTCTTGAATCTAACTCTCCTGATATTAAATAAATAGATGAAGTTACGAGATCCTCTCCCAATTCACTCGCAAACAAAAATAAGAACCAAGAATGAATAAACCTTGAATAGAAAAGTGCAAACTCTTATTACCTAAACAAAATCCAATTGTTTCTCACAACCACAAGGCACAATAACCTTAGCCAAATAGATTTAGTTCATGGTTGGGTTCAAAAGATATACAAAGAATAATCCCCAAACCATGAATCTAATGGAAGCAAAGAAGAAGAAGAAGAAGAAATCAAACTCTCTCCTCCTTGCTCTCTTGTTGAAATCTCTCCCTTCTTGCCCCTTTAGAGTTGTCAAAATTTCTTTCCTCTCTTGCTTTTGATCTTTGACGGCTTGGTCCTTTAAATAGGAGATGGCTAGGTCAAAATCCTTCTTGAGGAGGAAGTTAAGTTGGAATTAAATTATCTTTAAAGAATATAATTCTTTATTATATTTAAATTCCTTCTAGAACTTCTCCTATCTTCTTGGGATTTAATTTCTCTTTAACCTCTTCATGGAAATCAAAATCCTTTGGGATTTAACTTTGCTCCACGTCATCTTGGGCTTATCTAGTCATCAATTTCGACTACCATACCATCTTATTCCTTGTCAAAAATTGCCTTGGCAACTAGCTCGGCATCTCCTTCAGGCATTACCTTGGCAACTAGCTCGGCATCTCCTTCATGCATTGCCGTGGCAACTGGCTCCAGCCTTGTTTAGGCAAGTAATTCTGCACATACACAAAAATACACCAAAGCAGCATCTTTTTCCACAAAAATCACCAAGTTATGTAATCAAGCTCAACGGTGGAAAGAAACATGAATTAATGCATGAATGACTAATTATGCAACTAATATGAGCCTAAGTCTAACAATAATATGAGTAAAAAGGGTAATAAAAATAGTACTTTTGAACACTTATCAGTCGCTATCTTGCTCCCAGACCGATGAAGATTACACCTGATCCATCTGCCCATAGCTTCGACCCGAGTAGCACATGAGAATTCCAAATTGGGGCACCAGGGCATCCCACCAGAAAGTGTAGACCTTTACTCGAGGAGATCAAGAAGTTGATCAATGATGGGACCTTGACATAAGAACTCATCCAGCAGTGGAGAACCGAGGATGAGGGGCAAGTTTGCATAGTGCTAAGAAAGCCAGAGATGTCTCTGCATTAGAAGACTTTCTTCAAGTAATACAAGGAATCAACTTTACTATCTATGGCCCACATGTGATAAGATTTTTTGTGAAGGGGCATGCATCATGTTTGTTGATTTTCATTCCAATGAAGAACCCATTTCGCTTAACATACAATGTTCTTGAAAGCACATAGATGTGTATTTTTTTCTCGTTGTCGTAGGTCAGTGGATATCAATTGCAAGATGTGACATTAGTTGGATGTTGTGATAACGATGAGGTGTGATCTCCACAACAGACTCTGGTCAGCAAAGCAAGACTACTACTCTTTTGATGACGTTCAAGGACGAAAAAGCTCCAAATTTTAACCATGTAGAGTTGCTTGAAATTGAAACTCTAAGCGTAATCTTCTATGCACTAAAAAGTTAACAATCAAAATAGGACACATATGTACGGAATAAAAGAAAATAACAATATTAGGTGGATTAAATAAAAAAGCACTCCTATGTTCGAAACCTGGTAATAGGCTTGTACGGATAAGAGTGTGGAAATTTTGGGGAACTGCGCTAAAGCAATAGGGTTGCAATACACCATCCAAGTCAAGAAACCCTAGCTTCATGATTGATGGTAATATTTTTAAATCATGACTATGCTGAGTAACTTGGGGCAATGTTGTTGGCTCCATCGTTGTCCTCAAGAAAAAGGATTGTGACGAGCTGATTTCCTCAAAAATAATAATAAACGCATGAAAAAAAAGAAAAAAGGAAAAAGAATGAAAAAGAAGAGAAAAAAGAAAAAGAAAGAAAAGAGAAAAAAAAGAAGAAAAAAATGAAAAATGAACAATGAACAATAGCATAAGTCTAATTAAAAACACACACGCACCTAGAACTTTATTCTTAGAGTGATATTTCTACGCTCGAATGGTCAAAACAAGTCCACATTTTTAGGCCAGAGCAAATCATGAGAATTGAGAAAGAGTGGTATTCTACAGCAACGCGGTAATTATGAGGATGAACTGAGTCATCTGAAAAGACTTCACAGCCTCGAATCGCTGCAACATTCGAAATCCTTATGGGTCCAAGGTATGCTTGAAATGATCGTTGGACGGTTGAATCTAAGACGCTCTTGCACTTGATATCCAGAGTCCATATTCTGTTTTGATTTCAAGATCCTGTATGTTAACCTAAATGACACTCTTCAGTGGAATGCCAATCAACAAATAGACAATTTAAAGCAACAAAGAATTCCATGTATTACTTCAGAGATGAGATCCAGAACGCAAGGTCACAGATATTAGTGGGAACCTAACCAGAGAAATGACCCCTCAATGTATAGGATAAAGATGATGACAAGGATATATGTGTCAGCAGCTCAAGAGCAGGAAGCAGGTTCAGCTATAATGCCTTGATTGTTTCAAAGAAGTGAAAAACTAAATGGGACGAGAATGAGATCGCAAAATACGGGGAAAGGTAAGAGATAAACATTGATTCTCCAAAGAGTTAGAGCATGGGGATCGAGAGATGGTTCCCGTCAAGAAGCGGCAAGAAGATTAAATTTAGAAATTAAGCTCAAAACATAGAAGCCTTTTTGCTCACCCCAATGATGAAACTGACAAATACTCTGAATGTGGGTCAAAGAATTAGAAGATAGCTGAGCTCGTGATCGAGTGGGGAAATGCAAAACATGAAGAATGGTAAGAATCCCTACACAAGAATAATATAGAGATTAGTTTGAGCTTATTTGTGAAATGGGTGGAGACCCCAAAGAAGAAAGACAGTTGCTTGTGCAAGAGAGCAAAAGCGGGTATTCAATTAAGATGAAGATCAAAACTTAGCATATTGCAAAAAGAATGGAAGTAAAGAAATCCAGAAAACAACTTTTTAGGGCATAAGATTTTAAGACATATTTAAAAGAAAAGGAAAGAGAGAAGAAAAAGAGAGGAGAAAGAGGAGAAAAAAAGAAAAAAAGGAAAAAAAGAAGAAGAAGAAGAAGAAGAGAAAAAGAAAAAAAAAGAAGTAGAATAAGAAGAATAAAAAATAAAGCTTTACATTGCATGCATCATATAGATAGAGGCATTCAATTTTTGCTTGTTTTAGACATGTACTTGAAGAATTATCAAAGAGTTTTAAGAAGTATATTTTATTAAAGAAAGAAAGAACGGCAGCCATAGTAGCGTGAGGCCAGATGACGGTAGTCATAGTAGTGTAAAGCCAGATATTAAGTCCTTCGTGCCATCAGTAAGTCCTTCGGGCATGATGATAAATCTTTTAGGCTACCGGTAAGTCTTTCAAGCATGGTGATAAGTCCTTCGGCCATCAATAAGACCTTCGGCATGATGAGGCAGCCATAGTAGCGTAAGGCCAGATGAAGGTAGCCAGGGTAGCATGAAGCCTGATATTAAGTCCTTCGGGCCATTAGTAAGTTCTTCGGGCATGATAATAAGTCCTTCGGGCCACTGGTAAGTCTTTTGAGCATGGTGATAAGTCATTCGGGCCATCAATAAGACCTTCGGGCATGATGAGGCAGCCATAGTGGCGTGAGGCCAGATGAAGGTAGCCAGGGTAGCGTGAAACCAGATATTAAGTCCTTCGGGCCATCAGTAAGACCTTCGGGCATGATGATAAGACCTTCTGGCCACCAGTAAGTCTTTCGACCATGGTGATAAGTCTTTCAGGCTATCAATAAGTCCTTCGTACATGATGCGACAGCCATAGTAGTGTGAGGCCAAATGACGGTAGCCATAGTAGCGTGAAGATAGATATTAAGTCCTTTCGGGTGATCAGTAAGGCATTCGTGCATGATGATGAGACCTTCGGGCCACTAGTGAGTCTTTCAAGCATAGTGATAAGTCATTCGGGCATGATACGGCAGCCTTAGTAACGTGAGTCCAGAAAGATAGATAACCATGTTGGCATGAATCCCAAATTCGAAGATGAAGGTTCTATATAGAAAGGACCTATAGATCCAAGATTAAAAGCTGAGGAAATTCTATATAGGTAGAACTTACGAGCTTGACGTTTTGGCCGAGGAAAAGCGGAGAGTTCCAAAAGAACACGTGATTCTGAAGCTACAAACAGGGAAGTCGGATAAAAATAAGTGATTTTGGTCTTTGCTTTGTTCTCGTTCCACGAGAACAAGCAAAGAGGGGCAAATGTAATCACTTATTTTTATCTGGTTTATAATTACTATATTAATATATTATTTAGTTTAATGATTAATAGCATGCATACATATTATATTATGTGTTTATTATGTATATGTTACTAATGTGCATATGGTATGTGTGTTGTGTGTGTTTGCATGTTACATATGCCTTGATTGTTTGTGTGTGTACAATGTGTATATTTATAATAGTTATACGTGATCAAATACATATGTTTGTGTTATGTACTTGATTGTATGAATTATATAAAGTATATAGGTATATTATGTACGATCGTTCTGATGTATTCGTGTGTATGTGTATGTCTTAAGTTATAAGTTTAATTATTACTATCGTTATTATTATTCTTGTTATTGGGCTATATGTATTACATAAATATGAAAACATATTATATAAAACCCAAATATTACTTAAATGTCCAAATCCATTACATAAATTAAAGCCTAAAATTAAAATTTTACAAAGCCCATTTTGGCCAAACCCTAACCCATTTAATTAATCAAACCCTAATCCCTATCTCTTTTTACGCAACTGATCAAGAGCCGCTGGATCAAATTTTAATCCAACGGTCACGATTGAAGAGAGCCACATCTCCAGCTGGCCGTATAGGATCACGCGCAGGCCTTTCAGTCTTCCACGAACGCGTGCATTCCATGCATTAGTCCCCTCATCTTCCATCACCCACGTGGCAAAATCTGGTCGTTGGATCAGATCTAATCCAACGGCCGATAACAAATCTGCCAAATGACATATCTACACGTTGGCACCACTCCGTCGTACCACCAGCTCCAACCACCGCATTCAGAGCGTGCCAAAGACAGAAAAAGCAGGGATTATCAGTGCCCAAATCAATCAAAATATGTGTTTTTTATATTTTGTCTCTACCAAAACAAATCAGATAGCAAGGGTATATGTATCGAAAGAAAAAATTTGTAAGACATTCGATCAGTTCCCAGTTTCCAGAGAGTCGAAAATAAAAAACTATAGTTTTATTGGTAATCTCTTCTTTCTCTTTTCTCATATGCATGCATGTAAATAAACAAAAAATAGTCTTTTACCGAAAAAATCTTTGTCGGCCGGTGACAAGCCTTCAGGGTGAGCTGCGTCGGGAAAAGTTTTCCTTTTTTGGTTCTGAAACGAGGGCTTTTGGTAAAGGGGGAGTGTTTCCATGAGGTTTTCCTTTAGGGTTTTAAAGGATTTCTGGTGGCCGGAGGTTGTTGGTTTAGGAGCGTTGGAAGCGACCACAAGGCCAGGCTTCACCGGAGACTAGCCATGCACGGCTGAGTGCGACAGCCGAGGAAGGTTTAGAGGGTTTGAGGGCTTTGGTTTTGAGGGAAAATAAGAGGGGAGAGGTTTTTAAAAAACCCAACCAAAATTTTGAATGGCCAAAATTCAAAATTAGATCTGAAGAGGTCTTTTTATAGCGTCTTAGTTTTTTAAAAATGGTTTAATCACAAGCAAAGGGTACCATGTTTCTGTTGTTTACACTTTGAGTCTCCCCTTGGGATAATCACAACATCAGTCCTCCCTAGTTTTTTGAAAAATTTCAATTTCCCCCCTAAGTTTAACCTAATCAGTTTCAAAGTGGTAAATTTACGTCCTAAGCCATCCCGCGTTTTTGAATCTTGCACTTTGAGCTTGACCCTTGGCAATATTACACTCATGGTCCTTTAAAGTTTACCACATCTTTTAATTAAATCCCCGAATCATTTTTTTGTCTTTTAATTTCTCTCTTCTCTATTTTATTTTGTTTCATCCCAATCCTTTTTTATATTTCTCTCTTCTCTGTTTATCGGTTTACTCTCGAATAACGGGGCCCTTAAAATCTACTGCAATTACAACCGATTTTTAATTTAATCATCACTTTAATCCAGAAAATCTAATATTAATAAAGCTATAATTATTAAAGTACAATTTTTAGGCGATGTGGGGGTGCTAATCATTCCCCATCCGTAACCGACTTTCGAACCCAACATTTTTAAAATCTCTGGTTTTATGGTGTCCAGCCTACCTCAGTGGCCGATGGCGACTATTTTTTATATAAAACCCGATTTTTCTAAAAACCCCACGGAAGAGATTTTTAATACCCGAAAGACCACAAACACCTTAAAACCCCATTTTTTAGCATAAAAAGGACATCGCTACAAACCGGGTAAGCATGAGTTTTTTTATAGCGCCTTAGTTTTTTTTAAAATGGTTTAATCACAAGCAAAGGGTCTCGTGTCTCTGTTGTTTACACTTTGAGTCTCCCCCTTGGGATAATCACAACATTAGTCCTCCCTGTTTTTTTGAAAAATTTCAATTTCCCCCTAAGTTTAACCGAATCAGTTTCAAAGTGGTAAATATACGCCCCAAGCCATCCCGCATTTTTGAATCTTGCACATTGAGCTTGCCCCTTGGCAATATTACACTCATGGTCCTTTAAAGTTTACCTCAGCTTTTAATTAAATCCCTGAATCATGTGTTTTTGTCTTTTAATTTCTCTCTTCTTTGTTTTATTTTGTTTCATCCCAGTCTCTTTTTATATTTCTTTTTTTTCTTTTTTTTTTTTGCTTTTTATTTTATGTGTTCATTAGCATGTTTACTTTTGTTCATCATCTCTATCTAGGTTTTATATATCATATTTGTTCATATATTTTAGATGTGCCATTTTTTACGTTTTAGTTTACTCTTTCCCATGATATATATATATATGTTCGTTCTAAATGCTATGTCTTGGTTTAGCTTTCATGGATGTCATTCATGTTAGCATGAGTTTTTTTCTAAGTCATATATTAGTGTGATGCTTTGTTATGAATAATGCCATGGTTTTTAAATTTATGTGTAAATTGTGTCACGTGTTTAATATCTAGGTAGTCTTTTGTGTTAATTTGTATATTATGTTTTGCTTTCTTTTGCATTATAAGTTGCATATTAGTGTGATATGTTTGGTCAAATATTAATGTCATGTCATATTTTATTTTAAGTTGTGTCATATGTCAAGTATTGTTTTAAAGCGTGATGTTTAGATTTAATTAGTTTAATATCATGTTACATGCATGTCATGCATTTGTTGCATTTGTGATTTTAATATGTTCAAGCATGTTAGGATTAATTAATTTAGTATTGAAAGTATGTTTTTATTCATGCCATGTTTTTATTATCGTGATCTGTCATGTTGTTCATTTTCATGTTTTTTATTATTATTTTTGCTCGATGTCGTAATATTTATGTTTTTATGTTTTTTTAGTTCAATGTCTTCGTGAACATTTGTGTTATAATGTTTTTAAGTTTGCATAACGGATATACTTTGTCAATGCGGTGCCCTTTTATTCGAGCTTAAACGTGGCCAGTATCAAGCGTAGTGATGGTGGTTTATCGGTTTACTCTCGAATAACGGAGCCCTTAAAATCTACTCACAATTACAACTGATTTTTAATTTAATCGTCACTTTAATACGGAAAATCTAATATTAATAAAGAGGTAATTATTAAAGTACAATTTTTGGGCGATGTGGGGGTGCTAATCCTTCCCCATCCGTAACCGACTCCTGAACCCAATATTTTTAAAATCTTTGGTTTTATGGTGTCCAGCCTACCTCAGTGGCCGGTGGTGACTCCATTTTTTATATAAAACCCGATTTTTCTAAAAACCCCACGTAAGAGATTTTTAATACCCGAAAGACCCCAAACACCTTAAAACCCCATTTTTTAGCATAGAAAAGGACATCGCTACAAACCGGGTAAGCTTTTTCTTTCTTTTTCTTTCCTAATTTAATTGTTTAGCTTTCCTTTGGGTGTGGAAACTACACCCCAATTGCCCACGTATGTGGTGATAAATCTTGATGAGGGGCAAATTGTAAGGTTAGTCCCTTAACTCTTTACTTTCTATACTTTTGCCCCCAAACTTTCAATTTTCAAAATTTAGTCACTAGGACAAGTTTCAATGTTTACATAAGATCCTAACTCAATATCAATACTTAATTAGGGTTCAGTAATCTAATAATTAACCACTTGTTCAAAGGTCAATACTATAGCTTGACTTTTCAATGCAAAATTCTCGGTTGCCAGAATTGAGTTCTGATTAGGCCCAGTTTTAGGGTGTTACAAAACTCTCCCCTCTTAAGAAAATTCGTCCTCAAATTTCACCTGAACTGAAGAGATGTGGGTATTAATTCCTCATGGTTTCTTCCAATTTTTATGTAGCTTCTTCGAACTTGCAACTTCTCCAAAGCACTTTGACTAGAGGAACGTTTTTGCTTCGAAGTCTCTTGACTTCCCTTGCCAATATCTGTACAGGTTCTTCTTCGTAAGTCAGGTTAGGTTGAAGTTCTACTGATTTAGGCTCAATAACATTAGATAGATCAGATCTACACTTACGGAGCATCGACACATGGAATACATCGTGAATATTGCTTAGCTCCTGAGGCAAAGCAAGTCGGTAAGCCACGGGGCCAATTTTTTCAATTAATTCAAAAGGTCCGATGAATCGTGGACTTAGCTTTCCCTTTTTACCAAAACAAAGAATCTTCTTCTTTGGAAAGACTTTCAAGAAAACTTTCACCAACTTTATACTATATATCCCTTCTCTCGAGATCAACATAGGCCTTCTGTCGATCAAATGTAGCTTTCAAACGGTCATGAATGATGGTAACTTGTTCTTCAGTTTCCTGAAGTAAGTCAGGGCCCAACATCTTGCCTTCACCTAGTTTTAACCAACATAATGGTGTCCTACATTTTCTTTCATACAATGGTTCATACGGTGCCATTCTGATAGATGACTGGTGACTATTATTATAAGCAAACTCGATGAGAGGTAGGGACCTCTCCCAAGTTCTATCAAAATTAATGACACACGCACGAAGCATGTCTTCTAGTATCTGAATCACCCTTTCTGACTGACCGTCTAAATAAAGGTGAAAGGATGTACTAAGATTGACTCGAGTGTCCAAAGCTCCTTGCAATGCTTTCCAGAATCGTAAAGCAAAATATGGATCTCAATTGGAGATGATTGACTTGGGTACTCTGTGGAGTATGATCACTTCCTTGACGTATAAGTCAGCTAACTTGGAAAGACCGTAGTCTATTCTAACGGGTAAAAAATGAGCTGACTTGGTAAAACGGTCCATAATAACCCAAATGGCATCATGCTTAGCTGGAGTCAATGGTAGTCCACTGACAAAGTCCATGATTATTTTTTCCCATTTCCATTGAAGAAGTTCAATGGGTAGCAATAACGGTGTTTTGCTTTGACTCGCTGGCATGTTAAGTACTTGGACACAAATTTTATGATAGCTTTCTTCATACCAAGCCACCAATACAATTCTCGAAGGTTATTATACATTTTTACTAACCACGGATGAACCGAGAAATGGCTACAATGAGTTTCCTTAAGAATGTCATCACAAAGGGATTCATCATTCGGTATACAAATTCTATTATGAAAACACAAGAGCCTTTCAAAGTTAACTTTGAACTCAGGATCAGGATTACTCTAAAATTTGGAAAAGATGGCTGCAATTCAGGGTCTTGATCTTGCAACACTTTGATTCTCAACACAATGGTAGACTAAACTTGAAGTTCGGCTACCAAAGGTTGGTGTTTCTGTAACTTGAAATGAGCGTTGATAGCTCGAGGAGCTATAATGCAATAACAATACTGTAATTTTCAATACAATAGTCAATGCTTGATGTTCAATATTCAATATTGATACTTACCAGGCGAAGGTTTACGGCTGAGCGCGTCAGCTACAACGTTGGCCTTCCCCGGGTGATAATCAATAACAAGGTCATAGTCCTTGAGAACTTCCATGCATCTCTTTTGACGAAGATTAAGCTCTTTCTGTGTTAACAAGTATTTGAGGCTCTTGTGATCGGTGTATAGGTAGCATTTTTCTCTGTAGAAATAATGCCTCCAAATTTTTAACGCAAAAACAACCGCAACCAATTCAAGATCATAGGTAGGGTAGTTCATTTTGTATGGCTTAAATTGTCTTGAAGCATATGCAACAACCTTGCCTTCTTGCATCAATACACATCCTAAGCCCTAATGTGATGCATCATTGTATACAATATAATCTTTACCAGACTTGGGTTGGGTTAGGACCGGTGCATGAGTCAACACTTGCTTAAGCTGATCAAAACTACATTGTTGCTTCTCAGTCCATTGAAAAAGGAAATCCTTCTATAGAAGTTTGGTTAACGGTGCTTCTATTATAGAAAAACTTTTAACAAATCTTCTATAATAACCAGCATGGCTGAGAAAACTATGAACTTCACCTACATTCTTCGGTGGCCTCCAATGAACTATAGCCTGAATCTTCTTCGGATCCACTTGAATACCCTTATTCAAAACCACGTGTCCTAAAAATGAAACTTCGGTGAGCCAGAACTCACACTTACTGAACTTGGCATACAACTATTTTTCCCGAAGAGTTTGGAGTACAACACAAAGATGGTCTCGATGCTCAGCTTCATTCTTAGAGTAAATCAATATGTTATCTATGAACACCACTACAAACTTATCAAGGTAGGGTCTAAACACCCGATTCATGAGGTCAATAAAGGCGGCCGGTGCATTGGTTAACCCAAAGGGCATAACCAAAAATTTGTAGTGGCCATACCTTGTACAAAAAGCTGTCTTAGGCACATCACATTCTTTAACTCTCATTTGATAGTACTCAGACCTTAGATCAATCTTAGAAAAGACGGTTGCATCTTTAAGTTGATCAAACAAATCATCAATTCTCGGTAAGGGATATTTATTCTTTATGGTGAGCTTGTTTAATTGTTGGTAGACAATACAAAGACGCACTAACCCATCCTTCTTCTTGAAAAAAGAGGAATGGTGCTTCCCAAGGTGAGGAACTTGATCGAATGAAACCTTTGTCCAACAGGTCTTGATCTGTACCTTAAGCTCAGTGAGTTCTATTGGTACCATTCCGTAAGGTGCAATAGAAACTGGGTGGTTCCAGGTTACACTTCAATCCCAAATTCAACTTCACGAGTGGGTGGTATACCCGTAAGTTCATCAGGAAATATATTGGGAAATTCTAGCATGGTAACTATATCTTGCAATTGAGGTTCTTCTTTACTTGCACTAGCATATAACAATGATCTCTTGCTACTAGAGTCTATAAGGGTTACGCTTTCCTTACCAAGACCTCGAAGATACAACCTCTTTTTCGTGCAATCCAGCCAAGCTTGATGCTCTCCAAGCCAGTCAAGCCATAATATAACGTCAAACTCATGACTAGGGATGTCCATGAGATTGGCCGGAAAAGGTATCCCTTGTATCATAAGGGGACAATTTTTACATACTAATCCAATTAAAATACTATCACCTAAAGGGTTGGTTACGGTGATTTTGAAGGCTATAGGCTCAGATGTTAACTTAAATCTTTTAATCAATATAGTACTAATAAAGGAATGAATGGATCCAGCATCAATTAATGCATAGACAGGGCGAGTATACAATTTAATAGTACCTGCTATAATATCTGGCTCTTTCTTATCTTTTTTGCTCCTCACATGATAAACTTGAGCTGAAGCCTTAGATTCTTGTCGGCTTGGAGTTCTTATAGAGCCACCAGGTCTTCCAAAAGCTCCCGATGCAACTTGCTTCTATCATTTACCTTTGAAGGATTAGGCAAGGGACGATGTGCCTACCGATGCAGCAGACTTAGATGTGTTCAACGAACAATCCTTGATGTAGTGGCCTTGTTCACCATAGAAGAAACATGCTCCAAACTGTCTATGACATTTTCCCCATAGGATGCCTTCTCTGACAGAAATTACAGATAAGATATTAAGACTCTCAGCCCAAACCTCTAGTACTCTCAATAGAGGTTTTTTACAGCAGATTGGGACATGGCTTGTGGTTTGGCAAAATTGCCTGATCAGGGAGACTGTTGGTGATATTGTTGCTTAAACCCTTGTTGCTTGGCCTTCTTATACGGTAAGGGAGGATGAGAATCATCTTGGGGCCTCTTTTCATATTAGGTTAGCCCATTAGCCCTCTGTGATCTTTGAGCATCTTCGGTAGAGATAGCTTGGTTCATGAGCTCTTGGAAATCAATGATCACCAATACAGTTAACAAAGGTTGAAGCTCATCACTTAATCCTGCAACAAATATTATGTACTTCTCTTCCTCCTTCTTTATGTACTCAGCTCCATACTTATAATACTTGTAAAAGTCGTGGATATACTGCTCCACCGGTCTCCCATCTTGCTAAAAATATAGGAAGATATCCTACCTTTCAGCCAAATAATATTCACTGGTGTATTTCTTTCTAAACTCACGCATAATGAGCTCTCGGGTTACAGCTCTTCAATAATAGTAAGTATAGTGGTTTTCCACCAATGCAGAGTCTCGTCTGCCAATAAGGCTAGGGCGCACTCGAGCTTGTGCTCATTCGAGCATTGTAACCGCTTATTCAATATTCTCAAGGTGTTATCCTACCAATATTCTGTGGTTTTAGGATCCTCACCAACCCTGCTTGTAAAGGTAGTAGCTTAGTGTTATGTTAGCTTATCAATAGGGGCTCAGGTCATAAAAGTAGCGACTACGGAAGATTGTGCAGACTGGTCAGACTTAAGGGTAGCCATGAACTGTTTGAACATCTTAGTCATGTTCCGGTAACATTCAAATTGAGCAATCTGCAATACAGGTTCATGTTGTTGGAGAACTTGTAAATTCAGAGGGTCTTCCCCTTTTCTCCTCGCCATGTGTCGAGGAGCCGGTAGTATGCTCAACTTCTTCGTGAGCTTTTTCAGAGTCAGACATCTTATACTATAAAGGAAAAAAGGATCAGATTAATTGTAAATCACAATATATACAATAATAAACACCTAGGTGGTATATGCAATGCAATAACAATACAATGGACTTTAGTTTAGACCTAAAATCAACTAAACTCTAGCTCTGATACCACAAATATAACACCCTCCTCCCGGTTCAGGTCGAAAAATGTTATCGATACATAATACGATGAACGGATTACTAATTTCGATGGCTTGCACTATAACAATGAATTTAATGTGGTTAATTCGATGCCATGAATGACTATGATCAATGTAAACCTAGTCAAATTATAATTAAGGGACCCTTTGGTAACTTATACAAATTTAGGGACCAAACTATAATTTTTGCAAATTACAGGGACTTACCAATAATTAGGTTTACCAATGTGAAATTCAATGCATGAGTGTCTTACTTATGAATTTTCAATGAATTCAGATTTTAATTACTCATTCAATTAAGCCTTACAAAATTCAGTGACCATCTTGCAAGATTTTAAACTATATAACTAACTTTAACTAACTCACAAGTATCGGTACAGGTACTCATGAGGCCGTACTGGTACGCCCTTAAAATAAATTCTTTTCAACCTGAATCCAGTATCGGTACAGAGTATGTTGTACCAGTACGAGGATTCAATACCCTCCGTATCGGTACGGGTCCATAATCGTACCAGTATGCTAACCCTAAATTCCCAAATTGAGTCGTTAATGGGGATCGATACGTCACCACCCGTACCGATACACTTGCTACAGTAAAATTTTAGTGTTGATTTGGCATACCGATACCCCTGTAGCAGTATCAGTACGCCTTGATTCACAATACCAAAATTTACATGCCAATACCAGTACGACACCACTCGTACGGTACGCCTGTGTCTGTAATGTCATTTCTTGTTTGGTTTTTAGCCGAATTAAGAGCCTTAACCTTGTCTGATGTTTACCAAATTTTACTAGCAAGCTCATAAACATTAAATCTATATGCATGTCAAATTTCATGCCAATACGAATCCATTTACCAAGTTTTCACTATTTGGTGTATTTTAAGCCATTTTACCAATTTTGCCAAAACATTAACATGTCATAATCCACATTTTAACCTGTTCAACATGGTGAACCATATGTACATAAAAAATAGGGCTAAACTAACTTGTCTATACCCTATGCCACCATACTAGGAGTTCAAAGTGTAACACCCTTAACGTATACTCGTAAGCCGAATATACATTAAAGATGTTACGGAGTCATTGAAAGAAATCTTGACTTTATTTTTTTCTACTTTATTTTTTTCAAACTTTATCTTGTAGTTTAACCCTTTCTCGGTTTTGAATTAAAACTATGTCAGTTTATTGTAGCTAGTTTTGACCCTGAATTGGTTTATAAAATTCATAATTGAGTTATTTAAATAAAAATATAATTCAGGGTGAAAACTATGTACAGTACCTAGACCCTTTCTTAATTTTAAATTTTTTACGTGATCAGGGTTAAACAACACTTAACTACGTCAAAATTCATAGTTATTAATAGCAAACCATCTCTCTAAGTCCATACTTCCAATGACAATGTATAAATACGTTATAAACTTAGACTTACAAAACAGTTTACCCACTTAAAATATTACATGCCTGCTAGTCTATCAATTTTCGTAAAGATGTACGTACTGTACTTACAGATAGTAACTTGATCTTCCCAATTAACAGCTCCTCCTTGCTCTTTTCATACCTGGCCTCTAGTATCGAGTCTTCAAATCTTAATACATCTTATTACTCCTCGGGTGCATAGTCAATGGACTATAATAGACCTCTATTAATATCTTCTTTCTTCAGATTATCATTGTCAGAAACATATACTTTATCCAAATAATATAATCAACCATTTGGCTTAATTTCATAGTCTTGTACTTTTCTAGTTTCAGCTTGTCTCCTCTTTTCAAGACATTTTTCCTCCATAGACTGCAAATCTTTGGAATTGATCCAATAAAGTTGGCTTTAACTAGCATTCTGCTGTTAAGGAACCATTTCGTCCCACAGATAATTGTGCATTCATCATGCACAAGACAGACAATGTCTTTTGGCTAAATGAATTTGCTACTACATTAGCCTTTCCAGGTAATCATCGATAACCACATCATAATTCTTTTAAAATTCAACACGTCTTCGTTGAATAGTGCCTTTCATGAGTTTTGAGCTACCTTGATGCATAGGCTACTACTAGACCTTCTTGTGTTAGTACGCAATCCAAACTGCAATGAGATATATTATTATACAAAATATATTATTTTCCTGGTTCTGGTCGAATTAGAACTAGTGCTTCAATCCAAACTTTCTTTAATCTTTCAAAACTTTCTTGACAACTAGAACTCACAATTAGAAAACTTGACATAAAGCTGCTAATCTCTTAAAGTTTGTAGTACCACACGAAGATGGTAATCATGCTCAACTTCGGTCTTCGTATAAACCAAAATATCATCTATGAAGACCACAACAATCCAGATAAGATTGAAATATCCTATTCATCAAATCCATGAATACAACAGAGGCATTTGTAAGTCCAAACAGCATCACCAGAAACTCGTAGTGTCCATAACGAGTTCTGAATCCTGTCTTCGATACATTTTCTTCCTTGACCTTGAGCTGATAATAATCCTGATCAAAGATCTATCTTTAAAAATACTACTGCATCTTTAAGCTGATCAAATAAATCCTTAATTCATGGTAGGGAATACTTGTTCTTAATGGTTAGTTTATTCAACTGCCGGTAATCTATACATAATCATAGGGAACCATATTTCTTCTTTACAATTGATACCAGAGCACCCCATGGTAATACATTCGGTCAAATGTAACTCTGGTCCAGCAATTCTTGTAATTGAACTTTTAATTCCCTTAAATCAGTTGGGGTCATCCTATATAGTGCCATTGATATCGGTTCAGTTCTAGGATAAACATCAATCCCAAACTTTATTTCCATATCTGGAAGTAATCCTGATAACTCATCCAGAAATATATCAGGAAATTCCTTTATAGTCGGGATGTCTTCCATCTTTTTAGGTAACTTTTGTGTATCCTTCTTACAAACCAAACATGTTTTACATCCATTGTATATCAGCCTTTGAGCTGTCATTATAGAAATTACTGACTCTAAATAGTTAGTTCTTTCTCTTATAATAATTACTCCAAAACCATCGAATCCTTGAGGTACTAACCTTTTCTTC
Source organism: Hibiscus mutabilis (assembly GCA_019671005.1). Taxonomy (NCBI): domain Eukaryota; kingdom Viridiplantae; phylum Streptophyta; class Magnoliopsida; order Malvales; family Malvaceae; genus Hibiscus; species Hibiscus mutabilis. The sequence continues at coordinate 45,412,075 of CM033736.1, forward strand.
TTACATTTCACATCTGCATCATATGCAGATAACTAATCCATTCCAAGAATGACTTCAAATTCATGGAATGGGAGTTCCATTAAATCTACCGGGAACTTAATTCCTTGAATTTATAATGAACCTTTCTTTGTGCTACTATCTTAGTACCAATATTATATTAATCGAACCCGGATCAATTAAAACAATTACAGGTTCTTTCCATAGCCTTCGCTCTGTTCATAGCCTCTTAAAAATTTGATAAGTTCATGTCTAATAGAATCTCCTTGGACCTTGGATGAAGCTTCTCTATAAACCATTCACATCGAGACTTTTCGATCGGCATCAATTTAACTGCGTACCGACTCATTCTATTAATATCTAACTCATACTCATAGACAGTACGAGTACCTTGTTTCAAACTTAGGACCACTGCACATTTCTCTTTTAACTAGTTGCCAACATATTTGGCTTTTAAACATTCTTTTTTCTTCTCTTGATTCCTATAATTAAACATTTAACGTAGTCCATCAGTACTTAACATCATCTATTTCTACTAAAACTTATTCATGTTATTGGGGAGCATAATCAAGTTACACGGTAATACATCAGTAACATGACATCCTAGGGGCATGTACTTAACATTAAATCACATTAAACTCAATTTAGCCTCCAGAATCGGCTAAACATGTAGCTCTAATGCCAATAAATGTAACACCCTTAACGTATACTCGTAATTCGAAAATACATTAAAGATGTTACAAAGTCATTGAAAGAAATCTTGACTTGAATTTTTTCTACTTTAGTTTTTTTTCAAACTTTATCTTGTAGTTTAACCCTTTTCTCGATTTTGAATTAAAAACTATGATGTCTATTGTAGCTAGTTTTGACCCTGAATTGGTTTATAAAATTCATAATTGAGTTATTGAAATAAAAATATAATTCAGGGTGAAAACTATGTACACTGCCTATCCCTTTCTTAATTTTAATTTTTTTTACGTGATCAGGGTTAAACAACACTTAACTACGTCAAAATTCATAGTTATTAATAGCAAACCATTTCTCTAAGTCCATAATTCCAATGACAATGTATAAATACGTTATAAACTTAGACTTATAAAACAGTTTACCCACTTAAAATATTACATGCCCGCTATTCTATCAATTTTCGTAAAGATGTGCGTAATGTACTTACAGATAGTAACTTGATCTTCCCAATTAACAGCTCCTCCTTGCTAGTCTATTTTCAGAGAACCTACGTGTGAAATAACACACGCTAAGTACGAACTTAGTGAGGCAAAAATCTTATTTATCAAAGCATAAAATAAAGCAATACATGTTATACATTAACCTAGCATAGTTTCTGTCTAAGGTAGTATCGTACTAACAAGGTTTTCATAGTCAGTAAATATTCATGTGCAAGTCATAATTTTTCTAACTTAGTCTAGTTTCCAATACTCTATCATTATCAAGTAAATCATATACATGGCATAGTTCACATGCATGGCATAATTCAAAGCATGACATGATTTACATATATGTGTGTGTGTGTGTGTGTGTGTGAGTGTGTGTGTCATAATTCACATACATGACATACTTCATATACATGGCATAATTCATATATATAGCATGATTCACATACATAGCAAATTCATTTACAAGGCATGATTCATATACATGACACAATACGTACTCATGGCATGATTCATATGCATGGCATAATTCATATACGTGACATAATTTGTATACATGGCATGATTCATATGCATAGCATATTCATATATATGTGACATACTTCATATACATGGCATAATTCATGTACTTGGCACCATTCTTATACTTGACATCATTCATATACATGACTTAATTTATATACATAACACGATTCCCATATGTGGCATATTTCATTTGCATGACAATATTTTCATACGTGGCATGATTCTTATACATAACTTGATTCATTTACATGACATGATTCTTTTACCTAACATGATTCATATACGTGATTTAATTCATATACATGGCATGTTTCGTATTCATGACATGGTTCATATACATGACATATTTCATATACATGGCATAGTTCATATTCATGACATGATTCATTTACGTGACATGATTCCTTTATCATTGCCCAAAGTACGCTATATGAGATCGAGGTACGTGAGTCATCTTGAAATGACACCGTACTGTCAAACATAACGTGAAGATGAGTACGTACTCGGGGATGTTCTTTGCTCCCCATAAACATAAAGCACCTCGACAGTGCACTCGGGCACAGTAGGCGTAGATCCCCAGGGTGTATGTGACACAATCATTTTGTCACAATATCTTTCTGATAACATGAACATGAGGGTGCAGATGCTAAAGACTCTATGGCATGCCAACTATACCATGGACTCTCATACACAATACTTGGGCATTTTTTTGATCAATCAATCATCATAATCAATCATATAAATAAACATTTCATGTTTCATGTTTCATCATATATAGTCATGGCAAACATAGATCGTCATCATTTCTCAGAATAATAATTCATATTTCGTATTCCATTTAATCTACCTTTATTGCAACATACATTAACTCAACATATATAGATAATGCAATACTATTTTATATGAAGGTCGACTATTCGCAAGTCTTCCTAATTGCATTTTAAAACATGTAAATGCACTCACCTGGGCCATGAATAGTATGCCTCACTAAGCTTACTCTAGTTTCTTATCTTTTTTTTTATCACTGGTTCTCCTTCGATCTATTTTAGAACTGTATAAGACCAATCGAGCATATTCATCATTTCTCTTGCGATAAACTTAAATCTAACATTGCTAACTTGATTCTTAAACATAACTATTCGAATATAAAATTTTTCTGAAAATTTCCTCAATATTCTTCAAAGTTGCCGAATTGGTCCCTAGGTCCTTAGTGACCATTTTGAACATTAAACAATTGTTCAAGCCTAATTTGAACAATTTCCATAATTAATTACTCATTTTGGACTATTAGCTTTTTAGTCCTCAAACTTTATAAAAGTGGCATTTTAGTCACAACTTCACTTTTGTACATAAATTCATGTACAATTAACCATTTATTTATTTCTAACATCCTTAGAAATTTTCCTTCAACTTTATTCAACTTGGTCCTTCACTAAATTCTTTATTTTCGAAAAGGTCATTAAATTTCCCTTTCTTGTCATTTCAATCCCTTAACTTTCATAACATGCTTGAATCTTCAATTCTATTAATTTTCTATAAATTCCAGACCAAGCCCTAATTTTTCCTAAATTGCAGAATTTGCCCTTCAACTTCCAAAATTTTTTCATTTTGGTCCTTAATCATCAATTAATGCTAATTTCATCATAAATCAATAATTCCAATACTAAAATAAAATTTACAATAATTTCCCCTAACTTTCCATTATTTCGAATTAGTCCGTAAAATTACAACTTAGGAAAATTATTCAACATGTCCTCAAAATAGGACCCATAACTTCATAATTCATTCAATTCCATCCTTAATTTAGCTTCCTAACCAAAACCTCCAAATTTTATGGTTAGGGTTTATAATCTCAAACATATAAGTTATCCAATTTCAAGCTTGATTCTATGTTTATAACATTAATTCTACACAATACAACTTCAATTCCATCATATACTATCAAAATAATAACCATCCTCATCCATGAACATAACTCATACTTGACTTTATCATGCAAAAATACTATCAAAATGAAGAGAATCGAGTGTAGAACAATTTACCTAAATTAATTTTGCTTGAAACTTCTCTTGATTCTCCAATTTTGAGCTTGAAAATTTGAAAACTCCTTCCCCCTTTTTTCTTGTATGAGTTTCGAACAGTCCAAAAATAAGATGAGGAAGATTTTTCTCATCTTTTAATTATTTTATCCATGTGTTGAAAATTAAATGAATTTTTAATTCATTTAATTAGTGAAATTACCAATTTGCCCTTTTTATCCAATGGCCAAGATTTAATCTTATCAAAAATCAATGGCCAAGATCAAATCCATGTGTAATTTACCTTTCACAATTGCCCTCAAATTTCCAAAATATTTCAAAAATGCTATCCATGGCAAATGACCAATTTGCCCTCCAACTAGACTTTATTTACTTTCATAACTTAACATTGTCATTCCATAAAAATTGAACCAAATTGGTTCCATTATAACCAGCCTCCTTACCAAAATATCATAAATTTTAATTTATGATATTTATTCGATCCAATTTTTCAAATTTTACTTAATGCGATTTCCAAATTTCCTTTCTTTGAGCTTTATAACTACTCCATCATATTCTAACTAAATCTAGTTAGAATCCCACCAAAATTAATAAAATATTCATAAAATAATATTTTATGAATTTCTCATAATCTTTGGAACTATCTTTAAAATTTCAACTCGATCCGATATATCGATAATTACCGGGAATTTTATCGGATACAATTCCTCTTAGAAAATCTTATCTCAACAATCCATTATGAATATTACTAACTTAAACTGAATCCTTTTTATCATTCAAAATATTTAATGTGAGATCTTCCCAATAGGTCACTCATCCCTGTGCTACTATGGTCTAAGCACACTTAACAATTTTTATTTGATCCAAAATTCAAATAATATAAGCCTCGTATGAAAAATCCGGGTAATACAGAAATAACACTCTTGGGGGTGAACTATCCATTTACGAGGTTAAATTACATAACTTTTTAAACTTACACTTGGGTCCCTAAACTTTTCCAAAGTTTACACTTTAACCCTTAAACTTTTCAAAAATTACATTTTGGTCACTAATCAAAAATTGGGTTATTACAATTCATCCCCCCTTAAGAAAATTTGTCCTCGAATTTTCAACGTTTACCCGTTTCAAACAACTTCGTATACTGCTTAATTATTCTCTCTTCAGTTTCCCAAATGATTTTTTCTACTTCATATACATGGCATGTTTCATATTCATGGCATGGTTCATATACATGACATATTTCATATACATGGCATAGTTCATATTCATGACATGATTCATTTACGTGACATGATTCCTTTATCATTACCCAAAATACACTATATGAGATCGAGGTACGCGAGTCATCTTGAAATGACATCGTAGTGTCAAACATAACGTGAAGATGAGTACATACTCGGGGACGTTCTTTGCTCCTTATAAACATAAAGCAACTCGACAGTGCACTCGGGCACAGTGGGCGTAGATCCCCAGGGTGCATGTGACACAATCATTTTGTCACAATATCTTTCTGATAACATGAACATGAGGGTGCAGCTGCTAAAGACTCTATGGCATGCCAACTATACCATGGACTCTCATACACAATAATTGGGCATTTCTTTTTGATCAATCAATCATCATAATCAATCATATAAATAAACATTTCATGCTTCATGCTTCATCATAAATAGTCATGGCAAACATAGATCGTCATCATTTCTCAGAATAATAATTCATACTTCATATTCCATTTAATCTACCTTTATTGCAACATAAATTAACTCAACATATATAGATAATGCAATACTATTTTATATGAAGGTCGACTATTCGCAAGTCTTTCTAATTGCATTTTAAAACATGTAAATGCACTCACATGGGCCATGAATAGTATGCCTCACTAAGCTTACTCGAGGTTCTTATCTTTCTTTTTATCACTAGTTCTCCTTCGATCTCTTTTAGAACTGTATAAGACCAATCAAGCATATTCATCATTTCTCTTGCGATAAACTTAAATCTAACATTGCTAACTTGATTCTTAAACATAACTATTCGAATATAAATTTTTTCTGAAAATTTCCTCAATATTCTTCAAAGTTGCCGAATTGGTCCCTAGATCCTTAGTGACCATTTTGAACATTAAACAATTGTTCAAGCCTAATTTGAACAATTTCCATAATTAATTACTTATTTTGGACTATTACCTTTTTAGTCCTCAAACTTTATAAAAGTGACATTTTAGTCACTACTTCACTTTTGTACATAAATTCATGTACAATTAACCATTTATTTATTTCTAACATCCTTAGAAATTTTCCTTCAACTTTCAACTTTATTCAACTTGGTCCTTCACTAAATTCTTTATTTTCGAATAGGTCCTTAAATTTCCCTTTCTTGTCATTTCAATCCCTTAACTTTCATAACATGCTTGAATCTTCAATTCTATCATTTTTCCATAAATTCAAGATCAAGCCCTAATTTTTCCTAAATTGCCGAATTGGTCCTTCAACTTCTAATTTTTTTTATTTTGGTCCTTAATCATCAATTCAAGCTAATTTTATCATAAATCAAAAATTCCAATACTGAAATAAAATTCACAATAATTTCCCCTAACTTTCCATTATTTCGAATTAGTCCGTAAAATTACATCTTGGGGAAATTATTCAACTTGTCCTCAAAATAGGACCCATAACTTCATAATTCATTCAATTCCATCCTTAATTTAGCTTCCTAACCAAAACCTATAAATTTTAGGGTTAGGGTTTATAATCTCAAACATATAATTTATCCAAATTCAAGCTTGATTCTATGTTTATAACATTAATTCTCCACAATACAACTTCAATTCCATCATATACTATCAAAATAATAACCATCCTCATCCATGAACATAACTCATAGTTGACTTTATCATGCAAAAATACTATCAAAATGAAGAGAATCAAGTGTAGAACAATTTAGCTAAATTAATTTTGCTTGAAACTTGTCTTGATTCTCCAATTTTGAGCTTGAAAAATTGAAAACTCCTTCCTCCTTTTTCTTTTATGAGTTTCGAACAGCCCAAAAATAATATGAGTAAGATTTTCTCATCTTTTAATTATTTTATCCATGTGTTAAAAATTAAATGAATTTTTAATTCATTTAATTAGTTAAATTACCAATTTGCCCTTTTTATCCAATGGCCATGATTTAATCTTATCAAAAATCAATGGCCAAGATCAAATCCATGTGTAGTTTACCTTTCACAATTGCTCTCAAAGTTCCAAATTATTTCAAAAAAGCCATCCATGGCAAATGACCAATTTGCCCTCCAACTAGACTTTATTTACTTTCATGACTTAAAATTGTCATTCCATAAAAATTGAACCAAATTGGTTCCATTCTAACCAGCATCCTTCCCAGAATATCATAAATTTTAATTTATGATATTTATTCTATCCAATTATTCAAATTTCACTCAATACGATTTTCAAATTTTCTTTCTTTGAGCTTTATAACTACTCTATCATATTCTAACTAAATCTAGTTAGAATCCCACCAAGATTAATAAAATATTCATAAAATAATATTTTATGAATTTCCCATAATATTTGGAAATGTTTTTAAAATTTCAATTCGATCTGATATACCGAAAATTACCGGGAATTTTATCGAATACATTTGCTCTTAGAAATCTTATCTCAACAATCCATTACGAATATTACTGACTTAAACTGGATCCTTTTTATCAGTCAAAATATTGAATATGGGATCTTCCCAATAGGTCACCCATCCTTGTGCTACTATGGCCTGAGCACGCTTAACATTTTTTATTCGATCTAAAATTCAAATAATATAAGCCTCGTATGAAAAATTCGGGTAACACAGAAATACCACTCTTGGGGGTGAACTATCCACTTACGGGGTTAAATTACATAACTTTTTAAAATTACACTTGGGTCCCTGAACTTTTCCCAAGTCTACACTTTAACCCCTAAACTCTTCAAAAATTACATTTTGGTCACTATTCAAAAATTGAGATATTACACAAAGTCTAGGTTTACATTACTTTAGCTTGTGTGACTTGCTTCAAAAATCTGATCCTTGTTCCGACACACTTTAAACCAAAAAATGCTTGGAAATGAGATGCATTAGCAGCTTTATGTCAAGTTTTCTAAATGTGAGTTCTAGTTGTCAGGAAAGTTTTGAAAGATTAAAGAAAGTTTGGATTGAAGCACTAGTTCTAATTCGACCAGAACCAGGAAAAGAATATATTTTGTATAATAATATATCTCATTGCAGTTTGGATTGCGTACTAACACAAGAAGGTCGAGTAGTAGCCTATGCATCAAGGTAGCTCAAAACTCATGAAAGGCACTATTCAACGAAGACGTGTTGAATTTTAAAGGAATTATGATGTGGTTATCGATGATTACCTGGAAAGGCTAATGTAGTAGCAAATACATTTAGCCAAAAAACATTGTCTGTCTTGTGCATGATGAATGCACAATCCTTAACAGCAGAATGTTAGTTAAAGCCAACTTTATTGGATCAATTCCAAAGATTTGCAGTCTATGGAGGAAAAATGTCTTGAAAAGAGGATACAAGCTGAAACTAGAAAAGTACAAGACTATGAAATTAAGCCAAATGGTTGATTATATTATTTGGATAAAGTATATGTTTCTGACAATGATAATCTGAAGAAAGAAGATATTAACAGAGGTCTATTATAGTCCATTGACTATGCACCCGAGGAGTAATAAGATGTATTAAGATTTGAAGGATTGGCAAATTGGATTTTTGATTAAGTCCCTATAATTTCTAAAAATTATATTTTGGTCCCCAAAGTGCATGTTCGAGCAATTGATCCCTGTCTTGCAATATGAATGCAATGTAACATTTTTGCTAATGCATGCTCACCTTAGGAATTAAATTGATGCATTTAGACAAGATAAAAAGGGAAAAAATGACTCAGTTTAGGTTATTAGCTCGGGTTTGCTTCGACAAACCTAATGTGATCCTTTTAGCTCAGTTTCGGCTAAACCAGGTTAAGGGGTTACATTAACCGGCTGGGCTAAGAACCACTCTTGGTTATATCAAGCACCAACTTTCTTTTAAAACATGTTCTAAAGATATGATCTAATATTAATTAAAGATAGACCAACCCCATCTGCCTCATTTATTACACTTTTCAAATTTAAAGAAAAATATCTAATAATCTTGAGCCCACCCCGACCCTTCACCTACCTAAATCGACCGTTCAAGCCTGATCTCCCCCATCACCCAGTAATAATGTACACTGCCACTATCGTCTGAACAGTCATGTCATCATGTCCTTACCCACACCCATCACTCGTCAATCTGAGTAGACATCCGAAGTGGAGATCCATTTGAAGTTTGGTTTTAAAACTAGAATATTACTGTTTAAGTTTGGTCATTTTTTGTTATCGTCCAGTGTCGAGTCGAGGTGTCGAAGTTACCATCATGCTCCCCGTACTGAGGTGAACGAGGTCGTAACCTCTAACCACTGAATTATCACCGGTAAAGCATCGCTGAAAAAGTTTGAAAGCTTGCGATTTCTCCTTTATTTTGGTCAAAATCTTTAACGATCTAAGCTCGGTAAGCTTCAAATCTTGTCCCATTATATTTTCCTCGTTGTTTACCATTATTTCAAGGTATTTTTCTGTCTAGTAAGCCGTGTGTGGCCCTCATGCACTGTTGGAGGTGATTTTTGTCTGTCATGCTAGTTACTCTTTGGTCTAGACCGGTTCGACCGATTATGAACCAATCTAGCCTTGAACTGAGCTGATTCGATCAAACTCGGTCTGCCAAACCAGAACCGACATGACCTGACACGATAATAAACATGACCCATTAACCGAGTCAACCCAACCAAGTCAACTCACCTAAGTTAACTCGTTGACCAAGTTAACCCAGCTGAGTTAAACCTGTTGACCATTGACCATTAACCTGATCGTTGACCATTGACCTGATCGTTGACCATTGACCATTGATTTTAACCAAAATGTTAACTTTTTTGAAAACACCTGTTTTGGATTTTTTGACGTCTTGAGTCCATTTTTGAAGTATGTTTCACAAAATTCTAACCCAAAAGCCTCCGAATCTGACCTTAAACACGAACATACATATGTATTAAGTTATTTATTTTTAAGAGTATTTAATTGAATTAGGTTTTGACTTGGATTATTATTTGTTTAAAGGTTCTCGAGACTCTCTCTACCGTTTGTCTGCTCAGCCCAGCTCCTTCCGATATGCTATCCAGCGTGCACCATTCGTTACTCGTATGATCATAAAGACCCAGAAAAATTATTAAATTAGAGTTATTTCTCTTGTAGTAACCTCGTGCCATTACCGATGTTGAGCCTAGCGAGGCAGGTGCCCAATAGACCCTTCTGACCAACTTTTTGAGGTGTGTTCCGTATGTGCTATATTATTGTTTTAAATGAACTGTTGGAATGATTTTTCTGAATATATTAAAAAATATTCTCTGATTTGAGCATGACTACCTTTTTATTTTGAAAGTGTGTCTACTTTATCGGTTTAAAAGTATTCCCTATGTCTGATCTAAAATTGAGATATCTAATTTCTATTTTATCGATGTAAATATATGGCTGCTACCTGATCGCTGATGACACTACATTTAGATATAATATGTGTTACTTGGGGTATACTCTTGGGATATAATTTGAAGTGTCTGCAGGTACAACTCGGATCTAGCTGGTAAATCCTTCGGTTAAGCTCCTACACCCACAAGCCTAGGGTAAGTCTTTCTAGACCTAAGGCATTCCCTTCGGTAGGCTCATGCACCAATGGGCCTAGGGTAAGTCCTTTAGGATGCAGTTCATGGAGGACTGCATTTCGGTGTTCAGTTGGAGGGTAACTAGGTTTTAAATAAAAACTTTGGTTGCCTTTGAAACATGTTTTACGATATGATTTAATGCCTGAACTATATGTTTATCTGCACTTATTGGAACACACTGAGCTCCCTAGATCACACCCCAAAATCTTTTCCCTTTCAAATACTTTTGGCTAGGTTACCCTTGGAGGATCGACACTTTCGTACTCGTATTTTATCGTAATATTTTTATCCGTTATACTTACTTTATTTGGGTAACATGAGCCTATATTTTGATACAATATACATTACTAATTTGCCCGATGTGGCATTATTTTGTAACTAAAATTTTGATATAGTCTTAGATTAAATATCTAGTATGATATATTATGGTATATAATTATCATTTGTTTTGAGACTTTAATTTGTAAATATTTTCATTGAAAGTTTTGGGTATGAGTTGTTACCTCCTAGAATTAGGTGTCACGCATAGGCGAGTCTAGGGGTTACATTTAATTGGTATCAGAGCTTTTGGTTTTATAAACCTCAGACTGTGAATGGGTCTTAAATAAAATATTTTTATAAAACGTCTTAGAAATGTTTTCTAAAAAGGCCATGTCACCAAGTTTCATATATTTAACTATGTGTGGTACTCCAGTGCCAGTTTTGACCCTAGGTTTTATCTTTGTGTAAAGAGTCGAGATCATCTGATGAGCACCAAACGAGGTAGTCGACCTGCCCGTGGGTGAGGTCGAGCTGCTAGGTTCTCTGATCTAATAGATGATATGGCTAGTGATCCTACATCCCCTATAGATCCTCCTACCCCTAGAGGCCCTACAGCTCTGATAGATCCACTCCCTGCCTCTGGTATAGATATGACTACCCCGGTTAGAGGAGCACCTGCGTCTAGTACTGAGCCATCGACGATAGTGACTAATAAGATTCTCGGCAGATAATTCTTACAGTTGATCCAAGGTGTGGTTAGAACAACTGACGTCATACCTGAGGTCTTTATTTCTCAAACCCTGATCACTAATAGGGCTAAGACATTCGAATGCCCTACTGGTGGAGCCCCGACTGAGGTTGAATAGTGGCTTTATAATCTTGAGAGACGCATGGATTCGTTGGGTCTTGAGCAACCCAATAGATATTAGGGAACCATTTCTATGCTTTATGGTAATGCCCACACTTGGTGGGAGTCTGTAATGAGTAGCATCCCTGCTACTCGTCTGACCTGGAAATTTTTCAAGGAGCATTTCAGGAGCTATTTCATTGGAGAGCATTACATGAGAGAGATACGATAGTAGTTCAAGAATTTGACATAGGGAGATATGACTGTATCAGAGTATGAGACGAAGTTTCTTGGAGTTCTTGAGATTTGGATCTAGTTTGGTACCCAATGAGAAGGAAAAGTGTCACAGGTTTGCGCTTGGTCTCATATATGAGCAGTATGTACAGGTTATTGGCCATCTTAAAGAAGATTTTGATAAGGTGGTAGAGAGGGTGAAAGATTTAGAGGAGGTTGAATTAATGGCCACATATGGTGACAGAGTAGATCGAGATTGATCTATGAGGCCTTCTGGCACTGAGGCTTCTACACGTGCTAGTAAGAAGGCTCGTACTACTGCTCTTCAGATGAGCAATATTGGTTCTAGGACTGGAGTCTCTACATCCCCAGTAGCTAGTTGAGGTGGTTCATCAAAGTTTCTCACAAACGCCTTTTTGTGAACACTATGGTAAGTGGCATCGAAGAGAGTATAGGAAGATGACGGGCACTTGTTTTCGTTGTAGATCCGAAGACTATTTTTTGAAGAGTTGATCAATTCCACCAACTGTATCTCGGACATCCTCCTGGACTCTTTCCCATTCACATACTTCTATTCATACTCCAGCGAAAGGTCGTAATCAGGGTAAACCGTCTGGATCTACCACCAAAACTGACAGTAGAGCCCGACACATCAGAGTGGGGGGCCAGTCTTATCTGAGGCTAGACAACCAGCTCGTGTGTATGCTACCAGACGTCGGGATAATAAAGATAAGCTAGATGTCATCGCAGGTACATTTACCATTTATTCTATTTCATACTTTACATTGCTCGATAATGGGTCCACCCACTCTTATATTTTGAGATCTGTATCCCGAGACCTTTAGATTCTGATTGAAGCCATAGAGAGTGTTGTTACAGTTATGAGCCCAGTGGGTCAGTCAGTGACTATGGATAATGTGTTTAAGCGCTATCCTCTTGAGGGGTAAGGGGAAATCTTTCTGGTTGACCTCATAGAACTTTCGTTGGAGGAGTTCGATCTGATTCTGGGAATGAATTGGTTGTCTGAACATCGGGTTAGTCTGGATTATGAGTCAAAAAATGCTATCTTGAAGACTTTCGATGATCGATCAGTGGTATTAGTCAGTGAATGTCGAGGTTACCTATCCAATCTAGTATCTGCTTTGACTACTGATAGGATGATCTATAAGGGATGTGAGACCTTTACTGCTTGCTTTCTGAATACGAAGGGTTCTCTATCCAAGATTAAGGAAACTCGCACTGTTAACGAGTTTTCTAATGTTTTTCCCAGAGAGTTGTGCGGGTTACCTCTAAATAAGGATGTTGAGTTTGAAATTAAGACTTATCTGGGTTCTGCACTTGTATCCATGGCTCCTTACCGTATGACTCCTAAAGAGTTTAAGGAGTTGAAAGTTCAGTTGCTAGAGCTGCTTGGTCAAGTTTTCATTCATCCCAGCTCTTCACCTTGGGGAGCTCTAGTTCTCTTTTTTAAGAAGAAAAATGGTTCACTTTGGTTATGCATTGATTACTAGAAGTTGAACAAGTTGACCGTTAAAAATAAAGATCCATTACCCAAGATTGATGATTTGTTTGATCAATTTCGGGGAGCCACAGTTTTCTCGATGATTGATCTTCGATTTGGGTGCTATTAGTTGAAGATAAAAGGTTTTGATATTGATAAGACTATTATTCATACTAGATACGGGCATTATGAATTCCTAGTGATACCTTTTGGTCTGACCAATGCATCTGTTGCCTTTATGGACATGATGAACCGTGTGTTCCGGCCCTATATAAACCAGTTTGTAGTGGTGTTCATCGATGATATCTTGGTCTAGTCTCGGACAGAGGCAAAGCATGTTGAGCATCTGAGGATTATTTTGTAGACCTTGAGGAAGCATCGTTTGTATGCTTAGTTGAGCAAGTGTGAATTTTGGCTCAAAGTATTGATATTTTTGCGGCATGTTGTATCTGGTAGAGGTATTCAAGTTGATCCAAGATCGAGGACATCACCAGTTGGAAACAACCCAAGAATGTGTCAGAGATCTATAGTTTCTTGGGTTTAGCTGGGTATTACTGACGCTTTGTCGAAGGGTTCTCCATCATTGCTGCCCCTTTGAAAAAACTATTGAGGAAGAATGTTCCTTTTGTTTGGACTAACGCTCAGCAGGTGAGCTTTGAGAAACTGAAGACAGCGTTGACTTAAGCTCTGGTGTTGACACAACCTGAGTCTGGGAAGGATTTCTCAGTCTATAGTGATGCTTCACACTCCAGACTTGGTTGTATACTAATGCAGGATGGGAAGGTTGTCACTTATGCATCACGTCAGTTGAGGCCACATCATATCCCCTACTTTAAGCAAGTTTACCCTCGACTTTTGCTTTCAAATAGATTCCTTACTACATTGTAACCGCTATAACTCCAAAGTGAGTGCTTTATATCTCCCTGCATCAAGCAAATCCAATTCATCATCTCCTCGTTTAGCATCAATAAGTTCAATTTCAAGTGTCATTTCCTTAATTTTGGCATCAACATGACCAAAGCACTCTTTATTCCACCTTTTAAGAAAATTCTTCATCATTCATAGCTTCAATACAATATTTCCAGACCCTACCTCCGCCGTGAAATGCTGCCATTCAGAGCTAAACATCGCCACATGCTTCGATTCCTCTAGCCAGCAATTTATAAAACGAAACGGACGTGCCCCCCAATCAGATTCATCACTAATCAGGCAGAGGAAAGAGTGATCGGAGATCCCTTTCGGCAAATTATGCTGTAGAAGCTTAACAAAACGGTCCATCCATTCACATGTGACCATAAATCTGTCAATTCGACTACATTTTCCTCTTGGACCAAACCAAGTGAAGGTTTTGCCAACCATTCGAACATCTATCAAACCACATAAATCACAGAATGCCACAAATTCGTCTAACCCTCTTCTATGAGTCGAACAACCATGTCTCTCCGTCAACACCTTCACCACATTAATATCACCACCAAAACATAAAGGTAAAGCCAAGCCACTTATTATATCCCGGAGCCTTTCCCAAAGGCTAACCTGTTCATCATGTAAACACGGCGCATATGCATTAAACATAAAACATGACCAATCCTCATGAACCAAGTACCTTTCACCATGATAAAATTTTGATGTACCACCACCTATTCTTTGTGAAATCGAGACAATTCCCATATTACTAACAGACCTCCTGAATTGCCTGCCGAAGGTGAGAACACAAAATCAAAATTATTGGAATGCCAAATACGATCCACCATACCTCGATCCATCTTCTCTAGTTTAGTTTCTTGTACAAAAACCATCTCACAATGGTGCTGTCAAAGCAACTCCTGGACAGTTCGCTTCTTCATTGACGACCCTAAACCACGTACATTCCAGGACAGCACCCGCATAATGAAACTCTATTGATGGTTCTCTCGTCTCTCAATAAGACGAACTATATCTTGTACAATTTCTGCCTCGTTACCCACCGTCGATGCCCCAACTAATTTACCAATATGGAGGGTCTCTTCCGCCTCACACAGGATTTGGCGCTTTTGCCTCACAAAATCAGAATTAGACAAGGAACTATTCGCGAAGCCCTCTATTTGGCTCGATGCTTTCTTCGGACGGCCTCTGCCTCTCTTGTTCAATTTTTCCTCTGCCACCGCCTTAGAGTCTGGTGTTAGAAAGCCTAGGACGATTTCTGAAACCTTTCTCACCCTTCGATCCGTACCCTCATAAGTCACAACGTTGGATTTAAAAGCCCTCTCTATCAGTTTTGGCTTTTCCAGTTGCACTCGGTTAACCACCTGGATTTCCTTCACACTCCACAATATCTACAGTTCTAGGGGCTTCCTCAATATCTCGATCAACTAGCCCACCATTTCATCCGAGGGCCCCATATCTGACGCAACAAACGAGTCATCCACTCAACAAACACTACGGTTTGCATTATCAATTTCGATAGGAGATAAGGCCACAGAATCTGGGACAATAGTTCCACTAGAAACCGCACCTACCATCGATGTATTGATTTCGTTTGAAAGAACATCAACAACCCTTGTTTGAAGGAAGGTAACTGTAGTCACCGGTGAACCAAGATGAACGTCTTGTTCTATGTCCACGTGCCTACATTCCACCACTCTCCCTGTCGTAGGAGATTGGTTTACACCCTCCGTCACACCATTAGCTTCAATCGTTGCATCCTGTTCCAGTCCCCTCCATGAATCAATTTCCTGCACATGAATAGGGAAGGTTTTCTCTCCAACCACCAAGTCCAGCATCTCATCGATTCTATTCAAGAGAGGCGTTCGAATCATAATCTGACTCCTTTCAAAAGAGGTTGGTTTTTCAATATTCTCCTCAAGGCAGACCAGTGTTCCCCACAATCCTGCAATATTGACAAACGTTTGTTGAGACCAAACGTGTATGTCGATAACCAAACTCCCCTCGATGACATCTCAATCTCTGGCGACCAAACCTGCAGATTTTTTAACCATTTATGTAAGGCACAATGCGACAAAAAAATTTCCTTCACAGTATCATCATCACACATAATCAGCACCATGGATCTTGCTATTCTCAAAATTGAAAACCTAACGAAATCTTCCGCACACATGTCTTTTGCTAGATCCGTGACTGTGTCATTGCATTCCGTCCAACCCACCAAACTCCTCTGAAGAATAGCCACATTGTTTTGATCAATCGATCCAAACACTTTTTGAATGGGATGATTAATTTTCGCTTTTGGCTGGTAATTCGGTCCCGGGGTTAATCTTTTTCGCCGCCAAAAAAATTTCCGATCGCCTCCTTTTGCCCACGTAACCCTTATTTTCGATCCGTGCAACCAAAATCCATCCAACCTCTCCATCACTCTTTCAATATCACTCTTAGAGGCCATTCGTACAAATCCAAAACGAGTACCGTCATGTGCTCTCTTTTTGGGAATGAATACATCAACCACGACCCCATGTCGATCAAAGACTTGCCATAGGCCCTTCAATGAAATCGCAGTGGTACATTTCCCACATAACAAGTCCAAACCCTCTGGCGCCATTTTTTTCTGGACGGATTCTATATAGACTAGATGCTCAATTGCAGCCGGCGGTGTATCAAAACAAAACACCTAACTTGATGATATACTTTTATAAATGGAATTGTTTTTGAGCTTAGGGACCTCAATGGCTTCACCATATATTTATACTATTTTTCTATCGAGAACTACCAAAAACAAAACATTACCCTAACTTCATGTCCATAAACTGCAGCGATGAACTATGAACATGCAAGAGCAGGAGTAAAGCCAGAAAATTATTTAAGGGTATCAATTATTTATAAGTGGGTATCATTTATTTATTTTAAAAAATATATTTATATATAAATTATATATAAAAAATGTTCCAAAAAGTTTTAGGTGTCATCTGACCATCAATATTAATGGTGGCTCCGCCCATGTGCGAGAGGAAGTTAGAAAACTACCGTTTAACAACGTTATAAAGTTGAAATAGTATAACTTTGGCTTAAGTGGCAAATAAGCGTCCAAACTATTAATTTTTTTTAGATGCCCAAAAAAATTTTTGAGTCGAATAGGTACCTAACATTTTCAAAGTTTTTATTTAGATCCTTTTCGTTAACAGCCGTTAAAAAATTCTGTTAGCTAATAAAAACATGATACGTGGCAGTATTAAATATTTTTTGAATTTTTTTTAAATAAATTAGATTTTTTAAAATATCCTAAAATTTTCAAATAATCCCAAAATAGTCTCCAAATCCGGGCACTACCACCGGCGTTGGTCGCGTTTCCGGCAACGAAATGAAGCACCCTCCCCTCGACGAACGACCCACACACCATTCATCGTCCATTATGTCGTCGTTAATCGTGAATTATTCGAATAAACCATTCGATGATTTCAACATTTCGCACAGCATCGGTTGATTTTTGACGACGAGGTGGTGGGATAAATGGTCGTGACGGTCCGGTGACAGATTGATGGGCGGCAGCGTGGCAATCGGCGGCAAAATTATGTCAAATCGGGATTTCGGTGTTGGGTGTTAGGCATTTCAAAATTTGGGGCTATTTTGTAAATTTTGGGGTTATTTTGTTTTATTAATTTTTAATTATTTTTAAATATAATTTCAAAATTTTAAGAAGCTGACACGTGTAGGATAACAGAAGTTAATGATGAAATTTAACAGACAGTAACGGCGGGCACCTATTTGAGTAGCGTTGAAAATGTTAGGCACCTATTTGGCCCGAAAAATAATTTGGGCACCTATCTGGAAAAAAAAAGTGTAGTTTGGGCACTTATTTTCCACTTAAACCTTTAACTTTTGTCATTTTTTTGCTAAACTACAAAATAAGAGCCCAAACTATGTTTCTTTTTTGTAATAGGTGCTCAAAGTATTTTTTAACTGAAATAAGTGCCCAAAATTTCATTCTTGGTTGAAATATGTGTCAAAGTAGGTGTTTCAGTTGACTTTAAAACAAATCAAAATAGAAACTTTAGGCACATATTTCAACTAAAAATAAAATTTTATGCACTTATTTCAGCAAAAAAAATATTATGTAATTAAGTTATTTTTTACTTGAAATGAAAACACAAATAGCTGACTACTCATCAACTTCAGTCGAGCAATCCTGCTGTAACAAATCAAGAACTTGATCTGGCGGATGGGGAAATTGAATCGCCCCCAATGGATAGTCTCTAAGCAACGACGTCATTCTGTCCGCAACCATGTTGGCCGACCTGCGAACATGTGTCACCACAACCACCCATTGCCGATCAATCAAATGCCTCCGTAACACAGAATCACGTAAATCAAAAGTTGAACATACTATTATTTAATATTCTCTTATTTCATTTGTATTTCTTGTAAATTATATAAATCACGTTAGTCAAAACATAATATACGAATCGTAGTTATATCTTTTTTCTTAAAATTTGAGTAATTTTTTCCATGTATTGCATTATATTAATTATTGGGTAATTATTCCATGCATAAGCGCTTATGCAAACTTTGTTTATACGAGCATCTTAGTTTTAGGTTTTATGGACTATTTAGGGTTTATGGGTTTAAGTGTAGTAGTTTTAAATTTAGGGGTTGTTGATAGAATTTTGGGTTTAGGGTTAAAATTTAAGGTTTATATGTTAAAACCTAAAGCCTTAACCACATTACCCTAAGACCTAAACTCTAAACCTTAATTCTAACCATAAACCTTAAATTTTAAATCACATACACTAAAACTCATAAACCCTATATTAAGTCACTCGTAGAAACAACAAAAAAAAAACCAAAATGAAGGGATAAATATGATTTTATCTTACTTCGCTTGACAGGTCTTGTTTAAGTTTGGCTTGAACAAAAAAAAATGTTGAAGTTAATCGATTCAAAAAATTATTTATTAATTAATAAATTTATTTGTATTTAAATTTAATTATTAGTTAGTTCAGAAAACTAATTATTAAAATATCTTTTACTTTTAATATTAGATCATAGTGAAATTAGACTGAGACGTCAGATCTAACCAAAAATAAATATACTTAAAAATAAAATTCCATATCCTGACTTCTAGACACGAACTATGAACAAATCTAATTATAAATAGATTATTCTTTTATATAAAATTATTTTTTAAACCTAATACTTCTAATTTTTTTATACAAACTCTCCGAGAGGATATTGTATTTTAGGTTTTATTAAAGATCTCCGCACTATTCAAAATTTAAAATTTAACCTCTACGTTTTATTTTTGAAATATTAAGTCACTGTGATATTTTTGTTTAAAAATCTTAATCTCCCCTAACTTCGGTTCAATTCTACTATTAATGATTAAATTCATAACTATAAAAACAAAAATATATATTTTCTTAGTCCTCTATAATTACATTTTTATCCGTTTGACCCTTAAAAAATCTAAAAACATAGACGATTGAAAAATTATATTGTTCCATTAATGAAATTTTTGTTTGTTCTTAAATTTTAAGAGTCAAATTGATAAAAAAAATGTAATATATCAAATTAAAAAAATATGTTTAACCTTTTTCTATAGCTAACAAGTAGATGTGGCAAACGGGTCATTCGGTTCTGGTCATTTCGGTTCTGACTGCATTCCGTTTAAATTCGGTTCAGTTCGGTTCGGGTCTGATTCAGTTTTAGTTCGGGTCTATGGTGATTTCGGTTCGGGTATCGGGTAAGGACGTCGAGTCGGTTGATTTTCGGTTCGGTTGATTTCAGGTCGGTTATTTTCGGATCGGTTGATTTCGGGTTGGGTCAATATCGGGTTAATAGGAGATCAATCGGTTTTAGTCAGGTTTTTAGGCCGAGTAAGGTTTTTCCACCCTCTATATGACTTTATATAGCATGTATATTTGACTTTTTGGTAAGTTGTACGACAATTCACATCTCATCTTTATTTATTTATTTTAATATATTTTCTTAATTTCGGGTTGCCTTCGGTTCGGTTGCTTTCGGTTTGGGTTAAATCGATTTGGTTCCATTCGGTTCGGTTGAAAATCAGTTCGAGTCTATTCGGTTCGGTTGAAAGTCGGTTCGGGTCAATTTTCGGTTCAACTGAACTTCGGTTCGGTTTGGTTTATTTCGGATTTCGGATCAAATTCGGGTCATCGTGTTCATGTCAATTTCGAGTCTCGATTCGGATAAATCATTTCGGTTCTCGAGTCTTGGGTCAAGTTTGTCAGGTCCACTAACAAGTCAATAATCAACAGTGATCCTCTCGTGCTTGAGTGCTTGTGAAGGTCTAGAGTGGCATATTCAGCGTGTGCCTAGAGTTTACAACACCTTAGCAGACAATTTAGCTAAAAAATGAATCTCGCGCTTGAATGATATGTGTTGCGTTATGCAGGATTGAAATTTTGGACTTGAGGTCCATGGCATCTAGAGATGGTTTTAGTTTGACTTGCCTTGGCTCGTGGCTTACATTCCTTGATGTATCTCGAATAACATTGTTACGTTGCACTCTTTTTCCTCCAATTTAAGTTAGGGATGTTTTTTAACGAGGCATGTACTAATGTTTCATGTTGTATGGTTTTATGAACTCCAATAACATGAATATCCTTTCAAAAAAATAAGCAACAGTGAAATCGAACGTAAGTTAGGAAAAATGCCAAAATTTTCGGGAAAAAATACAAATAATCAATTTTATAAAAAAAAATATAATCACTAAATTTTAAATTTGAAAATAACAGTGACAGATCCCAGAATTCAAGAATGAAGTCGAAAATATTTTTTCTCAAATGGGTATGCAATTTTTTCCCTACACACACTAAACAAAATTATTTTTTTTGAAAGAGAAATTACATTAAATTAAACTTATATTTTCAAAAATAGAGATGTGGAAGCTCTCCACCAGAGCCGGGTGCATCCTCCCCGGGAAATAGTACAAAAATTTGTAGAATATTTAAACCTATTAATAGAGGTGGCAATCGGGTCGTTCGGATCGGGTTCGAGTCGGGTCACTTCGGGTGGGGTTGATTTTCAGTTTGGGTTATTTTTGGTTTAGGCTCGATTCGGTCGGATGAGGTCTGATTCGGATTTAATTCAGGTCTATGTTATTTCGGATCGAGCAAGGTATCGGGTCGGTTAATATCGGATCGGTTGACTTTTAGGTTCGGGTCTATATCGGATCGATTGCTTTTCGGGTCGAGTCAATATCGGACTGGTTGGCTTGCAATTTGAATCAATATATAAAAATGATATTTTAAAGGAGAAAAATGATATTAAACCATTACTAAAGGTAGTTTTTAATTAGTAATATAATACAAAATGAGAATAAAACATACATATTTGAGGAAATAAAATTCGGGTTGTTTTTTGTTCGGTTTGATTTTCGGTTCCGGTTGCTTTCGGTTTGGTTGATTTTTTGTTCTGATTTATTTCGGTTTTGGTTGCTTTCGGTTTCGGTTAATTTCGATTCAGGTTGATCTTCGGTTTAACTAAATTTGGGTCGACTTTAATTCAGTTCGTTTTGGTTCGAATTCGGGTCAAATTTAAATTATTATGTTCGAATTTATATCAGGTCTCGGGTCAGATAAATTAATTCGGGTCTCGAGTCTCGGGTCAAGTTTGTCGGGTCTAAACCTATATTATAACTCGAAAGGATAAAACACCTTTAGAGAAAGTGCAAAATTGTTATGCTTCATGCTAAACTGCCGTTTTGGGCTTGGAAATAGAACGGAGGTGTTCTCAACCCTGCCGGTTTAACGGAAGCCGAAAATTCCTTTTTAAATCTTGAACGAGTTTTAATATATTCTGTCTAATCCTATGTAGGCCTAAACATACGCACCTATTATTATTCTTAATAATCACCCACTTTAGTCAATTATAAATACGCCTGGCCCAATTCACAGAATATGGGAGTATTTCATTTGATAAAATAAAAAAAAAAAGAATATGGTATTTCATAGTATTTTTTTCAAAAAAAACTGAAGCTCAAAATCCTCCCGCCAAAAAAGAAAATCGAGCGAAATTTAAAAAAAATGAAAGAAAAGGAAAATCAAACTCCGCTAAAAGAACTCCCGCGATCTTCAGATCTCGCCCACCACCGATCAAAGGATTCTCTGGCCAAGAAAACCTCAAAGAAGGCTGGTGATTCTAATAACCGATCATTTCTCTATTTATTTTCCGCATTTTTTTCTTCTGCATTCCGATCTCAGTTTTTCCTCTCCTTTTGTTTTCCTTTTTTTTTTGCTATTATTGCAGATTGCTCAGAAGAGTTTAACCGGAGTGTTTATTTCACCGATCGAAGATGTCCTTCCTGAAATTTCTGAAGAGTTCAATGATTTCTCTTCTATATCTGCCGTTTCAGTTAACGGCGAAACTGCAGAGGTTCGGTTCAATTTCATTGAATCTTTAGTATAATCTTCCCTGGATTTGAGTTAGAATTGAATTGTTTGCGCCTGATTAACTGATTTTTTTTCAATTAATTCCAAACATAACTTTTGAATTAGCTAATTTCTTTTGCTGCGGCTCGAGTCATGTTTTATTTTAGGGTAAACTAAATCAGTCACCACCGAACTAATTGGGCGTACTTATTTTAACCATCGAACTATCGAACTCGTCAATCAGACCACTAAACTTATTAAATTTACTTATTTTGACCACCGCCGTTAAAAAACTAACGGATAGGTGATGGAAGGTGATGTGGCAGTTAACGAAATGTTATAAAATTATACATTTAATCCCTACTATTTACACATTCTTTCAATTTAGTCCTAATTTTAATTAATAAAATAAATTAATTAGGTGGTGACACATGTCAACACGTTATTGGAGGACTTTAATTATTTATATATTTGATTTTATTAATTTATTTCCTCCTCCAATCGGGTGGTGACACGTGTCACCGCCAGTTTAGAGGAGAAAATGGAAATTAAGCAAATCTGCACTTGGTGGGAGTCAAACCCGAGTGACGCAGAGCTAAAGCCACTGCACCAACACGTCTTTGTGCTTCAAGACACTATATTTAATATATATTTCTTATTGTTTTCTATATTTATTCTTTTAATTTAACATATATAATCATCAAATTAATTTCACATATATAAACTTAAACCCCAAACCCTAAACAATAATTTCACATCAAATTAATTTCACATATATAACCCTAAACCCCAAACCCTAAACACTAATATCCCTAAACCTCAAACCCTAAACACTAATTTCACATCAAATTAATTTCACATATATAACTCCCAAACCCTAAACACTAATTTCACATATATAATCATCAAATTAATTTCACATATCTAACCCTAAACACTAATTTCACATATATAATCATCAAATTAATTTCACAAATATAACCCTGAACACTAATTTCACATATATAATCATCAAATTAATTTCACATATATAACCCTAAATCCTAAGTGCTAAACACTAACCCTAAATGTTAAACCCCAAACACTAAACCCTATGTGTTTAGGGTTTTAGCATTTAGTGTTTAGGGTTTAGGATTTTGGGTTATATGTGTGAAATTAATTTGATGATTATATAAGTGAAATTTAGGGTTATATATGTGAAATTAGTGTTTAGGGTTTGGGGTTTAGGGTTATATATGTGAAATTAATTTGATGTGAAATTAGTGTTTAGGGTTTGGGGTTATATATGTGAAATTAATTCAATGATTATGTATGTTAAATTAAAAGAATAAATATAGAAAACAATAAGACATATATATTAAATATAGTGTCTTGAAGCACAAAGACGTGCTTGGTGCAGTACCCCTGCATCACCCGGGTTCGACTCCCACCAAGTGCAGGTTTGCTTGATTTCCATTTTCTCCTCTAAACTGGTGGTGACACGTGTCACCACCTGATTGGAGGAGGAAATAAATTAATAAAATCAAATATATAAATAATTAAAATCCTCCAATAACGTGTTAACACGTATCACCGCCTAATTTATTTTATTAATTAAAATTATAACTAAATTGAAAGAATGTGTTAATAGCAGGGATTAAATATATAATTTTATAACATTTCGTTAACCATGTCACCTATCCGTTAGTTTTTTAACGGCGGTGGTCAAAATAGGTCAATTTAATAAGTTTGGTGGTCTAATTGACGAGTTCGATAGTTCGGTGGTCAAAATAGGTACGCCCAATTAGTTCGGTGATCACTGGTGTAGTTTACCCTTTATTTTATTTTATTTTATTCAGCCGTTAAAAATATAAGGAATTATACTTCCAATCTACGTTGTTTTCTGTGAAGAAACAGTCGTTCATAGATGAATCTGAATTCATCAAATATTATATATATTAATGTGATATTTGATTAAATTATGAATTATCCACTTCAATTTGATAGTACTGTTTAGAACATGTGGTTCTGTTTTTGAATTCTTCTCGTCTATTTCAGGCGTTTGTTGTTTCTTCGCGTCCATCGCTTTCAGCTTCATTCGAAGCCTTCATTCCATGTTCAAAGATGAGCACTGTAAACATAGATGAACAAAATGACGTTCCAAAGACTGGTTCAGCGGAAGTAGAGACTATAGCGAATCTTCTCAACCAAGCTCGACTGCAAACATTGAATTCTATTGACATGGAAGACAAATCCAAGAAGGTTCTACATGCACTGATCAAGTTCACGATTAATGAGTTTTACACTATGCCTCGAGAGATAGATATGATACCTGAAATTGTTTCTAGAAATGCCTATGTCGGATTGCTCTCGGTTGTTGCGGTCTCGCTGTTTTCTTTCTATTTGTTCTGCTCCTCAAGTGTCGCTGGCTCTACCATCGGACTGCCGCCAACTTAAAGGTACTTCAATTACCAAGCCTTCAAAGACATGTTTCGCTTTTTGTGTGTTGTGATTGTGCTTACATCAAAACCTTTTCATTCTTCCAAATTAATATGACTGATAATCTGATATTGCACACATATATAGCTTCAAGATTGATTAGCTAATGGAGGTTTAATTGGTTGAATAATTTCTTGATTTATATGATTGATTAGTTCTAAGCTCTCTAGACTTCCTAGTTATTGCCAGCAACAATATCAACAGTCTTGGTTGTGAAAACTTCATGTTTCATGCACACGGTTAGGGGTGAGCATTTGAGGGAGTCGAGTAAAAATATTTTGAGTTAGTGAGTTTATAAGTTCTATTTTATAACTTAAATTTTATTTGAATTTTTTTCGAGTCAAGTCGTTTGAGTTTCTGTTAAAATTTAATTATATATTTATGATGTTGTGGTAGTAATCGGTTCTAATTTAAACAGTTTTCTATAACCATATATAATTTTTTTTTCATATGTGATATACATATGTATTAGGCAAAGTTGTTAGACTCTACTCGAACTTGAAAATTAATCCATTAATTACTAAAAATTTAAAATTATTCGAATTCCAATTTTATAACTCAAACTTTATTTGAAAAATTTTAAAATCGAGTAGAGTTTATGAAATTACGATTCGAGTTATGTCGAGTTATATTTTTTTATTTTTTTGAGTTGAGTCGAGTTTTACTCGCCCTTACACACGAATCGATTAGGCACATTTTGGATGCCTATTTAACTTGGAGTAATTATTTCATTCACTGACGATGGAATTTTTTTTCTACAAGCGCTTAGTTTTAGGGTTTAGGAATTTAGTTTGTGTTTAGGTTTAGGGCTTTAGAATTTTAAGTGTTGTGATTAAAATTTAGAGTTTATGGTTAGAATTTAGGGTTTATAGGTTAAAACCTAAATTCATAACCTTATTACCCTAAACCTAGACCTAAACCCCAACTCTAAATCTTAAAATCTAACCACAACCCCTAAATTTTAAGTCCATAAATTATAAACCCTAAATTGAATACATAAACCCTAAAACTAAAACACCAGCTAGTATATTGAATATAAATCCTTAATTTTTTTGTAGTTTCTTATTAAGCTTAGTTGATAACATTCTATAGCTTGAGTAATTAAAGACTATTTAGGAACGAACTGGGCTGAGTGTAGTTTCAAATTTCAATGACAACCATGTCTACCCACTTCATTTGTCCTTAATTGTTGATTCGATGACACTCTTGAGTCTTGTGGTCAATAACTGAATTTGGTTTAGTGTATGGTAACAGTTTTATGCAAAATTGAATGCAATTTAATGCCATACAGTTGGCTTATGTCGTCGTTTAGGACACCAAAAATATCTTATTGCACAATCTAATCTTTGGCTCACCCGGATTTATTTTCCTAGAATTTGACTGTTTAAATATTTGACCTCTTGATGTAACTTGAGCCTGGTTGTATTAATAATTATAAAGTAATGGGTCAAATATTCAAAGCTATCACTCTTTCATATCTTTGTTGATTTCACATTGTTGAAATAAGTCAAATTAGCTGTCCCAAAGTTATTTTGATGCCAACCAAAAGAAATCTTGACTTCATGATAGTTAAGATGTGGTTCTTCCAAAAGAAAAAAAAAGTTAAGATATCATGGGAAGTAGAGGTCAGGATATGATGAAATCGAATGAAAATATTTTGGTGAGTTTTATTTTATTATCTTAACTAAATTTGAATTTTTTTAAAGTGTTATATTTTGATATATAAGTTGTGTAAAAAAAATTACACAACCCTTCATGTTTAAACTATAGAATCTAAAACCTAAATTCCTAATCCTAACACTCTAAACCCTTAACTCTAAATTTTAATCATAAATTTTAAATTCTACATCCTACAACATAAACCTCTGAACCCTAAAATTAAAAAGGTTGTATAAACTTTAGTTTTCACTAGCTTGTGTATTATCTTATTTTCTTGTTATAAATGTAGAAAATGAGTCAGGCTTGAGTTTCGAAAGTTTGTGCTTAAGCTCGGCCTATATTTTAAACTGAGTATTTTTTTTTTGTATAATCTTATATTTTGGGTATATATCTATGTTCAAACCCTTTCAAATTTCGGACAGATCTTCAGGCTTGAGTTGATGTCCTTTTATCCTAAAATAGAACTATTTTTATACTTTCATATTAGTAGTAACCCAAAGTATATTTAAACTAATTTATTATTTGAATTATAAAAATATAATTTGACATGAACTCGAAAAATTGAATAATTTAAATGACTATCGAATTTTACTTTCTTTTTAATGGGGAGCATCAATGACTCTTAAAATGCATAATCAACAAATTTTATCTTTGAACTAAATAAATAGTGCTATATTACCATAAGAGGACTGCGAATGAGGAATGATAAGCTTTTAAGAGGAGGTAGTTAGAAATTGTGAGAAGGGGTAGGTAGATTAAAATGCACAATCAACTATTTGTATCATTGAACCAAATAAATAGTTCTATATTAGGATAAAAAGACAGCGAATGAGCAGTGACATAGCTGTGTGGACTGTAGGAGGGGCTCAGTCCTTCTATTTTTTTTATCTTTGTTCTCTTATAATTTTTTTAAATATTTAAACTATTTATGAATTTGTCCTCACTTTTAAACATTTATGTTTTACTCTTAACATTAAATACTAATTTTGTCCATGCGAACGAACGAGGAATATTAGTCTCTTTAAGAGAAGGTTGTTAGAAAATGTGAGAAGGGATGGGCAGATTTTAAGATGCTGACACAAAATGCAATTTTATAGGCTCTTTGAATTTTTTTCATGAGTGGACAAGCTGAGGTTTAATAACAGTGAAATAATCATACAAACTTTTTGCAAACAAAATAATTTAAATTCGTGTCTCATAAGATAAACATCACCTGCTTTTCTATTAGGATAATTATTGGGTGGGTTAGTTGTGCTTTAAAGCAATGTTTGGTATAAAAAAAAGAAGATGAAAGAAGAAGAATCTGAGTTATGAACTAGAGATTGTAACATAATCATTGGGTGATGTATATGAATGAGATTGTAAAATAATCATGGGAGATGCTTGCTTTCTATCTTATGCTAAAAATTTGTAACAAATATAGGCTAACAACCTGTAGATGGATTGATTATCTTGCAGTCACTTTGACCTTTATGAACTTCTTTTATTTACGTGCATTTCAATAATATTATTTTTAAAGTTTAAACTTTAATTCTAAGTTACAATGTAGCTTGGGGCAACTCTCCACTATTTTTTTATTAAAAATATAGGGAGAATTAATAATTTAAACCTTGAATTTTAATTTATTTACATCCTTTATTTTTATAATAATTTATACTTTGTCCCTCTTAAATTTGACTTCTGACTAGACAAATTGGGTAACTGAGATATATATTTACACATTTAGGTTTTAGGGTTGTGCTCACATCCTTGATGTTGATGCAACATCGTTTAGGTGAAATTAAATAATATATATATCATCATTTCACGATGGATAAATGGAGATCTTGCTGCAAGACTATGCCATATATCTTGCCAGCAAGTTTATGTCTGTCGAGCACGTTGTAGAACCTGCCACTTTCAGTCCCATATTTTTGTAGTTATACTTGGTTATGGGTCCATTTTTACCCTCTTTGTTTCCTTTTGACTTTTTGTAGACACGACATGTTAAAATTTTACCGACATGACGTTTTTGTTTTTGCCTCTGGTTTGAGCAAATCCAGTTTAGATGCGCTATACATTCAAGGTCTAATTCTTGTTTTAGTACCTCTACTATGGTGAAATTTGGGATTTCGTCTCTTTACGTTGAATTGGCGTTATTTGGTCTCCCTGGTAGATTTAAATTGATAATAGTATTTGTTGTTGTGGTGATGGAAAGTTCTCCTTAAAATGAAGAGTTAAGTGCACCATATGCATCCCCAAACTATATATGTCATTCTAAATTGATCCCTAACCTTTTGAATGTTCTAAATTCATCCTCAAACTATTAGTCTCATTTTAAATTGGTCCTCAAACTTTTGAATATTCTAATTTCATCCCCAAACTATCTCTCATTCTATTTATCCCCAAACTATGGATATATTCTGATCACACCTACTGTTAATAAAATCATTTTAAAATTGTTAATTGTCATGTAAACATTGATGTGCATTATATTTTTTTGGCTCAATCAAAAGAGGTCCAACACCAATACATAAAATTAATGTCCCATAAATGATAACTAATGTTGCATATATTAATAAATTTAGGGATGAAATTAGAATATTTAAAAGTTTTAGGACTAATTTAGAATGGTGGTCATAGTTTGTGGATAAAATTAAAATATTCAAAAATTTAGGGATTGTTTAGAATGAAGGTCGTAATTTGAAGAAATATGATGCAATTAACTCTAAAATAAATTTTAAGCATTTAATTGTCATATAAATTTATTATTAGTTAAATATGGTTGATTGGATTTTCTTGAGTAGCCATTGTGTGACCTAATAATGGTAAAAAAAACGGCTGACATCATTTTAGCCGTTGCAATTAAAGAATGTAATCAATATGGACATTGATAGGATTATACCAAATTAAAGTAGAGAATAAAATCACAAATTTCAACATGGTAAAGGACTAAATTCATAATTAGACTAGTATTATGAGATTTCATGAGCTAAAACAATTTCTCCATATTCATGCAGGTATTTGCTGGACTCTCACGACGTATAATTTTATGTTAAGGGGTAACCTTATTTCTAAAAAGATAAAATTATAAAATTTTAAGAGGATAAAAATAAATTTTTAATAAAAATAAATAAAAATTAAAAAAAATAATATATAAAATTTTAAAAATACTTATACCTTACTGTCTTTCTCGGTGCATCCCTTTCTTTTTCACTGGGTAAACATTTTTTAGCTGAAATTTTACTGTTTCACATTTTGTTAAAGTTTGGTAACTTCTGAATTTTCATCACCAATAATCTTAGCAATAATTAGTGTTGACTCCCCTTCCATGGTTGATCCCAATGCTATTATTATTTTTATTCTAAAAACAAGAAACTTGAACCACTCTGCACTGTTCCATCAATAATTAGGGTTCATTCCCAGTTGATGGTTGAACCCTAGAGAGAGGTAGATTTATTTAAATAATAGGAGCATTGAATAACTCTTCATTCCATCCGAAGCTACACAAGTACCTGACTTTTTTGCTGCTACCTTTTAATGCTTTCCTCCCTTTTTTTTGCTCATTGTTTTATTATGCCTCACACAAGGGAGGCAGTCTCCATGGCGCGCACATCGCTATGCCAACAGTTTTAATTTTTTTTTGTTTAATAATCAATTTTCTGCCCATTAATTAATTAATTTAAATCAAATTTTATAAAGATTTATAATCAGAGCAATTTTTTTAACATAATTTTTTTACTTATAAAATTAAATTTTAAAATTTTAACTTTACTTAAGGTATTTAGTACCTCTTTCTACTAAATTAACTAATTTATTATTATTATATTTAAATGATTTTAAAATTTCCTAGATAAAAATAGCTGGCCCTAGCCTTCTTTGCCAATTAGCCTACACACATGGTACGACGATTTTTGGTGAGCATTAGGATTATGTTTCATGATTCATCTTTCTTTTGATTTTCCCAAGGTCTCGTGAAAGGCCGAACTTGTTTGTCTGATCCCACCGTCAAACCAATTGCAGCATTAAAGCAGGGATTACATTGTTTATTAAGCTTAATAATCTATATAACTAAGGCATAATTCTCCAATATAGGCTTCTTTAGAACACATACGTTTTAATCCATCAAATTGTTTTAATAAGAAAAATGTTGTTATCTTTAGATAGTTCGGGTTCGGGTAGTTTGTGTACACCGTTTGTATTTTTTTTTTGAAAAACTATAACTAATAAAAATATATTATCTTATAATCATATTATACAATTAAAAAATAATTATATTTTATTAATTTATACCTACAAAATTAAAAAAAAAAACAGCGACTAAAGTAAAGTAAATTATAATTTAAAAGTCCATTTTTTTGTTAAAAAAGTAAAAACTAGAAGACAGTTTTGATTTCACCAATTTAAATTTTTTATGGTTGATTTTCGGGGGGTTTTTTATTATTTTCTAATTGTTTGGTCCGACTTGTATGATTTAACTATTAGATGAATCAATTATCAATACAACCAATTGAATCGAGATCTTAATAGAAAAGCGATGATGTTTATTTTAGGAGATCTAAGTTCAAATTGCTTTGTTTTAATAGTGTATATGTATTGTCAAAAGATTAAGAATATATATGAACAAATACTACTTTGTAATAACTTTAAGAATATTTAAAAAATTAAACAAATCAATTCTATTCTAATTTTTTTTTTTTTACTCACATTTGAATGTAGGTAGAATATAGGAATCTAATATGAATTTAAAATTAAAACTCTATTTAGGTTAAATTAGGTCGGCTATTTTCTTGAAACCATCACACATAGACTGTGTAGCTTTGACATCTTTACATTACAATGAATCTAGTTGAACTTTTGTGAAAGGGACTAGCAAAATTTGTCTTGAGAGTAGGTTATGATCAGGATGGATCGAGATGCTGACAAACAGTCGTCCTTAAAAAATTTAATTTTAAGTCTTTAATTTTTTTTGTATTTTTATTGATAATTTACTTTTATACTTTAAAAAATTTATAAGTTTACGTCACTCTACATTTCTAATATAAATTATTAATAATTTATATTGTTCACATACATTTATGCGTCCGTCTATGGTTGTGCTATTCGTTCAGGTAGTAAATGAGAAGAGTGACAAAGCACGGAAGCTTCCTTTTGATTATTGATTATTGATTATTGATTATTGATTATTGATTATTGATTATTGATTATTGATTATTGATTATTGATTAGAAAATGTCAAATTATAGTTTTGGTCCTTCTATGTTTAAATTTGAGGTATAGTTCATTTACTTTAATTTGACATAGTTTGGTTTCTCTACTTTTATAATGTCATTAGTCAGTAAAATAGTTAATATCTTTAACAACCATAACATTATAAGAGTTAATTATTTGAATTATGATGCTAAGTCAAAGTATAAATACTAATCTCAAAGTTTAGTATAGTAAAAGGACTAAAACTATAATTTGACTCTTCAAAAACATTTGGGTGGTGGAAACTTTCTTTGCCAAGATTGATGGGATTAGTGAGTTGTTTTTTTTTTATGAATAAGTAAATGTTTTGGCAATAGATAAACTAACTGTCCACACCTCACTAAAGAAGGGAAAAATTCCTAAACTTCTCTCCCATCCTAATTTTTTTAATAGTATTAAGATGATTATAAAATAATATATATTCGTGCATACTTTTAATCTTTTGATAAGGCACAGACTTTACAAATAAAGCAATTTAAACTCAAGTCTTTTAGAATGAATATCATACTCTCCCAATATATTTATAAAAAGACTTATATATCACTCTTTTTTTTTTGTTTAGATACTTCAAAGGTATTGTTTGGTCAAGTAGATGTATATCTTCTTTTATTTAATTATTTATATTTTTTATTTAATATAGTGTATCAATTATTATAAATCCAGATAAAAAAACAATACTTCAAGTAATTAAATAAAATAATAATTTTAAATAATTACCAGAACAAAAACATTTGTTATTTTTTTGACAAATCATAATTCTAATCTTAATCATACCTAAAGGGGAATGAGAATGGAGGCTCTAGAGGAAGAAGGGGGTTCTCCTGGTGGGTATAGAACATATGACCTAAGGGAATATGAGAGAATAAAAAATGAGCAGTTTGACCAATCGATCAAATGTGTTTGTTCAAAACTAAAATATGAGGGCTATGATATAATTTCTCAAAAAATTCTTTTTATTTTTAAAAAAGATTTTTAATTACTATTTTTCAAGCTAATTAAAAAATACAATAAAATTCAGTCCAATTTTTTCAATAACTTCCATTTTTGGAGGTAGTGTTTTTGTAGAGAAATTCGAATGGAAGTAGTTCAGAATTTGCAAGTTATTTAATTGTAGAAAGTGTTTAGCTTAACGAAAGATTCATGGTGCAAATTTCTGTTTACGTTAGTTATAGTTAATGGATGTTAAAGGTTGACACATCTGAGTCCTCAAACAAATCTCATGACTCAGCTAACTTTTTGCCTGCAAAGTACTGAGTCGAGTTTCTCATTTTAAGCAAATTGAAGTATTTCTATCATTTCCTTTAAATATTGGAATTTCCTTTAAATATTGGAAGTGATGTCTGGCATTTGTTGCTTTGTGCAGTGTGCACTGCATCTGCATATTGCTTGGCGTAAGCAACCAATTTGATTGGCTATATTAAAAGGGCAGTAGTGGATTTAAATACATTGCTAGATTCTATTTAATTTTAAGCAACTTGCAAATTTGTCCTTTTCTTTTTTTCTTCGAGTTTTTAAGATTTTATCGTGATTAATTTAGACTAATTCATGTAGTACATACAATATTAGTGGATGAGCCTAATATAATTTTATTACATACACAAAATCTCAAATTCGATGCGTATCTAAATAATGTCAAACTACTTATCACTTATATTAGCTCCCGTAAATAATGTGTCATTTCTTTTTCAATATTTAAAAATCTTTTGTTTTTATTAAGAGGGTTGAAGTTCTTAATTTTTTAAAAAATATATATTTTTTTATTTTTACTTAATTAAACCTTTTAAGGGTATAACATACAATAACTCATTTAATTATAAATTTGATAATAAATATATTTTATTTTTTTAGAAGTAACAACGTAGTTATTCAATTATAATTTTGTGACAAACACGATGAATGAGGTGTTTTTCTTAACGAAATTCCGATCGCTGTTCTGGGTTAAAGCATCTAAGGATGCAAAAAATGTGGAGGAGGCTCAGTAGTGGGATTGCCCATGGATTTGCTCATTTGGTTTTCGTGTAATTTTATTGTTGTAACCTTTTGATTCCACTGAGTAGGGAGTACACAAGAATAAATCCTTTTCCTAATATTAAGTTTATAATAAATAAAGATATATTTAGATTCTATTTAATGCAATATTTAGATTATATAAATCTTTTTTTCATTTGTAAATAGAATGATATTGAAGATTTAAGAACTTTAAATTTCACGTATTTTATATTATTCCTTTTTTTCCTCTACCTTTCTTTTCTTTTTCGTTGTCAATGACGATAACAACCTTGTGTTGATCGCTGATTATAGATGATCTTTATATTTTTTTTTATTCTCAATAAGAATCTTTTTTAATTTGATTTTTTTATTTTTCACGCATCTTGTTGTGTCTATTCCGTTTATTATTGTGGCACGATTCTCATATACGTTTGTAGTAGTTTTGCATTTGTGTATCGATCATCAATATCTTATCAGGGGAGGTCAACGGTCTAGTATGATTATGTTCTCTTAGTGACAATTTGCTGATGTAATCAAAACTATTAGTGAATCAGATATGCATGATTGATGTTGTCTAACACTTTTCTACGTCACTGTATAAGTGTCTAATTGATAGAGAAAATAAGATTTTGATAATGATTGCTGAGTTTTAAGGAAGTTGATTGTCATGTTCAAGGGAAGATTTTGTTTTATTCATATCATTTAAGTTTTCATATTTTTATTTTTTCTTTTGTATAAGTTCTTCTGTATAGGTTTTCATGTTTTAAAAAATTACGTACTCTTATATACTGTAGTGATAATAAATACGATTAGGAAAACAATTATACAATATTAACATAATTATGGATGAAACTATTAAGAGATGAGAGAATAAATTATAAAATTAAATTATTTATGATCTTTTCACTTTTAAATATTTATGTTTTGTTTCAACACTAAATCCTGAGTATGTTAATGTATTTTGAGAAAATAGGTTATATGTAAAAAGAAAGGTGATTTCAACATACAAAATACACGTGTCGAATTGTTTAGGAAAGAATTGAACTGCAGCTCTAATAATAATTTGATCAGAATATTCAAATAAATTTCATAGGTATTAATGATATATAGTTTTATATTTTGTTAATGAATTAAATAATGATGTGTAATATATATTTTTAAAATTAAATTCATATAAATTAATTTCTGATGATATATAAAATAACACATTATTAATGAATTAAGTATTAATCCCTACATCTATAAGAAATGTTTCATGAATAATTAAGTTCTAATATTGCTTTTAATATATTATATTATGATTCACATAAACTTAAAAGCTATTGCAGTTTTTCATTTTAAAAAATATTGTTTCAATTAGTTAAAAGTTACCGGCAATAATCTCTATCTTTTTTTTAGTTTTAATACAGTAGAATTTAAATTCTTAATGCAAAATATCGAAATTTGAACCTATACAAAATAAAAACAGATAAATATGTTTAAAAAGTCTATAAACTTTTAAAAGAAATCAATTCAATCTTTGATTTTTTTTATTCAATTAAACTCTCAAATTCAAAAAGAAAAATATTATAACATTTTGACCAATGTTTAATGTTAGATTTAATATTTAAAAAAAAATATCACGCGTCACGGTGTTATTGATTTTACGTGGTATTTTTAAGATTTTTTAAATTTTGAAAATATTTAAAAGTTATCATAGAAACATTTTTGAAAAATTCAAACTATAAAAATAATAAATTATTTATTTTTAGAAATTTTGAAAATTATTTTAAAAAATATTAAAAGAATTGAAAAATTCTAAACTAGTACAAACTTGTTTTAAAATTATAAAAATATTAAGTATTGTAAAAGTTTAAAAATTAATAATTTTCAAAAATCTAAAATATTATATATATTTAAAAATTATTAATTTTATTAAAATGTATAAAAACACATTAAAAAATTCTAAAAATATTTAAAAATATATGACAAAGGTCTTTGAATGGATTGGATCTACGATACTATGCTCAATAACGATTTATCTTACAGAAATAATTTTTAATATTTTTATTTTTAAAATAATTTGTAAAATTTTATTATTTAAGTTTTATATAACATTTTTTAATATTTATATAATTTTGAAAATAATTTTATAATATTTTATAGTTATTTAATATTTTTAGAAAAATTCAAAAAATAAATAATTTTATAATTTATATATATATTTAAATAATTTTTAATATGTTTTTAGTGTTTTAATACTTAATACTTTTTAAAAATAATTTTGGAGGTTTTCAAAAGAATGCTTGATAATTGTTAAATATTTAACCGTTAAAATTAGTAAAAAAAACTTAATTAATATATTCTTTTTATTTGAAACCTTAATTAATTTCAAACTTAAGTACAAATGTTTTTTGATATAATTCATGTCCAATGATACAGGTTCGAGATTTATGACTCTCAATTTTATTAATGTTATTTTTAAAATTGAACCTTGATTCTCTTCTTGAAAATATGACGAGCCTTGTCATTACACCTAATATTTTTGGTAAAAAAATAATTAATTGGATGTAAAAACAACATGAATTGATTTTTAAGGACTTTTGAACCATTAAGCCATAAATAAAGGAAAAATTATATATTTGGTACACACCTTTACCCATGTTTTTGTTTTGGTATATCACCTTTTTTTAATAAAATAATACCTAACGTTATATTTTATTTTTATTTTGAAATTTCGTCGTAAAAAAATTAACAACAGACTCATTATGAGAGAAAAAAACACACATGGTAGGCTACCACATTATTTCTCTCTCCTAATCAGCATACAACGTCAACTAAAATCATAAAAAAGTAAGTACAATATGTTGACTAGGATAGAGAAGATGACATAGTAACATACCACGTGTGATTTTTTCTCTTCTTATCAACACGACACACATACTTTTCTCTTTCTTAGTCATCATGCTATTAAATTTTTAACGGCGGGTACCAAAATAAAAATGAAACGTAATATTAGGTATTATTTTACTAAAAAATAGTTAGAGTCTCAAACAGTAATATGAAAATAAATGAGGTACTATTTAGGTAGTTTTCCATAAATAAATAAGGAGTAGAGCAAGTAAATGAAATTACCGTGATCGCCCTTTTCATTCCATTCCTTTATAACCCTCTCCCTCTCCCTCTTCTACTTCCTTCCATTTCCCCCTCTCTTCCTCCGTTCCGTTCCGTTCTGTGACTTAATCAAAATCGGTAACAAATTACGTTGTTCTTTTTTTTCCCCTAGAATTTTAATTTGAATCTCTCTGTTTTATCTGAAAATCCGGATTCTAAATCCCTTCCTTCTTTTGTTTGCAGACGCTACCTTTACAGTTCACCGAATCGTACGGTGAAAAACATAGAGATTGATAGATTGAGGGGTTGATTTAATCGGGTGTGATGGCGTCCATGGTAACGAATCCAGCGACGAACCCGATTTCTGATTGCGGCAGGAGGAGAAAGAAGAGATCAACGGTTAAAAACCATCAAACGAACCAAAACCAGTCCCACATCACCCGATGGAAATCAGAGGCGCAGCAGCAAATCTATTCCTCCAAGCTTCTTCAAGCCCTGAGTCAGGTCACTCTAGACTCTCCTTCTTCGGCTCCGCGCAGTGGTCGTGCCGTCCGTGAAGCTGCCGATAGAGCCTTGGCCGTAGCTGCTAAAGGGCGAACCCGGTGGAGCCGGGCCATATTGACGAGCCGGCTTAAGCTGAAATTCAGGAAGCAGAAGAGACGGAGAGGATCCCCCGTGGCTGCCGTCACCGGGAGTAGCCGGTCGAAGAAACCGAGGTTTAGCGTTTCGAAATTGAGAGCCAAAAGCTTACTGGCTGTTCAAAGAAAAGTCAAGGTTCTTGGCCGGTTGGTTCCCGGTTGCCGAAAGCAACCGTTTCCAGTTATTCTTGAAGAAGCGACTGATTATATAGCTGCGCTTGAAATGCAGGTTCGAGCCATGGCCACTCTGGCCGAGCTGCTATCTGGCTCCGGTGCCAGCAGCTCTGGTTCAGCTCCTCCATCTCTTCAACAACCGCCGCCGCCTCCGACCAGTCAGTAACACTTTTTTATTTTGCTTAGTTGCCAAGTCATCTTCACCTCTCTTTTTTTTTATTTCTTTCTGATTTTTAATTTTTATTTTCTATTTTCTCCCCCCCCCCCGAAGTAATCTTCTCTCCTGTTACATACATGTCTTCTTTATCTCAGATTTTCATTTTATTAAAAAAAAAAGAAAAAATAGTGGGAATTTTCCTTATCATTAGGCTACTGTTCTTCTGGAAGTATATTGCAATAAAAAAAATTGTAATTGTTCGACTTTGTAGAGTTATTCATGTACTTGGTGCATAAGGTGCCATTGTCTTAATTTAAGGCTAAAAAATGAAATAATTAAAATGTTTAAAATATAAAATAATTTATACAATCGAATTGTTATACCTTTTGATACATTGTTTTTTAATATTTCTGTTGTATCGTTTTTAGCCGTATATTAACCGCTGTACTCACCCTCATTGATTCCGGTCTCCAAGTTTGTTAAATGCTTGACTCGGTTTTATTTATTAGGGTGGGCTTGATTTTTTAACAAAATGCAGTTGATCTTGTAAATAGCTGCTACTATACCATTATGTTCTTGGACTATATTGCTTGGGCCAAGTGTTGAACTAGTATATATTCGACACGATTATAATTAGATTTTTCTAAATTTTTATATAGTTTATATTCTGATATTGAAGTGTAGGAACATGTACATCATGGAAGATGAAGAATTCGAGCAACATAGTTGTTGGATACCATCTCCTAGGTGTGGTGGCTGCACTTCAATCTTTAATAGGACCTTTCCTTTTTAGTTGCTAGATTTCAGTGACATTTGAACCAGAAATATATATACTGGGAGACGATCTAAATAATGATTGCAGTATATTGGGTAGACACCGCCCGAAACTGTAATACCTGCAACTGTTATGTTTATAATAACGTTTAAAAACTCAGGACTATGATACCTGTAATGATTGTAAAAATATTCTTAATATTTACAATCGTAATAAACACAACATACCTAAAAATATGACCGCAGTTATAATTTAAATCTCGTTACAAAAGGTGTTACAATTTAAATCTCGTTACAAAAGGTGGTGATAGGATATGGCCAAACTAATAGTAACGAGAAGTCTCTCTGTCATGGCAGGCATCATGTGCCCACATTTTGCAAGCAATGCCCTAAAATTGGATACCAGTGATTTGAGAGGCAAACCCAAAATTTGAGCGGTTTTATAGATTTTATATGCTTGTGGTTAAATAGGATAAATATTTACAAAAATGTGGAGCTGAGATGGATGAGATCATATTTATTTTAATCTTATCCCAAGTTCTTTTTCCCCCTCTGAAATTGACTCTTTCTTTGTGTGTGTATGGGAGGGTCAGACACAGAGACAGTGAGACTAATTGGATGCCAAATTCTGCCTAAAATCCAACAAAACACGAGTGGACTGACCTGGGTTTTTATTCTTCACTATCTTTGGGGAGTTTTGCAGAGGCCATACTTTGATGATTGCAAGGGTTGAATAGAATAAATTCAAAATCAAAGGACCACTATGTTGTTATTATTGTAATATAAGCACTTAAAGTATATCGCTTTTTAATTCAAGTACCGAAAGTGTTATCATCATAAAAAGTACAAAGTATTTTTTGTTAAAATAAGTACCTAAAATTATTATCTTTTTCATCTATGTATCTAAAGTATTTTTTAATCAAGGTTACGTGCTAACTTTTAGGAATTTGGATGAAAAAATGATATGTTTTATGTACCTATTTTGATAAAAAAAAATACTTTTAAGTATCTAGATAAAAAGGTAGTATACATTAAGTACTTTATTAAAAAAATACTGTAGCTAATTAGATGAAAACGTTGTATAACTTAAGTACTTATTTGTTATAAACTTTATTATTATTAGGGTAGACTACATTGGTAATCCCGAAAGTGGAGGCAAATGTCGATGTTACCAAAGACTAAAATACGTTTTCTATCCAAAAGCAGGCACATTATCTTGAAGCAAAGAAAAAAACCATTTTCACATACTACAGATACAGTTTTGGACTGTTTAGTAGTAACGACAATCGAAAGAACGTTGGTAATAATGACATCGATGATCTATTTAGTGATGAACAAGATGAATAGTGTTTATAGAAATTGAAGAAATGAAGGAGGGTAATCCGTTGAAGAAGATGAATAATGCTGAAATACACTTTAATATGTCTCGTTAGTTTTTTTTAACGACATTGACCGTTATTAAAATGAATTAAAGATCGAATAATTGTATTACAAATTCTAAAAATTTAGTGACCAAAATAAAAGTACCCTAAAAGTTCAGAGGCTATAAATATAATTTATGTGGAAGCATAGGCTAAGCATTTATTTTTTGGTGAGGGCATGCATGTAGGGGTGCTTATCGAGCGAGTCGATAGAGAGTTGAGTAGTGCTCGACTCGACTCGTGCTCATTAAAAAATCTCGTTGCTCAACTCAATTCATTGCCCGTTAAGCTCGCCAAAATTTTTACTTTGTTTTTTTTAAATATAGTCAAATCTAGTGATACTATTAGAGCTTAATATAAACATAGAAATTCAAAAAAAATGTGAGGTCCGAAGAGATAAATAAACGAAGTTGTCATGACCGAGTCAGAGATGAAGTTGATAGTCGAGTGTGAGACTCTTTTTTAGTTTCTCAAGAATCTTCGATGAGCAACAAAGAAGATAATGCCTTAAAATTTTTAGGGTTTTATCAATCGTATTTTTTTATATGGGAAGCAAAAACTGAAGACTTTTTTCATTTTTTAGTTTTATACATAACGTAATAATAAAAGAAAAAAGAAAACTTTAATAAAGAAGGAAAGACTCATATTATAATTTAATTTTTTATTAATACAAATTAACTTTTTTAATTCTCAGAAATACAAAATATTATCGAAATTTGAAATCAATTTTTTATGGGTAAATTACCTAGCAATTCACTGAACTTTTCTAGAGCTTTTGATTAGTGTTTAAACTTCTTGGAATATAATTTTTTAAGGTGGCCACCAAATATTCATAAAATTATTTATATAAAAATAACGAGCTGCTCACGAATTTATCGAATCGAGTTGAAATTTTCTCGACTTGTCTCGCTAAGATCTCGAGTCGAGCTCAATTTTGAGTCGAGTCAACTTGAATTGAGCGTTAACTGAACTTTGACAGAATCAAGCTCGAATTATTTGCGAGTTGCTCAACTCAATAAACACTCCCTACATGCATGTATTTATAACCAGACCAGACCACACATACACCCCATGTGCCCAATGCCCTTTTAGGATTTCAAATGATTCTCACCTCACTTTTGCCACCTTCTTCATCATTTTCTCTACACTCCTATGCTTAATATTTTGACCGACTTTGCTTGGATGAACGAAATACAGCAACAAAAAGAATTTGGGAAACTAAAATGAATCGACTCCATTAATTGCAATCTTTTCCTTCCACAAGAAATATTTTGGATTTTAGATACTACAATACCCTTTCTTTGTGCTCTATATTCAAAATTTTTTTTTTTCATGAGCGCACATTGTCACGTCATTTATGGTCTTAATAAATAAAAATCATAAATTTTATTAAATTTATTCATATTATTTTTTACTAAGTGAACCTTCACTCATATTTATTGTACATCAAATCAAAAATATAATTTTTTGAAAGTTATCATTTAAGTGGATTAATGACATGAAAAAAAAAACTAATGAATTGAGGTGAGCATATACATTTGATGCATTTCTGTGGCAGATATATCAAAGGCTGAATTAACTATTGTTAGATAACAAAGGCGATTCAATATTTTAGAGGGCCGTGTACATTTTACTAAAATGAAAATTTTAATTTTTTTAAAAAATAAATGTTTGTTGATTTGATATGTACGTTTTATGCTGATTTTTGAATAAAAAATTATATAACAAAAATTAAAATTTATAAAGTATAATAATATTTTATTTTCCATGCGTTCTCCTGTTAATCTATAATTAATATTTTGTTTCCCATAAACATATTTCATTTAATTCATTTTGAAACTCTTTTTTCTGAAAATCTAGTGATGTCTCTCTTATTACACATGCAAAATCATTCCGTCAGATAATATGAGGCAGATGTTGACAGCCAAGGTGGACGTCGAGTCAATTCACAAGCTTTGCGGTGTTTTGCTTTGCAATTAAAACGCATCTTTTTTTAGGAAGACATCACCTTTAAGAACAACTGTTTTAGAGCATGCAGCTGCTGTTGTCTTAATTATATATGGAACACCATCATTAATGTTTTGAATGAGATGTTTTGTTAGTTTAACGAGGTATTTAGCAACGAATTCCATGTTAAATGTATGCAGAATGAGCCTAGACTATTTAGCACCGAATTCCATGTTTTAGAGCATGCAGCTGCTGGTGTTTGTACATTGAGAATGCTTCTTTTTATCCTCTATTAGTGTTTAAACTATTTTTAATAATCACTCATTTCTATTTTTTAATTGATTAATACAAATCAGGTGT
This sequence comes from Hibiscus mutabilis, assembly GCA_019671005.1. Classification (NCBI taxonomy): domain Eukaryota; kingdom Viridiplantae; phylum Streptophyta; class Magnoliopsida; order Malvales; family Malvaceae; genus Hibiscus; species Hibiscus mutabilis. The sequence goes on from CM033736.1 coordinate 45,454,671, forward strand.
TGCATAGGTTTATTATGGAGACGATCCTTTAACCCAATTTAACTTTCATTCATGATGTCAATATTTAAATTTTTAACCTTACTTAAGAGATCTAACTCCTCATTCCACTAGACAAACTGATAGTTGATAGAGGTGAAATTACTTTAGAGTCTTTGTAATGCATGTTTAGAATTAAACTAGAAGTAAACAATTTACACATTGTCTGATGAATTAAAATGTTAAGTATTGAAAAATTAAATATTGAATTTAAATTATAAAATCTATTTGATATAATTTAGTTGTTTGATTAAGGGAAATCTTGAAGGAAAAATAGTATTGAAATGAAATGAAATATATTGATTGTATTCTATATAGATCCTTATCTATCAAGCATTTTCCACGGTTGTTGATGAAAAATATGGTAAAATTATGCATAAAATGATAAAACTATGGTAATACTCTGCATAGGTCCTTAGTCATTTTACATCATGGTAGCTTGGCTAGAAGGGCCTTATGCATAAGTCCCATTAAAAATAATAAAATTATAATTTGATCATTCTAAATTTTTTTTTGATATAATCTTAAAATTATAAAATAATGAGTTAATACAAAAATAAAGTTATATTTTGTATCTCATAAAATTTATAAATTAAATATGGTCAGTCTACTGGTTTGACTTTTTGTGGTGGAGTGATCCGTAGCGAGACTGGTGACTGGGTGTTCGGTTTCTCTAAAGCTTTAAGAGTGTGTTCGAACTTGGAGGCTAAACTGTGGGTAGTTTACGAAGGGACATGGCTGGGTAGCTTCACTTTGTTGTACCACATTTCAATTTTATTATCTCGGGACTAAGAAGTCTCCTTTTCTCATGTTTTCTGAGAATGTAATATGGTAGCGAACGACATGACAAGATTGGCTCAAGTTTCTTTATCTGGTGATCGGATTTTTTTGGCTCCGTCAGAAAATGTGCTGATGGCTCTTTATGATGATCATGATGGCCCTTCTTAAGCTAAATTCTTAGTTTAGTTTAAACTTTTCTCATTGTTATAAAAAATTATATTTAGACTTGTGTGGTCATCTATTTTATCCGCCTATGTATATACGTTATAAAAGCTCAAAAAATATATAAAATATAAAACTCAGAAAGAATCCATATATAGTGGGCCCAATTAGGCTTTATACGCAAAGAAGCCCTAGTTTTTCTTGTGATGCATTCTTCATATTCGAATTACCATCGGCGCGTGGTGATCACATGTTGAGCTTTCCATTCGGTCAGCCACCAAGGCCTTCGCCGTAACCATCATTGGCCACCATAGACGCCATTGGCAACCACCACAGATGCCGCTACATCATCCCCTTGATCGGCCATGCCTTACAAACAAAAAAAAAAGGATCAAATGCGAATCGATTCAAAAAGGAAGGAGGAACCAAATCATATCAAGCAAATCAGGTAGGAGAATCATACAAATACTAGGTTTTATTTTTTTTTATCTGGGAAAGAATTATTGATTTTCTTCTCCCATTTGTACCCATGAAGCTGGCTATAAAAAGGCCAAGCATTCACCCATTGTAAACACACACACACATAAAAATTGAAGAGCAATACAAGTGATTTCTTTGAGGTATTTTACCAAAATATTGTCTCCATATATTTTTATATTTTTATTCTCTTTATTTTTTGGTCATTCGGTCCCGAATAAGGAGGACAAGAGGTACGGGTCCTAACTAATCGAAGCTCTTGGAGGGTCCCTTGTTACCCAAGGGTAGAGCCGGCACCGCCACCGGAGCAGAAGTAACAACGGCGATATACTGTCGGCGTACAGTGGCCTGCGTATTGCAGTGATTAACAGCGGCAACAGTAACCGGCGACGCCATGCGGATCGCAGTTCAGCCCGTACCCCACGTCGACAAGCTCGTATTTTGATCCCACTGTTTGTAATTTCTTTACTTTAACCCTTCTTTTTTAGTTCTTAAATTCTTATTTCATGCATTTTAGTTCATTGTTTGATTCATATTTACTGTGTTCTTTAATTTATGTACTTTAACTCGGTAAAAGATTAAGATAAATATCTTTTTGATAATTAATGCTTTTTAAGAAAAACTACCAAATAATTTAAAATGAATACCCCTCTACGTTAGATTGTTTTTAGGATTAAATCCCAATAATAAAGTTTAATTAAATACTTAGACTTAAATTTCTAAAATGATGTACCTTGTAATAATTGATCACTTAAATATCTTTTTTACTTTCCCTTAATTGTAGGTAATTAAATAAATTTTTTAGGTAAATTTTCTTGAAAAGCTAAATAATCTATTAATTGTAAATAATGATAAATAAAAATTAACTTGGTAATTCTTTTGAAAAAGATAAATAATTCTTTCTCCTTAATTAAATAAAATCTTTAGGTAATCTTTTAGAAAAGTAAACATTTTCTTTAAATGTAAATAATTAAATAAAGCCTTTTAGGATTAGTTTCTTTAAACACATGCTTCTAAAAAATAATAATTAACTTTGAAAATTAAGTCACCTATAAAAATAAAAAAAGAGTATAAAACATCATTTAAAAAAAGAGATTTTCTTGCATCATGAAAAACGAAATATTTTCTTAATTAGGGTTAATTCGGTCTTCCCCTAGCAATTGTGGGAACGGTTGAAACTCATATGTGAGACTGTATTTTTGGATTTTAGGGATTAATGCCTTGATCCCCTTGTGTCTAGATTGATTCGGGTTTTCTCAGTCGTGAGCGAATTTGAGCTAATTTTAGAACTTTGTAGATTTTTGTATTAATCTTTGCACGCATTCACCCGGGTTATAAGGAAGATATTAATGATCAAGTAAGTGCCGTTCTGCGAGCGTGATGGGGGTGCAAATCCTTCCTCACACGTAACGTGCTCCCAAACCCTCGATCTGGTTGGTTTTTAGGTTTTCGGTTCGCCTAATATAATAAAAGGGACCGGTGGCGACTCTGTTATTACAACTTGAACCCAATAAAAAAATTTCTCAAATCATCCATTTTAAAAGAAGGTAGATAAAAAGATTGTGGAAAAAAGTGGTAATAAAGATTCAAAGAAACATGTGGAGATGTCAAGGTTTAGCTCAACAGCTTTGGTATTGCACAATATCTTTATGTGCTATGTAAAAAGCAAAGTAATGAACCCTCCCTCATGGCCATGGCCCTATCTGCCTCCCTTTTTCATACTATGGGTATGCCATGCACCATGTGATTATACTATCCAAAACGATTAAAAGCAAAACTATGAATAAAAGGACATGCATTCAAATGCTTTGAATGCCTTAAAGCTATATATTTTAAATCTTAAAATGGAGAGAATAGAAATTACGGTCGCTTTTGATGTTCTTATTTATGTCCCCATACTAAAATTTTAGGTTTAGGGTTGTGGTTCATGATTAGAGTTAAGGAATTAGATGTAGGGTATATTTTTAGGGTTTAGAGTATATGATTTAATATTAGGGCTTAGAATTTAAATATTTAGTGTTGGGGCATAAAAATGACATCGAAAAGGGGCATAAGATTTTAAAAGCCACATACATGTCCGAAAATATTCAGGTTCGAGCAACCTACTTACCCGAAGTGTATGCGTTTTCAAAGGATCAAAAATAAAGAACATATCTTATTACGTACTCACACTAGAATGTTTAAAAATGGAGGGGGCATATAGACTGTAATGTGGAAAATAATTTTTTTATCATGTTTAGATTGAGTGATTTTCGGATCGGACAAATTAAATCTAAAAAATTATATTAGTATTTTATTTTAAATAATTTTATATGTAAAATATTTTGGATTTAAGAGGGGAACATGGAAAGGGACCGATTAAGGTGGAGGGTAGGGGTCCCTAGACAAATAGAAGATAGAGTGAACCTTTATGGCAACCCAATTGCCCCACTAGCCCACCCTTCAAAGGGATGATTGAAGATTCTTTCAAAGCTTACTATAAAACTATTGTTTCGAGTAAAAAAATTGGATCCAACGTCAACACGACATAGAATAAATGTATTAATTTCATGTATAAATTGGATTCAAATCTAACCTAGGGGAGCTTATCGAGCAAGTCGGTCATTGCTCGACTCGACTTGAAAATTATTTAACTCGTTAAGCTCATCAAGATTTTTACATTGCTTTATATATATATATGAGATACGATCTTCTTACACCATGTAAAACTTGAAAGTTTTATATTTTTGAACCGTTAGATGACTGTAAATGGATGACTAAGATTAACGGTAAGAAATGAAAAGATTATCATAGAAAAAATAAGGAAACAATTATAGCAATTTATTTGCTCTTATTCAACTGTTCAAACAAAGTGTAAAAACAATTAAATTTTACACATTAGAAATGAATCCTAACCATATATCGTTTCGAAGCTTACAAAAATGTTTCGGCATTGGTCTTAAAAAAAGCTTACAGTATAAACTAAGTTTGCTGCGCATGAAATGCACGGGTTAATTCATTGTATAATTCTATAACATATATCTATCTATTTATCTGGTAAAAAAATTTAGGTCCAACATAAACACGACATATTACAAATATATTAATTCCATGAGTAAATTGGATCCAAACCAAATCCACAAATATTTTTAGTTGTCACAATTAATATTTGGGCCATAACATATAATAATAACAGATGTGTCGTACTATAGTTGTTTGTATTGGTTTTAAGAAATAGGCCTTGTAATGGGCCTAAAATTAACAAAGAGGAGCAACCTATAGCTTAGGCGCTTTGGGCTAAACTTCACCATACGAAGAGGTGATAAAGTTGTCCAACACTATCAACGAGGTTGATCCAAATGATAAGCAGTTTTGTATCGCTTAAGTAGCTCTCAAGTTCGAAGTTTTGTATATGCAAAACAATTTGCTGGTAGACTCACCCACCAAAACCAGGTATGCGATACAGGTCGATCCGGCTTAGTCATGACAAAACTTTAAAGAACCGAGAGGGCAACCAAAAAAAAGTTGCTCGACACTTAATAACAGTTTAAATATTTCTTGTTTGATAAGGTTTAAATTATAAGAAAAATATATCCCAATTTAAATAAGGATTAATATTTGATACACTGCCAGTGTAAAAAAAGTTTACACAAGTATACATATTTTCAAGCCTAAATTTAAAATCTAAAATTATAACCCTAAAACCCTAAAAATCTAATCCCTAACCTCAAACCCTAAATCCTAAATTCTAACCATGAATCCTAAATTCTAAACCCTACAACATAAACCCCTAACCTCTAAACCCTATACTAAAACCTTAAACCCCTAAATAACCCTGCTTATGGAAACTTTGTTTTTCACCGTTAGTGTATAGAATAATAATCCTTTAAATAATATATAGTTTGTAAAATGCACACTTATGATTTGAACATTTTCATTTTTGACCTCCTATTATTTAATTTTTGAATATTTTTATACATTAAGATAAAATAATTCTCTTTTTTATTTGAACTAAACTGCATACTTACCACCATATTACAGGTAAATAGTGGAATTTGTCACTCAACATCTATATCGTTGATTTTTACGTCTAAACTTTGAATTTTCATTGAATTTTTTCAATAAATTTGATTTTTTTTATTAAATTTCACCAGTCAAATTTTGATACTTGAAAATAAAATTAATGAAATGAAGATTTGAAAATTCAGTAAAATTGGCATAAATTTTTTATAAGTTAATCATGAAAAAAATATTAAGTAAGATACTTCTTAATAAGTTAATTATAAAATCATTAAAAAAATTTAACATTCAAATAATAAAATAAATAAATTGGCATAAATTTTTTATTCAATGAAATGAAGATTTGAAAAATCTAAAAGAATATATACATAAAAAACAAACATTTTAATTAATTATTGATATTATATTAATTTAGAACCCAACAAGTGGTCTAGCGGAAAAGCGGATAATATTCATTCGAGGAGACCCGAGTTCAAATCGCTTTGTCTGCAAGGTGTGTGCCTTGTCAAAGGGTTAAGAATGTATATGAACAGATACTATCTTGTAATCACCTGAAAGACTATTCAAAAAATATATTATATTAATTTATTATTCTTAACTTTTAAAATAAAATATAAAAATAATTTTATTATATTTTGTATTAAAATGAATTAAATAGAAATTTTAATCAAAAGTACAAATTTAACGGTAAAATTAAGAGAAAAACTTCAATACACAGTTTATACAAACCTTTTAGTTTTAGAGGTTAGGGGTTTAGTTTAGGGGTTTGGGTTATAAGGTTTAGAATTTAAGGTTAATGTTTAGAATTTAGAGTTTAAGGTTTAGGATTTAGTTTTGTAGAGTTTAAGTTTAATTTTAATTTATAGTACACAAGCCAGTGTATCAAATTTAAACCCTAAAATTAAATAGAGAGATAAAATATAGTTAACATTGGACAAATTTAGTGGTCGAGTGGTTAAAGATGTTTATGTTATCTCATTTTTTATGATTTTGAATTTCGACTCTTGCTTTAAGAATTTATTTTAGTTAGCATTGGATAAATTTAGTGGGACAGAGAGACTTCGTAACTTCAAGTACGCTCCCCCCTCTCCTTTGTATTGTTTCTTATCATTAGTATTAATTTCTTAATGAAAACGAAAATGCTGTTTTTTCTTTTAAAGTAAAACCAATATGAATAGCTAATCGGATTTGGATGTATCTTCTTTTTGTAAGCACTGTGATCTTATATATGAACAAAGTTAGGAACTTAGTACAGGGATCCGAAATAAGATTATGGAAGAGCCAAAGCTAAAAATTTAATTAAGAAGTGGTTGAATTAAATAATTAAATTTTAAGAGGGATCAAAAGTACAAATTTTTTGTTTAGTTAAAAGATTAAAAGACTTCATTAAAATTTTAATATTAGAGAATGGCCGAAAATGACAATTTTTCTCACAAACAAAAGAGGGCCAAGGCCCAGTCTCTGTATATATAATATATAGAGTTTTTTACTTCGTAGATTGGTCGGTTTTCATAGGTTAGATAATATACACTATTATTTTTGTACAGCTTGTGGAAAGAGTAAATAGATATTTAATTTGACTTAAGGGTATCATAAGCCTATATTTTAGAGAAAAAAAACAATTAAGTTTCTGAATTATTTTTGCACCCAATTAAGCTTTTATATTCCAAAATTTTATCAATTCATCATTTTGACCAACGTTGACTGTTAAATCTAACAATTATTTTGGACAAGTTAGTGCAACGTTCGTTTTACAATGTTATCGCTTGACAATTTCAGAATTTTTTATTTTATTTTAAAAATCTTTAAAAGTTTTAAAAATTCTAAAAACCATATAAAAATTATAAAAATAGTTTTATAAAAAAATCTGTAAATGTCATATGACAAAAACTGTAGTGAGTCACGTGACAATAATATCTCAAGAAAAAAAATCAAAATTGATGGTCAAAAGCAATCAAAAGACTTAATTAATTAATTTTTTTTTGGTCGAGAGCTTAATTGAGTGCAAAAAATTTCAAGGGCTTAAAGCACCCTTAAGACATCATAATATATAGGTTACAATTATGAACCGGTGAGGCTGTACAAAAATTTAAAATTTTATACGATTTTTGAGACATTAGATTAGTGAAAATTGATTGATGAGAATAACAGTAGGTGTTGGCCATGTTTGGCAATAAGTGGATAGCTGATAGCTAATTGCATTAGCTGATTTGATTAGCGGATTATATTAGCTGGTTGTATAAAAGTGTTTGGTAAAATTAATTGATAACTGTTTGATTATTTAAACAAGCAAAATGACATATAAAGACATGATTATATTTGATACTTGTTCAAATAGTTTATTAGTTATCAATATTTTGCATCTATTAATATTAATTAGATTATGAAAAATAATTTTTTAATATAATATTACTAAGAATATTTGAAGAATCTATATATTAATTTATTATTTATATAATTATTTTTAATACAATTTAATTAATTATTAGATTTAAATACAAATACAAATGTGTGAGAATAAAAAGAAAAAAAATATTAGTTTATAAATGTCACAACGTAAATACATGGAGGTGAAGAATTAAAATAGAAAATGTTAAATTTAGGTTATTTCGAGATGTTTTATAATTGTTAAGGGTAAAATGATCTTTATAACTCTTATGTTAAAACCTCTAATCTCAAAAAGCTCCTATTAGCTGCTTTTTCAAAATTAGAGATTTCACCTCAATCCACTATTTCAATATGTTATTCATCTAACATCTAAATTAGCAGATTTGACCGGTCAAACCTCTAATATCAACTCAAAACTCTTATTTTGGTTCAAACCAATATTTACCAAACATGACCGTTATATTTTGACTCAAATTCTAATTGGTAGTTAAGTTGAGCTTTATCGTAATTCTAGTGGTTGAAGATCACTTGGTACTTAGGGTTTACTTTAAGAAGTAAATATATATATTAGGTAAGAGATCTTATTGAATAAGTTTTATTGGTGATCAAGTATTTGAGTCTATAAATATAGACTATGTGTAACCTTTATAATTATGAGACATAGAGATAATTACTCTAGAGAGATGTAATCATTTTTAGGATCTCTACAACTATTGTGCCTACGTTGTAGAGATGAATATTGTAAGGACGTTGAGAAAAGTGGTTTGGTTACGCCGAGTTTTGAGATATATACCGAGTGATGAGTTAATGAGATATCATGTATTTTACTCTTAGTGTTATCTACGTTGATAGTGGATTATTCGTTTATCTCATCCGCGGATGTAGACAAGGCTGAACCATGTTAAATCTCGTCTCTTGCGCATGTCTTATTTTATGTTGTTATCGCTTTTGTTATTTTGTAGCATACCAAATTTCCTAACAATAGGTAATTAAAAGTTTTTTTAACAGAAAGATAAATGAATTATTCTTAATTTAAAATTTTTAATCTCAGCAAATAAAATCAGTTAATTAAACGATTCAAAAAACATACAAAAAACTTTTAAGTCTTAAATCATGTAATTAGAGCCTAACTCATAATTAAAATTGGAGTTGTGGTTGGACAAGAAATTCTTCTATTGGAAAAAAACCACTTCCCTGTTCTGTAATTTATTTTTGGGTCAATCCAATCAAATATCCTTAAATTATGAGTCTAAAGTTGAATAGTCTAAAGTTGATTACAAGATAGTATCTGTTCATACATGTTCTTAACATTTTAACAAAGCGCATACACCTTGTAGATATTAATTCCGACATTAACTGCAGAATTAGATATAATATGTTATTTTTTAACACATACATTTTAATAAAACATTTGACATTTAAGACAAACTTAGTAGCTAAATTGATAAAATACTTGGAATTTAGAGCAATATGTTGCAATTAACTTAAAAAAGAACATTATGAAGGGGAGGGAGGGGAATTGTTTCCCATTGCAAAGCATGGGCTATTTCTGTCAACGCAGCATTGGAATATCTCTACCCATAAAAAAAATACCAAACAAACAAGGCCCTAATCGGCTAAATCACCTAAATATTCCCTTTAAAAAAACAGTTAAACAAATAATTCCCATAAAAATTATTTATGAAAATATCCTCTTTCTAAATAAGTAGGACGAAGTAACGTCTTATCAAATAAGACTTACAAAAGTCGCTTATAAAAGGAACTAATTTTTGTTTTTGTACGTAAAATTATAATTGGGTCTATACAACATATTCACAATGAAAAAAAATTAAAATTGTGTTTAACATAGAGCAAATTTTGAAAGTCGCGTTTGATCAGACATGATTTGTGTTCAAAAAGAGGGTATTTATAAATAATTTTGATGAGAAGTTATTTATCTAATTATTTTTTTAAAGGAAATATTTGTATCATTTAGCTGCCCCATGCTGAGTAATAAATAATTTATTTTGTTACAAAAAGAAATAAAAATTATGAGAAAAAGCTGAGAAATCAATTTAATTTTGTTTGAGAAAGCTCGAAGAGACGTGCACGCAAAGCGAGGGTGATTTGTCCTGACCCCTTTTTCATGTAATTAAGAGGTTTTGTCTGCTTGTGTTTTAGACACTGATTGACGCGTTTTTATTACTATTAATTAATTAATTAATTAAGGGTAAACCACACATGGTCATTAAATTAAGCAATAATGATTTTTTCGATCACTAAAGGTTTATAAATTATTAATTAGTAATTAAATTTATAAACCTGTTATAAAAAGGTCACTACACATTATAAAATAATAGATTTTGATAAACTTAAGGATTATTTTGTAAATGTTTAACATTTTAATGAAGTTTAATGATCATTTACTTAATTTAATGACCAATTTATGTAATTTATCCATTAATTAATTTATTCAGGAGGGAATAACTGGTTTGACTTTGACTTCCTCATTTTCATTTTTTTAAAATAAAAATTGTAATTTTCTGTTAATTAATGAATGATAAAAATATATTTTAAATGAAAACAAATGGAGAGTGGTTGACACAGCCAACGAGAAATTATTATTTTAACATGGCTCATCACGTCATTTATAGTCTATTTAATGAGATTTATTAATTTCAACATAATTTTTAAATAATTATCACTCTCCACATATAAAAAATAACACCTTAAAAAATAAAATAAAAAATTATTAATGAATGAAACTATAAATGACGTGATAAGCCAGACCCATCTAATAATTTTTCTACTCCCAACTTACCATTGCCGCAATCTCCGCTGGGCGTTTCCCATTCAACTTCTTTCACACCATAACTTACGTTACTACTAAAAAAAATACTACTATAATATATAACTTTAAAAAACATAATACGAATATAATAAAAAAATTGTATTTATATTAGACATATACTCTATAAAACGTTAACAAAATACTAATATTTCTGTTTTCTATTTTTATAATTTTTTTATTGTGAACGGTATTAATCTTTGTGTTCATCGTCAACCATTGACTTGTTTTTTCTCTCTCCATTCTCAAATTTTCTTATCTTAATATATTTAATATTATTTTATTTTGTAAACTTTTCTTATAATTTGAGATGTTTTTTCTTTATTCAATAAAATTAATGTTATTATTTGTCAAAATAATAATAAAATAAAAATTAGTTGGTTTGGTGAGATGAAACACTAGAATCTAGACTCGAGACCCGAGGCCCAAATCGAGATCCAAAATCAACCCGAACACGATGACCTGACTTTGATCCGAAACCCGAAATAAAGCAAACCTACCGAAACAGACCCGAATTTTAGTTGAACTTAAAATGGACCCGAACCGATTTTCAACCAAACCGAATGAACCCGAATCGATTGTCAATCGAACCGAATGGACCCGAATCGAAAGTAACCCGAACCGAAGGCATCCGAACATAAAGAAAATATATTAAAATAAAGAAAGAAAGATGATATGCGAACTGCCGCATAACTCACCAAAAAGTCAAATATACAAGCTATATAAAATCATGTATAGGGTGGAAAAGCCTAACTCAGCCTGAAAATCCGACTAAAACTGACCAAAAAGCCAAATATACAAAATATTAGAAGTTATGCAAATAATAATAATAATAATAATAATAATAATAATAGTTTGTATTTAATATAATATTAAAGTATAATGATCAATATTGAGCTAGTGGAATGAGACACAAGATCCCTAAACAATGTGAAGATTCGAATTTTGACATTACGAATGTAACGTATTGAGTTAAGAGGATCGTTCATATATTGAACTTATACAATACTCAATCTAGATTAATCAACCAACCAATTAGATAGATGATTATATTGAAAAAATAGGATTCATACTATGATAATGACTTACATGTCGGGAAACTAAAATTTTTAGACTTTAAATTAAATTTTTAAAAGTTCAGTCGCATAATTCTTTTTTAAACTTTTAATTCTAGATTTATAAGCTAAATAATCTATTTATTGTAAATTTATGTATATTAAATATTTAAATATGAAAAATCTAGGAATATAATATAGACCTGGCAAACTTAACCTAAAACTCGAGACCCGAACCGATTTACCTAACCTGAGACCCGATATAGACTCGAACATGATAGTCTAAATTTGACCCGAATTCGAACCAAAACCGAACTGAACCAAAACTGACCCAAATTTAGTTAAACTGAAAATCAACCCTAATCGAAATTAACCGAAACAAAAAAATAACCGAAACTGAAAACAACCCGAATCGAAAACAACCAGAACCAAAAATTAACCGAACTGAAAGTAACCCGAACCGAAAATCAACCCTAACCGAAAGCAATCCGAATTTAATTTCCTCAAATATGTATGTTTTATTCTCATTTTGTATTATATTACTAATTAACAACTACCTTTAATAATAGTTTAATAGTATAATATCATTTTTTCTCCTTTAAAAGATCATCTTCATATATTGACTCAAATTGAAAGCTGGTCGATCCGATATTAGCCGACCCGAAAAGAAACGAATCGATATTGACCCAACCCGAAAAGTCAACATATCAGATACTGACCCGACCCGAAAAGTAACCGATACGACATTGACCCAACTTGAAAAGTCAACCAATCTAATATTGACCTAACCAAAAAGTCAACTGATCCGATATTAACCCGGCCCGATCCGAAATAATATAGACCCGAACTAAATCTGAATTAGACCCTATCCGACCCAAATCAAACCTAAACCGAAAACAACCCGAACTGAATATTAACCCGACTCGAAGTGATCCGACCTAAACCCGATTGTCACCTCTAATATAATAGGAATTCATAAAGATAAATAGATAATCTTCCATATTTATTGCTTCTAGAAAATTGTCCGAGTCAACGGGCTTCGCCTACGTTGCCATCTTTATCTAAATGATAAATATATTTCACTTTCTAATTTAAGACACGACAGCTTGGTTTTACTTTAACAAAGTCTTTTTATTTTGGATTTTACTAAGAAATATTTGTGATAATATCTTTATGCATTTAAAGTGCTAATTTAATTTATCAACCACTACATTTAATACAATATTTATTATCAATATTTTTATACAATTATTATAAATATAATTATTAAAGTCATTCAAATTGTTTTTATGTTTTGATTACATATAGAAAATTTTAGAATAAGCGACACACAGTTACATATTACTAGTGTTACACACCGATATACACCATTAACTTTTTTAATAACTTTTACATAAATATTAAAAATTTTAGGCACTCGACATGTAATTAACTATATTTCAAAATAAAATTATAATTTTGTTGATGGTCAAAGTCAACAAGGATCGGAGACGACGGTATGATGGTGGTTCAGATGGTGGTTCTTAGCGAGAGGGTCTCTGTTGACCTTCTATAGTGATTGATTGTGTATCTTGTGTCTTGGTTCTCTCGTTTCTCTCGTTGCATGTCCCCTTTATACTGCGGGGATAAGTGTCACAACTAGGTAGTTGTGGCACGTTGATTGGACTGGTTATGATGTGATGTTGTAGGTTTATATTGTTATGCCCAGCGATCTCATACATTGTCACATGATCGTTGGGCGGGATATTGTTTGCGATCTTACTCGTTCACCCTGTGGTATGTAAGGTGTTACCGCATGCAATCGTTGGACATCCTCTATGTGAGTTCGTTCGCAACCTCGTTTTTTTTGTCTTGGGCTGTATAGCTTCGATATGTGGCGGTAGATATTTGTAGGTACTAACAATTGCCCCCAAGCGAGGTGAGGTTATAAAGTGACCTTGGCGAGCTTGAAGAAGTTGAAAAGGCTGTGGTTGCGGGGCAGTTTTATAGCAACAATTTTAAAATTATTATTGTTATTGTTATTTTAGAAAATAAATCATCACGTATGAATTTCAAAGGATTATATAAAAGGTCACATAGTAGGTCGTAGCTAGAGACAGGTTGGTGTTGTTTCAAGAATAAACTGGTGCATTATATGACAAATCTGTTTGTTGATAAAACGTGTTGAGTAAGACACGATTCTTGACTATAAATATGCTTTATTGGCATCTTCAATTTTTTATTTCACTAATTGATTGAAGGTTGGAACGACACCAACAAGAAAAAAAAGAAAAAGAAACAATTGTTTTTGTCGTAATGGTTGACTCATCTGTGGTAGTGAGAAATGAGTTTCGTTGCACGACTAATCTTTATGTGTTATTGAGAACGCTAGAATGCCGGGGCATTATCGCTGTTAATCACTTTCGATGCCGTTTTAGTTTGCCAAAAGGGGCCTTTCGTCTGAGCGCATGTTCCGATGAGGGAAGGTCATGTTGTTTGATTTCTCTTTTTGCTTTTGAGGCTGGGTTTCATTTACCATTGCATCCCTTTTTTGTAAAGTGGCTCAATTGGTTTGATGTTACGCCAGGTCAACTTAGTGAGGGTAGTTGGGCAACCTTGGTTATATTCTTCTTAATTTGCAAAATTCTTGGGGATAATTCTATTGACGTGTTTTGTTATTTTTATAACGTTATGGCTTATCACAATAGAAATGCGAAAGGTTTTATAGCCATTAGTTGTCATAAGGGAAAAAAGTTGGCAATGAGTAGTGGTACTAGTAATATTTTCCAATATAAGTCAAAATATATGAAACTGGAGTGTACAGTTGGAAAATTTTCGTTCCCTATTGTGTGGCATCATCTAGCCAAGATAAGGTTGTGTTGCCAGATGTGAAAAAATGTCAATTGCCGAAATAAAGCTTCTGAGAAGGCTAGAAAGTGATTCATCATCATGCTTTAAAGAAATATACACTTTTAGAAATATTTGGGTGCATTTTTTAGAGGAGAAAAGCCCCAATGGTTGAGATCAAAATAGATTTTAATGTATTTCCAGATAGATCATTGGCTAAAATGCCTACCTACGCGGAGGCGTGGCCTTTTGGTGAAGGGGGTAAAAAATGAGTAACGAGGATTCTTCTAGGTGATGAAGATGAGCCAGAGAATCTCTTTTCTGAATTTACAAGCATTTATAAGCTCCCTTGGAGATGTCATGAAGAGGATGTCATGAAGAGGATGTTTCCTCAGGAGAGGGTAGCAATAAAGTTGTTCCTGGTGTTAACATTGGCCTACTTGGCTGTGGTCGTGGTGAAGGAAGTAAAAAACTATAATTTCCTCTTCACTTGTTGCATCTGACTCGAATGATGAAAGAAGTAGGTCGCCATTAGAACGTAGGTCAAGAAGGCGAATGGATACATATATTGGTTGGTTAGAACCTTGAAAAAGATGATTAGCCAGATACATACTTTTGTGTATTGTTGATATGCTGCACTGGTTAATTTATTATTATTTGCATCCTTATTACCTTTATATGTGTTATAGGGGTATCAATGATTCCTATACGATCTGTTGGTGACGCTTTAAAAATAAGGATTGGTACACCAAGAATATTAATGACTATGCCAAATAGTAATGCTTTGAGTTCACAAGAGCAGATAGAGATGATGAGCTTAGAGGCTTCAAGAAATGTAAAAATAAGTACGCCGTACACACTAACTTCAACTGTTACAACGGTATCCCATTAGGTGCGATGTCTATTGGTCATTGTATAGAGGTTTCTCTTAGTACTCAAAATGTCTCTAGCGAGATTTTGACAGACGTTATAGAGGCCGTACGATAAAGTTTGGCAGGTAAATGATGGCTTATGGCTCGAGGAGGCGCCCTTTAGATGAGAAGGAAAAATATTAGGGAAAATGCCAATGGATAATATTGGGCCTACTGGGGGTTTATCTGAGTTGAGCTATGCTGTCTAATCTATTTTATTCGAGTCCATCAGCTCTTTAAACGTAGTTACGAGTGGTGCTACTGGGATTACTGGTTTTGGGAGCTTGGCCGATGTCTTGTCTACTTTTCATGCATCTTACGGTGCTATAGGTAAGATGATTTTATCTTGAACTTTAATTTGCTAATATGGTTACTCAACTTGATAATAAAATTTTAGTTTGGTTGGTCACTTGCAGAGGTGAGTGCTACATATTCAATCGTTGTTCACTACTGTACTAGAAATGAATCCCCTATAGTTGCACCTGCTGATGCCCTCTCTGATATGAACTGTGAGATCATAGCTCTATAGGATGCGTTCTACCCTTGGAGGGGATGTCCAGATACGAAGAATTAGTTTTATCCCAAATCTGCTTCCCAACGGCTATTCAAACTATCTTTAGATAGTCCTAGCTTCCCGAGTCCCTGCGACAATATTAGTAGGGTTGTTGAGGGAGGCTGGGGTCTTATTCAAGAACTTGGTTGCATGCAATTTAACATAGAGAAAGTCGCAAAGACTCTAGTAGAAGAAAATTCGAGGTTGCACTTACAAGTGAAAAGCTACGTTGGCCTTGTTGAAAAAAATGAGCGATTGCGTTCGCAGGCTGAGGGTTATGCTAGTCAGTTAAAAGAGCTACATGAAAAAGAAAAGATGGACATCGGGGGACAGTTAAATGAGTTATGTAGGAGGCATGTGGAGGAAATGTCCAAAAAAGAGATCGAGGTAGATCACGCTCAGAGGATTAAGAATAAACTGCTCGCGGCTACAGAACAAAGTTTTAAAAGTGAGATTCAGGATCTCAAAAAGAAATTGAAGGAGGCTAAAAATGTCACGGATAAAAACTTAGCAAACTTTTTGAGAAAATTAACGGAGCTGAAAGAATCGCATAAGAATGAAATTATGATGTTAGAAGCTACTTGCAATGTAAATATAACGGAGAAGGTTAAGGCAGCTATAGATGCCACCTCAGCTTTAATGATTGAAGGAATGGAGAAATTACGAGATACTGCCATTCTCAGTCTTCTGTTGGCTCATGGTCCTCTAGATGTTAGGGGTGTAAATTTTGACACCCTTTGTGAAGTAAGTGTAAACTTCGATTTGAGGAATCATGTTGGGCCCTCTTGGGAAAATTTTATTATACAATATAAAGATAAAGTGGTCTCTCATAATGTTGAGTCGCTGGGTATTACTCCTTTGGATTAGAGGTGAACGTTCGAGCGAGTCGAGTAAAAAAATTTCGAGTTATTCGAGTTGACGCGTCATATTTTACAACTTGAACTTAATTTGAAATTTTTTCGATTTGAGTCGAGTTTATGAAATTCGAGTCGAGTCGATTTTTTGAGTTCATATACAAATTTAATTGTAATTATTTATCATGTTATAATACTGTTTGATTCTAATTTAAAAGGCTTTCTCTAATCATATAAGATATGCATATATATTTCTTGATATTATTTTCCACATGTATAAGTAAGATTTGTAATGTTTTTTAATAAAAAATATCATCTAAACTTCTAAAATATATTTATAATATTTTTAAATAAGGAACTTTTGGGGATAAAGTATTGATGAGAGTATAAATGAGTCGATGTGAAGAAAAAAATTACAAAAAAATAGTTAAAGGACTAAATTGCAAAAAGAATATATTTATTAAAAATATTAATTGAAGTTATATAGATATTATATAGTGTTAGTGAATCGTGTGATTTAATTTTGGTCAAAAATAGACTTAAAACGAAAGAGGAATTGAAGGAATGGGAAATCATTCAAAGTTGAGGGGTTAAATTGCAAAATTAGGAAATTTAATTTAAAAAATATGAATTGAAGCTAAATAGGTATTCTACAGTGGTTTAGGAGCATGCGGTTCAAATTTGGTTAAAAATTAACTTAAAACGAAGGAGGAATTTAAGAAATGAGAAAATCATACAAAGTTAAGAGGCTGAATTGAAAAAAATATGAAATTTATTTTAAAAAAATATAAATTGAAGGTAAATAAGTATTATAAGTTGGTTTAGGAATATGTGGTTTAAATTTGGTCAAAAAATGGACTTAAAATGAAGGAGGAATTGAAGAAAAATAAAATTAAGGACTAAATCGCAAAACTGTAAAATTCAATTTTTCATTTTTTTGGTTTTTCGAGTTGGGAAAATTTCAACTCAACTCGAACTCGAAATTTTTTTGAGTTACTCGAGTTGACTCGAATAAATCAAACAACTCAAATAACTCAAAATTGGAAAAATATCGATTTTTTCAATTCGAGTTAAGTTTTGCTCACCCCTA
Source organism: Hibiscus mutabilis (assembly GCA_019671005.1). NCBI lineage: Eukaryota > Viridiplantae > Streptophyta > Magnoliopsida > Malvales > Malvaceae > Hibiscus > Hibiscus mutabilis. Next base: position 45,472,629 of record CM033736.1, read on the forward strand.
TTTTGGATGATTGATGTGGTACTGCAGATAAATATGATGATGATGTTATTCTAGATAAGGATGTTAGTGATATATAATTGGTATTGTTAATTACTTTTTGTTCCTGTAAGTTATTTCAGATATGTTGCCATCTTCTACGTATTTTGTAATGTACTTTGGTGTTATCATTAAGCGTTGTTATATGTTTATGGATTTTTCTTTTGCTTTTAATAATAGTGAAAACTTCATTGCCATATGTCGAAGCACAAATTTTAGTTGGGATGCCTTCGCTTAGGTGATAAAAAGAACGTCTTTGTGTACTGTGACTGAGGGAGTATTTTTTCTTTTATTATGTTTTTAGGGAAATGTTTTGTGTATGTCCCTTTTGTATAATAACTTTCAAGGTAAATTATAAGAGGATTTAGTTGTACGGAAAAATGAGTGTTGTATGACTTAATGTAGGCAATTACTATCGAGTATCTATATGAACTACCTTATATTACGACTATTTCTGTGACATGTATATATATATATATATATATACATCTTGTTATTGGTTGTATTTGACACATCAAAAGAGTGCATTTTGCTTTAGGAAATATTGTATCCATCCACGTGTTCCCTTGTATAGAGGGACCAGTAGTGGGAAAAGTCGTGCTAGACAAGATAGATGAAGAAGTAAAATATTGTAGGTTGCCTCTTTGCTTATTCGTTATTGGTTTAGCTTTTCAGTGATTGGTGCTTATTGGATTGTCGCAGTGAGTTAGACAATTCAAAACAGATTATGATGTCAAAGAGGGCCTCTGAGCGGCATGAATAGATGCATGCACTTATTTGCGCAGTTATTGATAAGAATCTTAAAAGTTATGTGATTTCAGTTATTCACCGAGATTTCAGGGTCTGGGAAATAAATGTTCACGTATGTAGGTCTTGAGATAAGAATATAAAACGTCGTCGCTTGACATTCTCCTTGGGTTCTATAAATAGATGTTCGTGGGCCTGTATTTTCATATTGTGGTTATGAGTGATCTACTCTTGTTTTATGCCCCCCTTAATCATATCTTGGCTTGTTTCCCTTTGAGAGAGAAAAAAACACATTTATAGGCAAAGGGAGTGGGCAGAAAGTGTGTCGCAAAGATCCTGGGAGAGTATTAGTTTTAAAGTTCAAGTAGCCTGAATCGATAGACAATAGTACTCAGAAGGCTATAAGTAGCCGTCTGTAGCAAGGAATGCCAACAGATAATATATTTGGAAGATCTTGGTTGCGAGGTTTTCCGAGCATTATTATCTGTTGGCGTTTGCTGCTATATTAAGGGGAGGCGACAGAGGGAGGGGAATATTGCCAAGGTAGTTAATTCGTATTGGAATTTGATCGTTTTCCTCTTGGTGCAGAGCATAAGTTTTTTGGAGTCGAAAATGGAAGAGGCGCTTTCCATCTCCATGTATTCTGCCTGCTACATTAAGAAGCCCACTTTTGCTCTAAGGGGTTTTGTGGTTATCTCCAGTGAGTTCGCTAAGGAGATTTGTGCACCCCTTCATAGTCGGCAAAGTATGCCCATGATGTTTAGCTAGGAGCAGTTATTGTATATATACATATGCTCAATGCTAGAATGTGAGGAAATGGGATGGATATGTGGGACATGCTGAGTGTGCCTTCTGGCGATGAAAAACCTGTGAAGAATTGTAAACTGATAAAATGTATGGTCAGCGAACGCTTGCCCCTCTTTGCTGATTTGCATCGTAAATTTTTGGAAATGGCTAGCAAACTTTATCTTCAGTAATTGGTGACTTCAAATATGAATGGCTATAATCGTTTGTTATACTTAGTATGAAACTCTTAAATATTTCCCTGTGGGAGTGTTATATATAAAAATGACTTACATATATCATAAACTTATGAAGGGATTTATATGTTCCTGCGTGCTTATATATTCTGGTATCATTTTGTAGACACAGAAAATCTTGCCCCTAGGTAAGGTAATTATTCGTTGGAATCGTTGACATGTATTCTTGCATGCGTATTCAAAATTTTGAGCATTTTCATTATCTTAAAGCATTGCTATCTTAATAGTAGACTTTGATTGTTTCAAGGGTTTTTCGTTCATCAATGCTCATAGCAGTACAGATCTTATGATCGCCACTAGGGATGTTTACTTAAGTCGCTAGCCGAAGTCGCAAGTGAATTTTATTTTACCAAATGCATGACGAAGCCATATTAATATTACGTTATGAGCTGATTCTGCTATGCACGCTTCTTAAAAGCAGCAGGTGCCCAAAATAATCCCCTGTGTGTTTTTCTTTTTTGCACTTTTTAAAAGCTTTGTGTTTTTCATCGCTTTTTTAAAAGCGTTGTATTCTTTTTTGTGCTTATTAAAAGCCTTGTATTATTTGTTGTGCTTTTTAAAAGTGTTGTATTCATTTTTCGCTTCTTAAAAGTGTTGGATTCTTTGTTGCGCTTCTTAAAAGCGTTGTATTCTTAGCTACACTTCTTAAAAGCATTGTATTATTTTCTCGCTTCTTAAAAGCATTGTATTCTTAGTTGCGCTTCTTAAAAGTGTTGTATTCTTTATTGCGTTTCTTAAAAGCGTTGTTGTAACGCTCTGATTTTGGGCTTAGGAGTTTAGGGGAACGGTTTAGTCGATCTGGTGGACCGAGATTAGAGATTCGAGTCAGATTCAGGATTTAAATTGGATTAAATAATTTTATTGAAGATAAAAATATGGAAAAATATTCTAAAAACATTACTAAATATATAAATTATTTTGGTCAAAAAATTTTGGAAAACGAAATTCAGAAATGGGATATTTTGGGTTAGTGACCAAAATGCAAGTTTGCAAAACCGTTTTTAGTGACTGTTTTGAAAATGGGTCAAAACTTTGAATCTTTAAGGAGCTATCAATCCAAAAGGATTTCATCAGATTTCTCCCTTTAATTAACTATTTTTAATTAAGTTTTAAGAGGTATAAATAAAGAGAGAATTAATTAAACACAATGAAGACTTTTAAAAGAATTTCACGTAACTAATTTTGTAACTTCTTTTCTCCCAAATTATCTCCAGCCAAACATATTTCCAGCTTCAATTTCTTCAGGTAAAATTAGGATTTCAAAGAGTTTTTGATTTCCAATTGATTTCTAAAGCTTTTACATCAAATACTTATTATTTCTACCTTGATTTTCATGGTTTATAAAGCAATTAAGGGGAGAAATCAGCATTGGAGGTGAAGATTCGTTCTTCTCCTCTAATGAAAGGTTCTTTATTGAAATTCCTAAGTTCTTGATCCATTTTATATGTTTTGTATTGGGTTTCGATAAATTAAACTCGGATTTATGGTTTAATTGATGATTTATGATGAAAAATTGTAGAAATTCGTAGTGGTCTATTTTTGCTGAGTTAAGGATTGGTTTATAACTTGATTTTGATGTTTAATATGAAAATGAAGTGAGTTTTGATGATAGAATCCCGGAATCTATTGAATCTTTAGTTTGTTAGTTTGGTAGTTAAGAGATTTTGAGGTGTTGTGGTTAATTTTTGGTTGCTGGAGGTATAAGGTTGTTTTAGGTTGTTGTTTTGATGTTAATTGATGTTATTTGAAGGTTGAGATTTGTAGTTGTGGGCTGGGTTGAGGTTTTTGGTGAATCGGTGATGTTTTCGGTTGTTAAGATAGAGTGTTGTGGAGGGCTATAGTTGGGTGTTGTTAATTGTTGTATTGTTGTGAGTTTGGATGCATTGTAATGCATTGGATTCTCTGTTATGACGTGTTCGAAACAGGGGAAAGTAGTTCAGAAGTGAATCTTGGTGTTGAGGAGTTGCCGAAGGCTTGATTTGACATCGGCAAGGAAGGCGATTGCTTTGTCGGTGAGTGAAACGGATAAGAATGGCTTTTCAAAGATTTGAAAAGGTTTATGTGAGTCTAGACTAGGCTTGATACGCTAGTCTAAGACTCGAAAGTAAGTGAATTGGTTTTTCTCTCTCGATTTCGGTTGGCAAATGATTTATGAATGCACTTGTTAAATGATTGTTTACCTCCTATTTTATGCACGAAATGAGCATGGTATGAAATGATGATAAATGCGTTTGGAAAGTAATGCATGATTTTAAATAATGTTTATGAACATGGCTTATGCATGGTTTAATGCACAATGAAATGATTTGAATAATGCATAAGAAAACAACGAGGTATGTTTATAAAAGTGGATTATATTGGCAAGTGATGAATCGAAAATGTTATCGGATATAATTGGCCGTCCATAGGATTTAAAGTGCACTATAATAAGTCGCATGTGATTGTAGAGGTGGTACGAGAGGTACTTACTCCGATCATGTGAACCCCGAGTTTGTTGAGGTGGCATTTAGATGGCATTTACTCCAGATATAGGCTGTAGAGGTGGTGCATCAAATGTGCTTACTCCGCATTGGAGGATTAGCCTTGGTAGTGTAGAGGTGGTGCATGTGTTGCACGACTCCATGCCATTGAGCTGCAAGAGATTGCGAGATCTCTTGGGAAATTCCTGTATCCGATGTTACCGATGTTACTGATGTTAATGATGGTTTTATGGAAATGTTATGGTTGAGATGGATCACTTGTAAGCCAATATAATGTTTTAAATGTATCATGTTGATGGATTGATTTGGAATAAAGTGTTTACACATGTTTTACGCCTTAAGCTTTGCATATGGGATGTTATGCCCGGGAAAGGCTTAAGTGGAGGGAATTGCATATGAGATTATGTTGTGGAATCCATGATACATGTTGTATATGGTTTAATATGCTGATTTTGTAAAGACTAAGTGTATGTTTTGAAAGAATGGAATGACTGTTTTGAAATGGATTTTTATTGCATTGGATGATGGTTTGTATTTTGAGCATTCCTCACTAAGCAATGATTGCTTACGCTCTCTTTTATCATCAATGCAGATTGATTGAATGCAAGTGGCCTAGCAAGCAAGGAGGAGATTCCAAGACTTAATTTACCAAAGTATGTTTGGGTTTTAAAGTAGTAATAGAGGCAATGTGGCCTAAATGTTGTTGGGAGGGTTTGAGTGGTTACTTCTCCGTTTGAGCAAGTTTACACTATTGCTTTGGACTTGTGATAAGCTTGATTAGTTGGATTTTGCACATGGTTCATGATTTGGTTGCTTGAGTATTAGGAAGTATGCCTATAGTTTACCTTTAAAGCATGATGATTGTTTCTTGATGTTTGGTTTATGGTAGTTGATGGTAAATGACCAATGATGATGTTATTTGATTGTTAGAAGCATGCTTAAGTGTTAGAATTCCAAAGCGAGGCTAAAAACCAGCAAATTTTGATGTTTCAGGTCATGGCGTATCGATACGCATGTGCCCGTATCAATACAGGTAAGTGTTTCCAGGCATAGCTTATCGATACACGGGAGACCGTATCGATACGGGTAAGCACGTTTTCAAGCTTAGCGTATCGGTATACTGATGACTATCGATACGGGTCTACAGTTTCAAGCATAGTGTATCGATACACGTGAAAGTGTATCTATACGGTTTTGAGCTATTGGAATCCAGAATTTTGTAAAGGTTTAGGAGTATTGATACACTTACCCGCATATCGATACGGGTGGCAGTTAAGTTAGTTGAATGTATGTTTTAAGGTTTCTGTTTTCTCTCGTTTCAGTCCCTAAGTGATCTACATGCAATTAAATGAGTTTAAATGATTGTTTTGACTTGAAATTTCACCAGTATGCATATAATTGGTTTAATTGAGGATTGGTTAATTCAATTGCGAAATTGGTCCTTCGAAATAATGGAAATTATAATTGGGTCCCTGGGTGTTATGTATGCAATTGGATGAGTTTGGATGATCGTTTTAAGTTGAAATTTGGCATGTATGCTTGTAACCTGGCTAATCGAAGATTGGTAAAGCAAATTACAAGTTAACCCTTATATATTTTTACATTTACATTTTGGTCCCTATTATTGTAAAGTGACCAATTGGATATCAAAATCAATGCCCGAGTGGGTTGGATTTTCACTCGTTGTTTGTATGTACATGTAGGGTAATAACCAAAATCTAGATAAAATAAAAAGAAAAAAAAATTGGCGTGTTTCCAGAGTTTTCTTCACGGTTTACTTCGGTAAACCTAATGTAGCTCGCGCTGTTCGGTCTTGCGACTAGGCCTGAGTTAGGAAAAAAGTTTGTGGTATATAGTGATGTATACTATGTGGTTTTAGGGTGCGTGTTGATGCAAGGTGGGAAGGTGGTGGCTTATGCATTTAGGCAATTGAAGGTGCACGAGCATAACTATCATATTCATGATCTTGAGCTTGCCGCGGTGGTGTTTGCGTTAAAGATTTGGAGGCATCATCTTTATGGCGAGAAGTGTGCAGTGTACACGGATCACAAAATTTTAATGTATTTGATGTCGCAAAAAGAGTTGAATCTTAGGTAACGACGGTGGTTGAAGTTGCTTAAAGATTATGACTTGACCATTGAGTATCATCCGGGTAAAGCAAATGTGGTAGCGGATGCTTTGAGTAGAAAAGTTGTGGTTGAGTTGAGACTTATGTTTGCTCGGTTGAGTGTAACTCGTGATGGAGGATTGTTAGCCGAGTTGCAGGTGAAGTCATCGTTGTCGCAGATGATAAAGGAGAAACAACCGTATGATGATGATTTGGTACCTCATGTTAGGGATATCTTGGATGGGAAACCATCGAATTTTCACTTTAACGATGATGGGGTGTTGTGTTTTAAGGACCGGGTAGTGGTGTCACAGGATGAGGAGTTGAGACGTATCATCTTGACTGAGGCTCATTCTAGCCTTTTTGCTATGTATCCCGGTAGTACCAAGATGTATCGGGGTTTGAAGGAGGAATATTATTGGGTTGGTTTGAAGAAGGATGTGGCTGATTTTGTTGCTAAATGCATGGTGTGTCAGCGTGTTAAAGCTGAGCATCAATTTCTTTTAGGGTTGTTGCAACCGTTGAGGATACCGAAATGGAAATAGGAGAGAATCACCATGGATTTTGTGTCGGGGCTACCTTTGACACCGACTAAAAAGGATCTCATTTGGGTGATCATGGATCGGTTTACGAAGTGTGCACATTTTCTGCCGGTGAATACGACATATACTTTGGATAAATTGGCTGATCTTTACATCACAGAGGTCGTGAAGTTGTATGGAGTTCCTAAGTTGATTGTGTCAGATAGAGATCCGAGGTTTACATCAAGGTTCTAGGAATGTTTTCATAGAGCCCTGGGTACCCAGTTGCATTTTAGCACTTCGTATCATCCTCAAACAGATGGACAGTCTGAGCTTGTGATCCAGGTCTTGGAGGATATATTGAGGTGTTGTATTATCGAGTTCCAAGGAACCTGGAAAAAGCAATTGCCGATGGTGGAGTTTGCTTATAATAACAGCTATCAGACGAGTATTCAAATGGCACCGTATGAGGCCTTATATGGTAGGAGGTGTCGTACGCCTTTGTGTTGGGCGGAGGTTGGGGAGAAGTATATTTCTATACCCCTGTGTTGAAATACACTTGTGAGAAGGTGAAGCTTGTATCTGATCGCTTGAAAGCGGCAACCGATCACAGAAATCCTACGCAGATTTGAAGCGTAGAGAAGTGGAGTACGCTGTTGGTGACAAAGTGTTTTTGAAGGTTTCACCTTGGAAGAAGGTGATACGCTTTGGGCGTGAAGGGAAGTTGAGTCTGAAATTTATCGAGCCGTATGAGATTTTGGATTGTGTGGGTCCTGTAACTTATCGGTTGAGGTTGCCTCTCGATTTGGAAAAGATTCATAATGTGTTCCACGTTTTGATGTTGCGGAGGTATCGGCCGGATCCCTCTCATGTTATGTCGATTGAGGATGTTGAGTTGAGGCCGAATTTGACTTATGATGAGGGACCAATAGAGATTCTTGATACCAGCAGTAAGTTCTGCGTGGGAAAACGATAGAGCTCGTTAAAGTGTTATGGCGACATCGAAGAGTTGAGGAGGCTACTTGGGAGAGTAAGTTGGACATGGAAAAATAGTTCCCGCATCTTTTTCCTCCAGGTAAATTTCAAAGGACGAAATTTCTTAAGAGGGGGAGATTTGTAACACCTCGATTTTGGGCTTAAGAGTTTTGGGGAACGGTTTAGTCGATCCGGTGGACGGGGATTAGAGATTCGAGTCAGATTTAGGATTTAAATTGGATTAAATATTTTTATTAAAGATAAAAATATGGGAAAATATTCTAAAATCTTTATTAAATATAGAAATGATTTTGGTAAAAACAATTTTGGAAAATGAAATTCGGAAATGGGATATTTTGGGTTAGTGACCAAAATGCAAGTTTGCAAAACTATTTTTAGTGACTGTTTTGAAAATGGGTCAAAATTTTGAATCTTTAAGGAACTATTAATCCAAAAAGGGTTTCATCAGATTTCTCCCTTTAATTAACTATTTTTAATTAAGTTTTAAGGGGTATAAATAAGGAGAAAATTAATTAAACACAATGAAGGCTTTTAAAAGAATTTCACGTAACTAATTTTGTAACTTCTTTTCTCCCAAATTCTCTCTAGCCAAACATATTTCCAGCTTCAATTTCTTCAGTTAAAATTAGTATTTCAAAGATTTTTTGATTTCCAATTGATTTCTAAAGCTTTTACATCAAATACTTATTATTTCTACCTTGATTTTCATGGTTTATAAAGCAATTAAGGGGAGAAATTAGCATTGGAGGTAATGATTCGTTCTTCTCCTCTAATGAAAGGTTCTTTAATGAAATTCCTAAGTTCTTGATCCATTTTATATGATTTGTATTGGGTTTTGATAAATTAAACTCGAATTTATGGTTTAATTGATGATTTATGATGAAAAATTGTGGAAATTCGTAGTTATCTATTTTTGCTGAGTTAAGGATTGGTTTATAACTTGATTTTGATGTTTAATATGATAATGAAGTGAGTTTTGATGATAGAATCCGGTAATCTATTGAATATCTAGTTTGTTAGTTTGGTAGTTAAGAGATTTTGAGGTGTTGTGGTTAATTTTTGGTTGCTGGAGGTATAAGGTTGTTGTTTTGATGTTAATTGATGTTATTTGAAGGTTGAGATTCGTAGTTATGGGATGGGCTGAGGTTTTTGCTGAATCGATGATGTTTTTGGTTGTTAAGATAGAGTGTTGTGGAGGGCTGTAGTTGGGTGCTGTTAATTGTTGTATTGTTGTGAGTTTGGATGCATTGTAATGCATTAGATTCTCTGTTATGATCTGTTTGAAATAGAGGATAGTAGTTTGAAAGCAAATCTTTGTGTTGAGGAGTTGCCGAAGGCTTGATTTGACATCGGCAAGGAAGGCGATTGCTTTGTCGATGAGTCTATACTAAGCTTGATATGCTAGTCTAGACTAGAAAGTAAGTGAATTGGTTTTTCTCTCTCGATATCGGTTGGCAAATGATTTATGAATTCAATTGTTAAATGATTGTTTACCTCATGTTTTATGCATGGAATGAGCATGATTTAATGCTGGAAATTGGTATGAAATGATGATAAATGCGTTTGGAAAGTAATGCATGATTTTAAAGAATGTTTATGAACATGGCTTATACATGGTCTAATGCACAATGAAATGATTTGAATAATGCATAAGAAAACAATGAGGTATGTTTATAAAAGTGGATTATATTGGCAAGTGATGAATCGAAAATGTTATGAAAATGTTATCGGATATAATTGGCCGTCCATAGGATTTAAAGTGCACTATAATAAGTCGCATGTGATTGTAGAGGTGGTACGAGAGGTACTTACTCCAATCATGTGAACCCCGAGTTTGTTGAGGTGGCATTTAGATGGCATTTACTCCAGATATAGGCTGTAGAGGTGGTGCATCAAATGTGTTTACTCCGCATTGGAGGATTAGCCTTGGTAGTGTAGAGGTGGTGCATGTGTTGCACGACTCCATGCCATTGAGCTGCAAGAGATTGCGAGATCTCTTGGGAAATTCCTGTATCCGATGTTACCGATGTTACTGATGTTAATGATGGTTTTATGGAAATGTTATGGTTGAGATGGATCACTTGTAAGCCAATATAATGTTTTAAATGTATCATGTTGATGGATTGATTTGGAATAAAGTGTTTACACATGTTTTACGCCTTAAGCTTTGCATATGGGATGTTATGCCCGGGAAAGGCTTAAGTGGAGGGAATTGCATATGAGATTATGTTGTGGAATCCATGATACATGTTGTATATGGTTTAATATGCTGATTTTGTAAAGACTAAGTGCATGTTTTGAAAGAATGGCATGATTGTTTTGAAATGGATTTTAATTGCATTGGATGATGGTTTGCATTTTGAGCGTTCCTCACTAAGCAATGATTGTTTACGCTCTCTTTTATCTTCAATGCAGATTGATTGAATGCAAGTGGCCTAGCGAGCAAGGAGGAGATTCCAAGACTTGATTTACCAAAGTATGTTTGGGTTTTAAAGTAGTAATAGAGGCAATGTGTCTTAAATGTTGTTGGGAGGGTTTGAGTGGTTACTTCTCGGTTCGAGCAAGTTTATATTGTTGCTTTGGACTTGTAATAAGCTTGATTTGTTGGATTTTGCACATGGTTCATGCTTTGGTTGCTTTGGTTTATGGTAGTTGATGGTAAATGACCAATGATTATGTTATTTGATTGTTAGAAGCATGCTTAAGTGTTAGAATTCCAAAACGAGGCTAAAACCCAGCAAATTTTGAAATTTCAGGTCAGGGCGTATCGATACGCCTGTGCCCGTATCGATATAGGTAAGTGTTTCCAGGCACAACGTATCGATACACGGGAGACCGTATTGATACGGGTAAGCACGTTTTCAGGCTTAGCATATCTGTACACGGGTGACTGTATCGATATGGGTCTACGATTTTAGGCATAGTGTATCAATACACGTGAAGGTGTATCGATACGGTTTTGAGCTACTGGAATTTAGAATTTTGTAAAGGCTCAGGAGTATCGATACACTTACCTGTGTATCGATATGGGTGGCAGTTAAGTTAGTTGAATGTATGTTTTAAGGTTTTTGTTTTCTCTCGTTTTAGTTCCTGAGTGATATACATGCAATTAAATGAGTTTAAATGATTGTTTTGACTGGACTTCTTAAAAGCGTTGTATTCTCTTTTTTGTAGGCAATAAACTTTTTGTGAACCTGCATTTCCTTTAATTTTGCATATATAGAGAATATAGGGACCGTGGATAAAAGAGAAAATAACAAAATCAAGAATTATAGTAGAAGGTGTAGAAATAAACCTCAAAATAAGTGGAAAGTATTACGAAGTTCGAGAATCATTCTATCTTTAAAGTTTGTACCTATTCCATTGTCGCTCATCATCTTTGTCTGCGTCTTACTTGAATTGCTGAATCTTCTCACCTAGGCTTAGACTACTTAAAATCATCACAGTTTTGCTCAGAACAAGAATTGTGGATATTATTTGTTGAGATGAGACATCACTACTTGGGTGATTAAGGTTCTTCTGCTTTTGGTCAAGCTGTAGGGAAATCACGTGACACTGCCTTGCTGTCTTTTGGTCGGCTTGCATAAAGCCCTCTCCCATGGGCGTAGGGAACTTGACCTATAAACAAAAAAGGGTTGCCACCATTCTGGCGTTTCTCATCAAAGGCCTCCCAAAAATAACATTGAACGCGGATGGATTGTTAATGACCAAAAAATCGGCCATTTATGTGACTCTATGCTCATTATCACCCATAGTTATGAGAAGTCTAATGAAGCCTTTCACTTCGATAAGCTAATTGCTGAACCCATACACAAGACTAGCTGGCTTCAATTTTGACTTTGAAATTCCTTTTTGGTTGAAAGCATTCCAGCTCAATACTTCTACGGCACTACCTGTGTCTACCAAGATTCTTTTCACATTGAAACTTGATATCTCTGTAATGACAACGATGGGGTCGCTACCTTCCTCATAAAAATACTATATTCTTCTCTTTTCTAGAAAAAAAACTCGCCACAGATCTCCCTACCTTGGTCCCTTCACTATTCTTGCTAAAATTGACATTACTCCCTGCACTACGCCTAAAGCCTGATTGATTCTATTTTTATCAACTCTGATTATCATATGTATGGTTCCCCTACTATTTGGGTTATTTCTTCTATCTACTCGCGTCTCTGGCTGCTGAATCTCTATGTTACCCTCGACTTGTCTGTAACGAGAAACTAAAAACCTCTCGAACTGTCATCTCCTTACTGTAGATTCAATTGCATTCCTCAAGTATGCACAATCATCAGTAGAGTAACCATGAGCTTTATGAAATTCACATCGCTGCCCAAAATGCTCCATGTGGTGGCTCTCTCTTATTGGCAGTGGTGGTCTTAAGATTCATGTATGCTCGATCTGATGCAGTATTTGTGAAGGCAACTCTATTAATTCATGATGCATTATGTATGCAAACAATCTTTCTTGAGCCGTCTCACGTTATTGATCATCTTGTGGATGCCGCTACAAGAGACTGTTACCCTGAATATATTGCGGTCTGTGGCGGAATTGTAGGTTTCCTTTACCAATTCCCTGGTTGAGAGGAGGTTTGCCACGTCTGGGGCCACGATTGCATTGTCTCTAACTTTCATGCCGCGAACTATGCGCCAAGGCCCTTATACTGTTTGCCTCTTCATTTTCAGTATATGGTTGAACCTTCTTATACAATTTTGATAATGTTGTTGATGGCCAGTCCAACAAATTATACTTTAAGTGCTAGTAGGAAGTACCATTAATAAAAGCAGAAATGACGAACTCATTGGATGCCTCTTTAGTTTGCATGGTCGCAGCGTGAAACTGTTGGACAAATTCGTACAAAAATTCATCTGTTTTTGGATGACCGACATAAGTTAAGTTGGTGATCTCTTCAGTATCTTATTTGCCAAAAACTGGCTTATGAATAGCTCTGCTAGTTGATCAAAACTAGAAATCTAATTCGCTAAGAGCTAGAGATACCATGCTTAAGCTGAATCCTTGAGGGTCATTAAAAATGTACGACACTTAACCTGATCGAAGGTGCCAAACAAATTCATGTGATTCAAAAAATGCAATAGGTGATCTTGAGGGTCACCCATGCCATTATACATTAACTTTGGGACTTTGAAGGACGTGGATACATGGTGTTCTAGGATGTCCTTAGATAAGGGCTCATTTTTGTACCTTCGAGGATTCTAAGAAGAATCATTCTGTCTAAGGCTCTGTATACTCTGGAAATTATTCTTTAACTGGTCCATCTTTGCCTTTAACGTCTGTTGTTTGTCGTCCTCTGTGGGGATATAGTCCATGTCCTGTAAATCCTCGTAATCTTTTTCTAGGTCTCGAGGATGTTCTTCATCAACATCATTCTGGGGATAATCTTGTTCCTCTTAAGTCGTCTTACCTTTAATCTTTTTGAATAATTGTTTAACAATTTTTTTCATTTTTCTTCTCTGCAACTTCATGCTATTCAGCCCGCTCTTGTATAAACTTTTACTGCTGCTCGAGTTGCTGCTTTGAGAGTTATAAGGCTTTCTCTATGCTCTTTATCTTTTCCTGCATCTCTAAAAATTACTGGTTGATGCGCTCTGATGAAGATGCTCCACTTGTTTGCTGCATGTTCATTCCTGTCGTAAACCACGAGGGAAGTTGATCCCAAAACTGTTACCGAAAGCTCTGTTGAAGTTGTTGTAGTTGTTGTACGGCAGTCGCCGCCGGTTGCTCCTTTGTAATGACATCTTCTTCAATTACTGTTGTCGATTGAGTCATAGGCGTGCACACTTTTGTCATATTTTCTCTAGATACTCTCGGTTATCCTCTTCCATATTCGGGGATACAGGTCGCATGTTCACTCCATGTTCACCACACCAATTATTGATGGTTAAAGTCAACAAGGATCAGAGACGACAGTCTGACGGTGGTTTGGATAGTGGTTCATAGTGAGAGGGTCTCTGTTAACCTTCTCTAGTGATTGATAGTGTATCTTGTATCTTGGTTCTCTCGTTTCTCTTGTTGCATGTCCCTTTTATACTACGGGGACAAGTGTCACGACAGGTAGTCGTGGCGCGTTGGTTGGACTGGCTATGATGTGACATCGTAGGTTCATATTGTTATGCCCAGCAATCTCATACATTGTCACATAATCGTTGGGCGGGATGTTGTTTGCGATCTTACTCGTTCTCCATGTGCTATGTATGGTGCTACCGCATGCGATCATTGGACATCCTCTGTGGGAGTCTGTTCGCAATCTCGTTTGTCCGTCTTGCGCTATATGGCTTTGACACGTGGCGGTAGATATTTGTAGGAACTAACAAATTTAGTTGAATAATCTTTTCATTTTTTATTTTCTAGTATATTTTCAATATTTAATTTAAAATATTAGAATTAAATTGTATCCTACACAAAATCTAAACTCAGCCCTAAACCTTAAATCATTGTCCCTTTGCAGTCAGGATGAGCTCATAAAGTTTATATATATATATATTTGTAGCTGTCCGGTGGCAAATGGGTCATTCGATTCGGGTTTAGTTAGGGTCATTTTAGGTTTAACTGTATTCGGTTTAAATTCGGTTCGGGTCAGTTCAGATCGATTCAGTTTAAGTTCGGGTCTATGGTAACTTCGGGTCGAGTATCAGGTCGATTCAGTTAATTTTCGGGCCGGTTGTCTTTCAGTTCGGTTTATATTGGGTCAGTTATTTTTGGGTCGGGTCAATTTCGGGTTAATGGGAGATCGATCAATTTCAGTCGGGTTTTCAGGTCAAGTTAGGATTTTACACCTCATATATGGCTTTATATAGCATGTATGTTTGGCTTTTTAGTGAGTTGTACGACAGTTCACTTCTTATCTTTCTTTCTTTATTTAAATATTTTTCTATATTTCGGGTTACCTTCAGTTCGAGTGAAATCGGTTCGGGTCCATTCGATTCAGTTGAAAATTGGTTCAGGTCTAGTTTCAATTCAACTAAAATTTAGTTCGATTTCGGTTCGGTTCAGTTTATTTCGGGTTTCGAATCAAGTTCGGTACAATATGTTCAGGTCGATTTCGAGTTTCAGATTAGATAAATCAGTTCGTGTCTTAATTCTCGGGTCAAGTTTGCTGGGTCCAGTTGGGAGGAAGGAAAAAGGAATCAAGGACTGCATTAACATTATCATTTTGTTTTAGTTTAGGGATGAATTTAGGGATTTTGGAGGAGGAATATATTATTAATATTTCAAATTAAAGATTAAAAAAATATTAAAAAATAAAAAGATGAAAGGGTTATTTAACTTAAATTTTATTTTTTTGGAAATGTGGATAATTACATTTTAAGTGTCTAAGCAATTTAATATTTATTTAAAAGTCATTAAAAACGCTAGTAGTCTCAATTTATCGATTTCGCCATATGATTTTTTCGTATCAATTTGGCTCCTAAACTAGTCCACTAGTCCACTTGCATCACAGTCGCTCATTGACTGACGAAAGTCAACGTTGACCGTTTACAGTAATGACATGGTGGTCAACAATGATGACGTGGTGGTCGACTATACTGATGTGGTAGTCTACGTGTGAGGATGACACGACAGAGGGGAAAATTGATTTTTTACCGAGTTTAAGGGTAAAATTAATTTTTTGGTTGAGTACGAGGACAAAATTGATTTTTTTGGCAAAAGTATACGAGTTTAAGAAAATATTAAAATTTTAAAATATTCAAATAACATAAAAATATAAAATTAATAAAATATTTTAAAAAATAATATTAAAATATTACTAAAAATAAAAACACTATTAAAAATATGTTAATCAAAAGTATCTATTTTTATATGTTTAAGATCTAAATAAAGATTTTTTTTGAAACAGGATTTATGTAGTAACACGTGGACACACCTATGATTAGTTAAATCACATAAACAATTGTGTATTAGTTTCTCTTTCAATGTATATATATTTTCACCACAGTAGTTAAAGGCAATGGTTATGCTAATTGAAATGAAAGACGATAAACTTTGAAAGATGCAGTTTCATGCTGTAAGACCAAACATTTAATTAAGTGGTCTGCAACAAAGTTTGAATGAGAAGTAGGGAATGCAAGATCCCAAATGAATACCCTAGGATGGTTGAGGAAAGAAAATAGCTTAATTTTGATGAAGGATTTTAAAGTTTTTAATATTTTATAAATATTTTTAAATAATTTATTATTTTAGAAATTATGATTTTTTTTTTAATTTTTAGAAATTTTTTATAATGTTTTTAATTTTAATAATATTTTGATATTATTTTTTAAATGTTTAATAATTTTTATTGTTTTTTGTTATTTGAATATTTTAAGATTCTAATACATTCTTAAATTTGTATTTTTGTTTAAAAAATCAATGTTGCCATTGCATTCAACCAGAAAATCAATTTTATCGTCAAACTCGATCAAAAATATCATTTCCCCCATCCATCATGCCATTTCACGCGTGGACTGCCATGTCAACACCATTGGCTGCCATATCATCACCATAACAGTCAACGTTGGCTTAGGTCAGTCAAAGGACAACTGTGATGCAGTTGGACTAGTTCAAGAGCTAAATTGATGCAAAAAACTTTAGAGGGGACATCGGTAAAAAAAATTAATGGTATGTAGGGGTGTATAACGTTAATAGTGTGTTCTCATCCCAATTTGAATGAAACATAAACGAAAATTAATATCATAATAACGTTCTTTACATTAAAGACATAATTGTAACATAATTACTAAAGACTTTTAAAGATTTTGAGTAGGAATTACATTTTTAAGGAAGAAAACAAACTACTTTAAGAATGAAATTTATAGGGAAATCGGTCTGTGCAACATTTTTAGATAAATTTGCAAATGAATTACTTATTGACATTGATTGTAATGACCCGATTTTCAGGTTAGCATTTTGAGTCGGATAGTCAGATTTTGGAGAATTTGGATTGGAGATTAAATTGAATTAATTTAAAGTTGGATGGATGATTTAAGAAGAAATAATGACCATAGTGGAAAGGGAATAAAATTGAAAGTTTGAGTGTGAGTTTTCAAATAGTTAAATGGCCTTTTGTGTAGTTTACCCATTGGTTGTTTGTGGGCATTAAAATGGTCTGATTTTTAGCATGGAAGATGAGGGGGAAATCAGAATATTAATGGGGGAGAGAGAATGTTAGATTGGGAGAGAAAGAAAAAAGGGGTTTCAGATAGAGGAGTTTTGCTTTAATTTGAGGGTGATCCGGCCGCCGTGAAGTCTTACCACCAACATCGTTGGGTTGGGCTCATCAAGATGAGTCGATCGGTGGTCACCCCGTCACTGTAGTTTGCCAAGGTGAATAAAAAGAATATTCAGACTAGCTCAAATCACCAGGATCCGTCGTCTTTCGGCTAGAACAGTTGCCACCAGTGGATTCACCAGCCAAAAATATTTTGTTTTAGAGCTCGTCGTCGTCGTCTGGCCACCAAAGGTCGTCGTAAGCGTCACATGCGTCGTCACCTGCGCGTTAACGTGCCCTGCCAGCTGAACCAGGTTGATTTTTTTGGGTTGAACCGAACCATACCACCCTTCTAGAACGCACTGTCCTACCTTGTCGCTGTTGATCGGCCATTGACTTTTTTCGAGGGACCCTATTCAGGGTTTTTTTGATGTTTTGAGTCTGTTGGCGTAGTCTGTTTTGCCAAATTTGAACTCGGTAAGCTATTTTTTATGCATTTTTTTCTCTAAAGTAGTCCGATAATATGACTTAGCTTATGAATTCATGTTTGTTTTATCCAAGGGTTATATGGACTCGAATATTGGATTTAAGGAGATGATTGGAGGAGCTTAAATAAGAATTTATCCCTATGGCTTGAGGTTAGTACACCTTGAACTCCTAATGCTTCATAAGCATCATAAAAGTGATTGCTTTGTGTGTTAGTGTCTGCAAAATAGGTAGATGATTAATAAGCATGTTTAGAGACCAATATTATGAGACTCGATAATTATGAGATGCATGATGATATTTAGGGATATTACTTGACTAGTACAGACTTTGGAGATCGTGTAGGGTCAACAGGATATTTTATATTTATGTGATGACTGTTTGAACTGTATGATATGATGATTGGGTGCTAGAGTATGAAATTGACGTGTTTGGTTGAAATTGTGCATAAAGGATAAATAATGGAATTATTCGACTAAATGATTAAACGCATTAGTAAACAAATCCTAATGACTTTCATATGCTGTAGGGATCGAGTAAAACCTCGTAGTCTTGTGCTATTCTAAGACGTTTAAATCTAGTTAGTAGGGTATCAGTATGAGCTTTGGCTGTACCGATATGCTATTCAACGTTGTATTAGTACGGGTTGACCCGTATCGATACTTGAGAAATTATTAGATTTTCCAGTAAGTGATTTTAGTATTCGTACACGTGTGAGTACCGGTACCCGATAAGCTAAATAATTAATAATGTTAATTAAAAGTCAAATAATGTGAAATAATGAAGAAAATTAATGAGAATGATTATATGCTCCTCCATAATGAATTAACAACTCGGTAATGTAAAACAAATGATGTGTTGACGATTAGTAATAATAGGGAGATCCTTGGGATTGCATTACTTGTATGCCGAGTAGGCATTTGATTGGTAGAGTCTTAAGTTGTTGGGATCCGAATATCCAGAGAAAGTGTGTTGCAACACCATGGTAAGAGATACTGGATGTACATTCCTGATGCTATGTGTCATTGGGTCTTATCCAAAGTGATACTGAACAGAGGATTCCTAATGCTTTGTGCCTCGGGCTACCCTTCGAATTATTGTGTCTCGATGCTTTTTGTCCTCAGGCTTCACTCCAGGTTTGTATATGGCTGTATTGTTTGTTAAATGCCAATGGCATCTCGTATGGTTACCTTGATGGCTTGTTGAGACATCGGGTATGGTTGGGCCTTGTGTGCCACGTAGATAGACTTCTATGACTTTTGAGCATGTGTTTAGGCGACTAGTGGTAGTGCCACATGTTTATTCATCTCTCCTTATTGCTCGTACTAGCTTGCATGCTTATATTTATGATTACCATGAAGTATAGTAGAGTAGATGTGTACCACTATGCTTTGTAAGCTCAACGCTCGGAATCGTTGTTTTTATGCGTAGGTTGATCGTTGGATCACGGGATTGAGAAGCACTATTAGTATGGGATTCTAGCAAGCGGTGATGACTAAAGTACAAAACTTGTATTTAGTAGGTTGTGTATTCATAGGACCTTACGCAGTCGAGTCTGTAACTCTTATTTTGGAATTGTATTGATCAAGTCGTATGTTTAAATATTTTAAATTAAATTGGAGCTCCTTTGTAACGATTTAACCACTTGTCTAAATTTTAAACTGTAGGATTTAAACGTTTTTGAAAAATATTTTATTTGGGCTAAAACAAGTTGAAACATTTTATGGTAAGGGTTTGGGCTTAAGGCCCAAATGTGACATCCGGGTTTAGGGTGTTACATTGATCTTAAGAATTGAAAGAAGGTAATTAAGAAAAAGTTAATTAAGACTTACTACTAATTAGTCTAGTAAGATAAGATATTAGGTTACCTAAACAAGGTTAATAGTTCGAATCCTGACATCGTGAATGAATTAAACTGGATTGGAAGAGTTGCCCCTATAATAAGTCTTTATAGTACCTGATCCTAATTAATAGACCAACTATTTGATATCGACGAGTTTGAATGGTGGCTGGCAGCAATCTTATTGAGCGAAGGGAAGGCATTTCGTATTTGTGTGTTTTGATGTTGGTTAATTGTTTTGTGTTTGTTGGTGATTGGTTTGATATGTGTAGATGGTGATGAAGCAATGATCAATTTTGATTCTAAAAAGGCTCGAAGGGTTGGATTTTAGCAGGAAATTATTCAATTAGTACTTTTTTAAAATATTTTGTGAGGAGTAAAATATAGAAAAAATAAGGTAAAGTTCACAAATGGTTACTAAACTTTGGTTAATTATTTAATTTGGTAATTAAACTTCCAATATAACATCCCGATCTGGATCTGAAGTATTACATTCGAGTCTTCCCAAAACTGACCCATCAAGTTTTCCATTTAAAAAATTACAACTTGACATTTTTCAAAAACATCTATTTTTATAAATCCACATAATTAAATAACATTAAAAGAGTTTACAAAATAAGATCTCCGATTAAAATACACCATTTGACCAATTAATATTAAATCAAATAAAGTTACAGACTCGACTGCGGTAAGGTCCTATGAATACAATCAGACCAAACTCAAAAATCAAGTGATGTACTTTGAAATTGGCTCAGTGCTGGGAAGTTTTCCTCGATGTGCTCCTCCAAAAGAAACCTGTCGACCTACGCATTGAAAAACCACAATTCCGTACGCTAAGCTAACAAAGCTCAGTGGTACATTTCTACTCTACCGCAATTCATGAATATCATAAAACAAGCATGCATGATAATACAATTAAGAGTGCACAGAAAGGCTTCTCAATATTAATGATCATCTTCTAGCCTACCCTAGCTAGAGTTCACAAATATGTCTCAAGGTACCATTAAAATATAAGAAGTCTTATATGTCATCACCTGACATTACCATACTCGAGGTCACACAGCCCATAAAGTTACTCGAGCTCACACAACCCACCGAGTTTATGCATTCCATACCTTGATCACATAGCCCAAGGGTAAAATAACCAACATCAAAAATCCACATAGCAACATAAATAACATACATTCCCTAAACAATGGCCAATAAAGCCCTACATTATCCGTGCTCACACAGCCGTTGGGTTACCCGTAATCACATAGTGGTCGGGTTAATGGACTATATTCAGATCACTATAGCCACAGATACGTCCTAGACTTACTTGGATCACAATAGCCACAAGCAGTCTTTACATGAGGTTACTCAGCCAATCAGGTTACTTGAGCTCACATAGCCCATCGAGTTACCCGAGCTCACATAGCCCCCGAGTTATGTTTTCTTATCCGGTTCACCATAGCCACAGATAGGTTTCTAACCACATCCAGATTAAATAGGTCGTGGATATGTCAGATGTACTCGATCACACAGCTCAAAGTACACACCCCCTATATAAGTGCTCTTGCACTGACTCTAGGACATCTGGATTCCTGACCAAGACACATAAGATAACAGATGCTCCTCGAGCATCCCTACAACTCACCATGAGATACGAAGCATCAAGCCAACCATTACAAATGCCCCAAGCCATATTCTATTTGTTAGAATAATTAATATATGTGTTTTAAGCTCATTCACGACCTTCTTATTAGATCATCTCATTATTCACCGCAACTAGTCCGTATGGGCGTCCCTTTAGCACACAACAATGACCCTAATTTCCACACGGCAACAACAGATCCACCACGGATCCCTATGGATTATTAATACAAGCAATCCACTAAAAAATTACCAAGCCATTAGCCAGTTATTCCACATGTGGGTTATAAACCTTGATTTCTCGATTTTAGAATTCATTTTATACCATTAAAGACCCATTGAGTCATTTACCTTGAATTATAGAATCCCCGAACGCAACCTCAAAATTCTTGGGCAGTTTGCCATACGAGTACCGATACTCCTATATGGATATCAATACACCTCTCTAGGTACTAGTACTCCTCTATGAGTACCGATACTCGATTTAGGTTTAAAAGAATCTGATCAACATCCCGTACCGGTATGCCAACCTATGTATCGATACCCAATACCAGTACGCAAAGCCCCGTACCGATCCCTATGTTGTACCAGTACTCCACCAAATGCGTACCAGTACACGAAGGCCTTCCTCAAGCAATAAAACAATAGTACGAATATGCCCCTAGCATACCAGTAATAAAAAATGCCACTAGAATTCTCATCAAGCGTGGGGTACCGATACGTGACATACTGTACTGATACGCCCCTCACATAATGCCCCTCTTTCATACAAAGTTGTACCGATACGGTCCACCCCGTACCGATACATGAGCCTAGATTTCAAAACCTGGAGCTCAGGATATCACAATCCGAGCCATTAACCTAAATGGTTAAGCCCTAAAATGTTCCTACATGTTATTTAAGGTATATTAGGTGGTTTGCTACTAATTTTACACATTAACAACACTGACCTTAAAGCAACAATTCCCGAAATGAAGCTTTTCTCAAGCTTTTACCACTTCTCTTCTTTTCTTCAATCTTTAATTCCAACACTTTGGGGATATTCATCTTAAAGATAGATTTTTGTATGGAGGTTAAACTTTCCTCCACAACCAAAATGTGGTTCACAGCACACAACTCAAAGATTCAACCTTTTGATGGGGGTTTTAGGGTGAGAAGATGGTTTTGGGAAGATGAAGAAAGCTCTAGAAAAAAATGAGCTCATCACTTGCTTTTTGCAGAAAATTAAAAAGTCCAAGAGCCTCTTTGTCTTCTAATTGTGTATTTACCAAATTGCCCACTTCAAACTCTTCCTAACCCAAACCCGAGACAACCAAAAAGGGCCCAACAACAAGAACAAGCCCAAAAAGTCTCCTACAAGCCCAACGTCAAGGCCCAACATAATTCAAACATTCAACCCGACGTGTCGGTCCAAGACCCAGGTCAACGCCCATCGTTGACTCGAAAATCTGGGTCGTTGCATCCAATTGCTTCAACGTTACAATTAAACTTTATGTTTCGCTTTAATTTGGTCACTGAGCTCTTAACGAACATTAAGAAAGTGACGTGACTGTTATCAAATTTTGTATAATAACATATTTAGTCCTCCACATTTGCACATTCAAACAATTTAGTCATAATTCAAAAAATGATAATAAATTTAACCCTCATTATTTACATTTTATTTAAATTTGGCCTTATTTTTAATGAAAACTAATTTAACCCTAAACCTTAAACTTAAAACCCTAAATCCAAAACACTAAACCTAAACCCACAACCCCCAAACTCAAAACCTTGAACCCATAAACTCTAAATCAAAAACACTGCCATAAAACCATAAACCCTAAAATGTAAAAACCCTTAAACCCTAAATATAAACCCTAAACCCTAAATTTAAATAGGATGAGGCATTTTATTAGCTTATAATATTTATCGAAACGACAGAGCTCCGCCAGCATTTCTAGCCTTGGCTGAAGAAAAACCAAATGCTCTAAACCTGGATAAAGCGGAGGGTTCATCCCTCAACCTAGCTGAGTAACCAATATATATTCGATTCTATCTATTACCATTTCCCCCACTACAAAGTCCTAATGAAAAAAAATCTATTTGTTGGAAAACCAGATCGTAAAAAGTATAAAAAAACAATAATATAGAGAGAGGGGGAGTATGGTTTAATGCTTTAGGATTTTAGGGTTTATGGATTTAGTGTTTATAGATTTAGGGATTTAGGGTTTATGGGTTTCATGTTTTGGATTTTGGGTCTTGGGTTTAGGGTTTATGGTTTTAGTTTTTAGTGTTTTAGGTTAGGGTTTAGTGTTCAAGGTATTTGGTTTGGGTTTATGGATTTGGGGTTTTAGGTTTAATGTTTTAGATTTAGTATTTTAAGTTTAGGGTTAAATTATTTTTAATTAAAAATAGGGCCAAATTTAAATAAAATGTAAATAAGGAGGGTCAAATTTGTTATTATTTTTCCAATTAGGACTAAATTGTTTGAATATGCAATTGTGGAGGACTAGATGTGTTATTTATACAAATTTTGATAACAACCCCATCACTTTGTTAATGTCAGTTAAGAGCTCAGTGACCAAATTGAAACAAAACATAAAGTTTAATGGTAACATTGAAGCAATTTGAAGTTTGATTACCAAATTGAATAATCAGGCAAAGTTAAGTGAACATTTGTGAACTTTACCCAAAAAAATAAAACAATGATCTTTTAGTGTTCAACCTTAATTGCCTATATCATTTTCCATTCTTAATTCACTATTATAAATTGTTATATTTTAACGATGTATAATTTTTAAGAGTTATTTTTTGATATACAATGTGGGTAAACACGTACACTATCTATTTTAAGCCTAAACCCTGAAATACTAAACATCACATTGTAAACTATAAACTTTAAATTTTAAAGGCAAAATGCCAAAAAACGCCCCTAACGTTTGACCAAATATTGACCAAATAGTCATTTTGGCCTTTATTCTTTTTTGAAGCATTTTAACACTCGCGTTTTATTTCGGATCAAAATGGGCCCTCTGTGGATAAAAATTGTCAGTCAAATGACGATAAATGGCTTGAAATGACTTGACAGAATGATATGTAATTAGAAAAATAATTTTATATTTTACACAATTTTATAAAATTATCTTTTACTGGTGTGTCATTATGTAAAGTCAGCACATTTGTCTATATGACACTGTTATGTCATCGTGCACGACTATATAGGTTTTCTACGTCATTTAATGTTAGTTGACTAACGGTTTTCATCCACGGAGGGGGCATTTTGACCCAAAATAAAATATTGAGTGTTAAAACGGTTCAAAAAAAGAATATAAGCCAAACTGACTGTTCAGTCAAACGTTTGAGGCATTTTTTGGGCAGCTTTGAGCAAATAATTCAAATGGATTAAATATTTGGGAAAATAGGGCACCTTAGGGGATATTTTGGAATCTATGGAAAATTCTACAGTGCAGGGGGAAGTCACCATCTGCAGGTGGCGACTTGGGGGAAGACGACATCTGTAGGTAGCGATTTCCCCTTGACTTGTAATAATTTAATATTTTTCCTTATTGATTCAAGACAAAATCAGGGGGAAGTCGCCACCTGCAGATGGCGACTTCCCTGTACAATGTATAATTTGTCGTAGATTTCAAAATATCCCCTAAAGTGCCCCCAAAACCCAAAATATTGTTTGGGTTTACATTATTCCCCAAAATACTTGCATTTTTTGACATTATGCCAATTCTAAATTATAAACCTTAAAATCTAAACTTATAAATCATAAACACTAAATAATACCACTAAACGTTAAAATTAACATGATTATGTAAACTAAAATTTACTCGACTTATGAACTAAAAATACGTTCCTAATATTTATAACTCGCGTCTTTACTTGTACCAAAAATAAAAGCCTCTTCTCTAGTTTTCAAGGTTTTACCAAAATGACTACTTTTCAAGATTTAACTGGTATTCTATTTTATTTACATTATAAGAAAACGAGTATACAAATAAACGTGAGTGGGAGAAAGATGCGACACCCAAACATGGTTATATATATGGAAGGACAGAGAAGTGCGAAGGGAGCCTTTGAAATTTCAACTTCACATATAATCTTATAGAATATAAAAGGTGAAAATATCCCATGAACGGGCGGTAAAAACGAAAAATTTTCACAATCGTTTTAATTTTAAATTTAGGGATTTAGTTTAGGGTTTAGGAGTTTAAGTGTACGGGTTTAAAATTTAGGGGTATGGTTAGAATTTAAGGTGTAGGGCTAGAATTTAAAGTTTAAAGGTTATGTTTAGGTTTATGGTAATGTGGTTAGAGATTTATGTTTATCCTTTAAACCCTAAAACCTAAATTCTAACTACACCCCCTAAATTCAAAACTTGTACACTTAAACTCCTAAACACTAGACCCTAAACAAAATTTGTAAACCTTAAAACTAAGGTGCTTATGGAAACAAAGTATACACAAACGCTTGTGCATAGAATATTTACCTTATAAAAAGTTACACTCCTAATATAAATTCATATATCCGTCCTATTATAGAAGAAACTAAAATTTAGAATTTATTATTCTTTAGAAGCAATAATATAGAAGGCAAAATCTTGTACTAGTACATTGATAAGTGTTCAAAAGTACTATTTTTATTACCCTTTTTAATCATATTATTGTTAGACTTAAGCTCATATTAGTTGCATAATTAGTTATTCGTGCATTAATTCATGTTTCTTTCCACCGTTGAGCTTGACTACATAACTTGGTGATTTTTGTGGAAAAAGATGCTGCTTTGGTGTGTTTTTGTGTGTGTATGTGCAGGATCACTTGCCAAAGCAATGCCGAGCTAGTTGTCAGGGCAATGCATGAAGGATATGCCGAGCTAGTTGCCAGGGCAATGCATGAAGGAGACGCCGAGCCAGTTGCCATGGCAATTGTCGACAAAGAGAAAATGCAATAGGGATGTCGAAATTGATGACTAGACAAGCCCAAGATGACGTGGAGCAAAGCCCGAACCCAAAGGAATTTGATTTCCATGCAGAGATTAAAGAAGAATTAAATTCCAAGAAGATAGGAGAAGTTCTAGTAGGAATACAATTATAATAAAGAATTATATTCTTTAAAGATAATTTAATTCCAACTTAAACTCCTCCTCAAAGAAGGACTTTGGCCTAGCCCTATAAATAAGAAGGAGATTTCGACAATTCCATAGAGGGCAAGAAGAGAGGGAAAATTTCGACAACTCCAAAGGGCAAGAAGGAAGAGATTTCGACAAGAGAGCAAGGGGGAGAGAGTTCGATTTCTTCTTCTTCTTCTTTGCTTCCATTAGATTCATGGTTTGGGGATTATTCTTTGTTTATCTTTTGAACCCAACCATGAACTAACTTGATTGGTTGAGGTTATTGTGTTTTGTTGTTGTGAGAAACAATTGGATTTTGTTTAGGTAATAAGAGTTAGCACTTTTCTATTCAATGTTTACTCATTCTTGGCTTTTATTCTTGTTTGCGAGTGAATTGGGAGAGGATCTCGTAACTTCATCTATTTATCTAATATCGGGAGAGTTAGATTCAAGAAACGAATGAGTATGGTCTTTATTCAATCTATTGATGGTGAAGATTAATCCGGCTTAGGAATAAGCTAAGGATTTCAACGGCTAAGAGGAGCGCAAGATTGGTTGTTGTTCACCCTTGATTCACGCAGGGATGTATTATCAAGGCATGCACAAGTAGCTAGAGTTTCGACTTAGGGATAAGAAGAAACCATTGAAGAACGCTCTGCCGAACCTTGAAGTTGCTTCCCAGACGCCCAAGTAGTTGCCCAGGCAACCATCGATTAGTTGCCAAGGCAACCCCGTTGTGCAAGTTGTCACGGCAACTGAGTTGCTCGTGCACTCTTTTACCAAAACAATCCAATCGGCTATCACACCTCAACTCACGATAACTTGGCCTATCTTTCTCTTTTCTTTCATCTATTCTTTTACTTTATTGCTTTCTAGTTTAGTTATTAGTTAAACTCCTATAATCCTTTAATTGTGTTTCTACTTTTCACAGTGCAGTAACTTAAGCAAAGTGGCCCAAACCAATCCCTGTGGAGACGATACTCGATACTCATATCACTTTATTACTTGCGACGTGTATACTTGCACATTTGCGTAGCACTTATCACACGCAACATACATCTTATATGCACATGGGACGGCGATATTTATATTGATTCCTAATCGCTTGGCACATGATTATATACACACACACACACCAATATTTGTTAGATACAATGATAAGATAGTAGTAGTTAGTATTATACTGGTATAATCCGTAAACTGATATAAAAAAAGTTTAATTATTGTTTTGATTAAAATTTCAGTGTATTTCGATCGTTTCGGTGCATTTCAACTCTTTTCAGTCAATATCGATCGGTATTGATGTGTATTGGTCGGTACGAGGTTTTTAATATTTTAAACCGGTTTTATTTTTATTGGATTAATTGTTTTTTTCATAATTACATGTAAAAAGAAATATAATCATTTAATTATAATAAATTTAAGATTTATAATTTCTAAACATATGGGTATATTTGCATCATTTATTACGTATAAAAATATATGAAAAATAATGATAAATTCAAAACGGTACTTTGGAACACACCGGTACCGGTATGTACGTATTGAAGAAAAACAACATGTCCATCGATACGATATTCCTTACTTTGGGTAAGACGCGTTACACTCCCAATAAAGAAATATTGTAAGTTTTAGACCGGGATTTTATAATGTAGACCGAGTACTATAAGGACTATGTAAACGATCTTATCAACCCAGTTCACTCCATTATGACATTATGAACCTTGAACGCTGTTTAAGAGACATGATGTCTCGTCCCTCTAAACCAACCGGTAGTTGGTACACTCTATTGGTAATTAACAAACAATTCAAATTGTTTTCTGGCAAGGTGATGCTTAATATAATTAAGACCTTGTTTGATAATTTTTTGGTATAATCATATTTATCCAATTTATTGATTAATTAATTTAGACTGAGTAATACATAAGTTCATTGTAAGGTGATTCTTTCAATCAAATTTATTTAATTCACAATGCTAATATTTGAACCTCTAACTTTATATACAAAACCTAGCCTCTCATCCTTTGATATGATGGAATGGAAATTGAAAATGTATAAAATTTGGAAAAAAAAACAAGAAAATTGAAATTTATAAAGGCCTACTTGGCAATTAACGGATAGCTGATAGCGGATTACATTAGCTGATAGTTGATTGTATTAGTTGATTCGACTAGCAGATTGTATCAGCTGATTGTATAAAAGTGTTTGGTAAAATTAACTGATAGATGATAGTTGTTTGATTATTTAAACAATCAAAATGACATATAAGGACATGATTGTATTCGATACTTGTTTGAATAGTTTATTAATTATCAATATGTTTTATCAAAGAAGTTATCAATATTTTGTATCTATTAATATTAATTAGATTATGAAATTTTTTAATGTAACATTACTAAGCATATTTGAAGGATATATATTAATTTTTTTATTTATATAATTATTTTTAATACAATTTTATTAATTATTAAATTTAAATAAAAATATAAATAGGTGAGAGTAAAAAATAAAAAGTATTAGTTTACAAATGTCACAATATAAATACACAAGGGCGAAGGATTAAAATAGAAAATGTTAAATTTATATTATTTGGAGATTTTCAATAATTATTAAGGGTAAAATGGTCTTTATATCTTAATGTCAAAACCTCTAATTTCAAAAAGCTCCTATTAGCAGCTTTTTCAAAATTAGAGGTTTCACCCCAATTCATTATTTTAATCTGTTATTCACCAAACATCCAAGTTAGCGAATTTGACCGGTCAAACCTCTAATTTTAGCTCAAACTTCTAATTTTGGCTCAAACCGCTGTTTACCAAACAAGGCCAAAATATTTTTGTTTAGAGCTCTAACGATCAACTGAAATACCCAAGAAGGGGTGAATTGGATTCTTGCTTTGATGAATGAAAAGCTAAGCAATAAAAGTTGGAACACAATGATTTATAGTGGTTCAACTTTTAAACCAAGTCTACCTCCACTACCTTAGCTATCCACACTAAGAATTTTCCACAAATTTACTAATTTGTCTTTTCTTTTTCCGGACACAAGGAGACAACCCTTACAATCAAGACTTATACCCCAAAGTCTTGAAGAACACCCTCTTACAAAGAGAAAACAAATTGGCAAACAAGGAAAACCTCTCTAGGCAAATGTGTTGGCAATTTAAGCACTTATCCAAATCCTAACACTTGAGCAAATATAACAATTAAGCTCACAAGTGTGTTCTACAAAGAGCACTAAACTCTTTCTCTATCATTGAATGTTGGTAGTTGATTTCTTATTTTTCCATGGATGCTTGGGGCTTGCTTTTAATCCCTTTAAGGAATTTGTGGCCGTTACTAGCCGTTAGGATTGATTTGGAGCCGTTAGAGACTTTAAGTCATAAATGCAATTTTGGTGCATGGCGTATCAGTACGCGACCACTATCGGTACACTTGCTTTAAATTGAAAGAGCCGTTGGGCATTTATTACAATGGGTATTGGTACACTATACAAGTGTATCGGTACTCCCCTTGTGTATCGGTACGGCTTCAGCAGTACCGATACTCTATTTGGCTACTAAAATTTGGAGTTTTAGGGAAACAAAAGGGCGTATCGATATGGGTAAAATGGGTACCGATACGGCTAACTGGGTATCGATACACTAAAGACTGTATCGGTACACAGAGCCTATTTTTTACTTTTGGGTTATTTTGAAAGCATTTAAACAAGTCAAAAACCTTTCAAACATATATTTTTTCAAGTGAATGGACTTTTGAAATATTTTTTCAAATTTTTTTAAGTCCAAAAATATTTTTCATTTAAGCTATATCAAAATCAAATATTTCAACAATCTTCCCTTCCTATTGGAATGTTAGAAAGAAAAGATGAAAAATAAAGAAAAATCAATTTTCTTTTTTGTTAAATTCCAGTTTTGATCACTATAAGATATTGAACTTTAAGATTTAAATATAAATTTTCCACTTTAATTGCATATAATTTGATTTTTTAGTATTAATTTTATGTTTTAATCTAAATTACTAATACCATTAAAACTGTTACATATATCAAAGGAAAATATTAATAATACACATAATCAAGAACGGAACTATATGGGGTGGGGGTAATTTTTTTAAAAAAAATTTACTTTTGTCCTTTTATATAATTTTTTTAAAATTAATTTAATTATGAATTTACCCCCTACTTTCAAATAGTTAATCCAACGTACCAATTGCAATGATCAAATTTGGTGTTTGACCTCAAATAACGAGACTTATATCCATGACTATTGAGATTTTTATAAACATTCTTTCTAGGGTCAGACTGTAATTTGATTTCAAATCAAGATTTTATATCCTCCTTTACAGGCAATATTGGTTGAATACTCTCTTTTAGGGAAAAATTTGGAAAAACACTTCCCTTTGAAAATCATTTGGAAAAATACCCCCATTCGGTACACGTAGGAACGACTCGCATTCCAGAAGGCGCGAATTAAGGACTCGGATACGCGGGACGCGAGTTGCTTGTGATGTGGCATGTCTTATCCGGTGGCATCTTTTAAATATTCAATTCAAAGAACTCGCGCATAACAGGACGCGAGTTCAGCGAGATATTAGACGAAACGGCGGGAATTTATCGTAGTAAAATATGAACGGTTGAAAAATAAATGGCCACGTTGAAAATACAAAAGACTTGCACTGCACGAAATGCGTGTTCCTGGGTAATTACTGAATCCGCGTTTTACAGGATGCGAGTTTTCTTAATTACTCGCATTTGAACCGGTGCGAGTCCTGCTATAAATTGACCCCTACCCACCCCTTTATTCACACAAAAAATTTATCTTTCAATTCCCTCTCTAGTAATTTTTTCATGAAAATATCTCGGTTAATATCTCGAGTTTGAAGTAATGGCGGGGTTGATAAGGTTAGATGAGAAACATGTTTTCGATTATTGATGGAGAAATGTAAGTTTTATTTATTTTAAATTAGTAATTTCAGTTTTTATTTTGTTATATTTTATTAAAAAAACTGTATAGTAGTTTGAAATTGAAATTCATTTATGGTTGTTTAATTTTTTTAGGATGGGATGGAACGTCGCCTGGAGTTTTTTACAACTGGATGACGACTGGACCCCGCGTATGGAAGATTATATCTCGAGGGCCAGAGTTCTGCACGTATCGAAAATCATTAGAGGTGTGAAATTAGAAGTTGAATTGATCAACGTGCTTGTAGAGAGGTGGAGGCCGGAGACACACACATTTTACCTTCTGTGCAGTGAGGCGGCTATAACCTTGGAGGACGTGTCGTATATTCTCGGTTTTTTAGTTGACAGAGAAGCTATTAGCGGTCACAGTAGTGGTGACTGGCGTGGCCTATGTTTTGAGTTGTTAGGGGCGGCGCCAGACAGGATGGATGGTGGCTCTGTGCTTTTGAGGTGGTTGCGGGAAAATTATAGCCATTTACCGGATGATGCGAACGAAGAAGTAAAGTTGGTAAAGAATATTATTTTTTGTGAATTTTAATGAAATAATTAAATTTTAATATGTTAATATATTTTTTTTCTATTGTAGTCATATGCTCACACTCATATTCTACAAATAATCGGTGGGATATTGGTGCCCGACAAATCCCGCAATAAAGTACACATGTTGTGGTTGCGGCATTTGCAGGATTTTGATGATGCTGGTAGATTGAGCTGGGGATCGGCTGTACTGGCATTTCTCTTTAGGGAGATGTGCAAGATCACCAATCCAAAGAAGCACGACATTGGAGGTTGTCTTCTGTTGCTGCAATATTAGGCGTGGTTCAGAATGCAATTTTTACGCCCTGAACTAAGCGTGTCGAGTCCATATATTTTTCCACTATGCCGGAGGTAAGCAAAAAAAGTAAATATATTTTTTTAAAAAAGTAAATATTTTTTAATAGTTGTTTTTTAATATTAAAGTTGTGTTTGTTGTTATGTAGGTGGAGCGGGAATTTAAGTCATGTTGGTCTGGCCAAATGTCTGAAGGCTATAAGACAGGATATTGAGAATTAATCCAGGAATCAGGTAAATATTTGGAGTTTGAATTTAATATTGAATTTGATGTATTTATTTAAAACAAATTTTAATAATTTCAGTTATAATTGTATATTATACAGTTTTTGTGGACACCGTACGCGGATCCGAGTATCCACGAATGCCTACCAAAATTTTCAGTCGGGAAAAAGATTGCTTGGACGACTAAGATACCTCTCATCTTCTACGCTATAGTTGAGTGGCATATGAGAGATTGCGTCTTAAGACAGTTTGGTTGTGTCCAAAGAATCCAGGAGAACCCTCCAAATTTTGACGAATTACATAAGCTCACTCGACAAGGGAAGCTCGAGGTAAAATAATTTTAATTGGTTTAATGTTTTATCAATTTGAACGTAGTTTATATTTATAAAGAAAAATAAAAATTTTGATATTGCATGGTAGGTGTATTGGTCGATGAGGCACATAGAGTGGGTTGCTCAGTGGAGGGAAAGAGATCTTCCGTGACGGCAGCCCATTCGTGAGTACATAATGTTTGATACAATGGTCAGCCACAATTACTTTGTGCAGTACTTGGTGAATGGGAAGTCAAATCTTTTGACTCTAGAGGAGCAAGCGGTCGTCGTTGAGAGTGTGCAACACAACTGCCCTCGGACTGAACGTACGAGGGGAGCACGTACGACTTTTGACACTGCTTCACCGTCGAGGAAGAGAAATGTTTCTGCCTCCTCAACATCGGCACCATCGTAGGCCACCCAACCGATCTGACCACAGGCTTTTACCCACTCGATGCACTCGTCATTTCATCTATCGCCGAGTCTGACAGAAGGTTTTTTCACGCCTGTTGTGGGCAACCCTTACGATTCATTTTTGGCCCTGATGAGTGGGACACCAAATGTTCCTAAAGCTTTCGTACCTTTGTATCCGTTTCAACCGCTGGCAATCATTTTGGGCCCGGGTTTGTTCAGCAAACACCGCCGCAGTCCCTGTTCTTTAAAAGTAGGCCAGGTGGAACGAGTGGAACTACTGGAGATGGAACCGAGAATGAGGACAATGATGATGACGATGATGGGCAGTAAGTTGAGCCCTTTCGTCGTTGACGCAATCCCGATAGACCTCGGCGTCCACCAGGTTGTGTTACCGGTGGACATAGACATAAACATCAGTATTTATATTTTTCCTTTATTTAATAATTTTAGTTGTACATTGTTGTTATTTTCAAATGAAATATTTCTTTTAGTTTATAATTATTTTTGAATATTAAATATTTCACATTTATTTTTTCTGAACGATTTTGATGAAATAGTTCTGCCAAACTCATCGCTTACAAACGTGAACGGGTAACGAAATTAATGTTACACGTTGATGATGTTGCCTTCTTTATATTCAATATACAAAGCTGGTAAAACTCGTGTCCTGGAAAATGTGAATCTTAAACTCGCATCCTGGAAAATACCTTTTCAGGACATTCACGCAATGCGTTAAGGCTTTATGCCACTTCAAGCCGATGCTACAGCTCGACGACACATTCTTGTATGGCATATATACCAAGATCCTTCTACTGGTAGTTGCACAAGACGGTAATAGAAAATGCATTCTTGTAGCGTTTACAATCGTTGAAAAAGAAGATATCCCTTCGTGGACGTTTTTTTACCAACCTGCGCACACATGTCTTACGCCGGGTTCTATGGTCAAGAGAAGACGGGATATGTATTATTTCAGACAGATGCGTAAGGATATGTGGACTAATCCAACGTTAGGGCCAGTCTTGGGAACCTTCGTATATTTATCATCGGTATTGTCTACGACACATTGCTACCAATTACTACCAGAGATATAAGAATGATGATGAGCGTATAATGGTTTTTCGCATGGGTACGCCTTTCACTCTCAAAATTATTAATTAATATGACTTTTACTATTATTTCTCGTTAACTATTCTGTCTTTTATTGAATAGGCAACGCACACCTAGTAGATCTGGTTCAAGAGCTGCTAGAAGAGTTGAGAGGTAGAAATTTAGCTGGATATAACTATCTTGTTGATATCCCGATGGAGAAATGGCTGCGATTTTATGATGAAGGTTGTCGATATGGTCACATGACAACAAATTTGGCTGAGGCGATCAATTCGTCTCTGAAGAGAAAGCGTCATTTACCTATCGCATTCGTTGTCAAGGCGACATATTATCGACTTGCTACACTTTTTGCAAACCTCAGAAAACAGACAACAAATTGGATGGCAGGTGGCCACACCTATCCAAATCTCCAGTAAAAATTTCAAATATATCGTATGCACGTAAACGCAATGGTGCAACATGATTCTCTTATCACGAACATCGCTTTATGGTTTCTGAATCTTCCCGACCACTTGAAGAAATATCACAGAACAATTACGTTGTCAATCTAAAAGACAAAATATGCGATTGCGGCGTCTTCCAGACATTTAAGTACCCAAGTGTGCACGTCTTTGCTGTATGTGCATCCGTTCATTTCGACGCAATAACACTCGTTAATCATGTATACCAACTTGAAAACGTATTCAAGGTATACCAATTCAAGTTTCCTCCAATCGAAAATGAATGTGATCGTGATGTGGTTGACGGTGAACCTAAGATACGGCCAGATGAATCCCTATGACGCAACAAAAAAGATCGCCCAAAGTCAACTAGGATTCACTGTGCTGAGGATATGGTTCCTCGAGAACGGACTAGACAACCTAAGCTGTGCAGTAATTGTAGGAACCCTGGACACGACATCATAAAATGTCCTTATAGGACCCGCCCTCGATTCAACTAATTGTACTTCTAAGTGTGTTGTTTTATTCCTAATTATCATAAACAACCTTCCAACCTACGCTTTCTTGTTTTCATAACATTTTAACGCAATTTCTACAGCTTTTACACTCCGACTAAAACATGACTATCGACCCATGTTTCCATGTTCTTCATGCAAAGAAACATGGCAATATAGCGTTTTTAACGCGGTTTCTACAACATTTACAATGCATTATACGCGTCGATTTTCATACCATTTTCAAGAGATGTATAAGTAGTATGCTGTAAAAGTACAAACCTATGAAAATTTATTCCCCAACACCATGCAAATTCACCGTAAACATGCCTATCGAGCCCTGTTTAAACAACTGCAATGCACAAAACTCACATCCTGTGGGCTGCGAGTTCAATTTGAAAATATATCGTCGATTCGTTTGAAAATAACGTCGAATGGTTTAAAAATCACGCTGAACTCGCATCCTGTGGGCTGCGAGTTGGTTTTATTTCTTAAAATAATCGAATGACGTATATTATAATCCACATCGGACAGAACTCGTGTTCTACGAAATGCGAGTTCGGAAAACGCGTCTGACAGAGCGCGAGTAGTACCTACTTGGACCGAAAGGGAGTATTTTTCCAAATCTTGTTTTGGGGGAGTGTTTTTCCAAAAAAAAAATCCCAAAAGAGAATATTTGGCCAATAACGCCGCCTTTACATACA
Organism: Hibiscus mutabilis; assembly: GCA_019671005.1. Taxonomy (NCBI): domain Eukaryota; kingdom Viridiplantae; phylum Streptophyta; class Magnoliopsida; order Malvales; family Malvaceae; genus Hibiscus; species Hibiscus mutabilis. The sequence goes on from CM033736.1 coordinate 45,508,301, forward strand.
AAGGATAGAGCCAGAAATTAAAATCAAAGAGCAAAATACACTTAATAATAAAAGAGAAGGTAAAAAACAATTAAATTAAAATTTGAGGTTTTAATAAACAAAATTTTTATTAATATTTTTTAATGAAAAAATTTGGGACGTATAGAAGTGGATCCGTTCCTAATTGTATAATACTTTTACCTGTCAATGAAAATCCTGTCCCAGGGAAATATAACCGACAGAAGGTCATAAATGAAATAAATTGACCACAATTATAAAGGTTTGACCTTTGACCAGCTCTTGCTTGTAAACAATGGTCAACAATTATAAATACGTTTATTTATATATTAATAAACCATTTAAATAGTTTCTCAATATAAAAAACTCTTTTGTTAAACTTTCTGGTTAGAAAAAATTACTAATAAACATCCGACTAAAAAATATAAATAAAACGTTAATTATTTTCTTTTAATAATTTAACTGATATAACAGTTAATAAAATTAACATAATAACAAATTGGTCTTTAACTTTTATATTTTATTTTAATTTGATCTCAATTCTAAAAAATTAACCCTTAACATTTTAATTTTCTTTCAATCTTCCTCCGTTCTAAAAAACAGGCAGCCATTGAAGAAACAACCGATAATTAATTTTTTTTTTTTGGTTTATTCATTCCATTTCATCTCATCTCATCTCATCATCCCATCTATAACAAAAACTATGGTTATTCTAGAAGCAGGGATGGAACGACGATGATAGGAGGGGTAAATTTCCCCAACTTTAATGGTTAACTACATTTTAGGTCATTGATAGTTTTAAAGTTATTTTAATTAAGTCTCTGTCAGTTTTTTCAGTTTTAAAATTAATTAAATTAAGTATCAACCCCTAATTTTCTCAGTTTAATTACTTTTTAAAACCTTTAATTTTAAAATTAATGAAACCAAACCTTAACTTTTGAAAAAAAAAACTTATTTACATTTTAAGATCTCGATTGTTCTAAAATTAAACAATTTTTTTCCTGATTCAATCATAGCTCCATCCCTGTCTAGAAGGTAAGGGAGTGATTTCTGCAATGAGTAAACGTCTATTATTTCTTATAAAAACGGCGGTTTTTTACTGTCGAATTAGCTCAAAGAAGCTATGTTTGTTTTACGACCAGCATGTTCACTCGCCGAACCTGCAATCGTAAAAGCACGTCCAGTAACAAATCTGCGATAATTACAAAATCGAATCGATTCTGCCTAACACTCCCTCGGCCCATCTTTGAATTTAATTCGAAATTGATAATGTGATGCTTTGTCAAGAGGGTAAAAGTTGAAGGGGTAGAACTCAGAAACTATTTACGTAATTTAGCCTTTTTTATTTCATGAGTCGGTGTTGTGTGGGGTTGAGTAATTTATAAAAGCTTAAAGAAAAAATATGTGCTCAAAGTATACTTCTTTTGAACTTTAAGTACCTAAAGTAATTTTTTGTAAAAATAGGTGCCTAAAGTTTCCAAAATTAGAATTTTAGGTGCCCGACTGTTAAAAAAAGTAAAAAAAACGTTATTCATTTAAAACGCGACACGTGTTATTTTTATTTTCTTTAAATTATATTTTTTTAATAATTTAAAATTTTACAAAAAAATCTTAAATTTTTAAAATTTTCTAAAATAATCCCTAAATTCGAAATCCCCAAATCCTCACCGTTGCCGCCGCCGGCCCTACCCTTTCGGTCGTCGGGCCCAGCCAACCGTTTCCCCTCACCCCTCGTCGCCGAAAACTGACGAACGGTGTGCAAATCGAACGGTTATTTTACGTCGAACGTGAACCGTTCGATTCGCACACCGTTCGCCAATTTCCGACGACGGGGGTGAGGAGAAACAATCGGCTGAGCCTGGCGACCGAAAGGGTAGGGTCGGAGACAGTGGCCGGCGGCGACAACGGTAAAGATTTGGAAATTTCGAATTTAGGGGGTTTAGGGACTGATTTGAATGATTTTATAAATTTTAGGGTTTTTTAAAATTTTAATTTTAAATTTTTTTAAAAAATAATTAAAAAATTAATATTTTATGCCACGTATCGCGTTTTAATTGGCTAACGGTTTTTTTAACAGCCGGGCACCTAAAATTCTAACTTTAAAAACTTTATACACTTATTTTTACAAAAAAATATTTTATGCACTTAAAGTTTAAAAGAGATATTTTAGGCACTTAAAGTTCATTTAAGCCTTTATAAAACGTATATTTTTGTCTATCTCGTAGTTTGGAAACTTAGCCATCAAGTAACCCAGAGTCAAACTTTGTTTCTTAACATTTTCCACAGTTTCATGATCCTCGTGTTTACCTTTTTTTTAAACCACCGAACAATGTTATATGTACTCTCAAACAAACGTTTTTATTGTTTATTTATTTATTTACAAAAAAAATCCTCGGTCCCGGAAGAATAGCAGTCAACCAATTTACCGGGCAGGAGGATTCTGTTCTAAATAGTTTTAACCAACCAATCAACAGTTATATTACAATCCCGTTTAACAGCCGAGAAAATAAAAGATAAAAAAGAAAAAAAAACCCAAAATATCGTCTTCAATGGCGGCAGAATCCCACGCAAAAGGTGATTTGGAATTATGTCGAGCAATAATCCCAACGTTATCACATTCGACAATAACCTGAGTGTAACCGGCTTCAACCTCGGTGAGAGTGTCCAAACGAACATTAAAACGAAATTAAAAGTTATTTAAGAATTAAAATTGAGATTAATTTTAATTAAATATTTGGTTATAAATTCTTTTATCACTTTACACGTGATACATTTAATTTAGTGTCTCTATTTTAATTTTGTATAATTCAGTTTTTTATTTTTATAATATTATATAATTTATTATTGATTGAGAATATGTAATTGATTTTTCTAACACACAATTTGATATAATGTTTATATTACTCAGACTATTTTTCACTCATAAATAGTAGGATAATGAGTATTTAAGCATATTCGATTTCACGTCATCTTGTCTATTGTACCAACAATATGTCAATCGAGCTAAACTCAATTGACATGTAATTTAAATTTGGGTAAACTACAACGAGGTTCACTCATTTATGGTAATGTTACATTTGTGTCACCCTTCATATTTAAAAAATATATGTCACTTTGTGATTTAGATTAATTGGTGATTTCAAATGAATTACTCAAGTGTTAATGAGGGTATACAAGTGATCTGGAAGAAAAAATGACTAAGTTGATGTATTTTTTTAATATAAAGGGTGGCCCAAATGTAACCTTACCAATAATTGAGTAACCCAAGTGTAACCTTTAAGGGTGACCTAAATGTAACCTTACCTATAATTGAATGACTCAAATGTAACTTTTAATAATTGGGTGACCCAAATATAACATGACCCATAATTGAGTGACCTCTGTTGTAGTTTACCCTTGGAATTTTTACATGAATTTAACTTTGTAATTCAATAATATTTTAAAAAAATCTATATCATTATTTTAATAACTAGTGATCTTACTAATTTGATTCAATTATGGGCTGCATTTCATGGCCAACTGTTTACCTCTTAGTGAGAGCAACTGCGGCGAGGAGATTAATCATTGCTATCGGCGGTGGATACCTTGTCTCAAACAAAAAAAAAACTAAACTGAAAAGGTTAAATCTCAAAATCTTAACAAATAAAGGACCGAATTAATATATATATATGTGTGTGTGTGTGTGTGGAAGATATCTCATGCACTAGCAATGGAAACGAAAAAATTTCACAAACGCCTTAGTTTTAGGGTTTAGGGGTTTAAGTGTATGAGTTTAGAATTTAGGGTTTAGTTTTTAGGGTAATTTGGTTAGGGATTTAGGTTTTCACCTATAAACCGTAAATTTTAACCTATTAACCTAAACTTTAACCACGCCCCCTAAATTCAAAATTCTTACCCTTAAACATTAAACGCTAAACAAAATCTCTAAACCCTAAAACTAATACATTTGTAAAAACTATGTTTCCACTTGATGGAATAACCCTCATATATGCTCACCTTGTCCCATCTTGCATGAGTTCGAATCCCGATATAAGAATGTAATATCTCACTATTTAATTAAAAAATAACCCTCATATATATAACACATAAAAAGAGGTTACGTAGATAAACTGAATGAAAAGATGTAAAAAGGAAAATTAGAAGAGACGATTCAAAAAAATATATTATTAAAAATAATTATCATTAGATTAATGAGGTGAGACATTACATTTGTTAAGTGTGATAAAAAAATTTAACTCGGTGTTAAGAAGTTAAAAGAGTTATTTTTATGATAAATTTTGTAATATTCGATTTATAAACCATTTAATATATCGAATATAATTATGAATTATATTTTGATATACAAGTTGTGTAAAAAAATTTACACAAATTTTCATATTTAAACTATAAAATCTAAAATCTAAATTCCTAATCCTAAAACCCTACATCTTAAACTCTAAACCCTAAACTTTAAATTCTAACCATAAATTTTAAATTCTACAACCTACAACCTAAACCCATAAACTCTAATATAAACCCCTAATCCCTAAAATTAAAAGGATTGTATAAACTAAAGTTTACACAAACTTGTGTATCAAATTATTTTTTTATTATTATTATAGGTTATATTTTGATAGACAAGTTGTTTAAAAAATAGTTACTGAATCCTTTATATTTAAACTAGAAATTTTAAAACTTAAATACATAGTCCTAATACCTTAAAACTTAAACCTTAAATTTTAAACTCTAAATTATAATCATAAATATTAAATTTTACTCCCTATAACCTAAACTCTTAAACCCTAAATAATAATTTAAATCTACAGACCCTAAATTTAAAGATTCTTCTGTATTAAAGTATTTTTTAATTATTATTATTATTATGATGATGATGAAAAAGAGAGGAAGCGTGTATCGGAAGCAATCACCGGAACGGAGAGAATATACTAAACCCCGTAAAAGTGCATGTGGTTTGTCAGACTGATGAAAAAGGCAGCCGTTGGATTTGACATGTAGGATTTGAAGGGGTCAAAAGACACGTGTAATTGGATGGTAGGCCTGTCTGTCCCGACATCGGCCGTGATTCGAGGACCGTTTTGTAAAAAAAAAAAAATCATGGAGAAACTTGATTTCAGGTTGATTCATTTGATGTTTCATTTTTAATATAGGTAAAGTACAAAAATATCACTAAACTAACCCAAAAAATATAAAATGGTCACTAAATTTTTAAAAGTTACATAATGGGTATTATACTTTTGTTTTTGTTATAAAATGGTCACTGAATAATTAACTGTCGTTAAGTGAATGACATGACAATTACGAAAATTTAATTAATAACACATTTAATCCTTCATATTTACATATTCAATCAATTTAATCCTAATTTAAACCTCATTATTGATGTCTAAATTGATTGAATGTGTAAATATTGCGGATTAAGTGTGTTGTTATACTAATTTTCGTAACTGCCATATCACCCAGTTAACAACAGTTAATGGCTCAGTGACCATTTTGTAACAAAACTAAAGTTTAACGCTCACTATATAACTTTTGAAAATTTGATGACCATTTTGTATTTTTGGGGTAGCTTAGTGACCTTTTATGTACAATATCACGCGTGGGAAGAGGATGGGACATTAATCCCACATCGAAAAGAAAAATGGAGGTCTTGAGATGTATAAGCGGTGGCGCTGCACATCCTATCAGATATATCTTTTGAGAATAGGAGAAATTATATCATAGGTCCGGCTCGCCACGTCATTCATGGTCCCAACCAATAAAAAATATCAATTTCATTAAATTTTTACATGTCATCTTTTTACCAAGTGAATCTACACTTGAATTTACTGTAAATTAAATTAAAAATCACTTTTTACCAATTATAGATTCACTTAGTAAAAAGACAACATGTAAAAATTTAATGAAATTGATGTTTTTTATTGGTTGGGACCATGTATGACGTGGCGAGCCGGGCCTATGATATAATTTCTCTGAGAATAGGGTAATGGCCCCATGACAAGTGGTATCAGAGCGACCTTTTGACTGCCTGATTTCACGTCGAGCGCATGAATGGGGTAGGCAGGGTGGACAACCGTAACAATGGCCATCACGAGCGTGGTTGACTCGTGATGAGGGTGTCAAGAGGTTGAGTAGGGGAGAATATCACGCATGGGAAGAGGCGGGGATATTAATCTCACATCGGAAAGAAAAATTGAGGTCTTGAGATATATAAGCGGTGGCGTTGCACACCCTATCAAACATGTCTTTTGGGAAGAGGGTAATGACCCCGTGACAAAACCCTTTTAATATTAATAATTATATATTTTATAATTAAATTTAATATTTTATTTTATAAAATTTTAAAAAAATATTTTATAAAAATCTAGATTAAGTCTAATAAGCCGGATCAATAATCCGATTCATACACAGATTTAACTATACGTTTGAAATGACGATATATATTGTCTGCAAAGATAACTTGAAGAGGTACACAAAATGAAACAAAACAAATCTTCCTTCATTCTTAAAAAAATTATTTTTTTCCCTTTTTTGTTTCAAAACTTCTTTAACTTCATGGGTTTAATTTAAGTTTTCTCAAGGAATAGTTTGTGTGTGTATATATATATATACACAAACACATAACAAAATACTCTATAATTTGATAATGCAAATCTAGATAAAATAGTAATAGCATTAGCATACAATGGGTAAAGTACACAAATAGTCAATAAACTATCTCTAAAAATACAAAATGGTCACCAAACTTTCAAAAGTTACATAATGACCATTAAACTTAAGTTTTTGTTACAAAAATGGTCACTGAGCTCTTAACTGCCGCTAAATGGGTGACGTCGCAGTAATAAAAATTTGTATAATAGCACATTTAACCCTCCATATTTACACATTCAATCAATTTAAACATCAATAGTGAGGATTAAATTAAGATTAAATTGACTGAATGTGTAAATATGAAGGATTAAATATGTTACTATTCAAATTTTTGTAACTGTCACATTACCCACTTAACGACAGTTAACGGCTCAGTGAACATTTTGTAACAAAAACTAAAGTTTAATGGTCACTATGTAACTTTTGAAAGTTTAGTGATCATTTTATATTTTCAGGGATAGTTTAGTGACCATTTGTGTACTTTACCTTCAAACAATTATAGATTAGAAAAGAATCTATCAAATGGTTCCAATGAAATAGAGAGTGTTGTTATTTTTAGATGACTCAAACTTGAGCAATTTGTCTGCACGACGTGTGTATATTTATTACACTAAAATTTCATGAACTGTATAGTGTGATTAATGAACAAATACTATCTTATAATCACACTAGACCGTTAAAAAATTCCAATGAAATAAATTAAAATTTTCCAAAAAACAAGGCAATCCACAAGTTGCACACACTTAAATTGCATAATTCTATTATAATTAGCAACCTTGCTTCTTGTGGTAAATTACTAAATTTGTATTATCCATGAAAAGCAAAAATTGCTTTTACAATTGTGCGAAATGAATTTGCTCAACTGAGCTGTCTTATAAATCATGTCGACCACCCAAAAATGTAAAAGAATATATTTATACAACATCCAAAATATTAATATGGAAACTTAATTAAGAGTTAGTCCAAATCTATTAATTGATTGAACAATCCATCTAATTAAAGTATATTTTTGTTAAATGTTGATGGACAATATAAGTCTCAATAAATTAATGTGGTTCACTACTTTTAATTTGGACGAAGAATCAATGCAATTGTTGTAGAGAATTTAGACATGGTAAATATTTTGAAAGTAGACATATGTGCTACGGTTATGGGGAGGGGAAGAAAACCTGAGAGGCCTATTGAGAATGGTTAGGAGAGAGAGTAGGGTTTAAACCTTAGACAAGAGGTGTTAATGTCACATAATTATTAATTAATGAAGTGGTCGAATTATTCGTATTTCTTAAAATTTAGTGATAACAAATTTGTAAATAAAAATAATTACTATTTTGTATTAAATACAATAATAAAATATATTATATTTATAAATAAAAAATAATTGTTCGAATCTTGAAGCTCATATTGTTGAAAAGAATAATGAAAAATTCCAAGTATAGATAACAAAATAATATGAATGATAAAAGTAATAATTTCGTGAGGGTGATGAGTTGGATTCTCCGCTGACGCATAGATTATGTCAGCATTTCATAACGCGGTTATTTTCTTTTTATTCTCTTTTTCCAATTTTATATATAAAAAAAGGAAAAATAAACTTTTGTTTCATTTTGGCATTTCTTGTACGACAGGCATAAGAGTTCGATACGTTGACGTGGCAGCATTTCCCCTGTAATTTTTTACCACTCTATAATCTTCTTACGGTGACTAATTATATTAAATTCATATTTTTTTATAAAGAAAATGAGAGGGAAGATTGCTCAGAATTGATATTAAATTTTAATCTCAATTAGAATTAAAATTAAAACTTTTACTAGTTATTAAAATATATATCTTAACACTAACACAGAATATTATGATGGTAATTTTTTTAATAGTCTAAAAGTAATTATAAGGTAGTATCTATTTATACATATTCTTAATCATTTGATAATATACATATACTTTGTAGACAAAACGATTTAAATCCGTATCTTTTAGAATGAACATCATCCGCTTTTTTACTGTGACACTCGTTGGGTTCATAATGGTAATTATTTAACACTTTCATATAATATTTTGTTGAATTAGATTTTACAAATTTAATTTGCTCTTATTTGTTTGTATAATATATGAACGATAAAAATTATTTATAATACAACTTATTAAATATTGTTTAATTGACACTGTTGTTGTTATAATATATAAGAAGATGTAAGATCTAGCATATTTAAACGTTCAATATCTTTCGATTTATGGGTATGGAGGAATTGTATAGTATAATAAATGTTAAAACAACTATAATGTGGATCTGAACTAAATAAATCTCAAACTTAAACATAAATATTTTGATTTAATCACCGGCATGGACTAAGCCATGATTTTTAAAAAAATATATATAAAGAGCTAAAGATAAAAAAAATCCCCCCAATACCGGGGGTAACAACCCCTCCCGTACATAATATACCTCATTCTTTGACCATCAGTATCAAACTAGTTGACTGATTAACTCGGATCAGATATTATAAAGGTTTATATTGGAGCGATCAAAAACTAATATTTTTGCTTAAGGGAGGGTAAACATAAATATTTTTTATGTCAAATCGAATCAAAATTCAACCAAACTCGATACATATATAAATCCATTTACAAACATATAAATTCTCTAAAGTGAAATGCATCTCTTTCATTTGCCCCAAATAATTCGACAAGTTAGTAATTTAAAGGGCATAGAAGTCATTTCAAGTAAAACAATCAGGGAAAATCATTTAGTATTATTTATTTATTTAGAAATAAAAAGGCGAACCGGTAAAAGAAGTAAAAAAAGACGGGTCCCCGTCAACGCGTACAGAAAAGGTGGACCCAAAAGAGAGGGGGTGGTCCATAAGCAATAAATGCGTCCGTCACCGGCCTCCCCCATAATCGCCACGTATAGTACTCTCAATCAACCGGCTATTGCCGGTCAACCCCACTAAACTCAGCAGTTCTCCAAATTCCCAACCCCATGTCTTTTCACACTTCAAGCACCTCCCATTTTCTTACTCCTTTTTTTCTACTATATCTTTCTTCTTTTTATAAGATTAAAAAGTTCTCTTTTTTTTGGGTGTAATGCGAAGATAAAAACTTTGGGTTTCTTTTGTTTTTTTAAGAACATGGAGAATATGTGAAGTATATGGAGAACAAGAGAGAGAATCCCATGGCGAATTTCAGCTTTTCCGATGAGAATCCGGCGGTGGCAGCAGCGACTAGTTTCGGTGGTGGCATCTTTGACATGTCTGCATGTCATGGTATTAGTGGCGGAGATAACAAATGGGGGTCTTTAGGTTTCATGGACTTGCTCGGCATCAGTCAAGATTTCATTGCTCCTTCTTTATTCGATTCCTTTCAGCCTCCAGCACCACCACCGCCGCCGCCGCCGCCGCTGTCAACATCGTCTGAACTCCACCGACAACAACTACAAAGTCTTCCATCGCTGGCTTCCACCGTGCCGGAATCTTCAGAGGTTTTAACCAACCCAACAACACCGAACTCTTCCTCCTTCTCCTCTTCATCTAATGAAGCTGCAAACGATATTCATGAGCCAACCAAAGCTGGAGATAACGAAGAACAAGAAGAGGATCAGGACAAGACCAAGAAACAGTAAGCTTTCTTTGTTTCCCAACAATGTTTTCTAAGCTGTGTGTGTATATATTATATATATATATAACGGGGTTTTCTCATTTATGTTTTTGGGGTAGTGTGGGATATGAACTTTTTGGCTTGAGTTTGCTGATTTTTGAAGTAAAAAGCTTTTGAGTTATGCTTTTATGGGGTTTTAGGTTGAAACCCAAAAAGAAGAACCAAAAAAGGCAAAGGGAGCCGATAGTTGCTTTCATGACAAAGAGTGAAGTTGATCACTTAGATGATGGCTACCGTTGGAGAAAGTATGGGCAAAAAGCTGTGAAAAACAGCCCTTTTCCCAGGTATGTGTGTGTCTATATATATATATGTATGTATCTATATCAAAATCTAATCTAAATTCCCCTTTTTTGATGTGATCTGTCCACTGATGATTCCTTGCGTTCCCAAGAATTGAACTTTCATGTTCATACTAGTAGGCATTATGTTTGTAACATTCTTTCAATTTGCGCTTTGGGACAACAGGAGCTATTATCGTTGCACCAGTGCAGGATGTGGGGTGAAGAAGAGAGTCGAGAGATCGTCGGACGATCCGATGATCGTCGTGACGACTTACGAAGGGCAGCATACGCATACGTATCCAATAACTCCCCGCGGAGCCATCGGAATCGGCCTGGACCCCTCTGGTTTTAGTAATGTGCCTCAACCTCAGTATCTACATCAGCAGCAGCAGCAATTGCAACCCTACATATATAACTCATTGCCATCATTGAAAATTAGTACTACCACTGCAACTACTTTCCCTAATTTCCTTCAAGACAGACGTTTTAAGTTTAACACTCCTAGTTCTTCAGCTTCATTGCTTGCAGACCGTGGGCTTCTTCAAGATATTATTGTTCCAACACAAATGAGGAAAGAGGAAAAGGAAGATAAGATATTATAGTTTTTAATCATAATTTTAATGGTATGTAGTTTGCTAATCCTTTACTAACTCATCTATGGGGGATTTTATCTTTATATGAACAACCCCATTTATCCTTTTTATTCAAATCTATTAGTATCTGTGTAAAATCACTGGTGTTCTGCAGGTTGTTTGTTGTGGATATTCTTTGTATTTAGAAAGAAATGAGTAATGGAAACATTGGGTTTTGTTAATTTTTTGCTACACATCTTAGTCATTTTCTTCTTTCTTTCCTTTTCATTTGTGTGCATATTTTCAAGAGAGAGAACGTAGATGGGAAGGAGTGTTTAGGGTTAGGGTTTTTTTTCATGAGGAAAAGTCGTAATGAAGACTTGTTATTATACTATCGTGACTTTTTGTATGGGTCAAAACACTTGAGCTTCTAGAAAATGAAGAGAGAGAGAGAGGGCAGTGAAAACAATGTGTTAAAAGTTAAATGAGAGTTGAGATTCAATAATTGGTCGAGTGACCGTTGTCATGAATTTGGTTCTTGATATTTGTCTAAAAAATGTAATTATCTCTCTACTTGATAGTCTTTTCCTTTTTAGATTATAGCTTTTTCTTCCTTTTTAAGATATGGAGATTGGAGATGGAAGTCAATGAATAATGGAATGGAAACATATTACAACTGATTTTAATGGATCATTTGTTGGAAAAGCCCTAGATAACAATCTGCTCAAACAGGTTTAAGCAAATAGAATTATTCGGTTGTGATCAATAATGTGGGTAATAATAATATAAAGAATCAACAGACTCTCGTCGTCTAAATCAAGTTCGTGTTTGTGGTGTTGTTTTTTTTTTTTTGAATAAGGGAATCCTGAACTTAATGATTGCTCCTGCCGGGACAAGAACCTAAGACCTAAGGGGAGGAAAAAGAAGAAAATGAGGATGCTCTAGCCACTCCGCCATTGCAATCTCAGTTCGTGTTTGTGTTGGATGTTCGGTAGATGGAAAAAGATTTTGGTCCATTAATCTGTTTCTACGAGTCTAACCTCTAAACATGCTCAATTACTTGGCATGCAAGATATAATTAAAGGAGAGTTATTAAGAAGATTAACTCTAAGGAGAAATGGCCATCGCCGGTTGAAGTCTTGAGTCCTTGATTTTCCAGATTCGAGAATTCACACATATATGAGCTTTCGTCTTACCTTATGTGGATTTCTTTTTAGATGTCTCTAGTTCATATCAGGGTGTGTTTTAGGTCAAGGTCTATTTCAGTTCAGTTTTCAGTCTAAGCTATGTTACAATATTTTTTTTGCTCGGTAAAATTATTTTATTAACTAAGGTTAAATATACAACTTTAGACCTACATTATGTCCCTCATTAAAATCTTCTCTAATCTTAAATAGAGGAAAAGAGTACAACACAATCATATGTTATAATATTTATTTGATTATAGTTATCGAATTTATTGTTTATACTTTTGTAAATGTAGTTGTACTTTTTGTCTCCTAAAAAAGGAATAATTCTTATCATGTATAGACTGACATTTGCATATATTCAAAGGGATTTAAATTTGATACACATGTTGTGTAAAATAAAATTACACACGCCTGCTTATTTATACTATAAATCAAAATTAAACCTAAATCCTAAAAAAATAAAACCCAAACTCTAAACTTTAAACCCTAAAGTCTAAACATTAACCTTACATTCTAAACCTTACAACTCAAACCCCTAAACTAAACCCCTAACTCCTAAAATTAGAAGGCTTGTGTAAACTAAAATTTATACAACTTGTGTATTGAAGTTTTTCTAATATTCAAAGTCTCAGTGTATGCACACTAGAATTTCATAAATGGAACTAAACAAAAGGGAAGTCTTTTTTAAATCACTAAATATATAGCGCATGCAGTAAACTATTTAAGATCCTCCTCCCATTCATTATCTCATGTGATGTCCATGTGAAGATGTAAGAATAGAAGTAAGGCGCATGAGAGAATAATTAAAATCACCAACAACTAGTTAATATAGATATATGAGGCATTGGATTCCTTAAACAAAATCAAGGACCCGAATTCTGATATTGTGAATAGAGTAACTGGGTTGAGACGGTTGCCCCATAATGAATTTATGTAGTACTCAATTCAGATTTGTCAAGCCAGCTGGACAATTTGGGAAATTTTAATTAATGTTTTTTTTATAACTACCGTTATCTAATTCATTAGTTGACAAATCTGAATTGAGTACTACATAAATTCATTATGGGGCAACCGTCTCAACCCAGGAAAAAATATTATATAGTCTCGGGTTATTACGTCATCCGTTGTCTCATCTACTAAAAATCAACCAACTATTTTTTATATTTTTCATATATTTTTTCCAAGGATGAATATTTACTTTTTTTGCTATGTAAACAGGTAGTGGGTGGTTACATAGTAATTAAGTTGGTTATTTTTAGTAGATGAGGACCGTGAATGATGTGGTGAGCCGAGTCTATATAATAATTTCTCTTAATTTTTTTAGGGTTAGAATTCTAAAGCACGTGCATGAAAAGAATGAGTACATGCCCATTGTCAGCAGAAGTTGGCCCCTCCAAAGCATGGGTTAGTCCATGGGTTTACCTAATGTCCCAAAGAAGAAAGGGCTAAAGAAAATTTTAACTCTGATATTTTAGAAATGACATTATAAGTTTCTACTTTAAACATCCTTTTAGCTTATCTCCGTTGTGACCTCTTTCATTTTTCTAATTTAACCACTAACCAAATTAAACTAATTAATAAGGAAGGGGAATAAAAGGCTAATCAACATGCATTTGAGGTGGATGTGTAATAATAATAATAATAATGATAGATAGATAGATAGATAGATAGATAGAAACGATCATTTGCTTCAAACCCGATGAATTTCGACCAAAAACACGACCCATGACCATTCCTAATTACATATAAGGTTGAAAAGAAAATCTTGTGATGAAAATATTAGAAATAAAGTGAATGTTTTGAGTTTTGAGGAGTAGGAAGATTCTGTAAAAGAAAAGGTGGCCCCTGTCTAAGACTTGATGGCCATGGCCATGGCCATGGGCTGTTCTGTGTGCTACTCAGTTGGGAACAACGCCAGTGCTGATTTGGACCGAAATTGGGCCATAGCTAACAGTAGATTCCCTTTAGCTTTTCACTTAACCGTTTCAAACCATTATAAAACTGGGGCCGAATTCCAGTGCTTTTTGGTGTGTGTTTTTAATAAAATACATCAAAATCGTAACAGAAGGTCACTTTTCTTTTAAAACAATAATTTACTTATTCTATTAAAATTTTGTGATAAATAAACCATTTTGCCATTTAGATTTATTATAATAATAATTTTAGTCCACTAAAACTTATACATTGTATATTAATTTGTTCATAATTCAATAAATTAATCTTTCATATTTAAAAATTTCATTGGTGATATGATTGTGCCTACTAGAAGACGACATTAAAGTCATAATAAGTTTGTTCTATTTGTTTATCAGTTGTCTAGTTATGAAGTGGTTGTATTTGTCGAGCTATCACATCTGTCGATTATCGAGATGAGAGACAATTCCATGGAGTGTAACAAGTGATCGAAGGGTGTCAAGAGAATTCAATGTTAAAATTTTTAAATATAAATGATTAAATTTATTATTTTTTAATAATTATGACCGAATTAGTGGAATATACAAAATTTAAGGACAAACTGGTAGTATACCATACCGTGTTTGAGTTTTAACTAAAGAGTGAGTTGTTTGTCACAAGTTTAAAATGCCAGTAACAGCAGGAAGCAGGCAATGGTTACCACACACTCAACTCTGACAAAGTAAATATTACATATATTTCAGCTACTATTACACATCTGATCTGGATGGCATTTTAACTGCATGCATGGCGTCGCCATCACTCTATTTCTTCTCCTTCAGGTCCCTGCAGATGGAAAGTACAGTCCCATTAAGGCAAACATTAATACAAGTTCAAAGCTGTTTATAAAAGTTGGTATTTATAGTAGGCATTTTCGGATTAAAACAATGGTCTAATCACCTCATTGAAGTCCCTCCGCCCTAAATTATTTCCTTCCACCGTCCCTCCGTGCTTTTATTTTATTTTAATTGGGTCCAAAGACTAATGGTGTAATTCCTCATTTCGTCCCTGCCCTTTCATTTCTGTTTAATTTAATATTTATTTATTATTTATGCCTTTTAATTTGCTGCACTTATTTACATGCCTTTTTATTTTATTCTAATTATATGATCATCATTGATTTGTGCCTTTCTATCTCTTTTTTATTTTATTCTCGTTTTGTTTACAGGTGTATGAATATTGTCAAGTGATTTAGAATATATATAAACATATACTATATTGTAATCACCTTTAGACTATTCAAAAAAAAATGTTTATATTTGGTAAAGCTTATTACTTTTGTCATCATTTATTTTATTAATATATATCGTATATATTGTGATATATATATTTATGGTACATATTATATAGTTTTTAAATGTATAGTATATACACGTTCTGCACTTATATGTATATATATTTATATAGTTTTGTTACATATTATTATATATTAATATAGTTATATATACTTTATTATTTTATATAATATATATTTATGGTATAGTTTCTTTTTATTTAATATATAAGTATTGTTACCATGATTATTTTACTTCACCTAAATTTATCCATTTTCTTATGAGTTTAGGTTTAAAATTTACTTTAATTATTACCATATTTTTTACCGTGACTTTTTTTACATTTTTCCTCATATATCTTGTCACGATGCCATTACCTTCTTTTCAAAAGACATATCTGATAGGATGTGCAGCGCCACCGTATTTATATCTCAAGACCTCTTTTTTTTCTTTCCGATGTGAGATTAATGACTCTGCCTCTTCTCAGGCCTGACATTCTCCCTCACTCAACCTTGTGACACTCTCGTCACGAGCTTCTACTCTCGTGATGGGCCACCTTATCACAGTTGTCCACCATGCTTACCCCACTTATAGGCGCTCGGCGTAAAATCGAACAGTCAAAGGGTCGCTCTGATACCACTTGTCACGGGATAATTACTCTCTTCCCAAAAAACAATATATATATTACTTTAATTTCATGCTACTAGTTTTAATAAAAAATAAGTATCATGTTATGTTATATATATTACATTGTTTCTTTCCTTTTACTATTTGTACCTATTGTTGGTAGTATATTTAAGTTTAGATTTTCACTATATTTTCGAAGTTATTTTTTCACCGCATACGTTTTTTAAATAAATACATGTAAGTATATTATATTGTTTATAAGTATATTTATACGTAGGTTTTCATCGAATCTTAATTTCATTTGGCATAATTGATTGAATATTGTATGTTTAATTTACTCTTTTGCCCTGATTTATTGTTTAGCCAGTTAATCACTTCAATTAAATTGTGCTGAATTATATTCGGTAAATTAAACAATGTGATGTCCTCCGCTGGTGCTAAACTTTGTTAGCGCCAAACGTGTTGGCAATAATTTTCGTTTACTTTCCAAATAGTGAGCCTTAAAATCAACCCACTTTTGTAAACCAAAATTAATTTAAATTTTACACGAACTTGTTAATTCCTACATTAAACCGAATTTTAACCGACTAAGTACCAATTTTTCAGAGCCACGGGGTGCCAATCTTTCTCCATGTGTAACCGACTTCCGAAGCCGGATTTTTGTTTTTCGCATACCAAAACGTTATTTTAGTAAAAATAAAATATTTTATTAAAATAACCTCGTTTCAGGTGTACCAATTTCACCTCAAAGAAAATTGGTGGCGACTCCCATATTTTTAGTCGAGCTTAATTCTTGTGCGAATCTGTGTTTGAAACTGGGCTTGTTGTGAAGCTTGCTGAGCAAGGTGTGACTGAGTTTGAGGTTGTTGACCCAATGCTTTCTGTTGTTGCTGCTCTTGTTCAAACAAAGTTAATTCTTCAGGCTTCTCCCACTGCATATAGATACAGAAACAGATTCATCAAAGTAATTAATTAAAAAAAATTCCCCATCAGTCACCTGGAGATCAAATAAATGTCTCACCTTGCTTTCACGCGTTAGACTGTTATGGTAGTATTTGAATCCGTCAGGTGAAGTATGCTCTGTCCAATGACATTCTACAGAAGCTACTGCTGGTGCCCTAGCGGCAGATGCAGATGAAGAAACATCTGTACCGAGAGTATTAGCAGGACCGCTGCTGGCAGTCTGTGGTGTCATCCCAGCCCACTGACAGTGCACCAAGCAAAACCCTCAGTATATAATTACAGTACAACTTTCACAAGCAGATGCCACTATAAAATAAATCTTTCAACAATTAGCATGATTTACCATGGGAAGATAGTGGCTCAGGTAATAACGATGTGCAAGGCATGTTGATATCAAGATGTCAGATACACATGGAAGAGAGTTACTATTTAAAACAATTAATTTTTTTATTGCAGAAGAAAATTTTTAGAAAATAACTTTTTCCGAAGAATTCTTTGAGCTGGAATTATGACATTGATCTTTTTCCCCCTAAAAATTTGATGAGGTAAGCCTCATTGCCTCGATTTACATTTGCATTATATTGTTATACCTCCTATGTGAACCTGACCATCATAGCCCAACATACCTGCTGTTTGGGAGCCTGTGAATTCTGCTGCAATGTCATATTTTGATTTGAAGGCTGCATCAGCTGCAATTGTTGTTGCAGCTGAGAAAATGCCTGCTGAGATGATTGAAAGCTTGCTTGCAGAGTTTGTGTTTGCTGAGACAGCATCTGCGCTAGCTGAGAAGGGGATTGCTGAAGTGGTTGAAGCAGTTGCTGCTGGGCAGGAGCAGGTAACTGTTGTTGATTTGGAGCAGTGGCCACAGAACTGGGTGGTAGGGCTGCAGCATACGAAGCATTCTGCTGAACCTGTGGCCGAGACACATGCAACTGGCCACTCAAACCAACTAAATGTTGTGAAGGATGTGCCCGACTGAATGGAATATGACTAGCAGTAGGGGGAACTTGAAGTTGACCAACATGCGCAGTTTGTGTCTGTGAGTATGATACAGGTGCTGAGGGGTGCAGTTGAAAAGGAGGTAGATTCTGAGGTGATTCACGGGTCTTCTGTAAAGGTGAAATCTGATTACCACCGGTTGGAACTTGGGAAGAAGGTTGATTAAATCCCTGAAATGAAACAAACCTAATTCAATCCAAAATGAAACATAGAGACTGCAAAAGCATAAAAAACACATACAATTTTCAGAATCCCATACTGAAGTAAATGAAGATGAAACAAGGCCAGGAAGAGAACCAACAGAAGAAAATGATCTCCCTAGTGTTTTTACAAGCATCGTAAGCGAGAGAATGCTTGAATATAATATTAAATTTAGTTGATAAATGATAACCTTTCGAAAGGCCAAGCATAAAGACCTAATAGGATAAAGATGAAGATGAGCATGACCACCAATTCATAGCTTTCAGGCTCCAATTGACAGCATTTAAATGTCAGTTCATCTAATTAGGTTTTTTGCGCTTCTTTATGAAAGAATCTTTGCTTTAATTGAAAGGAAAAACAAATTAACCACCTTAAATATAAAAAAACAAAAATTTAGAAACCAAACCTAAAGGGAGTTTCTTACAGCCAAAGGTATACTGTTCAAAATGTCAAAATACAATAATGACTTCAACATAACATCAATAAAATATGTTAACCACAAGCCACCAAGAAGAAATATTACTGATTATCAGTCCGTAGTAAAAATTAACCAAGTGCCATAGAAGTATTATTCTTACTGGATTTAAAGGTATTGCTGGTTCAGCAGACCTAGGTAGCAACTGGCTCCCCATACTCCGAATGCCAGGACTAGAAGTTGGTCCCATAGTATGTGGACTCATAGGGTGCCAAGCAGTAGGTTGAACACGATCCCCCATTGTGTCACTAAAGTTGGGTGCTGGTCTGTAATGAGTAAACATGAAAACAAAAATTCAGGCATATAGCCAAACAATATAAGGAGATAGGTTAAGGCTTGAAAGCATTAGAATTTGCTAGGGTACCTAGGCCTTGGTGCTTGGAGAGGACCAAAACCTGGACCTCCTAATGCTGATGCACCACCCCTGGAAACGAAGCAAATCAAAAAAATAGCGCACAACTTATTTAATCAATGTGTAACATAGGAAACATGCCAACAGATGAATGGACAAACAGATACACAACCAACTTTCATCCACAATGGAAGTAAAAAATGTCCTTCATCAAAAAGAACACATAGCAAACCATCAAATGCATAAAATGTCTTTTAAGGAAAACCTTGGGTCTCCAGCTCCTTGGCGAGGCCTCTTAGGATCAGCAAAACGGACAGTTAATGGTTGATCACAACCCTGAAATGTAGAAAACAAATAAAAATTGGCACTTCAATAATAATCAGTAAACAGAACATTAATAGAAAAATATAGATGCTTACTCTCATTGTATAAATTCCATTGAGAGCATCTATAGCTGCTAAAGCCATTTCTCTATCGGAGTATTTAACAAACCCACAGCCTTCAAAATGAAAACAATAATTATATGAAAGATGGTGGAAATGTAATGGAAGTAATTTCATGTAAACAACTAAGAACTGAACAGAAATTATAACAATGAAAAGACTTTGATACACAAGCTTGTGTTAGTTACATAAACTTATTAGATTTAGGGTTTAGGTTGTAGGGTTTAGAATTTAAGATTTAGGGTTAGAGTTCAGGTTTTAGGGTTAGCAATTTAGATGTTAAATTTAAAGAAGGGTTGTGCACTATTTTTTTATACAACTTGTATATCAAAATATAACCTTTATAGAAAAGATATAATTTTTATAAAATACTGTAACAAAAGAAACAATAATCGAAATAATTCATCAAATCCAAGGTCATTTAAGTATAGAACTCAAGGACACACCACGACTCTGCTTTAATTCATCACGCATGAGGTAAACATCTTCAACTCGGCCAAATTGAGAAAATACCTGCCAATGTAACAGAAATTAACATTTTGGTCAAATGTATAAAAAAGAAGAAAAAAGAGAAATGTAAAATTAGTTAAACAATGGCAATGTATATGAGTTCTGCATAACAAAAAGGAAAAAAAGACATTTAACAATTAAGGTGATCCTACGAAAGTTAGCAAAAAATCCTCACACCATAAAAACAAAAGCTTCAGAAATAGACAACATAATTATACAAATGAAATATTTGTATGACATACTTCATGAACATCCATTTCAGTAGCTTGTTTGTTCAGTGATCCAACAAACAATTTGTACTCAACTGCACCTGTCATCAAGGAAAAAGAGAATCTATCATAGAGAAATAAGAAAATATAAGGATAAAAAAATAAGCATGAACCATCATTGCATAATGAACAAAATCTCTACCCCCCCCCCCCAAAAAAAAAAATAAAATAAAATAAAAAATCAATCCACCACAACATCAAAAGGAGAAGGCACAGATATATTTTGAGATTTCTGTCAATTTGAAAGCCAACTTAAGTAAGCATGTAAATCTATCTCCCACTAATGCTTACACATGTAACCATAATGTTTCCAATCAATCTAACAAATCATGCACCTACTTGCATTATTTACTACTTAAAGTTCATTTTCTTCAACCTTTTGGAGTTTTAAGTTTCAACTATAAGACAGGGATTCAAATATAGACACAAATATGCTTGGATTGTTTAACACACGAGACAATGTGCATAAACGTCTGTGCTTTTGAAAAAGTGCCATTTGACAACTATGCCAGTATGAACAGAGGGATACACACTCCTCCATTCTGAAATTAAAGGGCATCAGAAAAAAATCATGGTAAGTAAGGGATCACTTAAACAAGGGCATGCAGCCCTAAATTCAAAAGCCTCATGCAAGTAGAAGTGATTGCCATGGATATTACATGCTTAAGGCTGAGAATTCAACGACAATAGTGCATGTAACAACCAAAAAGATCCTCTATTGACACATATTCCCACAAATTACATATCAAGCTTCAAAAGCCTACAAATATGTAAAACAATTACCAAGGCGTTCTCGCTCCCCATCAGCATATCTGACTTGGATAGGACCCACTCCCTGTGAATATGTGAATGAGAATGTACAATAATTCCAGTTGTAAGAGAACGTAAAACCATTTCAGAATATATACGTAAACAAAAGAAAACATAAGGGGCAAAAGGCCTCACCCCAGGCAGAGTATGTTGATTGTGTAAGGCTCTAATAGCCCTATCGGCTTCGTCTAAGGTTGCATATTTTATAAAACAACATCCTGCACAACCAGAGTTTCAATTCTGATTTTGTTAGATCACCTTGCACCCCCCAGAAATGGTGCTGATGTGAGGCACAAAAAAAAAGCAACCAAAAGATACATGTGTCATGTAATCAGGCTGTTAGAGTTGCATATAAATGTAACTAGAAAAATAAAGGGGTTCGGGGAGGGGAGGGGTAATCCAAAACATCCACATTACCATAAAATCCATTTTCATTTAGCACAACCCACACAAACAGATCATATGTCAACCGCTATATCAGAATGATCAGAAGAGAAAACACGTTCAACTAAATCGTTCATATCTCTGACAAGGCGGTGTACATGCCACAAATAACTTGATTTACAAAATACATCCCTTCCAGACAACTACTTAGTAGAAGATGGAAGAACTAGATAGTACTAACAAAAAAGTGGCAAGTCATCTGCCTGAGTTCTTTAAAATAAATGACTAAATCATAATTTGCTTAAAACATGCAACTAATCAACCAACAGTTTGCTACGTTCAAGAAAAAGACCCACAAGCACAATATTGCCAATCATCACAATTTAAATCCATGTATCAAACCAGACTAAAAGAAATACCCTGTCAGGAAAGTAGGGAGGCATAAAGAGAGAAGTGAAAAAGAAACAATAATTTCTTATAAGCTCGAAGCTGAACAGAATCAATTTTCCATGAAAATAATCACCACTGTGCAAACAGAACTTTTAGGGGTACATGTAGAGAGGTTATTACAAATCCTAAAGAAAAAAGGAAGCCAAGCACCCAGATGCCCCCTGGAGGGAGCTACACAGAAAATACATAAGAGTACTCAGATCTTAACGCTGCCTCTCCCAATCAGTCCAAAACAAATAACATAGAGTTGTCAGCAACGGGCTAGTGCGCACAGAGATGTTAGAACTCTACAAAAACAACTATTTGTCATTCACGTCAAAACTCATGACGATATGTCAAGTGGCATTATTTCTCTCCTAATGGGCCCCAAATATGATAATCAATGTGCATAGAACGTGGCGTAACAATATGTCAAGTGGCGTTATTCTCTCCCAATGGGCCCCAAAAAAGATAATCAATGTTCATAGCACGTTACAACATGTCAAGCGACATTAATTCTCTCCCAATGGGCCCCAAATAAGCTAATCAATGCGCATAGCACAAGCACCAAGCAGAACATAAATCTAGGATCCGATGACCCTAGAACCAAAGAGCAAGAATTTTAGGCCTCGTCCCCCTCCTCACTTTCATCCTATTCTATCCAAAACAAATCCAACAACATACATTTTTTAGCAATCTAGTTAAGCATATAACATACGAAGGCTAAGGACGCGAGTATATAAGAGATAACGAGCAGCAATAAGCTTGATGCGCAGATAAGACATGCACATCGTTTAAACTATTAACTCAATCAAGTATGGAAATAACAAATTTAACCTAGGTACCGTAGGTTTCATACGACAGAAATATTCATACCAAACAAAAGGAATCTGGGATTCCACCATCTACGCACACTTCTCACGAACCAAATTGATACATCAAACATAAATTCTAAATTGACAAGCACTAGAAGAAACCGAGTCCCAATTTCAATAATTCTACCCAAAAATCATAGTTGTATTGCTGCTTTGGAGTTGGAAATAAATCAAATTATGTAAACCATAGTACCATACCTATTAAAATTTCATCTAATCATCCAAGACAGAATCATTAAAGCACTCACTTCCCCAAGCATCAAAGAGTACATAGACCATAGTTCTCTCTGAATAGTGTACAACCACATCCGTCTTGACAACTAAACCAAAAATAAAAAAGGTACAAAACGATAAAATGGATTGAGAATCGCAGAGAAACATGGTTGAAAATACAATAAAGTGGAGAATCTAACAAGGAATTTTGATAAAATGTTGTCCTATACTGCAGTGTGTAGACACAAGCAGCAACAAAAATGTTTCACAAAGCCATCTGATAGAAGGGAACAACAATTTTAAGTAACTATGCTGCACAAATTCTATAATTTGATCCTCCATGTTGATTTAAATTCAAGCATTCCCCATGCCCATTAAAACATTCACATTCCACAGCAGCATCCAAGTCATGAAAAAGAAAACGAGTTTCCTCAAAATGAGAAATCTGTCAGCCCTCACGCTGGCACTACTGATGCAATTAACAATGAGAAGTATAAAAAGGGAACAACCAAGAATTTCCTATTGTAAACAACAAAGAGGAGTCTAACAACAAAGCCAGCCTGGAGCATAAACGCAAATTTGCCAAGTGAACAACCAATGCAATGAACTGATGCATCAGGTTGTAATCACAACATACAGCAGCAGCAACAACCAATTTCCTATTGTGGACGAGAAAATTCCCAAAGAATTTTTGGAATTATTATAAGCATACGAGTCGATGCAGAAAATGAGCTGACCACCAATATAAACTAGCCATCCAACCAATTATAGAAAATACTCAACCAACATGTCCCAATACACAGTCACCAATCAATTTCCTATTGTAGACAAGAAATTCCCAAAGAATTTTCAGCATTATTATAAGCATGCAAGTCGATGCAGAAAATGAGCTGAGCACCAATGTAGACTAGCCATCCAACCGATTATAGAAAATAATCCAATCAACATGCCCAAATACACATCAACCAATCAATTTCCATGAACATATTTCAATCCCAAAAAAGTACCACAAAGCATAGAACCAATGAACTTCGAACTCCATATTTAATAAACGTCCAACTTCAAATCCATCACTTAAAAATAAAACCAGTTCACATAAAAACCAACCCCATATAAAAGTAAGAAGTGCCAGATTCTCCAAGATAACAGTCAAGTACAGAAATCTTCCAACTAATAATATGTATGATATAAACCATTCAACACAACAATCACAGAATTTCTTTTTTATATATAATACAACAGTAACAGAAATAGACATTTCCAAGAAGACTAATTGTTGGCTATTGCCCTCACTACAGAATCCATTAAAAAACAGGTTCTGTCTGCAGTACATGTTCCCTACTTTTTTCTATACATAAACCAGGTTTTAGTGGGTTTACATTTCTCTCTTTTTTTGACAGGAGCAACAAAAGAAAAAGGTGGTAGCAACCAAAACTAACAAGCGCGAAACTCGTATCAAAAACAAACAGAGACGAAGATGAGCTTAAGTTCGCTCCTATCAGCCTCTCAGCAGACCTGAAATGAGATAGTTCAATAATAAATATCTAACAATGAAACAACATTTACACATACCTTGAGGTTGGCCTGTTCTTTTATCTTTTATTAAAGCAACCTCTATCACATCTCCATGTTGTTCAAATACGTGTCGAATCTGACAAAAGAGGAATAAAATCATTTGTGCAAGAAATATTACTACAAAAAGTCCAAAATTTAAAATACAATAATATTAGATGGTATCATGGTATTAATGCTTAAAGTGGTATTTATTCAATATATGGAATCGACATCCATCACATGAAGATAAGTGAATTAAATTACATATCTGATAGAGAAAGGAGAGTACAAGCAGGAGTATGATATTTCCAAAAGCATTATGCAGAAAATGAACTGACTTACATCCTCTTCTCCGGCTGTCTTTGGTACAGATCCCACAAAAAGTTTGGCAAAATTGCCCCCACTGCCAACACCACCAAATCGATCTTGACAAAGCAAAAATGAAAATAAAGGATAAGTCAATAAGATATGCAAGTAATGGTCAGGATACGGAATTATAATGTTCAAAACTCAAAAGTCAATAAAAGGAAGGCAAAATTCGAATATTAAAAGCAAAATTCAAGACAAAATAATCTGTAGATGAACCCATCCATGCAGCCAAGGAACAAAAAAATGAAGTAAATATCGAGCACTTGGTAAATTTATACTTCAAAATGAAAGTTCGCCAAAGAGAAGAAAAATATGAGGAAATATCCTAAGATCCTTTGAATAGACGAATTATTCAATTAGTGATAGCATCAAATGAGTGAGAAAAGTACAATTGAAAATATACATAATTACATATATATAATTTCCAATTGTAAGCAATAAAAACGAACATTTGTTGGGAGTTTCACCTCCACGGCCAGAAAAGGGAAAAGAGCGTTTCTGTCCCGTGTAAGTTTGTTGCACAGGATCCGGCGGAGGTTGTTGATAATTACCCTCGAAACCACCAGCCATAGGCCGAAACACTCCACATCCTCCGCCACCCGCGCCAACACCAACTGGACGAAAAGCTCCTCCTCCTCCAAAGTTGTTAGGGCTACGTCGATGTTGTAGATAGGGATCTTGTGTATCAATCTTGTCGTTGAAATCACTGGTGTTGTAGCGGCTCATAGGAGCGGCGTCGGAGACACGCGAGGGGGCTTGATAGTGATTGCTGTTATTGAAGTAAGAGTCCTGATTGTTGATGTTGTTGCCGTCGCCATAGCGGTCGCCTCTGTGCCTATCCAGCTTTGCTGAAAGTTTGAAGCCCTAAACTTGAACTTTGCAGAGAAAACAGAAACCAAACAAAGAATATATTACTAAGTAATCAAGTTGGAAGACGAAGAAGATTGATAGAGACCAAAACCAAGAAGGCAAAGTCAAAGGAGAATTTTGGTTAGAGTTTTCAAGGGGGCAGGGCAAGGGAAATTCTAACCTAGAGCGTTAAAATGAGGATGCATAGAAATATTTATAAAAATAATATGAATTTTTGTATCTCGTAAAGATTTTGTAAGTATATAAATTCTTATAAAAAGGTAAGTATTTATGTATATACCAAAATAAAAAAGGCAAAAGCTAAATCGGTTAACCGGTAGACTTAAAAATAGTATAAAAAATTGTGTACGTACATTTTTTCTTACCTTTTCTATAACAAATTATGTATATTCTGTAATAATTTTGTAGCTACTTAAATTTTTATAATTTTTGTAAGAAAAATGGATCTTGTAATCATTTTTGTGTGTATAGAAATGCTTACCATAAGTTAAGCTCATTTTGGTTTGGATGATCTCGGGTAAAGATTTCGGCACGTACCTTTTTTATTACCATTTCTGAAACAAATTATGTATATTCAATAATAATTTCTGTACCTACTGAAATTCTCATTGTTTTTGTAAGAAAATAGGTTTTCTTGTAGGCCATCTGTATGTACACAAATGCTTACCCTAAGTTGAGCTCTTTTTTGATTTTGGTGATTTCGGGTAAGGATTTCAGTACGTACATTTTTTATTATCGTTTCTGTAACAAATTATGTATATTCCGTAATAATTTCTGTACCTACTAAAATTCTCATCGTTCTTGTAAGAAAATAGGTTTTCTTGTAGCCCAATATGTATGTACACAAATGCTTACCCTAAGTTGAACTCCTTTTGATTTTGGTGATTTCGAGTAAGGATTTCGGTACGTACCTTTTTTATTACCATTTCAATAACAAATTTTGTATATTATGTAATAATTTCTGTACTTACTGAAATTATCATCTTTCATGTAAGAAAATGGGTTTTCTTGTATGTCAATCTGTGTGTACACAAATGCTTACCCTAAGTTGAGCTCCTTTCGGTTTTGGTGATCTCAAGTAAGGATTTCGGTACGTACGTTTTTTATTATCATTTCTGTAACAAACTATGTATATTATGTAATAATTTCTGTATCTACAGAAATTTTCATCTTTCATGTAAGAAAATACGTTTTCCTGTAGGCCAATTTGTATGTACACAAATGCTTACCCTAAGTTGAGCTCCTTTTGATTTTAGTGATCTCGGGTAAGGATTTCGGTACATACCTTTTTATTACCATTTTTGTAATAAATTATGTATAATATGTAATAATTTATGTACCTACTGAAATTCTCGTAGTTCTTGTAAGAAAATAGGCTTTCTTGTAGGTCAATCTGTATGTATAGAAATGCTTACCCCAAGTTGAGCTCTTTTTGGTTTTGGTTATCTCGGTTAAGGATTTCGGTACGTACGTTTTTTATAACCATTTCTGTAACAAACTATGTATATTCCGTAATAATTTTTGTACCTACTGAAATTATTATCGTTCTAGTGAGAGAATAAGTTTTCTTGTAGTCCAATCTGTATGTACACAAATGCTTACCCTAAGTTGAGTTCCTTTTAGTTTTGGTACCTTTTTTATTACCATTTCTGTAACAAATTATGTATAATATGTAACCCCCTAGACCGGCCTATGCGTAAAGTCCGAATCTAGAAGATCACACAACTTACCAAAGATTTTTCACATAAATGATTAAAGATTTAAAATCTTTAAAAATAATAGTTAATTCGAACATAAGTCAAATTAATTATCCAAAATAAACCATATTAAGTGTTATTACATCATAAACCTCATAGTGCAACATAATAAGACATATAGTAATAAAACATATGCCCATGTCACCATAACTGAGACAGTCTGGAAGATAGAAATATTACAACAAAGACGAGTAACAAATATGTCGATCCTCCAAGTGTCAGATCCGGTAGCATATCAAAAAAGTATCTGAAAAGAAAGGGTAGATGCATGAGCTAAGGGCTCAGTGTGTTCCAACACGTGCATACAGAAAAATATTTAATCAGTTCAGTTAATTTATAAAAAAATGTAACACCCTCAACGTATATTCGATATTCGAATACACATTAAAGATGTTACTAACTGATTTACACTGATTTTCAGACTTGTAAATTTTTTTATTGCAAAACTAATTTGATTAAACAACCCTTTTTTCGGCTTTCACTAAATTTATCTTTATCGGATACAATTTCTCTTTATATTTCTTAATCGGCTATCTATATGAATAATATTAACTCAAACTGATTCTTTTTTATCAGTCTAAAGTACTGACATGGGACCTTCCAGTAGGTCACCCATCTCATGCCCTGAGCACGCTTAACTATGCAGTTCAATCGAAATTCAATATCTTATACTGCATTTTTATTCGAATCAAGTATTTGCTTATCCCCTAATTGTTTGATAAAAAATAGATTGATATCCAATACCAGAAATCTAATTATACAGATCAACTTCCTGTAACCTGTACTACTTATCTGTGGAATAAAAACATTTAATGGTAAAAATATTCCATCAGATGCCTAATACTTTTCCTATTAGATTTCAACCAAACTTCGCAAGTACCCTATTTTGCTTACTCTCTGTCACACGATACTCTAAATTCTCAGAAATTCCATTCCTAGAATCCATAATTAAAGAAATCTTAACTTTTATATTTTGTCATTTTAGTCACTAAGTTAGCTTTTAAGCCCTTATCTTAATACTAAATGACTCTTAAACAACTTAGCAAATTTTGGGGTATTACAAAAAAATTAATTCAGTAAAAGCATGCTATAGGGCCTCCAAAGTTTTCATTTAAACCTAGCTACCATCCAACTGAACACTAATATAAAATTTCCCAATAACTGGATGCTAGTCATAGGCTCGAAGGCGAAGAAGGCCATTGGAGGCTGGTCCTAGGCCCGAAGGCGTATGAGGCCTAATTGGAGGCACAGTTGGATCAGGGTTGTACCTGAGGGTCTCCAATCATTCTCCCAGTAATCCCAATTAAAACAGTTTATGCAGAAACAGTGATATCGATAATCATTTTACGGTATACGTTTCAGTAATTGTAACCATAGAGCATGCTATCAAATCATACATACATGCATATAATATTTCAGGAAAACATATCAAGATCAGTTCAGAACATCATTTCAAGCTATTCATATAAAACGATAATTTAGCACACAAAGAACACATCTTAAAAGCTGGTGGGAAACTAATGAGCACCCTCATCGCTATGATCTGCAGCAGTGCTAGATCCTATGACATAACGAACTGGGGTTACTAAAAAGGAATAATGATAATTTCTGACTTAATAATTAGTCTATGAAATTTAAACATACTGGTAACAACAAAAGCAATGGGGGTGCTAATCGGGAAGAGCCAGGCTGAGCAGATGAAGGATTGAGCGTATTTCGAGTACTTTAAATAATGACATTTCATGTTAGAATCCTTAATTCAAAATTTGCTCTTAAATTGAATAATTTAAATACTTATGCATGATCGGATTTAATGTTGATTTTGAAGGCTTTCGAGTTAGAATTTCACAAAACGAGCTTCATAAATGAACTTAGGACGTTGATAAACGTAGAATAGCAGTTTTCAAAAAATTTGACTTTTTGGTCAAAGTCAACACTAACGTTAGCATTACTGACATCATTGGTCAATGGTTAAAGTCAACAGTCAAAGTCAACTAAGTTGACTCAGACGAGTTAACTCGGGTCGGTCGGTTCGGTTCGGGTCAAACGGGTTAGGTCGATTCGGTTCAGGTTAAACGAGTCGAGTCGGTTTGGTTCGGGTCAAACCAGGTTGTACTGAACTAGACCAGATAGGTTTACGGGTGAACCGGTCACGGCGGCCGAAAATTACCTTGTCCGACGCGTGGAGCTCACGCGCGGCCTTACATGGCAAAAAATGGCCCAAAATGCATGCTTTGGCCGAATTTCATACCCAAAACGCTTAATCGACCCAAAATCACTCAAAATCCACCAAAACTTACATATCTTACCCAAAACTGTCCGAACTCTAGCGAAGGTCTGAGCGGTATTGGTTGGATGATCGGGGCCACTAAGAAACTCGTCTCGAGACGGGGAAATCAATGGTGGCCACCAAACCACCAACGGATGAGTGCAGTGACCTAGATCGACGATAGACCAAAAGGGTCTTAACTTAGGTTCGTCGAACCTTCCCCCATGTTTTCCCGGTGAACGGCTTAGCGAACCGACGAGAAGTTAATGGGGGTTTTGATCGGAGCTCAATGGAGAGCAAGGTGGTGGTGGCGGCAAGGGCCACGGACAGACGGTGGACGCAAAAATGGACGGTGGTCGAGCGGAGTAAGCGAGGGAAAATTTTTGGGTAAAAATATGGAATTTGGTTCGAATGGATTTTTTAGAAGCTGAAGGGCCAACTGGTTTTTATTATTATTTGATAACCCTGCTCAAAACATTCAATTTAAATTTTTGGTAAACCCATCACTAAGAGCTATCTAACTCAGCTGGTTAGGTAATCGGCCTTGGCACCATTAGGTTGTAGGTTTGATTCCCACAACCAGCAATCTTTTTTTAACTTAGGTTGTTACAACTTTCCCCCTAACAAAAAATTCATCCTCAAAATTTACCTGGATTGAACATGTGCGAAAACTGCTCTTTCATAGATTTATCAGTCTCCCATGTGGCCTATGCGGGACTACGGTTACTCCATTGGAATTTAACCATATGAATACGTATGTTCCTTAGAACCTTTTCATCAAAATCTAGAATCTGTACAGACTCTTCCTCATACGATAAGTTTGGCCTCAGATCAACGTCTTGAACCTGAATAACATGACTCGGGTCTGGATGATACAGTCTCAATATAGATACATGAAATACATCGTGGATACAGCTAAGCTGGGGAGGCAACTCGAGCTGATAAGCAACATTCCAAACTCTTTTCAAAATACGGTACAACTCGATGAATCTCGGACTCAACTTTCCTTTGCGCCCAAATCTCAGAACTTTCTTCCACGGAAATACTTTTAAAAAGACATGATCACTAACCTCAAACTCGATATCTTTTCTTCTCCGATCAGTATAAGATTCTTGTCTATCAAAAGCCTCTTTCAGGCGATCTCAGATCAATCTGACGGTCTCCTCAGTCTCCTAAACCAACTCAGAGCCCAAATTTTTTCTATCATACAACTCTGTCCAACAGATAGGAGTACGACATTTGCGACCATACAGAGCCTTATATGGTGCCATGCGAATACTCGTCTGGTAGCTATTATTATATGCAAATTCTGCCAAGGGTAAGAAATCCTCCAAATTGCCACAAAAATCGATCACACAACCCCGCAACATATCTTCAAGAATCTGAATCACTTTCTTCGACTGACCATCGCTCTGAGGATGGAAGAACGTACTAAAATTCAGATGTATGCCCAAGGCCTCCTGTAAAGCTTGCCAAAATCAGAAGGTGAACCTCGGATCTCGATCGAAAATGATAAACATAGGTACGCCATGCAGTCTGACAAACTCTGAGATATACAACCTAGCCAGCTTCTCCAGTGAATAAGTAACTCGAACAGGAATAAAATGAGCAGGCTTGGTGAGTCGATCAACAACCACCCAGACCAGATTCTTTTTAGAGGGAGTCAGGGGCTATCAAGTAACAAAGTCTATCGTGATCCGTTCCCACTTCCACTCAGGAATCCTGATGGGCTGCAAAAAACTAGAAGGATGTTGATGTTCTGCCTTAACCTGCTGGCAAGTTAGACATCTTGACACATAATCCGAGATATCCTTCTTCATGCCAACCCAACTGTATCTCTACCTCAAATTCTGGTATATCTTATCGCCACAAGGATGCATAGCATACGGGCTATTGAGCCTCACTGAGAATGGCTTGCTTCGACTTGGTGTCGTCTAGTACACAGTAACGACCCTTGAAGCACAGAACCCCGTCCTGATCAAAAGCATAAACAGATGTACATCCCTGCTCGACCTGCTATATGACAGGAAGTAATGAACTGTCCAGAAGCTATTTGGCCTTGATTTCCTCGGCCAAGGTCGGCTTAACCTATAACTCATCCAATAAACTGCCATCATCAAACATACTCATCCTGGCAAACAATGACCTTAGATCTGAAATAGCCTTCCGACTCAAAACATCAGCAACCGTATTAGCTTTTCCCGGGTGGTACTCAATCTCACAGTCATAATCTTTAAGAAGCTCTAACCAACGCAACTGTCTTAGATTAAGCTCCTTTTGAGTAAGAAGATACTCCAGGCTCTTATGATCTGTATAGATGTAACACTTCTTCCCGTAGAGATAGTGTCTCCAAATTTTCAAGGCAAAAACTATAGCGGCCAACTTCAGATCATGTGTGAGATAATTACACTAGTGCGGCCTCAACTGGTGTGACGCATAAGCGATCACCTTTCTATCTTGCAACAGAACACAACCAAGCCCGGAATATGAGGCATCACTATAAATTGTAAAATCCTTCACTGACTCAGGTTGGGTCAAAATTGGAGCTTGTGTCAAGGCTGTCTTCAATTTCTCAAAACTCTCATGCTGAGCAGTAGTCCATATAAAGGGTACGTTCTTCCTCAGAAGGGCAGCAATGGTAAAGAAACCCTCAACAAAACGTTTGTAATACCCGGTTAAACCCAAGAAACTACAAATCTCAGAAACGTTCTTGGGTTGCTTTCAACTTACGATGGCCTCGATCTTGTTCAGATCAACTTGAATACCCCGAGATGATAACACATGACCAAGAAAAGTCACCTCATTCAACCAGAATTCACACTTACTCAACTTAGCATATAACTGATGCTCCCTAAGAGTCTACAGAACAATCTTCAGATGCTCAACATGCTTTGCCTCGTCTGAGAATAAACTAAAATGTCATCAATAAATACCACCACAAACTGATCTAAATAGGGCCAAAATACACGATTCATCAGATCCATAAAGGCAGTAGGAGTATTAGTCAAACCGAAAGGCATCATTAAAAACTCATAATGCCTGTATCTGGTGCAGATGGCCGTCTTCGCAATATTTGACCCCTTTGTCTTCAGCTGGTAGTACCCGGATTGAAGATCAATTTTTGAGAAAACAGAGGCTCCTCAGAATTGATCGAACAAATCATGAATCCTGATTAGGGGATATTTATTCTTTACGGTCAACTTGTTCAACTTTCGGTAATCAGTGGATAACCGTAGTGAATCATTATTCTTCTTAACGAACAGGATTGGAGCTCCCCAGGGTGAAGAGCTAGGTCGAATAAAACCTCGGCCGAGGAGCTCTTGCAACTGAACCTTCAACTCCTTAAGCTCCTTAGGAGCCATACGGTAGGGGTTTATGGAAACTGGCGCAGATCCTGAATAAGTCTCAATCTCAAACTCCACGTCTCTATCTGGTGGCAAACCATGTAACTCTTCAGAAAACACATCAGGAAACTCCTTTACTGTAGGTATTTCTTCAATCTTCGATAAAGACCCCTTTGTATTCAGAATACAAGCAATAAAGGTCTCGTACCCCTTTCGGAACATTTTATCAGCAGTTAGGGTAGATACCACATTGGATAGATACTCGCGTCTTTCTCCTACCAGAACCACTGTCATATCGTTAGAAGTCTTTAAAGTTGCTCTTTTAAGCTTACAGTACAGACTAACACGGTGCTCAATCAACCAATCCATACCCAGAATCAAATCAAATTCTTCTAACGGTAGCACCATCAAATCAGCTAGGAAGATTTCCCCTTGAACTTCAAGAGGGCATCACCGAAAAACTTTATTCACAACCACAGACTGACCCACAAGGCTCATGACGGTAACTGCACTCTTTGTGATCTCAACTAAAATATGAAGATCTTGGGACACGAATTTTAACACATAGGAATGGGTGGAGCCATTGTCAAGTAATGCAAAATATATAGCAGAAAAGATGGTAAAAATACATGCAATGACGTCGGGCTTATTTCTGTCATCACGACGCCGGGTAGCATAAACAAGCACATGCTGTCGAGCCTCAGACATAACTGGTTCTCCACTATACTATGATTTACCTCTGCTATCAGACCTAGCAGCAGACCCAGAAGCTCTACTCTGATGATGTCCCTTGATCGGAGTCTAAACGGATGTATGTGTGCGTATGGGGGTCTGGAGGAAAGCTCGAGCTACAAGAGGTGGATGAGGGCAATCCCTCCGAAAATAATCCTATGACCTACATTAGAAACAAGCACCCGACATCTTTCTATACCCCTTTCTATGCCAATTACCACAGTGCTCACAAAGA
Organism: Hibiscus mutabilis; assembly: GCA_019671005.1. NCBI lineage: Eukaryota > Viridiplantae > Streptophyta > Magnoliopsida > Malvales > Malvaceae > Hibiscus > Hibiscus mutabilis. The sequence goes on from CM033736.1 coordinate 45,542,547, forward strand.
TTAGGCTGCGAAGAACCTGACAAACCACCTCTACTAGCTGCAGGAGGCTGTGGGGATGTAAGCCTAAAACCTGAAGTACTCATTTGACGAGCTGTAGTATGAGCCTGCTTATCGGGGAGTACTGATGACTCAGAACCTGAAAGCCTTCTATACTGCTCACGATCTACTCTGCCATTACCAGCGATCATCAGCTTAACCTCCTTCAAATCTTTTCTCGCTCTACTACTTTATCAAATACCTCATCCTGAAAGGCGGTGACCTTCTCACACAAATCAAGCCTGAGACCAAGAGCGAACTTGTAACACTTTTCTTTCTCAGAGGTAACCAGATTTGAACCAAATCTCAAAAGCCTCAAAAACTCTGTCTCGTACTCAGGTATAGTCATATCTCTATGCGTCAGATTCTTGAACAACTCTTGCATCTTCTTTAAATATCGCTCTCCGATAAATTGACTCTTGAAACGTTCCTTGAAGAACTCTCAGGTCAAACGGGTAGTAGAGACTCTACTAATCACAGACTTCAACCAGGTGTGGGCATTCCCATAAAGCATAGAGACGGATCCCAAATACCGCCTGGATGAATCAAGTCCCAACTGATCTATGCGCCTCTCCAAGTCACTGAGCCACTCATCAGCCTTCGTTGGGGCACCTCCAGTAGCACCCTCAAATGTCCTGGCTCCATTCAGAATTAGAGTCTGTGATATGGGCACCTCAGGTGTGATGCCCATATCTCTAACCATACTCTGGATTAACTATAAGAACTGCCTACTAAGTGTCTTATCAATCACTATCGTCGGTTCAGAACTCGACGCTGATGCTCCTCTAACTGGAGTCGTCATATCAATACTAGAGACATGTGGTGGATCTACCGAGGTTGTAGGGGCTACAGGAGTAGGGGAATCTACAGGGGCCAGGAAGATCTACAACCACATCGTCTACTGAGTCGGTAAATCTAATAGATCGACCTTGCCCACAGGATGGTCGACGACCTCTACGAGTGCTCATAACAGATGATTTCAGGCTCTCTACACAAGGTAAAACTTTAGGTTTAGAACTAGCACTAGAGTACCGCACACATATAAACATATGAAACTTGGTGACATGGCCTTTTTTTAAACACATTCGTAAAACATCTTATAAAATTGTTCATTTAAGACCCATTCACGGTCTGAGGCTTTTAAAACCAAATGCTCTAATACCAACTAAATGTAACCCTCTAGACTGGCCTATGCATAAAGTCTGAATCTAAAAGATCACACTACTTACCAAAGATTTTTCACGTAAATGTTTAAATGTTTAAAGATTTAAAATCTTTAAAAATAATAGTTAATTTGAACATAAGTCAAATTAGTTATCCACAATAAACCATATTAAGTGTTATTGCATCATAAACCTCATAGGGCAACATAATAAGACATATAGTAACAAAGCATAAGCCCATGTCACCGTAATTGAGACAGTTTGGAAGATAGAAATATTACAACAAAGACGAGTACAAAATATGTCGATCTTCCAAGTGTCAGATCTGGTAGCCTATCCAAAAAGTATCTGAAAAGAAAGGGTTGATGCGTGAGCTAAGGGCTTAGTATTTTCCAACACGTGCATACAAAAAAATATTTAAACAGTTTAGTTAATTTATAAAAAAATTAATTTAGTAAAAACATGTTATAGGGCATCCAAAGTTTTCATTTAAACCTAGCTACCCTCCAACCGAACACCAATATAAAATTTCCCAATAACTGGATGCTAGTTCTAGGCCCAAAGGTGTAGGAGGCCTAACTGGAGGCATAGCTGAATTAGGGCTGTACCTGAGGATCTCTAATCACTCTCCCAGTAATCCCAATTAAAACAGTCTATGTAAAAACAATGATATCAATGATCATTTTAGGTATACGTTTCAGTAATTGTAACCAAGAGCATGTTATTAAATCATACATACATGCATATAATATTTTAGGAAAACATATCAAAATCTGTTCAGAAAATCATTTCAAACTATTCATATAAAGTGGTAATTTAGTACACAAGGAACACACCTTAAAAGTTGGTCGAAAACTAACGAGCACCCTCCTCGCTATGATCTACAACAGTGCTAGATCCTATGACATAACAAACTAGGGTTACTAAAAAGGAATAATGATAATTTCTGACTTAATAATTGGTCTATGAAATTTTAAACATACTGGTAACTATAGGAGCACGTGTGGGTGCTGATCGAGAAGAGCCGAGCTGAGTAGATAAACGATCGAGCGTATCTCGAGTACCTTAAACAATAACATTTCATGTCAGAATCTTTAATTCAAAATTTGCTTTTAAATTGAATGATTTAAATACTTTATGCATGATAGGATTTAATGTCAATTTCGAAGGCTTTTATTTTAGAATTTCAGAAAACGGACTCAGGACGTCGATAAACGTAAAATAGCAGTTTTAAATTTTTTGACTTTTTGGTCAAAGTCAACGCTGACGTCATGCTAATGTCATCGGTCAACAGTCAAAGTCAACTGAGTTGATTCAGACAAGTTAAATTGGGCAGGTCGGTTCGGGTCAAACGGGTTGAGTCGGTTTAGGTCAAACTAGGTTGGACCGAACTGGACCAGACTGGTTTACGGGTGAACCGGTCACGTCGGTTGAAAATTACCTTGGCCGGTGCGTGGAGCTCACGCGTGACCTTACACGGCCGAAAAATGGCCCAAAATGCATGTTTTGGCTGAATTTCATACCCATAACGCTTAATCGACCCAAAAGCACTCAAAAATAACTCAAAATCCACCAAAACTTACCTATCTTACCCAAAACAGTTCGAACTCCGGCGAAGGTCCGAGCGGCGTCGGTTGGATGATCGGCGGACACTAAGAAACTTGTCTAGAGACGGGGAAAACAATGGTGGCCACCAAACCACCAATAGATGAGTGCGGCGGCCGGAATCGACGATAGACCAAAAGGGTATTAACTTAGGTTCGTGAAACCTTCACCCATGTTTTCCCAGCGAAAAGCTTAGCGGATCGGCGAAAAGTTAAAGGGGTTTTGATCGGAGCTCGACGTAGAGTAAGGTGATGGTGGCGGCGACGGCCACGAACGAACGGTGGATGCAAAAATGGACAGTGGCCGAACAGAGTAGGTGATGGAAAAATTTTAGGGGAAAATCTGGAATTTGGTTCGAATGGATTTTTGGGAAGTTGAAGGGCCAACTGGTTTTTATTATTATTTGATAACCCAGCTCAAAACATTCAATTTAAATTTTTGGTAAACCCATCACTAAGAGCTATTTAGCTCACCTGGTTGGGTAATCGGCCTTGGCACCATTAGGTTGTGGGTTTGATTCCCACAACCAGCAATCTTTTTTTTTACTTAGGTTGCTACATAATATGTAATAATTTCTGTACCTACTGAAATTCTCATCGTTCATGTAAGAAAATATGTTTTCTTGTAGTATTTATGTTGGTACACAAATCTTTACGTCGTAAGACTTTATGTATATACCATTTTTATTATAGTTACTGTAAATATTTATGTACAAACCTCGTAAGAATTTATGTACAAACCTGCTACTTGTAGAACATGTCAACCTCATTTTAGCCTTAAATTACCTGTTTCACCGCAAAACTTCTCGACAAGGCAAGCCACAATTTTTATTTTTTAGTCTTTGGGCTCGGCCCAGTTTGTCAGCCCTATTTGGTAATATTTTTTTTATATTCTGTTGTGATTTTACTATACCTTTTGAAAAGGCACGTATGCCATAAATACTTTTAAAATATATATACATACCATACATTTTACGTTGCTCAAACTCGAATTAACTAAAAATATATTGATGGGGTAATTCCTATACTATTTTAAGTGGATCTTTATTATTGATATTATATTGTTTCATCACTTATTTTAAAAATAATTATTCAAATAAAAAAGGCCTAATGACTCATTGCCCCCTAAACTATGTACTTTTTCCCGAGCTGGCCCCTAAAGTATTTATCGGGATGTTTTGCCCCTTGAACTAAAAATCATAACCTCCATTGTCCCCTTTTTTGTAACATTCGTTTAAAAAATGGCCCAATTAGATCGCGTCATATGGCTCTTTTGATAAAAAAAAATTAACTGACTTTAATAAAATGGGTAAATAGCATGTTGAGTCTCTCAAATTTTATATTTATTTCAATTCAGCTCCTAATTTTTTTCTTATTTAATCTAGTATTGACCCTATTTATTTATATTTTCATATTTTACTCCAAGATTATTTTATAATATTATAATAGTTAATATATTAATACCATCCGAGAAAATGAATAAATTTGTTATATTTCTTTAAAATAATATTATAAAATAATCTTGTAATGTCCTAAATTTTTATTAATATTCTAAATAATAGTAATAAAAACCAATTAAGAAACCTTGTTGCTCTGTCAAATCCATAAAAGCTGCAATGTCCTCAATTTTTCAGTTTACCTGTGCTAGGATTTTGTTTTATTTTATAACCTCAAACCTTGCAATGTTCTAATGCTAATACACAAATTGATGCTGAAAACCCTTATATAACAATGGTGGCCAGGTAAGAAAATTCTTCAAGTAGAAGAGCCCTCTGATCGTCCTAAAATTCTGGATTCTCGCATTTTTTATCCTTCAACTATCTGCAGCATGGTTACAAGGCAGATTTTAGAATACTAATAACATACAGGGAACAATTATGCAGTTTGAAACTCACCGTGGGGAGAGCAAGAACTGGCTGCGGAGAAGTCCAGCGATGCCATTGGAATCGACATCGATAGCTGGGTTGTAAAAAATGAGGTCTGGTTGGATCTCTAATCTTCGAGAGCTGGCCAAGAGTCTGATTTTAGGCCACTCGTCGAAGAGATTAACCCTCTTGTTTCACATGTTCCCCCGAGTTGAATTCGCTAAAGAACGGCCGTTAGGGGTAGTCATTTTGCAACATGGAAAGGTTGCCAGCAGGTTTCGACTTAGGGTCAATTTTAGATTAAATAAGAAAAAAATTAGGCGATGAATTAAATAAATATAAAATTTGAGAGACTTAACAAGCCACTTACTCATTTTTATATAAGTCAATTATTTTTTTGGTCAAAAGAGCAACATGACACGATCTAATTAGGCCAATTTTTTTAAACGGACTTTACAAAAAATGGGCCAACGGAGGTCACGATTTTTAGTTCATGAGGCAAAACGTCCAAAAAATACTTTAGAGGCCAACTCAAGAAAAAGTTTAGGGGGCAAAAGAGTCAATAAGCCAATAAAAAATCAAGATTTACTTCTTTTACAACGTAAAGATTTGAACTCCTAACATTTTTTTTAATTAAAAGATGCCCTAAAGGGACTACAAAGCTAAAGAAATCATAGCATCCTCAGCAAGGATAGACTCGATTGCAGCTGGTGGGTTCTCAAAAATTGCCCTGTCAAAGCAGGTTGGATCGGCGAGCTTATCTGCTGCAGCGTTTTTATTCCTTGATATCCATATAAAGTCAGTCACCCATCCCCTAGTGCTGAGATCAAAGATTGCTCGAACGAGAGAGAGGGTTAGAGCCGGTAGAAGGGTCAAGGATCAGTTGGATTGCTTGTTTGCTATCAGATTGAACTTGAAGAATCTCGATCCCATGGGACCATGCTATTTAAAGGCCGGTGAAGATGACCCAGAGTTCCGATTGTAAAACATTAGAAATGCAGTAAATTTGGTGAAACCAGAAATCCAGTTGCCTAGGTGGTCAAGTATCAGGCCTCAAATCGACTCAACTTCAGAGTTAGGTAAGACTGAGCCGTCGACATTCAAGCAAGCCCAACCAGGCTTAGGACAATACCACTGATGTTGGCGCGCGAGATTCAATGGTGCAGCACATTAGGAAACCATCCCTCACTATAATATTTAGCCCATGTAATACTCCTAGAACAAACTGAATCAAGAGTATTGTTGGATTCGAAAAAAATAGTCTCATTCAGGTTCTTCCAGATATGCCAGAGAAAGGAGGTGAATACCAGGTTCCATTGAACATTCAATTCGTGCATAAAAAAAACTAGAACCAAAGTTCTGTCGCAACCAATCATAAAGAGATTGAGTGAAAAAAAACCTGATAAGCATTATGGTAATAGCTTCTCACACATTAATTTTGTTGCCGCACAGTCTCGGAGAACATATAAGACCGATTCGTCGAACGTGTAACAAATGGGACAGTTGGGGTTTGAGGTTAGACAACGCTTACATTGTTTCATGTTCGTCATGAGCTTCTGGTGACAAGCGAGCCAAATAAATAGGCGAAGTCGTTGTGGTACCTTGAGACTCTAGAGTTGCGACCAAATTGGATCAATCTGATTCCAAGTTTCAGATACCTGGTTGCAATAAGCCGATTACAAATCAAACTTATGATCGGCAGTCCATCTCCAAAAGCAAGAGTCAGAAAGATCAGTTGGAGCTGGGGGTTTAATACTGAGAATATATTGTATCGCATCTAGTGTGAAAGTCTCACCAAGCTTAGCAATGTCTTAGTCCCCTCGATAATTCAAAAGATTTCTAAACGAAAAGGTATAGTATAATTTGTTGCAACAGTCCGGTGAGCACACAAAGGGCCAAACGATGGAACCCAGGCGTCATTCATAATGTTACTTGATTCCCCATTGCCTAGGGACCAAGTTATATTTTAGCGAAAGGCTTCCCAATGGTTAGATAAAGCTCGCCAAAGGGGGCTGCAAGGTGGTCGTGTGATGGAGGTGGGCAAAGGCTCGTAGAGTTTGTATTTCTCGCGAAGGAGTTGAATCCAAAAAGTATCAGGTCGGATAACAAGATAGTAACCAATCTTCATGATAAACGGCACATTCTGTGTATGGGAATTTTGAAAGCCTAGCCCATCGTGTTTTAGAGGTTGGCATAGGTTTTCCTAATTAATAAGAGAGACTTTTGGACTGTCAGTAGTCAAACCCCGAATAAACCTCCGAATAATCTCATCAATTTCATGGCAAACCCCTTTGGGAAGCATTATGGCTTGCATGAAATAAACGAGAATCACCAAGAGAACGACATTGGCTAAGGTTATACGACCAGTCATGGATAAGAATTTAGAGGTCTACCTATTTAGTTTGGAATGCATCTTGTCCAAAAAAAAATCAAAATCGAAACATGTCATTCTTTGAGTGAAGACCAGAGCTCCCAAGTATTTACCGAAGGAATCAACTTCTTGAAAACCCAAAATGCAACATAGATCATGTCGAAGAGTAGGATCAGTGTTCGGCGAGAACCATATCTATGATTTGCGCTTATTAACACGATGACCAGAATAAACCCCAAAGATGTCTAGGATGCCATTAATCAATATAGCCTGGTGGATATCAGCCTTACCAAATAATAATAGATCGTCCGCAAAGAAAAGATAGGACAATAGAGTCCCATTCTTGACGAACTGATAAGCAGCCCAACGATTAGAGTCGATAGCTTTAGCAATGCAATACCCAATCTTTCCATGGCTAAAAGAAAAATATAGGGTGAAAGCAGGTCCCCTTGCCATATCCCACGCTCTGAATTAAACAGGTTCAGAAAGGTACCATTCTATTGAATTTGAAAACTTGACGTAGCTACACAATTCATTATAATTCGCTGAATGCCATAAGGAAAGCCCGCATCAATCAGTAGTCCGAGATAAAATCTCATTTTAACATGTCAAAGGCTTTTTCAAGATCTACCTTTAAGATCATCTGGCCGACCTTGCATTTAGATAGTCGCATAGAATGTATAGCCTCCTGATTCACAATGATGTTCTCTGTGATATTCTGACAAGATATGAAACTTATCTGGTTAGGGTTGATGAGAAGGGGGAAAAGGTGCTTCAAGTGTCGTACAATGACTTTTGTGAGAAGCTTGTATAAGACTGTACATAGACTAATTGATCTAAAATCTGAGAAAGACTCCGGCGTCGATGATTTTGGAATGAGAATCATAATAGTTCTATTGAGTCAATGTCAGCCTCATAGAAAATATTTTGGATATAATCGCATAATGCTGGTTCGACTGTCGACCATTATTTCTAAAAAAATTTGGCGTGCAATCCATCCCAACCAGGGGATTTTAGAGGGGCCATGCCCATTAACGCCTCATAGTTCTCATTGGAATTAGGACTCAAACATGCTGTGATGGAGTGTAGAGAAATGGCCCCCAATCGAAAAAGTAGTCGACGCAATTGAGTCATTTGCAAAAACATTTTTGTAGAACTGGAATGCTCCTGCCTTCAAGAGCGATTCATCATTGGACCGTTCCCCATTTGCTAATTTCAAAGAAATAATCCTATTTTGCTGCTTGCGATGAGTGACTCTTCGGTGGAAGTATCGAGTATTACGATCCCCATGCTAAATCCATTTTGGTCGAGATTTTTGATGCCACAACAATTCTTCCTAGTCAAGGAGATTTTTTAACTCAATCAATAAAGAAGCCTCTAAAGCAGCTAAGAATTGAGAGCGTCTGTGACAAAAATCCTTTTGGATACCCCGTATCCAAGCCATAAGAGTAAGTTTCTTGGCTCTGATATTTCTGAAAATAGTCTTGTTCTACACGTCAGCCGCCTTAGTAAAACTAACTAACGTGTCCACAATGTTAGAAGAAGACACCTAGTTATCATGCACCATACGAGGGAAATCCTTATGAGATAACCAACCAAAAAGTAGCAAAACTGTTGGGAAATATTTGATCAGAAATTGCCACCCACTTCCAAAACAATAGGTCGATGGTCAGACTTCATACGGAGGAGAAGCTGAACAGCCGCTTCGGGGTAAGTTTCATCCCAATAAGTGTTGCCAAGATATCTATCAAGTCGCACATTCGCCAAGACATAGTGTAGCTACCATGTTAAAATCTGATTTTTAAAAGTCACTAAAAAAATCTCAGAGTTTTTGAAGATAAAATGAAGGTAAAATCTAAATCGACATTTTTGATTTTTGATATTTTTTGAATTTTTTTTTTGAAAATTTGGGGAATTTTTTAAGATTTGGGGGATTTTGAAAATTGGAAAAATATTTGAAAATGATAAAAAGACTAGAGTTGCTACTGGTCGTTTTAAACGGGGTAGACCGAACACCAAAAATGAAATCAGAGATTCTTTTGAAAAATGGGTCCAAGAGTTGGTTACGGATGGGAAAGGATTGACACCCACACCGCCCAAAAATTGATACCTAGTCGAATACAATTTGCCTTTAATTGAAAATTTGCGAGTTCAAATTTTTAATTAATTTAAAATCGTTTAAAAATGTGAATAAATTTTAATGGCCTCGTTATTCAATAATAAACGAAAAAACCACCACCACTGCGCTTGGTACTGGCCATGTTTACTATCGAATAAAAGGGCACCACATCAACAGTTTATAAGCCAAGTGCGAGAAAACAAAGCAAGTAAATATGTACAATAAAAGCATAAATCAAAGGCAAAAAATTAAGAAATCTGGAAAGAGGAACGAATCGAACAAGATAAAAGAAAAGTCTGAAAAGAGACCGGATCGAACACGACATGAAATTGCTAAAATTTAAAAATCCGAAAAAGGACCAGATAGAAAGAAAGAGCGGAAATTAAAATGCAAAAATTAAATACAGTAAAATAAATTGCGAGAAAGATAAAAGTTAGATGCGGAAAATTAAATGTTAGAAGCGGGAAATTAAATGTTAGATGTTAGTTGGCTACACTAAATGGACCATAATAATACGGGCCATTCCCCGTTGTGGGTTACCGTAAGGTCGATTCGATATATACTATACACTATAATATGAATAATACTATATATAATAGTAACATATAATATATATATATATATATATATATAAAAGATAAAGTACCATATATATATATATACATAATAAATACTATATAATATGTAATAATATATATACAAGCAAATAATAAATTAAACCACATCAAACAAATAAAATAAAACACATAACACAAATAAATAAATTAAACAAAATAAAACATATTTTATTAAATCATAAAAAAAGTTACACAATAAATAAGAAGGGAAGAAAATTTCAAAATCCAAATATTCTTGATCAATTAATTCACGGATCGTTATTGTTAGGTTTCTCTGTGGGATAAGAGGAGGGATCGGGCACTAACGGCTACACATTTGGATCTAAATTCTCCAAAACCACCACAGCTGAATGCTTATTCCCATCAAGCTGTTGTATTGTTGTTCTCGGTATCGATGTTTTAGAGCTACTGCTTTTTGAGAATTACGGGAATTCATAGGAAAATCAGATAGCCTAACCTATAGAGGCTTATGGACATGCACGACAGTGGTTTGCTTGGAGGTGGCAAGTATTTTCCCTTTGTTTTTCGAATTGGTTTTCGGGGCCATTAAAGGAGCAGGTGTGCACTTTTCTAGCATAACAGCCTAGGCAGCAAACCCTTGTGGGGAATCATCCTTATCATCAGTGGATTCTTCAAAGATCAAATTAAACCTAGATTCGGTAATAACCACACATGCTGCACCGCGGTGATCAGTCGGGTTTTTTTTTGTGGGCAGCGTTGTCGCTTCTCGACGACCATCCAAAGTCCAAACATTGAGCTATCGGATGACGCTGGTGTTGGTTCCTGATATGCTTCCGATTCCACATCAATTGGAGCAACGTTCAGATCTGAGCAGTTATCATTGATATGCCCATACTTCCCACAGTTGAAACAAATTGTTGGAGGGATTTATATTCCACTAACTGCACGCGTTCATTGATAACCAACTTCGATACAAGGGGTTTATTAAGATCAGTAGTCACGGCCATTTTGGCAAAATACCCACGCCGACCACTTTTCGTTTGATAGTCGAGCTTTAACACCCTTCTAAATGTATTCTCCCAATTCTGTGATCAGGCTAGGCTTATAGAACATAACAGAAAGTCCTGGTAGGCGTATCCATGCAACAATTTTGCTTGGATATGGCTGAGAAGTAGTGAACTCCTTTTTCTAAGGTTCGATTGTGATGTAGTGCCCAAAGATCATCCAAGGTCCATCGGCTAGAACGTTAAGGTAATCCGCATGAGTTCAGAATGTAGCCAGGAAGTAGTCATTTTCGATGTCCATTAGTTTGAAGGCCTGAGATGGTTTCCAGATATTATAAAGTTAATTCTTGAGTGTGGTATAGTTGATTCTTCTGCCCAACATCTTGATCACAATTGTTCGCTCGAGACTCTTGATAGCTAATTCATGAACCCTTTTTGAAAAATCAATCGTGATTAAGCCATCCACAATGCTTCGAGTGACATCTCTCTCTAATAACTCTATGTCTTCTTCGTCAAATATCTTTTCATCCTCAGGCGAGGCATTCTTCTGATCACTCATAAGCGTGTCCTTATAAGAGGAGGACGGATTGGCTTGATTATCAGCAGAAGGTGGAGACTCGGCAAACGCAGGCGCAGACAAAGGTGGTCTACCATCCTTATCAGGCGGATCCTCATCTTGTCGTCTTTTCTTGTTCATGTTGCGGGGTTCAACGTGCCCCTACGAGATCATGGGAGGCGTCGCAGAGAGCTTAGGGTTTTTATAATTTTGAAAGTTTGAACTCCTAACATTGTTTATAAAACGAGTGTCTTACCTCACTAGACCAACAAATTGGTATAAATTTTCTATTTTGGTTGTTAGTTTTTTTAAAATTTACTCTTTACTTAAATATTATAAAAAAAATGTCATTATAAAAATATTAATTATTATTTAAAGGAATTATTTTTTAGTTTCTCAATTGAGTTGACACATGATCAAAAGGCTACGTCAATTCAATAAAAGAATTAGGTCTCCTTTGGTAGTGCTTAAAAAGAACTTTTGCTCAAAAAAGTGGTTTTCTACTCATAAGCAAAGTCAAACATCTACAAATTAGGTGTGAAATCATGATTGGAAAACTAATTATCCACCAAACCTCAAAAGCTAAAATTTCTAGCTTTGGGGATGAAAAATCACTTTTGCGGATGAAATTACTTTTTACCCTTAATTATTTAACTCAAATTAATTGTTAAGAATTTAATATTATAATGTTTTAAATAAAAATAAATAATAAAAACACTTTAATATTATATAATAATATTAAATATAATAATTATTAATATATTTAATTATTATTTAGATATATTTCACTAATATAAAAAATGCATAGTTTAGAGGTTAATTTTTTTATTTAATCCAACAATTTATATTAATTATTTAGAAATATTTAAAGTTTATATTTATATATAAAAAATTACTAATGAATTGTCATGATTTTTATATTTTTGTTATAATTTAAGTTGATTTATTTCATATAATTAAATTCATTTAATTTCACTTTATATTATCATGTCTAAAATGGATATTTTATCTTTTCAAAAGTACTTTTTGATAGTAATACCAAACACTAAAATCTTACAAGTGTATCTCCCTCGACCTGGATGTCAAATTTGGGTCTCAAGCCCAAACACATTACCATAAACTTTCAACCTAGTTTAGCCTAAATCACATCCATTTCATAAAATCAATTAAGTTCGAATATTTCAAAGTAAATAAACAATTAAAAATGTTACATGCGAGCTCCATTTAAAAATACATAATTAAATCATTCGATTCAAGATTTAAAATCCAAAAATAAGAGTTACAATACAACATAGGGTCTTATGAATACATAGCCCAAATAATCTAAGTATTGTACTCGGACAACAAGTCGATGCTAAAGTCCTACTTCGATAGTGCTCCAACGATGCACGTCAACCTACTAACCTGTAAACAAAAACAACAATTTCAAACGCTGAGCTAACGAAGCTCAGTTGATTCACTTGCATTCAACCATGCTTGATGCAAATCATAAATATGAGCATGCAACTAAAAATGATAACATGGCAATATAACATCATATAAATATAACGCTACCTCTAGCCGCCTAACCATATAGTATAGCAAGAATGCATAAGCTTCTCATAGCATATAAGCAGTATACCACAAACTTGGAGTGAGGCCCGGTACCACTAAGCATCGGGATCATACACCCATGCTCGAAATCTCCCATCAAGCATTTTCGAATAAGGCCCAGTACCACTAAGCGTCAGAATTAAACATTCAAAAATCTCTAACCAAGGTGTTGCAACATATTCTTTCTCTCATTGGGTATCTGGATCCCACCAAACAAGTTCTCATAAAGCACAGTACAACATTTCATAACTATACCATCATATGGTTTCTGCCATCATATAGTCACACAAGACTTTTACCAAGTTCTTACATTTATGCTCGAGTGTAAGGAAATTTCATAGTTTAACAACTCATTTTAGGCCATTAGAGGTCTATTAGATCGAACGATACAATTTTCCAGTTTTTCGGGTGAAAATTAACATTTTTGGGCAGATTACCAGTGGGTACCAGTACGGCTCCTTGCGTACCGATACAGGTACCCTCTGGTTATCGGTACTCATAGCGTACAGATACGAATTTGGCTCACTAAAAATCTAAAAGCCTTAGTGTATCGATACATGTCGACCCGTACCGATACCTGATTGCATGTCGTATCAGTAGAGGTTGAACATTGTATCGGTACCCTTTCATTGTTCATCCAATGAAATAGTGTTCTTTAAACCCAGAACACTAGGGTATCGGTACTGCATCCCTGCATCCTAGGCTGGAGAAATCACTCCCCAAGCCCTCAAAACACAATTTTTAGCCCTTAAACTCAAGCCTACCTCTTATGAAAGTGTTTAAGGTGGGTTACTACCATTTTTACAAGTTATTAACACTTAAATTAAGTTTCACCATTAAAGAGGGTCTTAAGAATTTAACACCAAAAAACAACCATACATATCAAATCAAGCAAACAAGGCATCATCTTTAGATGTGCATGAAACCAAGGAGTTAGTAGTGTATTAACCTTACTCCTACCATTGAGAATGAAGCTCCTAGCCCAACCTTTCTTCTTCCCTTGCTCATTGGAAGAGTTTCCAACTTCTTTCACTTCATATATAGATCCTTGAGTGATAATTAACTTTCTCTCAACAACAAATTCATGATTCATACTTGGAATGATAAAGATTCAACCTTTTTGTGGGTGGAAAGTTAAGAGATGAGAATGGGTGGAGGATAAAGAAAATGGGACAATGGTGATCTCATTCACCTTGGTTTCTGTAGAGAAATTAAAGAGACTCACATTTTTCTCTTCAAATAATTAGGTAATTACCTAATTACCCCACATCATCCTCCTAAATCATCCTCAAACCAAGAATTCAAGCCCAACAACCATATACAAGCCCACTAAGGCTATCAAGGCCCAAACTCTTAGCCCAAATACGAAGCCCACATTTCGAGTTAAATCGACCCTCAGATTTCAAAATCTGGGTCGTTACAACCCTTCTCTCCTTAAAGAAAATTTTGTCCTCAAAATTTACTTGATTGAAAAAAACGTGCATTTAGCAACCTCATATCCTCATCGACCTCTCACGTAGCCTCCTCGACTCCGTGATTCCTCCATAATATCTTTACAAAAGGTATACAATTATTGTAAAGCTTCTTGACTCTTTTGTCTAAAATCTTATCAGTTTTTCCTCTAAGCTACTCATCCTACTCCCTTATCAAAACCACATGCAAAGAGACTCCATTTTTCGATCTCTGCGTCTCGACGTTAGAATCTGATCCCCAGAGTTTCACTGCGACAGTCTCGGGGCTCGCTTTAATCCCTGCCAAAAGAGTCTTTGCAACAGCCAGTGCCACGTTGTATCAGATTTCAACATTGCTTGAAAGTGCCACAGATCCCAACTTGAAAAAGGCCTTGAGTGGCTGCATTGATTCGTATAACACCATCATCAAAACGGATATCCCAGTAGCCGTTGAAGCAATTGAGAAAAACAACCCAAAATTTGCATGTTGGTAGTGCAACTGATGCAGGGAATGAAGCTCAGAGATGTGAAGATGGTTTTGGCGGAAAGTTGTCGAATTTGCCAATCTCCGGTAGCCATAAGATGGTGCATGATCTTTCTGTTATTCTTCAATCTATTGCATCTTTGTTATTCTGAGGCTGATGTAGTGGAAGACTGATGTTTACAAAATTGCAAATAAGTAATTTGAAATAAATAACAAAATCCTTTGCCATCTATATTTTTTAAAACAATTAATTATAAATTTATCCTCCACTTTCTAAATAATTATATTTGTCTCTAACCTTCAATCCACTCTATTGTTTACCTTGAGGTGCACATACATACAGGGGAGCTTTGAAAATTTTGCTTTATAATCCTTTAAAATTAAAAAAAAAATTATATGTATAATGGCTTCCCAAAACTTTTAAAAATTTGTTTTAGGGTGCATAAAGGATGCCCAAACATGCACCTATGGGGTGTGGTCATGCACCTATGTGGTGCTTTAGAGTGTGCAAAGATTACCCCGCCCCCGTGACAAAATCACCGTACCAAAAATGTTTATGCTCAAATTTTGCATAGAATCTATGAAGAATATTTTTGTCTAGATCTTAAGAAGATCGGGTTGAACCATGATGAAGAAAACTCAAAACGAATGTGAAATATTATATAGCGATCATTGAACTTCATGAAAATTTTGTTGAAGGTCAAGAGTGTGCCAATGCTCCTATACTAATTATTAAGGGTGTTCAAATCGTCAGTTTGGTTAACAACTAAACCCAACTACATGAAACGAATTAACCGAATTCTTAAAATTTTAACTATTTATCAAATTATTTTTCGAATATCATTAACTGAATATGAACTTAGTTTAGTTAATTTGGTCGATTTCAAATAATGAAAAACAATATTTTTTAATTTTAATTCAAAATAAGAATTCAAGCGGGACTAAATTGAAAATGATTTTTTTGTTAGATATTTTTTATTTCTAGTTTTATTGTTCTTTTTGGGCTGAGTTTAATATTTAGATTAAAATATAAATATTGAGTTTTTAAAAAGTATAGTTAATTGATGAGATTTAGGCTTAAAATAAAAAAAAACATTTCTTACTATATATTAAAATTTTGGTTAATTCATCTAATTAACCATTAACTAAACTTTAAAAAATCTTAAACCGTTTGTTCAAAAAAAAATCTTAAGTCGTTTACTGACCAAACTCTTCAATAATTAACTCATTAATCAAACTAAATTTCAATTCGTTTAATTAATTTAAATTTGAACCCAACAAGTGTCCCAGTATAAAAACGGATGATTATTATCCTAGGAAACACGAGTTCAAATCTTTTTGTCTACAAGTTGTATGATCATTTTCAAATGGTTAAAAATATGTATAAACAGATATTATCTTGTAACCACTTTTAAATTATTAAAAAAATAATTCAGATTTAACTAAACCATGAGCACCCTACTAATTGTTGAGGAATAAAATGGGAGCTGATGGCTCGTGGCGGTTCAACACTTTGATTGGCAATATCATGAGGTAACCGTTTCAGACATGAAACGAACAAATACGAAGAAAAGGAGTTCGATAAATCTATTCTTGTAAAGGTTCATCATCAAAAACTTTTTATACAAAGAAATGTACAGATCTTCCAACAATACTCTAATTCCTTCCATAGATCAAGATATGTATATCAACCCCTGATGCTTTAAGAGGTATCCAAAAACTCGGGGATAGAGGGAGCAGTCGTCTTCCTTGAAAATTTAAAATTCGTGTATAATTTAGAATTTTTTTTTAAAATTTTTAAAGTATTTTCTATTGAAAACCTATTTTTGCCCCTCCTAACATAAAGTCCTGCATCCATCCCAGAAAAACTACTAGTTGAACCTCTTCCACATGTACTTTTAAGAGACGTTTGGATCGCGGAAAAGAGGATTACCAAGGAAAAAAACTTTTCTGTGAATCTCATACCCACGTTTGGTTGGAAGGATTTCCACCAGGGGTAATACTTTATTCCCAACAGTAGCTTTTTTTGGGTTTATTCTGGGAATCATATTCCCTTCCTTTTCTTTGGTATTTGACAATTCCTTGCATTTAGGATAAATATGCCCTTGATATAATAGAAATATTTTAATCATGTCCTTTTTTCTAGGTTAAATTGGTACTTTGAATTATTAAATAAGTCATAATTACATACAAATAAATAAATATTGAAAAAATAAGACATGAAGTTAAAACATAGGATAATATATAGATATAGATATTGCCAAAAAAAATAAATATACATTTTTTTATAAAATAAATTATATATTTCGAACGATTCCAATATCAAAATATATAATTATATTTATATAAAATCATAAAAACACTTTAAATATCATTTGTTGATTTTACTTTTTAAAGATTATTATCACAAAATAATAGTCAAAATTTTTAATTTCAACAACTGAAAATATAAATTTATTACATGTTCCTTGAATATAAAAGAGATTGAATAATATCATTAATCTAATCCCACAATAAAATGTAAATTTAAATCTTACTTTGGATAATTTTTAAATAATTGTCATAAGTTACTAAATTTTAATAAAATCTTACATTAAACCAATATTTTTTCATTCTATATTATATATCATATATAAATAATTTAATGCTTATGACAATTATTTAAAAATATAAGTTTAATATACTAGTTATATTAAAATTTTATTACATATTTTTTTCTAAAATTTACAAAATGTTACGAAAATAGTTATATAAATTTCCATATAAATACTTTCAATTATATATGGGAAATTTAGTTTGTATAAAGGCAAATACATCATAAGGACAATTTGGTCAAATTTACTTTCAGACAACTTTATATTCTCCTAACCAAACATTGTCATCTCATATTCCTTCCAATTAGACCAAACAAGATAATGTAACATTCTTAGTAATATGCCAAATAATGTTACATTATGAGAATCTTATTCTCACAGGTAATCTTACATTCTGTGATCCAAGCACACCCTTAAAGTCAGAAACATTAGCTCATTCGCTTCAAACTCACTTATGAAAAATCGCTTATAAAATCCAATCACTTGTAGGGGTGGCAATGGGGCGGGTCGGGGACGGTTTTACATTCCCATTCCGCCCCAACACTTGCGGGTATGGTTTCGGGAAATCCCCATTAAACATTTCGAGAATTTTTTTTGTCCCCATCTCTTACGGATCTCCGCAGTTTTCGGTTAATCCTCGTACCCAAAAAAATAAACAAAACTTAATACATTAAGACAAATACTCAACATTAGATCTCCAAAATTTCAAACATAAATGATAAATTTAATTTTACCAACAACAAACAAACCATTTCAAAACTATAAAGCATGACTAAAATATTAACTATTAAAATATCGCAGTCTGCACTACCTTTAAAAGAAAATGTGTAACTAATAATCTACAATCATGATCCATTTGTTCTAAAATGAACTAGATTCGATAATCTTTCCAACCGTATAAATTACCTCTAGTAATTTTACTCGTACGATTTATGGTGAATTTCTGTAGTCATTGTCATTGTTGTTTTTGAAATTAGCTTGCAGCCTTTTTCTTCTAAACTTTACACACTCAATAATTAATAAATTCTAACATATAACTTGAAATCAAGAACAATTTGTTTTAAACGAATCTAGAGTTATATATGGTTATAGAAATATAAGGCCCACTTCCTGATTTATTTTGTAGAATTTTTGGTGATTTTTTAAGTCACTGCTAAAACTATTTTTTTAGATATCTACTGTCAAATTTTTATGACCTTTCAACATTCAAATATTTATATTTTTTAAAATACATATCAAAATCGATCACCGTGTATTTTAAACAAAGCTACGATGAATCATGTTTACAACTATGTATAAATCACTTTCTAATTATTTTTAAATAAATGCCGGATTGTCATATTTAGTCTTATCTTACTTTTTTTTAAATCGGGTTTCTTTTTAACCAAATTAAATTGCAGATTGCAACATAATAACTATTGCCTTATTTAGGCCAATATATGACCTAATGAGAACATCCACTCTCAGCCTATAAATACGGTTTTTACCAAAGCGGTTTCAAATAAACCAAACCATTTTCCAGTTGCTTTTCAAATTCCCAACGCCCAAACATGACCAAAATCATTTCTCTGCTTATACTGCATGCTCTCTTTTGCTTCACTCTCTTCCCTCTAAGTTACTCAGCCATCTCTCTAATCGAAACCACCTGCAAAAAGACACCATTTCCCGATTTCTGCGTCTCGACTTTGAAATCGGACCCCCGGAGTTCGACCGCGGATGTGTCTGGTCTCGCTCTCATCGTGGCCGATAGTGTTAACGCTATAGCCAGTGCCACATTGAATCAGATTTCAACGTTGCTTAAAAGTGCCACAGATCCCAAGTTGAAAAAGGCCTTGAGTGGCTGCGTTGATTCGTATAACACCATCATCAAAGCGGATATCCCAGTGGCCATTGAAGCAATTGAGAAAAACAACCCTAAATTTGCTGTTGATAGTGCAAGTGATGCAGGGAATGAAGCTCAGATGTGTGAAGATGGCTTCGGAGGAAACTCAACCAATTCGCCGATCTCCGGTAGCAATAAGGCGGTGCACGATCTCTCTGTTATTCTTCAGTCTATTGCCTCTTTGTTACTCTGAGGCTGATGTAGTCCATTAGTACTGACGCTTAGAGTATTGCCAATAATATACCTGTCTTCAATCATTTTTTATCATTCCATTATTATCCTTATTTTCTTGAATAAATACAAAGTAATAATCTAGAATAGTATTTCTCCTTCCTCTCGCGGATATCTTTAATGACACTTATTTTTTTTAAGGTTGTTGAGTTTGTTCTTCTGAAACAATTACCTTATCTTGAATGGGAGTTGTTCAACATTGTTTTGCTGAGGTACTTGATTCACTTCTTGATTATGATAGGTGTAAAAACCTAAACATCATTAAAAGTGATAGTATGAATTAAATTATAATTCAACTTACCCTCAATAGCAATGTATCTAACCTTATTTCTCCCTCCAAACTCAACATCCTAAAAATGTTATAAACCTCTCCTTAAAATAATCCTTATTGTGGGATCATAAAATTTACAGCCCATGGATCACTCAAAATAACCAAGTAGTTGCTCACTTTTGAAGTTTAATTTCTTCACATGTGTCCTAACTTATACAAAAGAATCAATACTTTGTAACTTATTGTTGTTTCTTTTGATTAGGACCTTTAGCAACTTTATTCTAATATTTTTTATTGCCCTTATTCTTAGAGACACTAACTAAATGAGCACTAACCGAATGAGTACTTTTACACTTATAATGCTTCAACTTTTCTTCCTCTTTAACACAATTAGAAATAAGCTCATTTAAAGTCTATTTCTCCTTTTTTGTGATTGTAACTAATTTTGAATTGGTTAAACTGTATAGGAAGCGATACCAAAATCATAAGAACAAACAATTGTTAGAAAGTTCGATCTTATGTGCCTTAAATTTTGAAGCAATATTAAACATTTTCATAATGTACTCCCTCACATTTTCTTGACCCTTATACTTCATAGACATCAAAGAAGGCATAAGTGATGTCATCTTAACCTTAATGTTCTGGGTAAAACATTTCTTAATTTCGTCAAGGAAAACCTTAGATGAGTAATATCTTTAGATTTGTGCTCCTAAAGACTTATAGAATGTTGTTCTTTATGATCATTAGACTCGTACAATTTGAACAATTTCTCCTCTCACAATCCTTTTTTTATGGGTGCTTACATGGTGTGAGGTGCAAGTTATTCTTCCCTTAGTGCAAAGTCTGTGTTCATACAACCAAATACTATATGTAAGTGTCTTTTCTATTCCTTGAAACTAGTTTTACTAAACATGAATGTAGAATGTATTTAACAGATATTGTGACAGCAAAGATAAATTATCTAAATATAGAACAAAAATAAATAAATAAAATAAAAACAAGCTCACATAAATATTCATAAGTAAACAAATAAATTCAAAATAATGGCTAGTTCCCCTCAAGATACCAAGCACAACATTAATATCAAGTCTTTGGACAGTAATATTAACTGTAAGCGGTACTCTTGTCGTAGCAATCAAACATTGACAATAGACTATGTCAAACAATAGATTAATCTTTGGAGTAACGTATTGCTTACATAAAATACCTTATAATTGTCACACATTTATCGCCACAATTGTCGTTGTAATTCTGCCAAATATTAACTTTCCTTTGGGCCAATTAATAAACGCATGAATTACAAAAACCCATAATTATCTTAATATTTTAAATAAACTAATCTACACAAAAGCGGTCACTTTGGTGACATTATGTTTCAATTAATCCATTAAAATATTAGACATCTGAAGCCAAAATATGAATTTAATTGTTTCAAAATATTTGTCTTAATTTTATCTTTCAATCAAATTAAAAGATAACCAAAATAATAATAAATTTGAATAAAGGTAAACCTCATATCAAGATACCGGACACTCCATTAATATTTCATCTTTGGACAAAATATTAACTTGTAAGTGATATCTTGGTACAGTAATCAAACATTGATAATAAGAACATGTCAAACAAAAATCTTCCTTTGGGCGATTTATTGCTCACATATAAAATGAATAATTATCACATGTTTATTACCACATTTGCACATGTAATAATGTTAATTATTAACCTTCCTTTGGGCCAATTAATACTAACATAATCCGACTTACATGCACAAAACCTTCTATATATTAAAATAAAATAATTTCCACAATAGAGGTCACTTTGGTGACTTAATGCTTTAATTAATTTATCTCAAAATATATAATATAAATATACCGATATTCAAATTTAAAATTTTATAACAGTCAAAACTGAAATTTTGATAACACTTAAGTTTCCAAAATAACCCAACATAAGATTGTCTGAATGGGGCTATCGTAAATAAAAAAAAAAACTGAAATTTTTGGTGAATTAATCAAAAATTCCTTAAGCATGTATTTGCCAAAATAAAACTTAAATTCAAAACAATCAATCTTTAACTTAAATTAAATATATATAAATGAATAATTCATAAAATGATCACATTAAACTTTAATATATCCATAATAACCTAATGATCAAAATTGAAATTCTTAATCAAACTAAATAGGATATGAATTTCATAAGATTAATGACATGCTTTCCAAAACCAAAACCAAAAGTATATTCCGTAGATAACATTAATAGCATAATTAAGCATAGTGTGAAACAAATATAAGCCAAAGGATCTGTACAAAACTAAACAAGATTGAACAAATTCAACCATAATTTATTAGACTAATCCAAATATAAAGCTTCGAGAGTTAACTTTGATTATAAAGTTTTCAAGTCACGATAAATTTACCACGACCAAGTCCAAGTCAAACTTTTTTTTTTTTTAATTACTAACTTTCAAAACTAAAGTTTTTGATAAATCCGAATTGAATATATATATATATTTAATAACTTGATTTACTGGATGCTATTACAACAAAAACAATAATAACTGAATCCAATCTCTGAAGCCAATCGAACAATTAATGTATTGAGCAAATATTGCTCAACTGAACTGACAGCGAGCAGTAAACGAAAAAACTCAAGAAATTGAATATATGTATATAACATCAAATGTATGTTCTGTAACATATTCAACTAAAAGACAAAAAAAATAACAGACGATTGCACAAATCTAAGTGGAAACTTCTGAAGCAATAATCTTTTTCTTAATCGCAGATCCAAAATTTTAAGAAACTTTCGATCTTAATGTCATAATCGATTTAATATCAATTAATGCCTTATTATAATAAAACCCTAAAACCGAATACCAAAAAAAAAGTTCGAACACCATATCGTAATTGAAACCCTTAAAAAAGATTTCAGAAAAAATTAATCCGAAAATAAATCAGTTAGTTTTCAATGATTCAACACGACGAGGCGCTGATGCCACTTTGATAGAATTAAACCATAACAGATATGAAATCTAAACCCAGGATCTATCATGTCAAATCATCAAGAACAATAAACTGAATGCGGAAGCGTACCTGAATTAATCGATAGATGAAAACCTTGAATCTTTTGATGAAGATCGCCTAAAAGGTGGTTGTGATCTTCCAAGAAAATAGGTTTTCTCTTGATGTAAAACTCTCTGACGGGGAAGGAGAGAAAAACAAGTTAACCTATTTCTTGGGGACCACTACCTCTTTATATAGTTGATTTAATAATCAACTATTAAGTATTTATAACTCTGCCCCTCATCGAATTATAAATACATCTTATGGTATCTACACTTTTATTTCCATGACATTTTAATACCCATGACACGCCTAACATAATTGGTCACTTAATTTTGTGTCATACTTTAAAATAGCAATATACATTATACATATGTGCCCACTATTACGGATTTTAATCCAACAATCTCCCACTTGGGCAACATATGTTTCCTGACAAATGTATAACCTTATGAGCTCAAAATTTGCTATTATATAATAGGTATTCTGTAACAATCTCGTCCATCAACTATATCCATATAGGATCAAAGCAGCCTTTGTCGTATCAATCATGACAAGACCCATCAATGGTCACGTATACAAATATAGTCAAATGACATAGATCAATCATGAATGCGTAGCATGGAAAATTACATGAAATGTGAACCAAACATGTATATTTCCAACTGGTCCTCCTAAACCTTAGCGAGATCAAACTTTACTGAATTCAGAGTGTGCATAAACCAAAAGAACTTTATTTCTGCAGAAAATAATCTTAAAATATCCTTAAACTGAAGTAATCGAAATTGTGTCTAAAACGAATGGGCATTTTTCAAAATTACAAACTCCCACTAAAACTGAATATCCTTAAATAACATTACACCCACATGAGTAGTGTGCTCATGAAAGACCTAGGGTGTCAGTTTCTTAATAAGCGCGCAATTATGGAGTTTGTACCAGCATGCTCTATAGACACACAACCACTCTGAATTTTCTTTAACAACTAGGAACTTAATATTTATGTGCTTTAAATTTAAAGTGTTCCTATTGTTTATAGAATAAATGAATGCATATTTATTGTCACAAAATAACCGAAGTGATCTTTCTATTCAATCTATAATTAGCAGCCCATGTGACAAAATTCTTTTGCATCAATATTCTAATAGAATCGAAGTCTGTAAACTTGATGATCTCTAACTTACCAGAACTCCGATATGTGAGCATGTAATTTTTTTTTGTTCTCTAAAGATATTTCATAACCCTATTGGCTGCTATTCAATGATCCATAATATGATTGCTTAAATATCTGTCTAACATTCCAACAATGTACGCAATATCCAAACGCATACATACTTGAGCATAAATTAGAATCTCAATAGCTTATACATATGGAATATTTTGTATTTTCTAAATTTCAAGGTTACTTTTAGAATCTCAATATCCAAACGCATACATATTTGAGTATCACTTGGTTTACTCCCACTGAACTTGTAGTATATACAATTGTCAACCAAATTTATCTCAAAGCCGAATGAAATAATCAATATGAAATTTATAATTTCATTAATGAGAGTCCTACTTAAGCTCATAGATGAATTTATTTAATTTACATATCATTGATTTTGTATATCATTAGACACAAATCTATGATTGTACCATATAATTCATTTCTTCAATGTCGTCATTGAAAAACACAAGCCTAACATTCATCTTATGTAGCTCAAGATTAAAATAAGCAACAAGCGTCATGATTATCTTGAAAGAGTCTTTTAATGAAACTTGAGAGAAAGTCTCCACAAAATCAATGTCTTCTTTTAGAGTATATCATTTAGATACAAGACATGCCTTATACTTGCCCACATTATCATTTGCATCCCTCCACGGTTTTAAATATCCATTAACAACCAATTGGTTTGCACCTTCACATAATGAGACAAGTTCCTAAACTTTATTGTCTTGCATAAAATTATACTCTTCTTGAATGACATCAATCCACTTTTGAGAGTCAGAACTTTTATGATTTGATAAAAAATGATTGAATCATTTTCTATCATTCCATTATTATCCTTATTTTCTTGAATAAATACAAAGTAATAATCTAGAATAGTATTTCTCATTCCTCTCGTGGATATCTTTAATGACACTTATTTTTTTTAAGGTTGTTGAGTTTGTTCTTCTGAAACAATTACCTTATCTTGAATGAGAGTTGTTCAACATTGTTTTGCTGAGGTACTTGATTCACTTCTTGATTATGATAGGTGTAAAAACCTAAACATCATTAAAAGTGATAGTATGAATTAAATTATAATTCAACTTACCCTCAATAGCAATGTATCTAACCTTATTTCTCCTCCAAACTCAACATCCTAAAAATGTTATAAACCTCTCCTTAAAATAATCCTTATTGTGGGATCATAAAATTTACAGCCCATGGATCACTCAAAATAACCGAAGTAGTTGCTCACTTTTGAAGTTTAATTTCTTCACATGTGTCCTAACTTATACAAAAGAATCAATACTTTGTAACTTATTGTTGTTTCTTTTGATTAGGACCTTTAGCAACTTTATTCTAATATTTTTTTATTGCCCTTATTCTTAGAGACACTAACTAAATGAGCACTAACCGAATGAGTACTTTTACACTTATAATGCTTCAACTTTTCTTCCTCTTTAACACAATTAGAAATAAGCTCATTTAAAGTCTATTTCTCCTTTTGACAGTTGTAACTAATTTTGAATTGGTTAAACTGTATAGGAAGCGATACCAAAATCATAAGAACAAACAATTGTTAGAAAGTTCGATCTTATGTACCTTAAGTTTTGAAGCAATATTAAATATTTTCATAATATACTCCCTCACATTTCCTTGATCTTTATACTTCATAGACATCAAGTAAGTCAAAAGTAACGTCATAGCCTTAACATTTTTTAATAAAATGTTTCTCAAATTTATCAAGGAAACCCTTAGTATGAGTAATATCTTTAGATTTGTGCTCCTAAAGAATTCTAGAATGTTGTACTTTATGATCATTAAAATCATGCAATTTGAACGAACTCACCTCTCAAAATCCCTTTTATGGGTGCTTACCGCCATGAGAGGTGCGAGTTGTTCTTCCTTAGTGCAAGGTCTACGTTCATACAACCAAATACTTTATGTAAGTGTCTTTTCTATTCCTTGAAACTAGTTTCACTAAACATGAGTGTAGAATGTATTTAACAGATATTGTAACAGCAAAAATAAATTACCTAAATATAGAACAAAATAAGCAAATAAAATAAAAACAAGCCCACATAAATATTCATAAGTAAACAAATAAATTCAAAATAATGGCTAGTTCCCCTCAAGATACCAAGCACAACATTAATATCAAGTCTTTGGACAGTAATATTAACTGTAAGCGGTACTCTTGTTGTAGCAATCAAACATTGACAATAAACTATGTCAAACAATAGATTAATCTTTGGACTAACGTATTGCTTACGTAAAATACCTTATAATTGTCACACATTTATCGCCACAGTTGTCGTTGTAATTCTGCCAAATATTAACTTTCCTTTGGACCAATTAATAAGCGCATGAATTACAAAAACCCATAATTATCTTAATATTTTAAATAAACTAATCTACACAAAAACGGTCACTTTGGTGACATTATGTTTCAATTAATCTATTAAAATATTAGAAATCTAAAGCCAAAATATAAATTTAATTGTTTCAAAATATTTATCTTAATTTTATCTTTAAAGATAACCAAAAATAATAATAAATTTGAATAAAGGTAAACCTCATATCAAGATACCGGACACTCCATTAATATTTTATCTTTGGACAAAACATTAACTTGCAAGTGATATCTTGGTACAGTAATCAAACATTGATAATAAGAACATGTCAAACAGAAATCTTCCTTTGGGCCGATTTATTGCTCACATATAAAGCTGAATAATTATCACATGTTTATTACCACAGTTGGACATGTAATAATGTTAATTATTAACCTTCCTTTGGGTCGGTTAATAATAACATAATTTCGACTTACATGCACAAAACCTTCTATATTTTAAAATAAAATAATTTTCACAATAGAGGTCACTTTGGTGACTTAATGCTTCAATTAATTTATCTTAAAATATATAACATAAATGTACCGATATCCAAATTTAAAATTATGTAACAGTCAAAACTGAAATTTCTGATAACACTTAAGTTTCCGAAATAACCCAGAATAAGGTTGTCCAAATGGGGCTATCAAAAATCGAAAAACCGAAATATTTGACTGTTTCTAAAAAAAAAAATCCTTAAGCATGCATTTACCAAAATTTTCACTAAAATTTACAAATTAAACCAAATGCATCTAATCCTTAACTTTATATATCACCATAATAACTAAATTTAAAATAATGAATACTTTAATTAAAGGTCAAAATTAGAAGTATCGCACTAATAATTCAAATAATGATCATAACAAACTTTAATATTACTATATATTTTTCCAAAGTCCGATATATATCAAAAGCATATAAATATTCCATAATCCAAAGATATATATTCAAAATTAATTATGTATTGAATCATATAAATCTATGATGCCTCAAAAGACACAACAACCTTTAATTTAAACATAGTAAATCTAAATTTAAAAATTTAATTCCCACCGGAAACATAACTATAATTCAATACCCCAAATAATTTTTCTATATATATATATATATATATATATATATATATATATATATACTACCAAACTAACTTGACTGAATTTACTAAAGAAAAACAATAATAACTGAATTCAATCTCTGCAGCCAATCGAACAATTAATGTATTGAGCAAATATTGCTCAACTGAACTGACAAATAGCAAACTCAAGAAATGGAATATATGTATAAAACATCAAATGTATGTTCTGTAACATATTCAACTAAAAGACAAAAAATAACAGACGATTGCACAAATCTAAGTGGAAAATTCTGAAGCAATAATCTTTTTCCTAATCGTAGATCCAAAATTTTAAGAACTTTCGATCTTAATGTCGTAATCGATTTAATATCAATTAATAAAACCCTAAAACCGAATACCAAAAAATAATCCAAATATCATATCATAATTGAAACCCTTAAAGAGATTTCAGAAAAAATTAATCCGAAAAATAAATCAGTTAGTTTTCAATGATTCAACATGACGAGGCGCTGATTCCACTTGTTAGAGTTAAACCATAACAGATATAAAATCTAAACCCAGGATCTATCATGTCAAATCATCAAGAACAATAAACTGAATGAACTGAATTGCGGAAGCGTACCTGAATTAATCGATAGACTGAAAACCTTGAATCTTGATGTTGAAATCCAAATCTTTGGTATTGATCTTCCAAGAAGATAGGTTTTCTCTTGACGTAAAACTCTCTGACGGGGAAGGAGAGAAAAACAAGTTAACCTATTTCTTGGGGACCACTACCTCTTTATATAGTTGATTTAATAATCAACTATTAAGTATTTATAACTCTGCCCCTCATCGAATTATAAATACATCTTATGGTATCTACACTTTTATTTCCATGACATTTTAATACCCATGACACGCCTAACATAATTGGTCACTTAATTTTGTGTCATACTTTAAAATAACAATATACATTATACATATGTGCCCACTATTACGGATTTTAATCCAACACAGATGTGTGAAGATGGCTTCGGAGGAAACTCAACCAATTCGCCGATCTCCGGTAGCAATAAGGCGGTGCACGATCTCTCTGTTATTCTTCAGTCTATTGCCTCTTTGTTACTCTGAGGCTGATGTAGTCCATTAGTACTGACGCTTAGAGTATTGCCAATAATATACCTGTCTTCAATAACCAAAGAAGTCTAATTAAAAAAAGTGATAATAAAACATGAAATCTGACATGTAAAATTTAATAGTGTTACATACATGGCATACCATTTATAAGCAGGGACGGAGATAAGATCAAACATTGAGAGACGCAATAGTTTATTAAGTCTTTAATTTTAAGAATTAGGAGGTGTAAATGCCTTATTTGACTAGCATTTAAAAAATCTATTTGATGGAATTATTAGTCTATATTTATTTATCTTGTCATTAAATGATGCTAAATTATTTTAGTCCGTTCCTATATTAAAATGGAATAGAAATCATCAACCCATTTTGGTGCCCCTTTCTATGCACACTAAAAAAAACGTTTAGGATTAGGGAATTAGGGGTAGTGTGTATTTTTAGGGTTTATGGTTATAATTTAAAATTTAAGTTTGGGGTTTGAAATTTAAAATTTTAGTGTTAGGTATAGAAAAGACAACGAAAAGAGGCAGAAGATTTTGTCCATTAAACGTTTACTAAAAGTAAACGTCTAATGTGTATATAATTCATCTTATCAATTTTTTTATTAAAAATTAGTATAGGTTCCTTAAACAATATTTAGGGTTTGAATTCCAACATTGTGAAGGGAGCAAGTTGGATTGAAGGTCTTCTTATGATAGACTTCTATAATAGTCTATCTAGATTAGTATTAGTAGATCAATGAATCAAATAATTATTTGCACGTTCTTATGTCTTCCCAGCTCTCCGGTGCATGCCATCCGGCAAGGTAATGCAGTTAGTAATTGTTGCGTAGAGGACTCGACAAGACTATGAATGGATATTCTCATTCTTTTAGAAGGGTGGTAATATTTTGAACCAGTTGTTGCAAACTTAAGGAAACTGTAATTAAAAAGTAATATCAATATTCAACTTAACGATGAGTGTTTTTCTTATGATTTGCATGATCTTGTGTCTCCCCGGCTCGCCGGTGCATGCCATTCAGCAAGGGAATGCAGTTTTCTACAATCCTCCTTATGTTCGTACGTATAAATTCTGGGTTTCTCCTCTCTTTTTATTCTTTAAACTTGATGGTGGATCAATGTATTCGATGGAATCACTAATTAGCAAGTGAATGAGTTTCAGACATCGTAGGCATGTTACGGTAGCCAGGACAACGGAAACATGGTGGCCGGAGTAAGCGACGAGTTGCAGAACAACAGAGGAGAATGTGGAAAGAGTTGCAGAGTTGAATGCATTGGAGGGGGCAATGAAGCACCGCATGTCCGCATCCTTGCAAGCATGGTAAAACCGTGGTGGTTAAAGTTGTGGACTATTGTAAACCAGGATGCCATGGGATTATTAATCTTTCTCGAGATGCTTTCTCCACCATTGCTGATCCTGATGCCGGTATAGTCCGAGTTGAATTGGATGAGTGAGTCCCTCACCTTTGCTCGTGTTCGACCCGTAAATATGTGTATGGTATCATAGTCCCTTGATGCCATCCTCACGTTATGATTTTTCTTACATGCAGGGTCTGAATGTTTGATGAATCTAGTGAAAGGGATTTGTAAGGGCAGATGATGCTAATCAAATAATTTTAAAGAGGATATATCCTCTTGTGAGGTTTCATTTATATCTTCCCAGGTTTTATTTTGTCAAATACATAAATAAAACTAAGTACCTCGGGTATACAAGAAGTTTATAATCTAGGCATAATGTCGAAAAATATTTTTAATGTTTGATTGAATACTTATTTTAGTCTCTATTTTTCTTAAGCAATTCGACCCTCAATGTTAAATAGTTTGAAATGACCCATCTGCAGATGAAAATTATAAGTCAATTGACAATAAACAGTTTGAAGCAATTATTTTTGAATAATGTGATATTTTTTCAAGTCAACACTTTTGTCTGTCATGTCAGCGTGCATTGCCATATATGTTTGTCATGTTATTTCAAGTCATTTACTGTTAGTTGACTAATAATTTTTATCCACAGAAGAGACATTTTGACCAAAAATGAAACGTTATTAAGTTGCTTAAAAAAAGAGACAAAAGCAATTATTCAGTCAAACGTTAGAATTTTTTTTGACTTTATGCCAATATTATATTGCTTGTTTAATTAACTTCCCTTCACTATTCTTATTAAAAAATCAAATAAAAATAATAAAATAATTCACAAGAGTATATTTTTAAGTAAAGTTAGAAATTCAAATTATGAATAGAATAAAATAAACTATATTGTAAGAATAACTCTTACAATTTGAAGAAGTGAAAGATGTCTTCGGTCCTCTTGAAGCGGTGTCAGGTGCCATGATCATCCAACATTCCAACTTGAAGCAATAAAATAAATTCGAACACCAAGCTTTGAAAGCCCAGTAATAAATAAATACCCTATCAAAGCTACACAAAGTAAAAAAGTATGATGATTGAGTATAAATATGACATAACATTCGTAACATTATTATTACTTTAATAAAATTCAAGCCTAACATGCTTCATATAGAAAGCAATGAAAAGCATAAGAAACGTCTAAGCATAAGTTAAACATATTTAGATCATTAAAATAAAGCAAAGCAAACAATTCCAGTCCATACTCGCATAGAACGAACATATCATAATATGTATATGAAATGAAGCAGACTTCCGGGGCCTTTCTAAAGTAGGGGTCATTGCTACTTTTAAGCGACGCCCCAATTCGATTCAATGTGGCAATGGCTTTGGCATTGACAACATCGGCCGCGATGTGAGCGAGTTCAACTGCGTCCTTGGTCGAACTCTGGGGGTCGGATTCCAACGTCGAGATGCATAGATCATATAATGGTGTCTTTTGGCGAATGATTTTGATTTAGGGTGCTGGTTGAGTAGGTTAAAGGGAAGAAAGTGAAGCAAAATACAGCTTGAAGTATAATCAATAAGACGATGTTGCTCATCTTTGAGCGTTGGGAAATTGAGAGAAAATTTAATTGCTGTTCTTTGAGATTCAAATCACTTGTAGTTCATGTAAAAATGGTTTTGAAGACAGATATATTATTGGCAGTACTCTAAACATCAGTACTAATAGACTACATCTGCCTCAGAGTAACAGAGAGGCAATAGACTGAAGCATAACAGAGAGATCGTGCACCGCCTTATTGCTACCGGAGATCGGCGAATTGGTTGAGTTTCCTCCGAAGCCATCTTCACACATCTGAGCTTCAGTCCCTGCATCGCTTGCACTATCAACAGCAAATTTCGGGTTGTTTTTTCTCAAGTGCTTCAACGGCCACTGGGATATCCACTTTGATGATGGTGTTATACGAATCAACGCAGCCACTCAATGCCTTTTTCAACTTGGGATCTGTGGCACTTTCAAGCAATGTTGCAATATCATTCAATGTGGCAGTGGCTTTGGCATTGACACTATCGGCCACGATGCGAGCTAGACCAGACACATCCGCGGTCACACTCCGGGGGGGTCGAATTTCAATGTCAAGACGCAGAGATCGGGAAATGGTGTCTTTCTGCAGGTGGTTTCCATTAGGGAGTTGGCTGAGTAACTTAGAGGGAAGAAAGTGAAGCAAAACAAAACTTGAAGTACAAGTAAAGATATGATTTTGGTCATGTTTGGGAGTTGGGAATTTGAAATGCAACTGGAAAATGGTTTTTGTTTATTTGAAACCGCTTTGGTAAAAACCGTATTTATAGGCTGGAGAATGTTTAGGTAATATAGTGGCCTAAACAAGACAATAGTTCTAAGGTTACAATCTGCAATTTAATTCGGTTAAAAAGGAATTCGATTTAAAAATAAATAAAGATAAGACTAAATATGACAATCCAACATTTACTTCAATGAAGACAAATACTAAAATGCTAATTGTATGCAAAATGGCTTTGGTAAAAAAACTGTTGATGCGAAATGAGGAGACAAAGAATAAGGGTGGTAGAAACGACGGATCAAGGTGAATTCTAGTAGTTCATTCTTGTAAAATTGAGACAGAGAATCACAGACAGTCGTTTGGCAGTAAAAATTATTACATAGATAAGAAAAGGTGAAAGAGAAGAGGGTATTATCCTTGGGATCCAACTTGTCTTCTTTATTTGCTAGCTCGAGTATTTATAGTTCTTGGGACTGTAGATGATTGGACAACGTCAGACCTAGCGATGACCTACGGATTAGTTAGTTGAGATAGGTCCATCTTACAAGCACTTAGGCCTTGCATGTTGGGCACGTGGATGTCATGTAGATGTGTCTAGCCTAGACCTGTCTTGAATACTTTCGAGGCCCTAGGCGAAAATTAAAAAATGAACCCCTATAGATCGAAAGCATATCTTGTTAAATTGAACAATTAATTTAATATTTAACTAATAAACCATAAAAACATGATTAAACATAACAGAAAGTCCTGGTAGGCGTATCCATGCAACAATTTTGCTTGGATATGGCTGAGAAGTAGTGAACTCCTTTTTCTAAGGTTCGATTGTGATGTAGTGCCCAAAGATCATCCAAGGTCCATCGGCTAGAACGTTAAGGTAATCCGCATGAGTTCAGAATGTAGCCAGGAAGTAGTCATTTTCGATGTCCATTAGTTTGAAGGCCTGAGATGGTTTCCAGATATTATAGAGTTAATTCTTGAGTGTGGTATAGTTGATTCTTCTGCCCAACATCTTGATCACAATTGTTCGCTCGAGACTCTTGATAGCTAATTCATGAACCCTTTTTGAAAAATCAATCGTGATTAAGCCATCCACAATGCTTCGAGTGACATCTCTCTCTAATAACTCTATGTCTTCTTCGTCAAATATCTTTTCATCCTTAGGCGAGGCATTCTTCTGATCACTCATAAGCGTGTCCTTATAAGAGGAGGACGGATTGGCTTGATTATCAGCAGAAGGTGGAGACTCGGCAAACGCAGGCGCAGACAAAGGTGGTCTACCATCCTTATCAGGCGGATCCTCATCTTATCGTCTTTTCTTGTTCATGTTGCGGGGTTCAACGTGCCCCTCCGAGATCATGGGAGGCGTCGCAGAGAGCTTAGGATTTTTATAATTTTGAAAGTTTGAACTCCTAACATTGTTTATAAAACGAATGTCTTACTTCACTAGACCAACATATTGGTATAAATTTTCTATTTTGGTTGTTAGTTTTTTTAAAATTTACTCTTTACTTAAATATTATAAAAAAACAAAAAAAAACGTCATCATAAAAATATTAATTATTATTTAAAGGAATTATTTTTTAGTTTCTCAATTGAGTTGACACATGATCAAATGGCGACATCAATTCAATAAAAGAATTAGGTCTCCTTTGGTATTGCTTAAAAAAGAACTTTTGCTCAAAAAAGTTGTTTTCTACTCATAAGCAAAGTCAAACACCTACAAATTAGGTGTGAAATCATGATTGGAAAAGTGATTATCCACCGAACCTCAAAAACTAAAATTTCTAGCTTTGTGATGAAAAATCACTTTTGAGGATGAAATTACTTTTTACCCTGAGCTAACGATGGTGCTCAACCATCTAAGTATTGTACTTGGACAACAAGTCGATACTGAAGTATTGTACTCGGACAACAAGTCGATACTGAAGTCCTACTTTGATGGTGCTCCAACGATGCACGTCAACCTACTAACTTGCAAACGAAAACAACAATTTCAAACGCTGAGCTAACGAAGCTCAGTTGATTCACTTGTACTCAACCATAATAATACGGGTCATTCCCCGTTGTGGGTTACCGTAAGGTCGATTCGATATATACTATACACTATAATATGAATAATACTATATATAATAGTAACATATAATATATATATATAAAAAAGATAAAGTACCATATATATATACATAATAAATACTATATAATATGTAATAATATATATACAAGCAAATAATAAATTAAACCACATCAAACAAACAAAATAAAACACATAACACAAATAAATAAATTAAACAAAATAAAACATAATTTATTAAATCATAAAAAAGGTTGCATAATAAATAAAAAGGGAAGAAAATTTCAAAATCCAAATATTCTTGATCAATCAATTCACGGATCGTTATTGTTAGGGTTAAAAAACTTGATTTAAGGGTTGGTGATGATTTTTGTTCGAATGGATATAGAAGTGATTCGGTGAAGGACAGTGGCGAATTTGGTGATGGAGCATGAATGGGGAATTGTCTTTTGGGCGGCTAGGAACGGCTAAACAAACGAAAATGGCAGTGGGGTTCAATGTTTGATTGGCTATGAATGATGGAGGGGTGCCGGGCAGTTAAGGGAAAGGAAGTTGGAGGATAGGGGAAAAAATGAGGTTGCGGCTGTGAGTTATTTTTTTGTGGTCATCGAATGGTGGTTTTTTTTAAGGGTAAGTATTATATATATATAGGGTGATCAAGGGTATTTGGTAGGAATAAAAATAAGATTTAGGTTTTAATACTAGAGTGATGAAGGTATTTTTGGTTTATCCCTTCAAAATAAAAACTAATGAAAATCAAGTAGTGGTTCATCCAATAAGAGCAAAGACTTAATGAGTAAGGAGTTAGAATATTCATTTTTTTTATTTTTTATTGTTATATAAAATCATAGGTAATGAGCCAAATTTGATGTGAGTTATTGGGTTACGGTATAAAGTTTTGGGTATTGAGAGGAATAATGTGGATTGATTTTAATTCGAGCATTTAATTTAAATCGGACAAAATTTAGTGTCTACGCATAGGATATCCCATTCTATCTGAATCATGTAAAGTCAGGACTCAAGAACCCTATGTCACGTAGGCCATGATCAAACACAAAATTCTAAAAAGCTTTACTAGGTTTGGCAGAGATCGCATATCCCATTCTATCTGAATCAGAAAGTGTGGCATTGAATTCTCTAAAAAGAATCCAGGGGCAACGAATAAACTGAGCAAAGCTTCCCAGAGATGACCATAAAGCTTTTCGTTTTGCGGCATTCGGGCTAGCATAAACAACAGAAGCGAGTGCCGAAAGACCATCTCTTACACTAGTGATGAGGCAATGAACATATTGAAAGTGATTTTGAAGAACATCATTATGAATAGAGTCATACCAGGCTAACAAGATACTACCGACAAAACCTAAAGCTTCAACCCAATATGAATTAGGAAAACCAAAAGAAGCGATGATGTTGTCTGCCTTGTGCCCACTTATACACAGTTTAACAAACACAACTATGTCAGGACAAGTGTCCAAAGATATTGTTTAGCAGTGTAAACAATTTGGGATGACAGCATCCCTAAATATTCTAATAAAAGACTTTAATATTCATGAGAAAATATTAAACGAAAAGAATGGATACCCTGGCTATTCAAGCATGGTTGTAGCATGCTCATTAGACTCTTCAATGGAGCAGCGCCAGCAGAAGCAATAAACTTCTTCGGTTGCATATTTGGATCAGTGTTTTGTAAATCAGAAGGCTTCTCTGTGGGATGGGAGGAGGGATCAGGCACTTACGGCTGCACATTTAGATCCGAATTATCCGAAACCATCACAGCTGAATACTTATTCCCATCAAGCATTTGTACCGTTGTTCTCAGTACCGATATCTTAGAGCTACTGGCTTTGTGAGAATTGCGGGAATTCATAAAAAAATCAGATAGCCTAACCTGGAAAGGCTTACGGACATGCACGTCAGTGGTTTGCTTGGAGGTGGCAGGTATTTTCCCTTTGTTTTTGGATTGGTTTTTGGGGCCATTGAAGGAGCAGGTGTGCACTTTTCCGGCATAACAGCCTAGGCAGCAGCCCCTTATGGGGATTCATCCTTATCATCAGTGGATTTTTTGAAGATCGGATTAAACCTAGATTTGATAATAACCACACCTGCTGCACTGCGATGATCAGTCGGGGTTTTCTTTTGTGGGCGGCGTTGTCGCTTTTCAACGACCATCTAAGGTCCAAACATTGAGCTATCGGATGGCGCCGGTGCAGCTTCTTGATATGCTTCCGATTCCACATCAATTGGAGCAACGTTCAGATTCGGGCAATTATCATTGACGTGCCCATACTTCCCACAGTTGAAACAAATTGTTGGGAGGGATTCATATTCCATCAACTGCACGCGTCCTTTGATAATCAACTTCGATTCAAGGGGTTTATTGAGATCAATAATCACGGCCATTCTGGCAAAAC
This sequence comes from Hibiscus mutabilis, assembly GCA_019671005.1. Taxonomy (NCBI): domain Eukaryota; kingdom Viridiplantae; phylum Streptophyta; class Magnoliopsida; order Malvales; family Malvaceae; genus Hibiscus; species Hibiscus mutabilis. Next base: position 45,579,321 of record CM033736.1, read on the forward strand.
GCCCACGTTGACCGCTTTTCGTTTGATAGTCGAGCTTTAACACCCTTCCAATTCATTCTCCCAATTCTGTGATCAGGCTAGGCTTATAGAGCGTAACAGGAAGCCCTGGTAGGCGTATCCATGCAATAATTTTGTTCGAATATGGCTGAGAAGTAGTAAACTCCTCCGTCCAAGGTTCGATTGTGATGTAGTGCCCAAAGATCATCCAAGGTCCATCGGCTAGAACGTTAAGGTAATCCGCATGAGTTCAGAATGTAGCCAGGAAGTAGTCATTTTCGATGTCCATTAGTTTGAAGGCCTGAGATGGTTTCCAGATATTATAAAGTTAATTCTTGAGTGTGGTATAGTTGATTCTTCTGCCCAACATCTTGATCACAATTGTTCGCTCGAGACTCTTGATAGCTAATTCATGAACCCTTTTTGAAAAATCAATCGTGATTAAGCCATCCACAATGCTTCGAGTGACATCTCTCTCTAATAACTCTATGTCTTCTTTGTCAAATATCTTTTCATCCTCAGGCGAGGCATTCTTCTGATCACTCATAAGCGTGTCCTTATAAGAGGAGGACGGATTGGCTTGATTATCAGCAGAAGGTGGAGACTCGGCAAACGCAGGCGCAGACAAAGGTGGTCTACCATCCTTATCAGGCGGATCCTCATCTTGTCGTCTTTTCTTGTTCATGTTGCGGGGTTCAACCTGCCCCTCCGAGATCATGGGAGGCGTCGCAGAGAGCTTAGGGTTTTTATAATTTTGAAAGTTTGAACTCCTAACATTGTTTATAAAACGAGTGTCTTACCTCACTAGACCAACAAATTGGTATAAATTTTCTATTTTGGTTGTTAGTTTTTTTAAAATTTACTCTTTACTTAAATATTATAAAAAAAATGTCATTATAAAAATATTAATTATTATTTAAAGGAATTATTTTTTAGTTTCTCAATTGAGTTGACACATGATCAAATGGCGACGTCAATTCAATAAAAGAATTATGTCTCTTTGGTATTGCTTAAAAAAGAACTTTTGCACAAAAACCTGGTTTTCTACTCATAAGCAAAGTCAAACACCTACAAATTAGGTGTGAAATCATGATTGGAAAAGTGATTATCCACCAAACCTCAAAAGCTAAAATTTCTAGCTTTGGGGATGAAAAATCACTTTTGATGATGAAATTAGTTTTTACCCTTAATTATTTAACTCAAATTAATTGTTAAGAATTTAATATTATAATTTTTTAAATAAATAATAAATAATAAAAACACTTTAATATTATAAAATAATATTAAATATAATAATTATTAATATATTTAATTAATATTTAGATATATTTCACTAATATAAAAAATGCGTAGTTTAGAGGTTATTTTTTTATTTAATACAACAATTTATATTAATTATTTAGAAAATTTTAAAGTTTATATTTATATATAAAAAATTACTAATGAATTGTCATGATTTTTATATTTTTGTTATAACTTAAGTTGATTTATTTCATATAATTAAATTCATTTAATTTTACTATATATTATCATATCTAAAATGAATATTTTATCTTTTCAAAAGTACTTTTTGACAGTAATACCAAACACTAAAATCTTACAAGTGTATCATCCTCGACCTGGATGTCACATTTGGGTCTCAAGCCCAAACCCATTACCATAAACTTTCAACCTAGTTTAGCCTAAATCACATCCATTTCATAAAATCAATTAAGTTCGAATATTTCAAAGTAAATAAACAATTAAAAATGTTACATGGGAGCTCCATTTAAAAATACATAATTAAATCATTCGATTCATGATTTAAAATCCAAAAATAAGAGTTACAATACAACATAGGGTCTTATGAATACATAGCCCAAATAATCTATGTATTGTACTCGTACAACAAGTCGATGCTGAAGTCCTACTCCGATGGTGCTCCAACGATGCACGTCATCCTACTAACCTGCAAACGAAAACAACAATTTCAAACGCTGAGCTAACGAAGCTCAGTTGATTCACTTGCACTCAACCATGCTTTATGCAAATCATAAATATGAGCATGCATCTAAAGATGATAACATGGCAATATAACATCATATAAATATAACGCTACCTCTAGCCGCCTAACCATATAGCATAGCAAGAATGCATAAGCTTCTCATAGCATATAACCAGTATACCACAAAATTGGAGTGAGGCCTGGTACCACTAAGCATCGGGATCATACATCCATGCTCGGAATCTCCCATCAAGCATTTTCGAATAAGGCCCAATACCACTAAGCGTCGGAATTAAATATTCAAAAATCTCTAACCAAGGTGTTGCAACATATTCTTTCTCTCATTGGGTATCTGGATCCTACCAAACAAGTTCTCATAAAGCACAGTACAACATTTCATAACTATACCACCATATGGTTTCTACCATCATATAGTCACACAAGACTTTTACCAAGTTATTACATTTATGCTCAAGTGTAAGGAAATTTCATAGTTTAACAACTCATTTTAAGCTATTAGAGGTCTATTAGATCGAACGATACAATTTTCCAGTCTTCCGGGTGAAAGTTAACATTTTTGGGCAGATTACCCAGTGGGTACCGGTACAGCTCCTTACGTACTGATACGAGTACCCTCTGGGTATCAGTACTCATAGCGTATAGATACGAAATTGGCTCACTAGAATTTCTGAAAGCCTTAGTGTACCGATACATGTCGACCCGTACCAATACCTGATTGCATGTCGTATCGATAGAGGTTGAACATTGTACCGGTACCCTTTCATTGTTCATCCAATGAAATAGTGTTCTTTAAACCCAGAACACTAAGGTATCGATACTGCCTCCCTGCATCCTAGGCTGGGGAAATCACTCCCCAAGCCCTCAAAACACAACTTTTAGCCCTTAAACTCAAGCCTACCTCTTATGAAAGTGTTTAAGGTGGTTTACTACCATTTTTACAAGTTATTAACACTTAATCTAAGTTTTACCATTAAAGAGGGTTTTAAGCATTTAACAAGAAAAAACAACCATACATATCAAATCAAGCAAACAAGGCATCATCCTTAGATGTGCATGAAACCAAGGAGTTAGTAGTGTATTAACCTTACTTCTACCACTGAGAATGAAGCTCCTAGCCCAAGCTTCAAGCTTTCTTCTTCCCTTGATCATTAGAAGAGTTTCCAACTTCTTTCACTTCATATATAGATCCTTGAGTGATAATTAACTTTCTCTCGACAACAAATTCAAGATTCATACTTGGAATGATAAAGATTCAACCTTTTGTGGGTAGAAAGTTAAGAGATGAGAATGGGTGGAGGATAAAGACAAGGGGACAATGGTGATCTCATTCACCTTGGTTTCTATAGAGAAATTAAAGATACTCACCTTTTTCTCTTCAAATAATTAGGTAATTACCTAATTACCCTACATCATCCTCCTAAATCATCCTCAAACCAAGAACTCAAGCCCAACAACCATATACAAGCCCACTAAGGCTATCAAGGCCAAAACTCTTAGCCCAAACGCGAAGCCCATACTTCGAGTTAAATCGACAACAAATTCAAGATTCATACTTGGAATGATAAAGATTCAACCTTTTGTTGGTGGAAAGTTAAGAGATGAGAATGGGTGGAGGATAAAGACAAAGGGACAATGGTGATCTCATTCACCTTGGTTTCTATAGAGAAATTAATGATACTCACCTTTTTCTCTTCAAATAATTAGGTAATTACCTAATTACCCTACATCATCCTCCTAAATCATCCTCAAACCAAGAACTCAAGCCCAACAACCATATACAAGCCCACTAAGGCTATCAAGGCCCAAACTCTTAGCCCAAACGCAAAGCCCATACTTCGAGTTAAATCGACCCTCAGATTTCAAAATCTGGGTCGTTACAACCCTTCTCTCCTTAAAGAAAATTTTGTCCTCAAAATTTACCTGATTGAAATAAATGTGCATTTAGGAACCTCATATCCTCATCGACCTCTCACGTAGCCTCCTCGACTCCGTGATTCCTCCATAATATCTTTACAAGAGGTATACACTAATTGTGAAGCTTCTTGACTCTTTTGTCCAAAATCTTATCAATTTTTCCTCGCAGGTTAAGTCGATGTTAATCTCAATTTCCTCAAGCGGTATAACATACGAAGGGTCAAAACGGTAACGTCTCAACATAGACACATGTAATACATTGTGGACGCGCTCCATCTTCGGAGGTAAGGCTAACCAGTAAGCTATGGGCTCAACCCTCTCAAGAATCTCATATGGCCTAATAAACCTCGGGATCAACTTGCCCTTTTGCCCAAATCGAATTACTCTTTTCCACAACAACACTTTGAGAAACACCTTGTCACTAAATTCATACTCGATGTGCTTACGCTTTCGGTCATCATAAGCTTTTTGACAATCAAAGTTCACTTACAGTCTTTCCTTGATTATCTAAACTTTCTCCTCAATTTGTCTAATCAAATTTGACCCTATAATCCTTCTCTCGTTAAGCTTAGTCCAGTGCAATGACATCATATACTTACGTTCATATAAGGCCTCGAAAGAAGCTATCTTGATGCTCGATTAAAAATTGTTATTGTAAGCAAACTCAACAAGCGATAGCTACTCTTCTTGAAGTCAATGATACAACACCAAAACATATCCTCCAAATTTTGGATAACTCGCTCAAACTGACTATCAGTCTTAGGGTGAAAAGTTGTACTGGAAAGCAACTTGGTATCCAAAGCCTATGTATATCTCTTCTACAACCTTGCAGTAAACCAAGGATCTCTATCTAATATGATTGATTATGGTACCTGATGCAACCTCACAATCTCTTGGATGTACAACCTCACCAACCTCTCAAGCGTAAAATCCATATGCACATGTAAGAAATGGGCAGACTTGGTCAATCGATCTACTATAACCTATATAACATCATGCTTCCTTTGGGTCAACGATAAACTCGTCACAAAATCCATGGTCACACGATCCTACTTCTATTTTGGAATCTGAATAGGCTGAATCAAGCCCGAAGGAACTTAGGGCTCGACCTTTAAGTATCTTGTCATAAACTAGGATACAACTCTTTATATACTAGGCCACTAATAAAAAGTACGGAGGTCTTGGTACATCTTGTTGCTACTTGGATGTATAGCAAACAAACTTCGATGTGCCTCACGAAAGATACGGTCTTGCAAATCCTTTAAGGTTGGAACACACAACCGACCCTTGAAGTACAAGATCTCACCATCTCGCATTTTGAAGTCAGATGTCTCACCTCTCTGAACTGTCTCTATCTTTGCCACCAATTCCCAACACTTGTGTTCTTTTGATCTCTTGCACTAAGGTAGGCTCCACACGAAGCTCGACTAACAACCCATCATCTTCCTTAACCGGGAAAACATCACCCTCAAGTCTGACATAAACTTCAGACTTAAAGCATCAGCCACCACATTAGCTTTACTAGGATGACACTCTATGATGCAATCATAGTCCTATGATAGCTCGATCCATCGCCCTTTCTTCAAATTCAACTCATTTTAGGTGAACAAATACTTTAAACTCTTATAGTCGGTGTAGATATATCATTTTTCTCCATATGGATAGTGCCTCTAAATCTTCAATGCGAAGATAACTACGACAAGTTCCAAATCTTGCTAAAGTAATTTCGCTCATAAGGCTTAAATTGTCTCGAAATAAGCAACAACCTTACCTTCTTTCACGAGAACGCAACCAAGCCCATTCAACAAAGCATCACTAAACACAATATAATCCATTCTCGACTCGGGTTGTGTCAAGAGTGGAGCCTCCGTAAGATAAGCTTTCAACTACTCGAAGCTTTATTGTCTTCTCTCATTCCACTAAAACAGAACTTCTTTATGTAACAACTTGGTCATAGGTGCTGCTATAATAAAAAGCCATTGACAAAATAGTGGTAATATCTGGTAAGTCTAAGGAAACTACGAACCTCTGTGATATTCTTAGGCAGCTTCCACTCTACCACTGCTTGGATCTTTTGCGGATCAACTCGGATCTTATTTCCTGTAACAATGTGGCCTAAAAATGGCACCTCGAAGAGCCAAAATTCACACTTGATGAACTTGGCAAAATACTATCTTTCCCTCAAGGTCTGAAGGACAACACGAAGATGATAGTTGTGTTTTTCCTCCAAACTATAATAAACTTATATATCATCAATGAAGACCACCATAAACTGATATAGGTTGGGCTAAATGATCTAGTTCATCAGGACCATAAAGGCTGTAGGTGCATTGGTAAGCCCAAAAGGCATTACCAATAACTCATAAGGTCCATACCTCGTCTTGAAAGTAGTTTTTTGAACATCTTCTACTACTACCTTCAACTGGTAGTAACCCGAACTCAAGTCGGTCTTTAAGAACAGACAGGTACCTCTCAACTGGTTAAAACGGTCATCTATCTTTGGTAGGGGATAACGATTCTTCACTATTACCTTATTGAACTTATAATAGTTAATGTACATTATTCTTCTTGACAAACAAGACCGGTGCACCATAGGGTGAGATGCTCAATCAAATAAAACCTCTTTCCGAAAACTCTTGAATCTGATTCTTTAATTCTCTCAATTCTACTACTGCCATAGGATATGATGTAATGGATACTAGTGTCGTGCTATGCATTATGTATATCCAAAACTCTAGTTCACGATCCCGAGGTAGTTTGGGCAACTCTTTCGAAAACATATTGGCAAACTCTCTAACAGTTCGAAGGTTCTCAAGCATCAAACTTTCAACCCTTGAGTCAACTATGAGAGCCAAGATGGCCTCGTAACCTGGTTGGATCATCATTTATGCCACCAAGACCGATACTACATTGAAAAAACAAAGATTTCTCTTACCCTTTACCACTAAATTGGCCTCATCCAAACCATGAAGCTTAAGGCTCTTCGCTCTACAGCTCAACTGCGTATCATGCTCAAACAACCACTCCATCCCTAGGATAGCATTAAACTCTTGAAATGGCAACAATATCAGGTCGGCCAAAAAAAGTCAAACATTGAGCCTCAACCGGACACCTCTAATACATTTTATCTACTAAAACATCATACCCAAAGAACTAGTCACACAGACTTCTATCTCAAGATCCTCGATAGAAATACTTCACTACTGAGATATTCCACTATGGATGTAGGAATGGGTAGATCCTGAATCTACATGAGCAACTATAGAGATTGAAAACAAGATAAATGTACCTGAGATAACATCGGTAGCCTTACAGTCTTTCTGAGCCTTGACTGTATATTGCCTCGTTGGTGCCCTCATGGTAGACTAGATCGTACCTTTACTATGATGTTCAGACATGTGGCTTGCTCATCCTCTAGTAAAGCCTCGACACTTCTAAACTAGATAAGAGTTCTTCTGAGTCTAAACCGGAGTAGTGTCAGTAGATGTTGGATAATCTCTCAAATAATGATCTTGTGACCCACAACCATAGCAAACTCTAGCCGTCCTCCAACACCCTCATCTATGCTTATGTCCACACTGATCACAAACTAGTGCGCTTGTACTCTTCTGTAAGCCCTCCGAGCTTATCATGGATGAAGACGAATGCTTCTTACAGCCAGCTGTTTCATACCTATGGTTTGATTTCGAATTCTGGTTTGAAGCTCCTCTACTTTGGTGCTAACAATTTTTGTTCCTCCTAGAATAATACTCCGAGTTGTTAAAGAAGTTATGGGTTATCCTATTCAAACACTTATGCCCACCAGTCGGGCCATAGGTTAAACTTTGTACTTGCTCAACGACTTAGCACTAGCAGTCATATCTGTAAACACATTTGGTAGGAAAACAGTTAAGTAGGTATGAAGTTCCTTCCTCAAGCCTTTTAAAAACCTCTTGCACCTCATCTTCTCGGTAGTAACCAACTCAGGGGCATACCTACTCAACTGCAGGAACTCTTGTTCATATTCAAATAATGACTGGTTCTCTTGGGCCAAATGAGTGAACTAGCCTCTCAAGCTATCAATGTGAACTTCACCCACATACTTTTTGTCAAACTTATCTACAAAGCCGTCCCCATAAAGGTTGTTTAGGATACCATCCTAACTCTACGGTCTTCCACTAATCTCGAGCATTCTCTTTTAACAGGGAAATAAACATATCAACTTATCTTCGGGCTTCTACCTGATCTGTCGCATGATCTAACAGGTATCTCCCAACTACTAATCCGTCTTAACTAAATTAACTTGTCCCGTTCTAAGAAAGTTTGTTGCACCATGGCGACGTACCCTCTCAATTAGTGTCTTACGCGGGGTAACCGAAGGCTTAGGTATGGCCCTAACAATCTAGTAAAGGGACTGGTACAAATGAGAGAAATAATTAGCTCATCGACCTCTATCATCCTCCGACATCTCTTTCGAGTCAGAAACATAATCCTTATCATAGCTCCATTCTCGGGAGCCCTAACTCTTCTCTTGATCTCGTGCTCTCCTTAGCATGATTACTTTCTACACAAGCAAACAAATAAGGTTATACCATCGAATATTCAGCTTAAACGAGTACGACTTCGACATATGAGCAACATATTCACTAGACACGTATACACCACCCTAGACAATTCTTGGGGCTTTTTAGAACCGGCTAAACCTAGGCTCTGATACCACTAAATGTAACACCCTTGACTTGGATGCCATATTTGGGCCTCAAGCCCAACCCATTACTATAAACTTTCAACCTAGTTTAGCCCAAATCACATCTATTTCATAAAATCCATTTAAGTTTAAATATTTAAAAATAGATAAAAAATTAAAACGTTACATGAGAGCTCTATTTAAAAATACATAATTAAAGCATTTGACTCATGATTTAAAGACAAAAAATAAGAGTTACAATACAACATAGGGTTTTACGACATAGCCCAAATAATCTAAGTACTGTACTAGAACAACAAGTTGATGCTGAAGTCCTACTCCGATGGTGCTCCAACGATGCACGTCAACCTACTAATCTGCGAACGAAAATAACAATTACGAATGTTGAGCTAACGAAGCTCAGTGGACACACTTCCACTCAACCATGCTTCAAGCAAATCATAAATATTAGCATGTAGGTAAAGATGATAACATGGCAATATAACATTACATAAGTATGGCGCTACCTCTTGTCGTCTAACCATATAGCATATCAAGAATGCATAAACTTCTCATGACATATAAGCATTATACAACAAACTTGGAGTGAGGTTCGGTTCCACTAAACATCGAGATTATACAGTCTGAGTGCGGCCTAGTTCCATTAAGCATCGAGATCATACATTCTTTGGGGTAAGGCTCGGTACCACTAAGTGTCGGGATCATACACTCATGCTCAGAATCTCTCATCGAACATCTTCAAATAAAGCCCAGTACCACCAAGCATCGAGATCATACATTTGAAAATCTCTAACCAAGGTGTTGCAACACATTTTTTCTCTCATTAGGTATCCGAATCCCACCAAAAAGTGCTCACATAGCACATTACAACATCTTATAACCATACCATCCTATGGTTTCTACCAACATATAGTCATAAAAGAATCTTACCAAGTTCTTATATTTTATGCTCGAGTATAAGGAGATTTCTTAGTTTCTCAGTTTTACAACTCATTTTAGGCCTTTAGGGGTCTACTAGATCGAATGATACAATTTTCCAAACTTCCGAGCAAAAGTCAACATTTTTTGGCAGTTTACCTAGTGGGTACCGGTATAGATCCTCACATACCGATACAGATACCCTTTAGGTACCATTACTCATAGCGCATCGATACAAAATTGGCTCACTAGAATTTTCCAAATCCTTAGCGTACCAATACGGGTCGATCTATACTGATACCCCCATTTTTACAAGTTATTAGCACTTAATCTAAGTTTCATCATTAAAAAGGGTCTTAGGCATTTAACCCCAAAAAATAACCATACATATCAAATCAAGCAAACAAGGCATCATCCTTAGATGTGCATGAAACCAAGGAGTTAATAGTGTACTAACCTTACTCCTACAACTGAGAATGAAGCTCCTAGCCCAAGCTTCAAGCTTTCTTCTTCCCTTGCTCAATGGAAGAGTTTCCAACTTTTTTCACTTGATATATAGATTCTTGAGTGATGAATAACCTTCTCTCAACAACAAATCCTAGATTCAGACTTGGAATGATAAAGATTCAACCTTTCTTGTGGGTGGGAAGTTGGGAGATGAGAATGGGTGGAGGATAAAAAGGACGGAGGTCTTGGTACATCTTGTTGCTACTTGGATGTATAGCAAACAAACTTCGATGTGCCTCACGAAAGATACGGTCTTGCAAATCCTTTAAGGTTGGAACACACAACCGACCCTTGAAGTACAAGATCTCACCATCTAACACTTTGAAGTCAGATGTCTCACATCTCTGAACTGTCTCTATCTTTGCCACCAATTTCCAACGCTTATGTTCTTTTGATCTCTTACACTAAGGTAGGCTCCACACGAAGCTCAACCAACAACCCATCATCTTCGATCATCCTTAACCGGGAAAACATCACCCTCAAGTCTGACATAAACTTCTGACTTAAAGAATCAGCCACAACATTAGCTTTACTAGGAAGACACTCTATGATGCAATCATAGTCCTATGATAGCTCGATCCATTGCCCTTTCTTCAAATTCAACTCATTTTAGGTGAACAAATACTTTAAACTCGTATAGCCAATGTAGATATATCATTTTTCTCCATATGGATAGTGCCTCTAAATCTTCAATGCGAAGATAACTACGACAAGTTCCAAATCATGCTAGGGTAATTTTGTTCACGAGGCTTAAGTTTTTTTCGAGGCATAAGCAACAACCTTACGCTATTGCATGAGAACACAACCAAGCCTATTCAACAAAGCATCACTAAATACAATATAATCCATTCTCAACTCGGGTTACGTCAAGAGTGAAGCCTCCGTAAGATAAGCTTTCAACTACTCGAAGTTTTATTGTCTTCTCTCATTCCACTGAAATAGGACTTCTTTCTGTAACAACTTGGTCATAGGTGTTGCTATAATAAAAAAGCCATTGAAAAAATAGTGGTAATATCTGGTAAGTCTAAGGAAACTATGAACCTCTGTGATATTCTTAGACAGCTTCTACTCTACCAATGCTTGGATCTTTTGCGGATCAACTCAGATCTTATTTGCTGTAACAATGTGGCCCAAATATGCCACCTCGAAGAGCCAAAATTCACACTTGCTGAACTTGGAAAAATATTATCTTTCCCTCAAGGTCTGAAGGATAACACGAAGATGATAGTTGTGTTCTTCCTCTAAACTATAATAAACTAAGATATCATCAATGAAGACCACCACAAACTGATGTAGGTTGGGCTGAAAGATCTAGTTCATCAGGACCATAAAAGTTGTAGGTGCATTGGTAAGCCCAAAAGGCATTACCAAGAACTCATAAGGTCCATACCTCATCATGAAAGTAGTTTTTTTGAACATCTTCTTCTACTACCTTCAACTGGTAGTAACCCGAACTCAAGTCGATCTTTAAGAACAGACAAGTACCTTTCAACTAGTTAAAACGATCATCTATCTTTGGTAGGGGATAATGATTCTTCACTGTTACCTTATTGAGCTTATAATAGTTAATGTACATCATTCTTCTTGACAAACAAGACCAGTGCACCCTAGGGTGAGATGCTCAATCAAATAAAACCTCTTTCCGAAAACTCTTGAATTTGATTCTTTAATTCTCTCAATTCTACTAGTGCCATAGTATATGGTGTAATAGATACTAGTGTCGTGCCACGCATTATATATATCCAAAACTCTAGTTCACGATCCCGAGGTAGTTTGGGCAACTCTTTCAAAAACATATTGGCAAACTCTTTAATAGTTTGAAGGCTCTCAAGCATCAAACTTTCAACCCTTGAGTCAACTATGAGAGCCAAGATGGCCTCGTAACCTGGTTGGATCATCATTTATGCAACCAAGACTGATACTACATTGAAAAGACAGATTTTTCTCACAATTTACCACTAACTTGGCCCTATCCAAACCATGAAGCTTAAGGCTCTTTGCTCTACAGCTCAACTGCGTATCATGCTCAAACAACCAGTCCATCCCTAGGATAGCATTAAACTCTTGAAATGGCAACACTATTAGGTCGGCCAAAAAAAAGTCAAACATTGAGCCTCAATCGGACACCTCTAATACACTTTATCTACTAAAACATCATACCTCAAAGAACTAGTCACACAGACTTCTATCTCAAGATCCTCAATAGGAATACTTCACTACTAAGATATTCCACTATGGATGTAGGAATGGGTAGATCCTGAATCTACATGAGAAACTATAGAGATTGAAAACAAGATAAATGTACCTGAGATAACATCGGTAGCCTTATAGTTTTTCTGAGCCTTGACTGCATATTGCCTCGCTAGTGCCCTCGTGGTAGACTAGATCGTACCTTTACTATAATGTTCAGACATGTGCCTCGCTTATCCTCTAGTAAAGCCTCAACACCTCTAAACTAGATAAGAGTTCTTCCGAGTCTAAACCGGAGTAGTGTCAGTAGCTGTTGGATAATCTCTCAAATAATGATCCTGTGACCCACAACCATAGCAAACTCTAGCTGTCCTCCAACACCCTCATCTATTCTTATGTCCACACTGATCACAAACTAGTGCGCTCGTACTCTTCTGTGAGCCCTTCAAGATTATCATGGATGAAGACAAATGCGTCTTACGGCCAGCTGTTTTATACCTATGGTTTGATTTCGAATTCTGGTTTAAAGCTCATCTACTTTGGTTCTAACGATTTTTGTCCCTCCTAGAATAATACTGTGAGTTGTTAAAGAAGTTATGGGTTCTCCTACTAGAGCTCTTATGCCCACCAGTTGGGCCATAGGTTAAACTTTGTACTTGCTCAAGCAACTTAGCACTAGCAGTCATATTTGTAAACACATTTGGTAAGAAAATAGTTAAGTAGGTCTGAAGTTCCTTCCTCAAGCCTTTTAAAAACCTCTTGCACCTCATCTTCTTGGTAGTAACCAACTCAGGGGCATACCCACTCAACTGCAGGAACTCTTGTTCATATTCAAACACTGACTGGTTCTCATGGGCCAAATGAGTGAACCGGTCTCTCAAGCTATCAATGTGAACTTCACCCACATACTTATTCTCAAACTTATCTACAAAGTCGTCCCCATAAAGGTTGGTTAGGATACCATCCTAACTCTACGATCTTCCACTATTCTCGAGCATTATTTTTTAACAGGGAAAGAACACATATCAACTTATTTTCGGGCTTCAACCTGATCTGTCGCATGATCTAACAGGTATCTCCCAACTACTAATCCGTCTTAACTAAATTAACTTGTCTCGTTCTAAGAAAGTTTGTTGCACCATGGCGACGTACCCTCTCAATTAGTGCCTTACGCGGGGTAACCGAAGGCCTAGGTATGGCCCTAACAATCTAGTAAAGGGACTGGTACAGATTAGAGAAATAATTAGCCCATCAACCTCTATCATTCTCTGACATCTCTTTCGAGTCAGAAACATAATCCTTATCATAGCTCCCTTCTCGGGAGCCCTAACTCTTCTCTTGATCTCGTGTTCTCCTTAGCATGATTACTTTCTGTACAAGTAAACAAATAAGGTTATATCATCGAATATTCAGCTCAAACGAGTACGACTTCGATATATGAACAACATATTCACTAGACACGTATACACCACCCTAGACAATTCTTAGGGCTTTTTAGAACCGGCTAAACCTAGGCCCTGATACCACTAAATGTAACACCCTTGACTTGGATGTCATATTTGGGCCTCAAGCCCAACCCATTACTATAAACTTTCAACCTAGTTTAGCCCAAATCACATCTATTTCATAAAATCCATTAAGTTTAAAAATTTAAAAGTAGATAAACAATTAAAAACGTTACATAAGAGCTCTATTTAAAAATACATAATTAAAGCATTTGACTCATGATTTAAAAACAAAAAATAAGAGTTACAATACAACACAGGGTCTTACAACATAGCCCAAATAATCTAAGTATTGTACTAGAACAACAAGTTGATGCTAAAGTCCTACTCCGATGGTGCTCCAATGATGCACGTCAACCTACTAACCTGCAAACGAAAACAACAATTACGAATGCTGAGCTAACGAAGCTTAGTGGACACACTTCCACTCAACCATGCTTCAAGCAAATCATAAATATTAGCATGTAGATAGAGATGATAACATGGCAATATAACATCACATAAGTATGGCGCTACCTCTTGCCGTCTAACCATATAGCATATCAAGAATGCAAAAACTTCTCATGACATATAAGCATTATACAACAAACTTGGAGTGAGGTTCGGTTCCACTAAACATCGAGATTATACAGTCAGAGTGAGGCCTAGCTCCATTAAGCATCGGGATCATACATTCTTTGGGGTGAGGCTCGGTACCACTAAGTGTTGGGATCATACACACATGCTCAGAATCTCTCATCGAACATCTTCAAATAAAGCCCAGTACCACTAAGCATCGAGAACATATATTTGAAAATCTCTAACCAAGGTGTTGCAACACATTTTTTCTCTCATTAGGTATCCGAATCCCACCAAAAAGTGCTCACATAGCACATTACAACATCCTATAACCATACCATCCTATGGTTTCTACCAATATATAGTCATAAAAGACTCTTACCAAGTTCTTATATTTTATGCTCGAGTATAAGGAGATTTCTTAGTTTCTCAGTTTTACAACTCATTTTAGGCCTTTAGGGGTCTACTAGATCGAATAATACAATTTTCCAACCTTTCGAGCGAAAGTCAACATTTTTTGGCAGTTTACCTAGTGTGTACCAGTATAGGTCCTCACATACCGATACAAATACCCTTTAGGTACCATTACTCATAGCGCACCGATACAAAATTGGCTCACTAGAATTTTCCAAAACCTTAGCGTACCAATACAGGTCGATCTATACTGATACTTGATTGCATAGTATACCGATATAGGCTAAACGCCGTATCGGTACCCCCTTCATTGTTCATCCAATGAAACAATGATCTTTAAACCAGAACACTAAGGTATCGGTACCGTCTCCCAGCTTACCGATACTGAAGCCTATAAATGGCTTCTAAAGCTCAGAAAATCACTCCCCAAGCTCCCAAAACACAACCTTTAGCCTTTAAACTCAAACTTACCTCTTATGAAAGTGTCTACCATTTTTACAAGTTATTAGCACTTAATCTAAGTTTCATCATTAAAGAGGGTCTTAGGCATTTAGCCCCAAAAAATAACCATACATATCAAATCAAGCAAACAAGGCATCATCCTTAGATGTGCATGAAACCAAGGAGTTAATAGTGTACTAACCTTACTCCTACAACTGAGAATGAAGCTTCTAGCCCAAGCTTCAAGCTTTCTTCTTCCATTGCTCAATGGAAGAGTTTCCAACTTTTTTCACTTGATATATAGATTCTTGAGTGATGATTAACCTTCTCTCAACAACAAATCCTAGATTCACACTTGGAATGATAAAGATTCAACCTTTCTTGTGGGTGGGAAGTTGGGAGATGAGAATGGGTGAAGGATGAAGACAATGGGACAATGGTGATTTGATTCCTCTTGCTTTCTGTAGAGGAATTAAAGAGGCTAACCTTTCCCTCTTCAAATAATTAGGTAATTACCTAATTACCCCCATCATCATCCTAACTCATCCCCAAACCAAGAACTCAAGCCCAACAACTATATACAAGCCCACTAAGGCTCTCAAGGCCCAAACTCTTAGCCCAAATGCGAAGCCCACACTTCGGGTTAAACCGACCCTCAGATTTCTAAATCCAGGTCGTTACAACAAGTAACTTTTCAAAATCACTTTCTAACAACACTTTTAAAAGCATTTTTAAAAAAAATATCAAACTGGCCCTTAATATATGTATTATACATGTCCATAGAAAAAAAAATCAAAAGAATAAATAATTGATATTTGATTCTTCATAAAAGAAGTTACAAATTTATGAATATATGTGAATGTCTTTGAACCTTCTATCTCCCTACATCCCTCGGTCTTTCATCTCTTTTTTTAACAGTGATCTTTCATCTCTTTATACATCATTTTGTACACAAGTAATAAAAAATATCTCCTCTCATATTATGTTTTTCCGTGTGTTCTTCTACTTCCAAGTAATAATAAATAATAGTTCTCAAAATAGAATAGAATATTTGCTCTTTATGATTCTTTATACGAAATCTAAGAACAAGGCGTAGAATTTTACAAGAAATTTTTATTTTATTTAGTATTTCATGTTTAGATCAATTTTAATTAGTTAGTTCGAAATTAATTATAATTCTTGCACATGAGAAGTGGAGAGGAGGGGAAGGATGACTCTAAAAGAATGAAGGGAAAAAAATGAGAGAACAAAGATGAACAACGTGCTTGCTCTATTTTTTAATTAAATTGTAATATATTAGGGGTGCTGTATATCATTCACTTTGATTCTAATTAATAAATTACGTCAAACGATTTTGACTATAATGAAGACATTTTCTTCCAATTTATTATTACAATGTATGCATAATGTCTAAAAATACATGATGTGAAAGTTGAGTATTGTTCGAATAACATAATGTCTAAAAATACAATGTATGGAAATTTGCTCTGCTTTTTTTATTATTACAAAAAAATACTCTTAACGTTTGACTATTCAGTCATTTTAATTTTTATAATTTTAACTCACATTTAATTGAATAAGATAAAATAAGTACAAAAGAATATTACAATTTAACAAAACAAGGATAAAAATTAAAAACTCAACAAAATAATATTCAATTATTATAGAAAACATATAAGATAGATCGATTATAGATTAATCACGTAAAAAGGAAGAGAATTGAAAGAGAATATGACAACGGGAGATGAAATATGAGCTTGTGAGTTGTAAGGTTTTCTAATGATGAGTAATTTTAGGATTCCATGTAAAAGAAATTGAGTGAGAAACTAAAAGAGTTAGGCCTGAATGTTTGTTAAAAATTGGGTGACCTGGTGAGTAATTTTTTAAAGTATTTATTTTTAAATATACTTATTATGTATACTGACTGAGTGAGGATGAAGTGGAACAGACAAAGATGATGTGTAGTGGGGCAGATACAAGGTCACACCCATGACTGCCCACCACCTATGACGAATTTAATTTTTATCTTTATCCCTGCCCTCACAACCCACGAAATTTGTACCCATTCCTGCCTAACTGGGTGTGAGTAGATTCCTGTAAAGCTCATCCCACTGACATCCCTAGTGATCATTTATCATTGGGACCACCCTATGGACCCGAAAAGACAAAAAAAGCCCTACGTAAAGATTTATCGATTATTTTTTTTTGACAAATCCTATCTAATCTTAATCCTATCTAGAGGGGAGGGGAAGAAAAGGGGTGTTCCTAACGGGTCTCGAACCCATGACCTAAAGGAAACGAGAGAGTAAAAATGAATAGCTTGACCAACCGATCAAATGTTCTTGTTCATTTATCGTTTATTTTTTAAATTGTAGGTTTTTTGTCTGTTTCGTTGTCTAAAATAAACAATTGAAAAAGGCCAAAAATGTCTTTGCAACAGCCAGTGCCACGTTGTATCAGATTTCAACGTTGCTTGAAAGTGCCACAGATCCCAACTTGAAAAAGGCCTTGGGTGGCTGCATTGATCCGTATAACACCATCATCAAAACGGATATCCCAATAGCCGTTGAAGCAATTGAGAAAAACAACCCAAAATTTGCATGTTGGTAGTGCAACTGATGCAGGGAAAGAAGCTCAGAGATGTGAAGATGGTTTTGGCGGAAAGTCGTCGAATTCGCCAATCTCCGGTAGTGGAAGACTGATGTTTACAAAATTGCAAATAAGTAATTTGAAATAAATAACAAAATCCTTTGCCATCTATATATTTTAAAATAATTAATTATAAATGTATCCTCCACTTTCTAAATAATTATATTTGTCTCTAACCTTCAATCCTGACTCTATTGTTTACCTTGAGGTGCACATACATACAGGGGAGCTTTGAAAATTTTGCTTTATAATCCTTTAAAATTAAAAAAAATTATATGTATAATGGCTTCCCAAAACTTTTAAAAATTTGTTTTAGGGCGCATAAAGGATGCCCAAACATGCACCTATGGGGTGTGGTCATGCACCTATGTGATGCTTTAGAGTGTGCAAAGATTACCCCCGCCCCCGTGACAAAATCACCATACCAAAAATGTTTATGCTCAAATTTTGCATAGAATCTATGAAGAATATTTTTGTCTAGATCTTAAGAAGATCGGGTTGAACCATGATGAAAAAAACTCAAAACGAATGTGAAATATTATATAGCGATCATTGAACTTCATGAAAATTTTGTTGAAGGTCAAGAGTGTGCCAATGGTCCTATACTAATTATTAAGGGTGTTCAAATCGTCAGTTTGGTTAACAACTAAACCCAACTACATGAAATGAATTAACCGAATTCTTAAATTTTTAACTATTTATCAAATTATTTTTCGAATATCATTAACTGAATATGAACTTAGTTTAGTTAATTTGGTCGATTTCAAATAATAAAAAAATAATATTTTTTAATTTTAATTCAAAATAAGAATTCAAGCGGGAATAAATTGAAAATGATTTTTTTGTTAGATATTTTTTATTTCTAGTTTTATTGTTCTTTTTGGGCTGAGTTTAATAATTAGATTAAAATATAAATATTGAGTTTTTAAAAAGTATAGTTAATTGATGAGATTTAGGCTTAAAATTAAAAAAATATATTTCTTACTATATATTAAAATTTTGGTTAATTCATCTAATTAAACATTAACTAAACTTTAAAAAATCTTAAACCGTTTGTTCAAAAAAAATCTTAAATCGTTTACTGACCAAACTCTTCAATAATTAACTCATTAATCAAACTAAATTTCAATTCGTTTAATTAATTTAAATTTGAACCCAACAAGTGTCCCAGTAGAAAAATGAATGTGTCAAGTTGCATGAAGTATCCAAACAATTCAATAAATCATATTTTATGCAGAGACCCCTCAGATCCAATTGATAACTCTTACAATTTCTTTAAACTGACAAATAGTTCATATGCCAAATTGCATGAAATGTGACTCAGCTTTTATCTGTTGCTTATTCAATAAGAGATGAATACAGAAAAAATAGAAGGGGAACTTCCAAGTTCTTTGATAGTTAAAAAGATGCCTCAAAATGGAGTTGAACATGGTAATTATGCAACAACTATGGTTGTTCTCAGCACCTTTGTGGCTGGTTTTGGATCTTATGTTTTTGGGACTGCTGTAAGTATATTATTTTCAACAATGAAATGATTAATTTTACTTGTAATCTTAATCTGCAAAGTAAAAGGTTTCTCTTTACAAAGATTATTGAATGGCAAAGTCGGACTTTAATTCTACACGGTGTCTGGATTGTTCTTGTTCACCTGTTGAAAAGCAACAAGACTTAAAAAAGTTTGGGTTTTATTCTGATTCGCCTATGATAGTAATAACAAAGATGGATTGCCCATAACTCATTTACAAATTGTGATTGGATCACCTAAAATTGAGTTCTTTTAATAAAACAATTTTATTTTATTAAAATAACAGTTTTGGTTTGCAAAAAACACAAAAACGGGTTCAGGAGTCGGTTACGCGTGGGGAAGGATTAGCACCCTCCAACGCCCAAAAATTGGTACCTAGCCGATTACAAAACGTTTTAATGTCATAATTTGAAAGTTCGTATAAAATTTCACTGATTGCTCATTTATGAATATGATTTTATTTTAACGATCCTATCATCCAGAGATTGAACTTCAATCACCGCCAACATTTATGGCGCTAACTAGTCACCTCCTTTTGATAGGACATCACATTAATTTAGTTCCACTTTTTTAAACAAATAATAAAAAAATCAATTAATATGTTAACGCTTTTATTTATCATATGTTAGTGGTTATTAACCTAAGGAATTGTCTAAGTAAATTTTATCTATTGGGGTTTAAATATAATTAAGTGTGTTTTATTAATTTGATGTGAAGAGAATTTTATTGAATTTTAAGGTTCTAACTAGGGTTTTAAGAACTTAAACCTAGAGATTTTTACCTAAACTAAAACTTTAATTAAAGAAACTAGCATCTTACAATATTAGAAAAAAAAAACCAAACATGAAAAATACATGAAATAAAATGGTTAAAAAATAAAAAGGCAAAACACGATTATTAAAAAAACCTTTAAGAAAAACTTAATTAATAGGAAAATAGATTTTTATTTAACAAATAAAATGAATTAGAAAAGGTAAAAAAATATCAAAATTTTAAAAAACGAAATAAAGATAAAGCTAAATTTGTGGAAAATGGTGACTAAATTAAAATGAATGAAAATGTGGTACCCGTAGAGTAAAATGTGGTTAGGTAGAGGGATTTAATGAAGGTAATTCTCCCAAACAAATATGTGTATAAAACACAAATTTATAAACACTTACCATAATTTTCTTCTTTAAAAAATGGATCAAACACACATATTTTAATTTCTCTCAAGTGATCATCTTGTTCTTCTCCGGCGCCCCACCACCGTGTTGGCCACCGTCCGTCGCCGCCGGCCGCCACATACCGGCGACGAAAAATCCAATTTCCCGGTGAAATTTCGAATCTCGATTTTAAGGCTCAAAAAAATAAAAGTAAGAATACATATTCGAATCAAAGAAAAATAAGATAAAAACGAGATAAAAAATACGTAAGCTTGCTTGAATGCTTCTTGTATTTCTCTTGAAAAAAAAAACCAATACAGAACGTAGAGAACTCCAATTTTTAGTGTATTTTCGTAACAATTTGTGGTGAAAATTACCAGGGGATGAGTGGTTTATATAGTGGTTTTGCTACCAAAATTACAAAGAAATTCGGAATAAAAATCCCCAAATTTTGGGTGATTCTTTCCTCTTCATTTAATGTAGATTTAGAAATGATTTGGGGCTGATTTCGTCCTAATTTTGGTTCGAATCTGAACAAATTTGGGGCTGATTCTTCATCTTTTTCTTTCCATATCCGAACCAAGCCTTGATTTCTTTCTCTTCCTGCACGTTTACCACTCTAAATTGCTTGATTTCTTTCCATTTTCCTTGCAGGTGTAGCTGTACAGTGGAGGCAGCATGGGGGAAGATGATGCGCGTGAGGCCCAGTGCCTTTGGGGATGAGGCTTGGTGCATGGGAAGTCTGCAGAGTTGTGGGGGCCACACGCATGTGTGGAATTGGTTTTCTTCTTGATCCAATCCGAACCGTTGGATCTTATTTGGATCCAACGGTTAATAATTAACTGCAAAAAAATTAATTAGGTGTCTATATTTGGGCCAAATGGGTTATTAAATAGGTCTTATTAAAAATTAAATAGACCTTTATTTAAACTTGACACTATTTAAATTAAATGGACTCTTACTTAAACTAAGTGGACCCATTTTTTAAATAAATAATAAATAAACAATAATAATAATAAATATGGGTAAAAA
The DNA here is from genome assembly GCA_019671005.1 of Hibiscus mutabilis. NCBI lineage: Eukaryota > Viridiplantae > Streptophyta > Magnoliopsida > Malvales > Malvaceae > Hibiscus > Hibiscus mutabilis. The sequence continues at coordinate 45,600,808 of CM033736.1, forward strand.
TTCAGCGACAACAAAGAAGAACAGTGCCAAAGCTGTAAATTACGCAAAGCTTACCTTTGGTTCCCTATTTGTATGCTATAGAGAAACAAAGATCTCTACAAGTTGTAATAGTAACTGTCGAAACTACAAAAAGTCTGCTAAAGTTGCAATCCTAACGTCGTTTAAATTTGGAGAAACATTAGTAAGGACCAAAGTAAATTTCTAAGAAGAACATCAGATTGAAACACAAAAGAAAAGAAGTTTTTAAATGGAACACATACACAAAGTGCAGCAAACCAATTATATGGAGAAACATTAGTAAGGAGGCGTGTATGCAAGATTAATGCTATAACTTTTCCCATCCTGTTATTTTTCATCAGGCCGAAACATGAAAAAAGTGAATCAGCATCCTTCAAAATCCATCGAAAAGACACCAGTTACTGCTTTGAGTGGTAGTTAATACTAGAGTAAACGAGCAAAAAAACGCATATAAATTATAAGAAACCTTGCATCCAAGAGACAAATACCTGTAATTTATTATATATGATTATTCTTCAAAAAAAAATATTATACATATGATTCAGTAAAGATTTTGGGAACTCAATAAATTAGCAAAAAAATTAAAAGAATTTTTTTTGGATAAACTGTTGATGGTATGAGCAATGAATCAAAGAGTAACTAGAAGGGGGAAGAGGCTAAGGTCGAGTTACAAAAGGCATGTCCTCGAAAACAATTAGTAAAATCTAAAACTCAAGCTTGATTACAACATGAACAAGAAATTAGAAAATTTGGAAAAGAACAAAACAAAAAAATAGATTCTTCAAGTTAAAAGAGAATGGAGAACTAACAATGGAACAAATGCTTAGCAGGTGTTAAAAGAGAATTTAGGGAAGGAGGCGTAAAGCGCGCGAACGAGGAAGGCGGTTAGGCTGCAGCAAGGACGGAGGCGTGGCGCGATAATCTCGCTGGCAGACAATGGCAAAAGAAAAAGATTTAGGGTTTTTTAATTTATGGATTGACTATGTGAAAGGATTTGTAGCACGCTCGAATCGATCTCCGATAACCGTCAAGAGGGTTGTTTTTGATACTTGATTGAACTGGCTAAAATCGATAAAAGATTGGATAAAATGCACAATAATTTTAGAGCAGTTTGGCTTTCTAACCAAAGCTTACATCCACTACCTTAAAAGGGATAGGGATTAAACAAGTTACCTCACAAAGGTGGGTGTTTACAAAGATTAAGCTCACTAGAAAGAGTACAAAAGATATACAAATAAGCACTCTCTAGAATATGTACAAGAGAAATGAAGAAATAAGAATTGGACTCAAATTCTCTTGATCAACATGCTTGGATATATTCTCTCTACTTCTTATTCTTCAAGTGTCTTTGGCTTGTATTTATAGTGTGGAATGAAAAACTAGCTGTTAAAAACTAGCTGTTGGAAAACTAGTCGTTGGAAAACTAGCCGTTGGGACTTTTAAATTACTTGAAAATATATATTTGAGTCAAAAACACTTTTAAAAGCTTTCAAACATATTTTTCAAATTAAATGGACTTTAAATTGTTTTTACAATATTTGTTCAAGTCCAAAAATATTTTTCACTTTGTTATATCAAAATAAATATCTCAACAATCTCCCCTTTTTGATATAACGAAAACATTTGAAAAAATATTTTTGAGATTGCCCCCCTAGGAAAATAATTTTAGAAAAAGAGAATATTTGTGAAAAATATTTAAGACCCCCCTTTTTCTTTTTGAAAATAATTTTTTCAAACCTATCTCTCCCATTTTTTTGTTATATCAAAAATAATTTCAAAACAAAGTTTGAAATCTCATTAAGTTCAAAGCACGAAATGTTGAAAAATTGAAGTACCAATTGATAAACATATTAGTTGTTGGTGTAAAATAAAAATGGAGATAAGATATATTTTTTTTAAATCAAAAGCTCCCCCTTAAACAAAGCATTCCGTTTTAATAAATTTAGCTCAAATGCTTGACACTTAAAAGGCATTGAATTTCAAGATAAAATCAAATTAAGAGCATATGTAATTTATTTTATCCAAGACTTTAAAAAATAGATAACCAAATAAATAAATAATTAGTATAGAGGTTATCTTCTTCATTTGTGTGACTAGAGCATTTCCATATCTTTGCTTTGCTTGCCATTACTCCAACGCACCTACAAGAGACATTCACTTGAATTTTGGTATCCAAATTGCTTTGGATCCATTTACATTAATTTCAATGTCTCTAGTTCCCTTAAGAACCCATACTTGTCTAATCCTATAAGTTTTTCTTTTCTTTATAGGACAAGTATGCAAAGAATGACCATGATAATAGCAATGTGAGCATTTTGCCATTATGTGACAAGATGAATTATTAAAAATATTTTTTTTTCTTTTGTTAAGCTTTCAAGCTTAACTTTCACATTAAGATTTTCTTTTTCTAAGACTTCATTGCTTGTTTTTGAAAACTCTAAATCATTTTTCAAAATTTCATTTTGGTTTTCAAAATCCAATTTTGTTTTAAAAAGATCGTTTTCAAATTCAAGTTTAGAAATCATTTTCTTAAATGTGGAATTCATGGTCTCAAATTCCAAAAATAATTCATCGAAATCATCTTGTAACTCGTCAAATGTATATGAATTTAATTCACTTGAGTTAGAAGAAACCTCGGGCTCATCAAGAGCCAAAACACCATCCACATTTGGATTGGAGAGAAGGTTTGCACATGATTGATCATCATCTTTCTTTTCTCCCTTCTTGTTGCCATATAGCTTCTCAAGCTTCTCCCAAATTCCTTTTTCACTTTTGCATGTGGAGACTTTCTTGGAAACATCTTCATTAAGGCCACAAAGAAGAGTGTGCATCGCATTTGCGTTTAGCTTCGCCTTCGTATCATTTGTACTCCTTTGTTTCTTCTTCTTCTTAGGAGCTTCCAAGTATCCATCTTCAATGATATCCCAAACCTTAAAATTGAGGGATTTGATGAAATACTTCATGATGTTGCTCCATTGGAAGTATGTTTCTCCTTCAAAGAGCGAAGGACACGAGATAGAGCGGCATTCTTCAAATCTTGCCATTTTCTTGAACGGAAGACTTCGAGCAAATGATCTTTACTCCCAGATGTTAGTCCTTCGATGGAGACGAGGCTCTGATACCAATTGAAAGGATTTGTAGCACGCTCGAATTGATCTCTGATAACCGTCAAGATGGTTGTTTTTGATGCTTGGTTGAATTGGCTAAAATCGATAAAAGATTGGACAAAATGCACAATGATTTTAGAGTGGTTCGGCTTTCTAACCAAAGTCTATATTCACTACCTTAGCACACCACTAAGAATTTTCCAATTCACTATGAATTCTTATCATTTTCAAGGCTTAGGAGGAAACCTTTACAACCCTATCTTTTATTGGCTAAGATAGAACCAACTCTAGTTTTTCACTAAGGCTAAACTAGAACCTCTCCTTTTACAAGGGATAAGGATTAAACAACTTACCTCACAAAGGTGGGTGTTTACATAGATTAAGCTCACTAGAAAGAGTACAAAAGATATATAAATAAGCACTCTCTAGAATATGTACAAGAGAAATGAAGAAACAAGAATTGGACTCAAATTCTCTTGATCAACATGCTTGGATATATTCATTCTACTTCTTCTCCAAGTGTCTTTGGCTTGTATTTATAGTGTGGAATGAAAAACTATCCGTTAAAAACTAGCCGTTGGAAAACTATCTGTTGGAAAACTAGTCGTTAAAAACTAGCCGTTGGGGACTTTTAAATTACTTGAAAATATATATTTGAGTCAAAAACACTTTTAAAAGCTTTCAAACATATTTTTCAAATTAAATGGACTTTAAATTGTTTTTACAATATTTGTTCAAGTCCAAAAATATTTTCACTTTGTTATATCAAAATAAATATCTCAACACTATGGTTGGTATTTGCTCTAATTATTTGAAAATTGTAATACCCGAATTTTGACATATTAAATAAATAAATAAATATAAATAATATAAATATAATTGCCCAAACAAAAAAATAAAAGTAAAAAAAAAACAGTCCATATACATAGTTTAAATATCCATAACCCAAATATACAAAAAGCTCGTTTACATTCCCTAGCCTATTCACAATTAAATTCCCATTCAAATACACATTATCAGCTACAGGCCTAGACAAACACACTTGTGTTTGTTCAGCCCGCCCAAATCGGCCACGTGGCACATCGCCATTGGCTCTCTTGTATTTTACCCAGATCAAGCCCTGCTGGAGCCTAGCTGTCAACAAATCATTGATCCTTGACGTCAGCTTTATCCCTTCTATAAATAGAAAGAAAGAAAGAAATTAATGACGATGGTAATGACAGTAATAATGACTCAATTATTACACTAATAATTGAGGAAAGAGAAGAAGCCAGAGAGTTACCTGTAAAGCTGAGAGGTCGTCGAAAGAGCTGAATAGATCGTCGCCAGAGAACATCAAATGTCGTCGAAAGGTAACTTCACATCTTTTTTTTCTTGTAATAAAAATGAAATATTAGATTTAGTTTTGAAAACTAAAAAACAGTAAGGAAAAAATATAAAAGACGTCGTGAACTTATCTCGAAGCCTTCAAAATGTGTTTAGAGCCGCCGTCGGAGAGTTTCTTTAGGTTTGTTGACGGAGTTGAAAATGATAGATGGTTCAGGTAGGTAGCTTAGGCGGGGAAGATGGGAGATTCTGTTGAATCAGGTGTTAGATCTAGGTTTAGGTAAAGAAATCGGGAAAATGGAGGTTTTGGGGTATTTTAGGGTTCCAGCACTGCGGCCGAAAATCGCCTCACGGCGGCCGGCCGGAACCAGACGGTGGCCGGAAGTTGTAGATGACGGCCAAGAATTAGAGGTGATTGAGTGATAAGGAAGATGACCAGAGAAGATGACCAAAGACGGTCGGCATCGCCTCCGATAGCCGATAAACATGCCGGAAGGGTTTAGGGTGGCAGACCTAAATCAAGGGGTGGTGACTAGGGCGGAGCAAGGCCGAAGTTTAGAGTTTTGTTTTGTTTAAGATGAACAACTAAGAACATAGATAAGGGTTTGGGTTTTTGATTTTGGGAAATAGACTTGAGGACATGTTTTAGTGTTTTTAGGGATCAAATAGGGGATTTGTGAAGAATAAGATATGAGGTTTGAACGACTATGAAGGTTTAATCGATGAGAAACATGAAAGTCATGGAGTTTGTGGAAGATCAAATAGAGATTTCGGTTAAATTTAGGAAGAATAGCTGATGAACACAGGGTTTTGATCGGTTTTGGGGTTTATTTTTGAAGTTTTAGTTGTTTAGGTTGAGAGGATTTTCAGAGTAGTGAGAGAGTAGAGATAGGGGCTGGGCAATATGGCTGAGTCAACCCATATCTGCCCTTATATAACCCGAGTTAAAAAACACCGTTTTGGTGCTGGGTTGACTCAACCCGCAAACGAAAACCAGGTCGGGTAGGCTAGGATATGCGTCCCTCTTTTCAAACTTCATTGTTTGAGCTTTACGTTTTCTTTCTCGTTCAATTTGGATCCATTTTTCTCTTAGATTGACTCACAGGCTTTGTAATTTTCCCAATTTAGTCCCTCATTCCCTTTAATTGTCCCCTTAGTTTGTTATACTTTCAATTCGATCATCTTGGATATTGTAATTGGGCATTAGTTTTGTAATTGTTGCAATTTAGTCCTTCTCAATAAAATCAGTTTTAGTTCTAATTTCTTTTAATTTAGTCATTTATTTTAATTGTTTAATTTAATTAAATGCAATTAACTTATATGTGTGACATATTTTTAAATTGAGCATATAGTTTTGTATGTTAGATAATTAAATCACTTAGTTTAATTAATTATTAGAGCCTTAGCTAGGTTTCTCTAATTAGGATTTTAATAATTAATTAGGATAGATAATTATAGTAATTAAAATATATTAAATATAAACTTTAAAATCCTAATTTGGATGGTGTTCCATTGTTTACAATGGGGTGTTATCTCAACATGGATTTTAATGAATATATTTAATATATTTACATTTATAATTGGATATCAAATTAGTTCTTTAATTGACATTTAATAATTAATATATTGTAGTTAATTAAATGTATATCGAATAGAATCTTTAAGATTCAAATCTGGATGGTGTTCCATTGTTTACAATGGGGTGTTATCTCATCCTTGGTCATAAAGGTGTATATTTGATATACATTTTCACTCATAATATTGAATAATAGATTGTCAGAGCCTTGATTAGGATTAGATCTTTAATTAACTAGAATGATTAATTAATTATGAATATGATTAATTTAAAGGCTTTAAATATATGTAAGGTGTTCAAGAAATTGGCATTTTCACATGAAAGCCATTAAATTAATATCCATAGATTTAAACAATTAATTAAATATAGCCTTTTTAGGAATAGAACTTAAAATTGACAAGACAATCAAGTATCATTCATTAAAAACATTTTATTTTGGAAATTTATTTTTAAATACGAATAGGGGTGCCACCTAACGGGGTACTTTTAATCTCATATTCGAACAAAATGAATTTCCTTATAAAAGGATATTTGCATTCGGAATTTAAATTCAATTAATAAGTATGGAATAAATTAAATTCAAATAATTATTCGAAATGCCAAAATACCACGTAAAATTAAAGGTACCGATAGCGGGCGTTCGTAAGGGTGCTAATCCTTCCCTACATGTAACCGACTCCTGAACCCACTTTTTAATACGAAATCTCTGGTTTGTTTTTCTGGTGTCTGGTCTACCTCGAAGTGATCGGCGGGTACTCCAAAATGTTTTTAAAGGGTAAATAAAGGAAATTTCAATTTAATACGAAAAACCCTAAAATTTTAAGATTAAATTAAAAATAGCAGAAAACCCTAATTTTCCTAAAAGATCGATCGTCAGGCTATTTTTCACACGTCCCGATTTTCAAAATATGGTCGTGACAGGTTGGCGACTCCGTTGGGGATTTTAAAAACCGAGAGTCAGGCCTAATTAATTTTACGTGGAATTTTGGCATTTTAGGACAGTAATTTGAATTTAATTTTTCATAATTATTGGATGAATTTTCAAGAAAAATTCATGTAGCTTTTCTTGTGTGATATGAATTGTCATTTATGCATAAGCCTTATACCCGGGCTTTAAGAGGTCGTATACTCCTGAATCGATGTCTTACTAGTCCAGTAACGACAGTTCGGGTACCCAGAGTCTAGATCGAAACCCACATGCTGTAATAGAAACCTACACTACTAGAGCCAGACAGGGACCTAAGACAGGGTGTTGCTGATTTAAATTCATTTCTCTGGTTAATTTTGAGTGCAAAATAAACTGTTCTCTGGTTATTTTTTATGCAATATATTTTTTAAAACAATTATTTTTTGCTTACAGTATTACTTCACCATATTGACACAGTTTTTTTGTTTTATTTTGTTTTCATGTGTTTTGTTATATTTTACATCGCATGCATGAGAGGTATCGGTTCGAGAATTAGTCGAGTAGGAAGTGGCCATAAGAGCTGAAGGGTCCGATAGACAAGTGGGGGATAATATGTCACTGTGGATTCGATTCGAGAAGACTCAATACAAGAACAAAGGCAATATCCGTAGAGACCGGGTGTTATCAATGCAAGGTTGTACCAGAAATTTCTGAACATGATGAAATTTTTTCAGAACCAAGTTTAATTTGAGAACCATAGGATGGGAATACGAAGAGTCATTTCTAATAAAATTTCAGAATTATAGTGTTGCTGTCAAACAGTCAAATGGATCAATAGTTGTTTAGGGCCGTGACTCGTGTATGAAGCTCAGTATAATTATCCGCTTGTCAGCAGGATACATGTGACACCAACAGTAAAGAAATATGAGGTTTTGTTACACTGCTCTAGGGAGTCAAAGAGAACAAGGTTTATACAATGTTCAACAACAGTTCTGGTTCAAGATAGAGTCAGTGGTAATTACAGAGATAAACAAGACACAATATCTGAAAAGACAGTGATAACCAGAAAGAGGATATATAACAGATAAATTGAAGGGGTATTATGTGGTTGTTATTGACAAGTAGGAACTCGAGGAAGAACAGAAAGCTTTGAACTCATAGGCGATATCCAAGTTCCACAAATGATGAAATTTTTCGAGGAATACCATAAATAAGGAAATGTTGGTTTTTAATAAAAATAAGGAGCTTAGAAAAGTGGCAGAATCAGAAAGGCGTAGTATGACAATTGAAAGATCAGTTCATGAGTTTCAAAGAGGCACTACAATAAAGGACAAAATACTGAAGGTTAAGCTGGGGCAGTAATCCAGGCTATCCAAAAACAGAGTTGTGAAGAGATAAACTTTAGGAACCAAGTGCGGGGATTGCATGGCATGTGCATATTTTATTCGATGAGGTTATGAACCTGCAACAACACTTTGATATTGGCATCGAGCCAGTACAGATGATGACTTAGAGGATGAACAAAGTGATCAACCAAATAAGCTGGAGCTAGTGAACATATTGCATTTTCTCTGTATTTGACATTTCAGTTAGATGAGCATTGTTCTAATGACTAGTTCTTGAAATCGATACCTCGTGTATTCATGCATTACATTATTTAAACATTTAAAAATTGAACTTTTATTTAAAATATTTCATTTTTAAAAAAAGTAATAATAACGTTACATGTTGTAGTTTAAAGTTTACCCTTCTTGAGCCAGACAAGAACCTAGGTCAGGTGTTGTAAATTTAAATACGCTTCTCTGTTTATTTTCTTTGTTTAATATAACTTGTCTTGCTGTATGTATTTAATTTAAATTTTTCCTTCGAGATTATTTTACAACACTGACTCATTTCTTTTGTTTTTGTTTTATTTTCCTTTACATCATATTTTCATGACATGGAGGTATTGATTCAATGGTGATTGTCATTAGAAGGCGATCATGATAGATAAGGAGATTCATAGGCCGATAGAAAAGAGTACAAGTATGAAGCAGTATTCTGGTCAAACAACAGAAGAAATAAAGGTCAGTTCATCCAAGTGTCACACATCAGGTTTTGTTAGTATTGATACTGACAAGAATGAGATGCAAGAGCTGAAAAGACAAATGGCTGAGATGATAACTATGATGACGACTATGACCAAAGAAAATGGGCATACTAAGCTGAAAGGAGAAGTAAACAAAAACAGTACGAGAATAAATAGTCGAGTCGAGGCGCCGATACATTTCGCGTCAATAAACCAACTGGAGGTATAATTGAGTCAAATCCCAAGAAAATGATGACATGCTAGGGAGAAACTCAAGGAATAAAAAAGGATGGAATATCTTTTAATTCAATACCAGTGACATATGCAGAACTGCTTCCAATGCTGATAGAGAAAAATCTTGTGGCCCGAGTCCCGTTTAAGTCTACAGTACCTTCATCACCCAAGGGTCATGGAAATAGTACAGCATGTGATTACCATCGAGGAAGTTTAGATCATACTACTGAGAATTACGAGGCATTAAAGAACAATGTTGAAAATCTTATCAGAGAAGGTATATTGAGTTTTGAAGATGGAAGACCCAAATTTCCTAAAAGCTTGGCAACTAACTGAACACTTGGAGATACAAAAGTGAAGGAAAGTATAAGCCCATCGGGATCAAGTAAGAGTTCAATGCAAAGTTTAAATTCTAGTGTTCCCTCAGCCAATTATCAGAAGACAGAAGATCACAAACATCATTTTGATCCAATCCATATTTCATATAAAGAATTATATCCTCAATTGTTAAAGGCCCGATTGGTGTCCCCATTGTTTCTTGCACCTTTGCAACCTCCATATCCAAAATGGTATGATGTCAATGCACACTGTGAATTCCACGATGGAATCCAAGGACATTCTATTGAGAATTATCTTGCCTTCAAATGCCGAGTTCAAGCTCTTTTGGAGTTTGGAAAGTGGAAATTTGGAATAGAAAACCAGCCTTATTCAATGGGTGGATATGAAGCTCAAGATGACAGTATTTAGAAAAAAAGGACTCTAGTTCGAATATGAAACTCAAATAAGCAAATTGAAGCAAGAGAAAGATGATTTGAATGAGGAGCTGAGGAACTTGCAGTCCAACTATCAGGAGCTTTGCTCGATGCTCAAGAATGTTGGCTTGGGTGTAACTCTAGAACAGCCGAAGGAAAGAATTAAAGAGCTGAAACATGAAGTCGAATACTGGAAAAGAGTTTTGAGGCAAGTGAAGGTCGAGTCAATACTTTCATATGATCTGCAGGCAATGAAGCTACAATGCAATACTTTTATGGATGATCTAAGGGTTAGTGAAGCTAAACGCGAGATGACAAAAATATACATGCAGATGTATGAGGATAATGCAATCAAGCTGAATGACAGTCAATCTAAACATGAAACACTAAAGAAGAAGGTAGATGAATACCTCAAGCTTTTGCTGATGTACAAAGCTCTTGATGATGATGTTAAGAAAGATTGTCAAGAAAGCGAGGAAAAATGATATGCCCAATTTCAGAGATCAAGAGTGAAGATTCGAGAAAGGGACAACGACATGAAAGATACTGTTATTCAAGCAAAAAAAGTTGCTCAACAAGTGGTAGATCTAGCTGATGTAGCAATGGCACTGAGCCAGAATATCGATCCAGCATTAGATCATGGAGGAAAGTTAACTTGGCTCTTAGAGGAAGTTAGGAAGTTGGGAGTTAGAGCTCACCAATATCTGTAGTATCTAATATCTGATGTATTGAATCCTTTTATTTCAATGAAAGTTGTTCTATGATGGTCACTTTTAGAATCAATACCTTATGCATTCATACATTCATTCATTGCATATTTATCAATATAACATTATCCTGTAATGACATGGCATTAACATCCATGATCTAGAGCGGTCAGAGTTTCAACAGAAGCAATCTGGAAATTAGTGAAAGTCTGGGAATATGCTATCATGGATAGAGATATGGGAAGAATTGAACAGACTCAAGAAGGGTTACAAGAACGGATGACCAAGCATCAGCAAAATACGAAAAATTACACTACTACACCATGTTTGACAATTTATCCTAGGGCATCTAACCCAAGCACAGAGACAGGGTCTGTAAAGCCTATTATCCTAGGATCAAGACTCGAGCAGTTGAAAGACAGTTATGCCAGACTTGAGGAAAAGATCAAGGAAAGAAAAGGTATCGATAATCCCAAGTTTGATGCAAAAGAATTTTGTTTAGTCATTGATCTAGTTATTCCGCCTGAATTTAAGGTCCCTAATTTTAAGAAGTATGATGGTTCCAGTTGTCCAAAAGTCCACTTGGCAATGTTCTGTAGGAGAATGGAAGAATATTTGGATGATGATAAATTGTTGATCCACTATTTTCATGATAGTCTAGTTGGACCTGCCGCAGTGTGGTACAACAGATTAAGTCGATAGCAGATTCGATCATGGGCAAATTTGGCCAAAGCATTTTTGGGGCAATACAAGTATGTTATAGACCTGGCTCTAGATCGTTATTTTCTGCAGAACGTGAATATGAAGGTCGACAAAAGTTTTAAAGACTATGCATTGAGGTGGCGAGGATTAGCAGCTCAAGTTCAACCTCCTATGACAGAGGAAGAAGTATCTCCCATGTTTCATCAAACACTTCCATCCCCTTTCTTTGAGAAAATGCTTGCGAATTCAAGGTGCAGTTTCAGTGATCTCGTGATGATTAGAGAATCAATAGAAATGGGGATCTGACAAGGGAAAATTAGATCAAGATTCGAAGACCATGCTGATCAAGAGGCAAAACAAGGGAAATAGGTGAATGAGTGTAATGTTCAAAGTTTTTCAGAGTCGAAAGAGAAAGAGGCCAGTTAATTCATCAGAACAACCACAGAAAACTCCTCGAGCAAGTGCAAATCTGGAGATCTTTGGAATGTCTATTTTAGACTTATTACCCCACCTTATTGAAGGACAACATGTCACTCCTAGGCCAATAAAAGTGGTGCCAAGTCCATTTGCTCATAGCTATGATTCAGATAATGTTTGCGACTTTCATATGGGAGTACCAGGACATGCTACCAAGAAGTGTAGACCTTTGATGAAAGAAATTAAGAAGTTAGTCAGTAATGGAATCTTGACACGAGAATTAGTTCAACAATGGCAAGGAGTGGGGCAAGCCGTTATACTAGTTGAGGAATTAGAGAATCAAGATGAATGCTTCCAAGATTGTCTGAAATTCTAAGAAGTCAGTGCTATCTATATTGCTGCATCATGTGGTTACAACCGACAGGGACCATTGCTGAAATAATACTGGAAATAAGTCTGCTATTCCTGGCCTAAAAGTAGTAGAAGCCTTTTTCTAAGGTCATATGTCATGTTTGTTGGTTTTCATTGGAATGATGTTTTTTTTGAAATAAATAAATATATGCATATCTCTTCTTACCTTTGTGGGGCCCTAGATGCCAATTGCAAGATGTGACACTGATTCCGATATAAAAATCATTTGGATGTTGGGAAGATGATGAAGTGAAATTTATTTCTTAATTTACTCTGGTCAGCAAGGCAAGAAAAGGTCAGATCACTACGCCTTTGATGATGTTCGATGATAAATCTTTGAAATTCATAAACAGTGAAGTGGACTAGACGATTTTAACCAAGTAAAGTTGCTTGAAATTGAAGTTCTAAGTGCAGTCTTCCATACCTTAAAAACCCAATAAGAAAGAGAAAGGAAAAAAGGGAGAAAAAGAATAAAGAAAAAGCTGAAAAAGAAAATAAAAAAGAAAAATGAAGAAAAAAATGAAGAAAGAAAATGTTGAAAAAGAAAAAGAAGAAAAAGGAAAGAGAAAAAGAAAAAAGAGAAAAAATGAAAATAAAAATAAAAAGAAAAAGAAAAGGTGAGAAATAATGAATTATTTGAATAAATAAGTCTCGGAACACTCTGATGGAGCTATGGGGGATGTCGACAAATCTAATAAGGAGCTATGCTTCACTTGTCCAATACCCAAGCGTCAGAGATGTAGCTTTGAATACATGTCTATAATAATAATAATTATTATTATTAATCAGAATCACATATGCACTTATAGAATTTTATTCTTAAAATGATATTTTTTCACTCTATTGGTTAAACAAGTTCGGGAAGCTTGAACACATTTATGAATGAGGAAGAATGAGGAGAACGGAAAAAGAGTTATGTCTGATTGGATTGAGCAATGTGGTAATCATAGGGTGTGAGCCGGGTGATTTGAAAGAAATTTCATAACTTCAGAATTTGACACAACATTCAAATTATTCTACCCATAGGAAGGTTGAATCTAAGACGCTCTTGTACTTGATATCCGGGCATCCTATTCTGTTTTATTTATTTATACCTAATTTTTTCGAGACTTGTAAAATATCCTTCATTGAAATGCCGATAAGCAAGCTGACATTTTTACAAACAAACAGATTTTCTTGATAAATATATGACCGGGTATGAGACTTTTATCTGTTCAGCATTCTTTTGGTCAGAAAGAGGAATCGTCCATTAGGAGACAAGGTGGCGACAATGGCAAGAGTAAAAAGTTTGGGGACTTGGAGAAAGTTCAAGGATTTGAAAAGTTCAGGGACTTAAGGCACTTTTTCACCCAAATGATGGAAGAAGGGAAGATTCTATAAAAATGAGGCGAGAAATAAAGAGATTAGTGGGGGCATCATGGTGCATAAGAGATCAAATCAGAATAGACAAAAGGGTGCAGGGCTTGAAAAAATGCTATCACTAAGAAGGGTCAAAATTGAATCAGGAAGAAGATGAGCTCAACAACAAAGATTCTGGGGCAAATTTTGACGACAAAAACTTAAGATAAATCTAAAGAAGATCAATCAAAGAAAGATTCAAGGAAAACAATCTTATTGTTGAAATTGAAGCAAAAAGCTCAATGGAGAGGCAATGAAGATTAGAGCTCATCCGAGTGGCCCTCAGTTGTCCCAATTCATGCATCATATATAGTCAGTCATCTATAAGATAGAAGCATACTAATTCATGCACTCAAAAGCATTTTTGTACATTTTTGCAGGAATTTACAAGAATCAGCAAAGAACAGACAAAGATGTCAATCTACAATTTCTGATTGGAGAAGTAGAATCAGCAAAGATTAGCAAAAAATTTCAATCACATTTTTGAAGAAAATATATTGATCCATTTGTAGATGTAGATCTCAACAAGATTTTAACTCGCTTAAAGAAGTAGATCTCATCAAAGATTTTAATCCGTTTGAAGAGGCAGATCCCAGCAAAGATTTTAATCCATTTGAAGAGGTGGATCTTAGCAAAGATTTCAATTCGTTTGAAGAGGTAGATCTCAGCAAAGATATCAGTCCGTTTGAAGAGACGAATCTCAGCAAAGATTTCAATCTGTTAAAGAGGCAGATTTTAGCAAAGATCTTAATTCGTTTGAAGAGGCAGATTTCAGCAAAGATTTCAATCTGTTTGCAGATGCAGATTTCAGCAAAGATTTTCTAATTGTGTGCATAGGAAAGGAACTGCATTACAATTCTAAATCCTTCGGGTCATCAGTAAGTCCTTCAGGCATGATGTTAAATCCTTCGGGTCATCATTAAGTCCTTCGGGCATGATGTTAAACCCTTCGGGTCATCAGTAAGTCCTTCGAGCATGATGTTAAATCCTTCGGGCCATCACCTTCGGGAGTGATGTAATTGTACAGGAAAGGAAGTGCAATGCAATTCTAAATCCTTTGGGTCATTAGTAAGTCCTTCGGGCATGATGTTAAATCATTTGGGTCGTCAGTAAGTTCTTCGGGCATGATGTTAAGTCCTTTGAGCCATCACCTTCGGGAGTGATGTAATTGTTTGCACAGGAAAGGAAGTGCAATGCAATTTTAAATCCTTCGGGTCATTAGTAAGTCATCTGGGCATGATGTTAAATCTTTTGGGTCATCAATAAGTCATTCGGCATGATGTTAAGTCCTTCGGGCCATAACCTTTGGGAGTGATGAAATTATTTGCACAGGAAAGGAAGTGCAATGCAATTCTAAATCCTTTGGGTCGTCAGTAAGTCCTTCGGGCATGATGTTAAGTCCTTCGGGCCGATACCTTTGGAAATGATGAGAACTTTCCGAATGTTATCACAATAAGATGATAAGGCATGATATCAGCAGAAATATTAATCCTTTGGGCCCTCGGTTTCAAAAAAGAGAGAAAAAAACAAGAAAAAGAAAAAGAAAAAGAAAAAGATAAGACAAAAAAGGAAAAAAGAGAAAAGAGAGAAAAAACAAAAAGAAAGAGAAAATAGAAAAAGAAAAAGAGAAAAAAGAACAAAAACAAGAACAAGAATAAGAAAAAGGAGAAAAAAAAGAAGAAAAGTGAAAAAATGGCAAAAAGGGAGGAAGAAAGAAGAAAAATGAGAAAAAGAAAAAAGGAGAAAAAGAGAAAGAATGAAAAGAAAAAATAAGAAAAAAATAAAAGAAATAGAGTAAAAAAAGGAAGAGAAAAAGAAAAAGGAAAAAGATAAAAAGAAGAAGAAGACAAAAGAGAAAAGAAGACAAAAATGATTCAAGTTGCCGGATTGAAAAGTAAGATAGACAAACTTTAGGCTCAAATGAGGAAGATTTGTTGTTTCAGCGTCTTTTGTTGAAGCATTTGAAATGTCCTAGTGATATACCTAAATTGTACATTTTACAATCAATGAAGGACTAATGACAATTTTGACTTTTATAGGCATAGAAGAAGGTTGATCAACAGAAGAAGAGAAAAATAGAGGATCCCATGGGTGCTTTAGACTAAAAGATCGAGATATCTTAGGCAGAATAAGCAGTGACACTAAAGATCTTAATGCTTCAAGTGAGAAATTGGAAAAAGAGATGAATTAGCATTCCCGGCAAAGAACGAAGAGCTCCTAATCAGAAGAGTTCACTTGGCAAAGATAGAGTTCCTAATGGGAAGAGTTCACACAACAAAGAATGAAGAACTCCTAATGCGAAAAGTTTGCTCGACAAAGACGGAGTTTGCAACAAGAAGAATTTGCTCAGCAAAGAATCCAGAGTTCCTAATAAGAAGAACTCGTTTGTTTGATTCCCTTACAGAAAGGTGGATTGTTCAACAGATGGATGAATAATTTCATAATAAAAAGAACAGCTTCAGACCTCAAGAGATAAAGAATATCAGGAGTAATTCTGAGCCTTGGAAGATGAAGAATTTCATAATAAGAAGAACAACTTCAGATTCCAGAGTTTGACAGAAGTTTGAAGAATTTCATAATAAGAATAACAGCTTCAAACTTCAGTATTGTTCATAATGAAAGATCTGCCTTTCAGAGGATGACCAAGAGGACTGGACAAAATTCATGTATTTTCAGTCTTTGCTCTGTCCCTGTTCCATAGCAATGAACAAAGAGGGGCAGCTGTAATACCCGAATTTTGACCAGGCTTATTAAATAAATAAATAAATATAAATAATATAAATATAATAAATACAATTGCCCAAACAAAAAATAAAAGTCCAAAAAAATAGTCCATATACATAGTTTAAATATCCAGAACCCAAATATACAAAAAGCCCATTTACATTCCCTAGCCTATTCACAATTAAATTCCCACTCAAATACACATTATCAGCTACAAGCCCAAACAAACACACTTGTGTTTGTTCAGCCCGCCCAAATCGGCCACGTGGCACATCACCATTGGCTCTCTTGTATTTCACCAGATCAAGCTTTGCTGGAGCCAAGCTATCAACAAATCATTGATCCTTGACGACATCTTTATCCCTGCTATAAATAGAGAGAAAGAAGGAAATTAATGACGACAGTAATGACAATAATAATGACTAAATTATTACACTAATAATTGAGGAAAGAGAAGAAGCCAAAGAGTTACATGTGGAGCTGAGAGGTCGCCAGAGGAGCTGAATAGATCGTTGCAAGAGAACATCAAAGGTCGTCGAAAGGTAACTTCAAATCTTTTTTTCCCTGAAATAAAAATGAAATATTAGATTTAGTTTTGAAAACTAAAAAACAGTAAGGAAAAGAATATAAATGAGGCCGTGAACTTATCCCGAAGCCTTCGGAATGTGTTTAGAGCTACCGTTGGAGAGTTTCTTTAGGTTTGTTGATGGAGTTGAAAATGATAGATGGTTCGGGTAAGTAGCTTAGGCGGGGAAGATGGGAGATTCTATTGAATCGGGTGTTAGATCTAGGTTTAGGTAAAGAAATTGAGAAAAATAAAGGTTTTAGGGTATTTTAGGGTTCCGGCACGGCAGCTAAAAATTGCCTTACGGCGGTCGGCCAAAATCAGATGGTGGCCGAAAGTTGCAGACGGTGGCTGGAAGTTGTAGATGACGGCCGATAATTAGAGGTGGTCGGAGTGATAAGGAAGATGACCGGAGATAGCCGGCATCACCTTCAGTGGCCGACAAACATGTCGAAAGGGTTTAGGGTAGCGGACCTAAATCAAGGGGTGGTGACTGGGGCGGAGCAAGGCCGAAGTTTAGAGTTTCTTTCGGTTTGGGATGAACAACTAAGAACATAGATAAGTGTTTGGGTTTTTTTATCTTGGGAAACAGACTTGATAACATGTTTTAGTGTTTTTAGGGATCAAATAGGGGATTTGTGAAGAACAAGAGTTGAGGTTTGAGTGACTATGAAGGTTTAATCGATGAGAAACATGAAAGTCATGGAGTTTGGTGTTTGTGGAAGATCAAATAGGGGATTTCGGTTAAATTTGGGAAGAACAGCTGATGAACACGGGGTTTTTATCGGGTTTGGGGTTTATTTTTGAGGTTTTAGTTGTTTAGGTTGAGAGGATTTTCAGAGTAGTGAGAGAGTAGAGAGAGGGGCTGGGGAATATGGCTGAGTCAACCCATATCTGCCCTTATATAACCCGAGTCAAATGGAACTGTTTTGGTGCTGGATTAACTCAACCCGCGAACAAAAAATGGGTCGGGTAGGCTAGGATCTGCGTCCCTCTTTTCAAACTTCATTGTTCGAGCTTTAGGTTTCGCTTCTCATTCAATTTGGATCCTTTTTCCTCTTAGATTGACTCCCAGGCTTTGTAATTTTCCCAATTTAGTCCCTCATTCCCTTTAATTGTCCCCTTAGTTTGTTATCCTTTCAATTTGGTCATCTTAGATATTGTAATTGGGCATTAGTTTTGTAATTATTGCAATTTAGTCATTTTTCAATAAAATCAATTTTAATTCTAATTTCTTTTAATTTAGTCATTTATTTTAATTGTTTAATTTAATTAAATGCAATTAACTTATATGTGTGACATATTTTTAAATTGAGCATATAGTTATGTATGTTAGATAATTAAATCACTTAGTTTAATTAATTATTAGAGCCTTAGCTAGGTTTCTCTAATTAGGATTTCAATAATTAATTAGGATAGATAATTATAGTAATTAAAATATATTAAATATAAACTTTAAAATCCTAATTTTGATGGTGTTTCATTGTTACAATGGGGTGTTATCTCAACATGAATTTTAATGAATATATTTAATATATTTACATTTATAATTGGATATCAAATTAGTTCTTTAATTGGCATTTAATAATTAATATATTGTAGTTAATTAAATGTATATCGAATAGAATCTTTAAGATTCAAATCTGGATGGTTTTCCATTGTTTACAATGGGGTGTTATCTCAGCCTTGGTCATAAATGCGTATATTCGATATACATTTTCACTTATAATACTGAATAATAAATTGTCAGAGCCTTGATTAGGATTAGAACTTTAATTAACTAGAATGATTAATTAATTAATTAGGAATATGATTAATTTAAAGGCTTTAAATATATGGAAGGTATTCAAGAAATTGGCATTTTCACATGAAAGCTATTAAATTAATTAATATTCATAGATTAAAAAAATTAATTAAATAGAGCCTTTTAGGAATAGAACTTAAAATTGACAAGACAATAAAGTATCATTCATTAAAAACGTTTTATGTTGGAAATTTATTTTTAAATACGAATAGGGGTGCCACCTAATGGGGTGCTTTTAATCTCGTTTTCGAATAAAATGAATTTCCTTATAAAAGGATATCTGCATTCAGAATTTAAATTCAATTAATAATTATGGAATAAATTAAATTCAAATAATTATTCGAAATGCCAAAATGCCACGTAAAATTAAAGGTACCGATAACGGGCGTTCGTAGGGGTGCTAATCCTTCCCTACACGTAACCGACTCCCGAACCCACTTTTTAAGACAGAATTTCTGGTTTGTTTTTCCGGTGTCTGGTCTACCTCGAAGTGATCGATGGTGACTCCAAAATGTTTTTAAAGGGTAAATAAAGGAAAATTCGATTTAATACGAAAACCCTAAATTTTTAAGATTAAATTAAAAATGGTAGAAAACTCTAATTTTCCTAAAAGATCGATCGTCAGGCTATGTTTCACACGTACCGATTTTCAAAAAATGGTCGCGACAAAAATAAAGATTTAAAAAAATAATATATATGAAAAATAATTTAATTAAAATTTTATTTAAATAATTATTAATTGTATGTTGAGTCCTTGTGGTTTTTAATCTTTATTAATCAATTTAACGGTATTCAACGTTAATGGTGTTCAATAATATTCTACGCACGTGGTAGACTCATCCTATATTATATCGTATTTCATGATTAAAATGATTGATTATTAGATTTAAACTTGTATTTTAATTCCCATGAAATAGATTGAATAGATAGAACGAACAGGGCAAACATTCGCTGCCTTGACATCCCCTTTTCCACTTTTTTGCATCCCCTTTTCCATTTTTTTCTTCGCCCGATGCAACTAATTTTTTAGTTTTTAATTTTGCATGGCCGAAGAAGACACTAGCTTTAATACTGGTTATCAATTATCGGTAATTTTTTTTATTCATTTATTTTGTTTTTATTTTCTAATTTTTAAATTTAATAAATTTGTCATTTTGACACGCTTTTCTCTACCTTTTAGTACATATTTTTATTTTTTGGCACGTTTTTCTCTTAACTGATCGTTTGGCCGCTTTTTAATTTGATTTTACATCAGGGTCGGATTTGACGACACCACAACTGATCAAGATGACACTCTTTTGATTATTCTGTTGATCTCCCTGTTTTGGACCCTCGAACTGGATATGGATACGAGCTCACAATCACCGTTCTTGTTTCGCGATTGAATTTTGGTAATGACTGTGTTATCTACGTGCCTTATTATTATAATATACATTTGTTAATGTTGTTTGTTGGTGGTTTTTACCTTTCATCGTTGAGCTTTAGTGATGTTTGTATCTATTTTGTTTCGAGCCTTTAAGTTAGGGTTTTTAACTTTTCTTTGTATGGTCTTGTTTATAATTTAGAGACGTTAATTTTCATGTTATTAGGAATATGTCCGAATCAAGTTTGTTTATCACAATAGTAAACTTTCCTTGTATTTTTGGATTTTTCATCTTTTAATAAAACTAAGGTGCTCATATTAAAAAAACGCAAAGATCATGCCTATAGAGAGGAAGAAATTATATCATGGGTCATTTCCGCCACGTCATCTATGAGACCAACCAATAAAAATCACCCATCTCATTATTTTTTTCATGTCATATTTTTACCAAGTGAATTTTCACTTGGTAAAAACTGTTTTTAAAATTGATTTACAGTAAATCTGAGTGAATATTCACTTGGTAAAAAAATATGATATGAAAAAAATAATGAGATTAGTGATTTTTATTGGTTAGTCACATAAATGATGTGGCGGGAATGACCCATGATATAATTTTTCATAGAGATGGGTGAATCTAGTGTGTTGTGTCTGAAGCTATCTTCACATGTCTGAACTTAATTCCCAGCATCATCTGCGTATCCAACAGTGAATTTTGAGTTGTTATGTTCGATTGCTTGAATAGCTAAGGGAATATCTCCTTCGATAAGGGCGATAAAATGTGTTTGGATTGTTTTTGATAAAGTACACAAATGTCACTAAACTATCTATAAAAATACAAAATAGTCATTAAGCTTTCAAATGTTACAAAATGGGCATTAAACTTTAGTTTTTGTTATAAAATGGTCACTGAGCCGTTAACTGTCGTTAATTGGATGACGTGACAGTTACAAAAATTTGAACAATATAACATTTAATCCTCCATTTTGACACATTTAATCAATTTATTCCTAATTTAACCCTCATTATTGATGTCTAAATTGATTGCATGTGTAAATATTGAGGATTAAATATGTTATTATACAAATTTCCGTAGCTGTCATGTCTTCCGGTTAACAGCCCAGTGACCATTTTGTAATATAAACTAAAGTTTAATGACCATCGTGTTATTTTTAAAAGTTTGGCGACCATTTTGTATTTTTAGGGGTAATTTAGTGATCATTTGTGTAATTTACTCTTTTTGTATAACTATAAGTATTTGATCTATTGATCAACTCATACATATAATCGTAAACCGGAGAAATTCATTATGGGGTTATCCTTTTAATTTAATTTGTATTATTTATAACACTAACATTTAAACTCCTTATCTTACTAAGGAAGGGAAGTTAAATAATGTAATATAAACCTGATACTAAATCTTATTCATTTATTTGATAAAGTAAAACATTGGGAAAATAAAAAGGAACCTCACAAGAGGATATATCCTCTTTAAAATTATTTGTAGAAATTCCTTTCACTAGATTCATCAAACATTCCAACTCAGACCCTGCATATAAGAAAATGCAAAACGTGAGACATATTTACGTGTCGAACATGAATATTATTAGATTTAAATAATGATTTGGGACTCACTGATCCAATTCGACTCGGACTATACCGGCATCGGGATCGGCAATGGTGGAGAAAGCATCTCGAGAAAGATTAATAATCCCCTGGCATCCTGATTCACAGTAGTCCACCACTTTAACCACCACGGTCTTATCATTCTTGCAAGGATGCGGTGCTTCATTTGTCCCTCCTATGCATCTAACTCTGTAACGCCTCCCACATGCTCTGCCGTTGTTCCACAACCTGTCGCTTACTCCCGCCACCATGTTTCCGTCGTTTCGGTTGCCGTAACATGCCGACGCTGTTCGACACTCAATTAGTCATTTCATCGAATATATTGAATTGACCCACCATCAAATTTAAAGGGGAAAAAGTGAGAAGAGAAACATAGAATTTATACTTACGACCGTAAGGAGGATCGAAGAAAACTGCATTCCCTTGCTGAACGGCATGCACCCGCGAGCTGGGGAGACACAAGAACAAGATCATGCAAATCATCATCAGAACTCTCATCTCATATCTTCCACTCATCATTTAGGGTTTAGGGTTCAAAACATTACCAGTTTACCGCCATTTTAAAAGGGATAAGAAGAGCTATTCATAGTCTTGTCGAGTCGTCCACGCAACAATTATTAACGCGGACAGTTCTTCAATCTGTGAATCCAAATTTCTTGCTTTTCACACACGTACGCTGTAGCCGGTCCGTTTAGTCATCACAAGAAATTTCCACCTCATTCATTTTTCTTGTTTGTGCACTTTGCTAAGGAAATTCCTTTTGAGACTTAGGATATTTTTGGTGCCCTTTGTCTAACACTAAAAAATCAAATTAAGCTATAACTCTAAATTCTAGATCCTAAACCTTAAACCCTAAAAAATACACCATACCCAAAATTCCTTAAACTCTAATATTAAACCCTAACCTTAACCCTTAACCCTAAACCTAAATTTTTAGCATGGGGCATATATAGGGGCATCGAAAAGGGGCAATGGATTTCTATTTGATACAAATGATGTTTGCATGGTTGAAGCTGTAATTTTCTCTCATGTTTTTTTATTAATAACCGTTGTAATTACGTGATAGTATATGTTCAATACTTTTTTTCTTAATTCTTTGATAAGATACGCACCTTACACACTTAAGTGATCGAACTCAAGTCTTCTAAGAATATATACTTTAATGTCACATACGTTTTCAAAAAAAACCATAAATATCGATCTATTAGTTACAATGTCGAATTGATTTATATTTGATGCACCGATGATGTATACGTTTTACGTATTGTCAATTAATCAAAAAAATTTGAAGTTAAATTTACATAACTTTATTTCTAATGATGCATTATTATATAGTAACTCATTGATACTGTATAAAATTATACATCGTCAACGCATCAAATATTAATACATGACCTTAGATATTTCAAACAAACTTGTTCAATGCTCCTTACCTAACTTTGTAACTATCCTTATGTACTTTCCATGACTTTGCATTTGAATTTATGAAATTCCTTTAGGTTGTCTGATTGGTGGGAAAATGCAAAGAAAGAGGGGATGTAGAAAGAAAAAAAGAAAATAATCTTTAGTGTGTTTTGAGGAAGAAAGTAAAGGTTTGAGTGAGTAAAACTCAACTCAAACTGAATAAAAAATTGGACTCGAATCGACTCGAGTCGTAGTTTTATAAACTCTACTAAATAAAACTTCGAATAACTCAATTTTTTTTAGTAATTAGTGTATCGGTTTTCAAGTTTGAGTTTAGTCCCTCAACTATGTTTGATATATGTATATCACATATGGAGTATATTATATATATATATATAATATCGTATATGATTATAGAAAGTCGTTTAAATAGGAATCAATTAGTATTACAACATTATAAGTGTTTACAATTAAATTTGAACAGATACTTGAACAACTAAACTCGAATTTCATAAACTCGACTTGAATCAAAAATAAATAAAGTTTGAATTATAAAACATGACTCATCAACTCGACTAACTCGAAATTTTGTGACTCGGCTCGATCGAATGCTCACCCCTAAATGAAGGGAAAGAAAATGAGAGGAATATCATTTTCCATACTCGTGTAAAAACAGATCACACTAAGGAAAAGTTGATAGAAATGTAATGTGAATTAGTTCAAAAATATGTTTTTTTTTTCAAAAGCTTAATTTTCTTTAATCTCATTTTTCGACTCTACCAAATAATAAGCGGAAAGAAAATTACATTTTCCAGCTTTTTCATCATTCCTTGTTCCTACCAAGCATACAAATAGAAAAATATATATATATATATATATATATATATTTTTCATCTTTTCACTTGTATACCCCTTTAATTTTTCACCATTCCAATTTCTTTTCACTTCACTAAAAGTTTTACGGATAAATTAACTTACAGGTGTAGTGAAAAAGTATTTTTAAAGAGTGCCATTGAAAAATTTATTAAAGATTTAAGTATTTAGCATTATTGTCAAAATGTACTTTTGAAAAAATAAATAATTATTTTAGATATAGCGTAATTAAGCTATAAAATATACATTTAAATGATATTTAAAAAATTTATATTATATTATATAAAATATAACTACTTAAATTAAGATAAATATACATAGTATTTCAATTTAAAAATAAATTTATAATAACTAATCTATTAAAATATATAAAATTTTAAATACTTTTTTATCTAAAAGATTGATACGTTTTGATATAAAATTTTCAAACCCACAAATAATTTATTAATCATATAATTATAATTTTACAAAAAATTAAAATTTTATAAATAATAAAATTAACACGCCATAAGATAACAAACAAATGTTAAAATTATAAATTTGATTCTAAAAATAATTTTCAAACGCGAAAGTTAGAATTTTTAACTTTTATGTTTGATTGAAAACTGTTATTCAAATATATTTTTCTCCGGAAATTATCTGTTTATCATTATTTATAGTTCCAAAGTGTTTTTGACTCCGCGAAAGTTAGGGTTTTGCTAAAACCGAATCAAACCATTTTTTTGAACCGAAATGTTTGGACAATATGAAATACAAGTTTAAAAATTATGGTTACTTAAACCGAGTCAATTTTTATAATAGAAAATAAGTATTTTGTATTTCAGATAATAAAAAATTACAAATATTGTATGAAAATTATTAATTATTTTTATTTATTTGAAAAATCATTTTTATACAAATTTTTATGAGGAAACAAATGAAAAGGTTAAAGTAAAAGTTAATATGAAAAATCGATGACTGAATTGAGCCAAAAGAAACATTTCAAAAGATTTAATAAATTTTATCGAATCAAACCGAACTGAATCGAACTGATGTCGACCGGAATTCTATGAAGCTTTCGATCTAAAAAGAGCCTTTTGGGCCTTATGTGACCATTTCCAAAGTATAGACTGGGCCTCATGGTGTTGGATTTAATTTTAATGGGCCGTAATTGGAGTATTTTCAAAAGGAAAGGGTAGAAAAACCCTAACCCTAGATCTTCCCAACTCATTCCTCCCGAGTTGCAACTAAAAGCAGCTTATGACGAAAAGCCGTAAAGACCGTTCGATCTCCTTCCACGTCATCAATCTGCGTGGATCCTCGTTTTGACGGCTGAGATTTCAGCTGCAGAGGCTACTGGTAGAGAGAGCGAACAAGCTTCCTCTCTCACTCTTCTCCCGGCCCTTTCTCTTCCAAATTTCTGGTTGAAGATTTCCGTTCGAGGTTTTATCCTTTTTTTTTTCCTTTTTGAAGATGAAGTTGATGGAAGAAGAGATGGATTTTGAAGAGGAAAAGAAGGAAATTAGGGTTATGAAAGAGGAAGAGTCGGACGGTGAGGATGAAAGTGAAGTAGACGGCGGAGAAGACGAGGACGATGACGACGGAGAAGAGGATGATGAAGTGCTGGTTATTCATTCTTCCGGTAGTCCTCCAGTTCAGGCAGTTGACGACGGCGAGGATGATGACGAGGACAAAGATGATGAAGACGAAGATGACGACGGCGATGACGACGACGACGACAGCGATGACGATGAGGAAGGTGAAGAGGAGGTAAATTCTTTTTATTATAATTTAATTCCAGTTAACAATTGTGGTTAGTTCAAATTTCTGTGTTCTGAAGCCTTTTTCGAAACTGAAACTTTTCAGATCCATCATGTATTTTTCCTTATTTGTATGTTAATCATTTGATTCTCTCGCCACTAACTGAGGTTAAAGCCTCAAATCTCGGGTGTCCTTTTTGTGATCATTAAAAATCCAGCTTAATCTTTCATCAATTTCTCGAAGGACTTCTGGTTTTTCTTCAAGTTTTCATTCTCAGATCGATCTTTATAGTTCTATGTTGAGGAAAGGAGAATATAACTGGCGGCTTTTACTCCATTAACTGTATCTTCAGGCCTAAAAAATTACAGCTATCTAGCCACAGATCTGTGAATTTATAGTTTTGATTTAGCGTAGGTGCGTAGGTACTGAAGCCGATGGCCGATTTTCGCAAACCAAAATCGACAGCTTCTTCATTGTTTGTTGGATATATAATGCTCCATGTTTTCCAAAATTTTGTGTGGAAAATCTTTGAAGCTTTAGCTCTAGGCTTGTTTTTATTCTCTTGTTTCTCAGTTGTGTTAGGTCTCCTTAGTATTATCCCAAGGCAGGACTTGAAGCTATAGTTTGTGAATTCATCTGGATTTGGTTCTTTGTGTTGATTGGGTGGAATTATTTTATGTACCCTCATACCATAAAGTAAGAGAAGTGGTGATTCCTTTTCCTTGCACTTTACGGTAAAGTCTAGCCTGTAGGTTCAATCTTTTAGCAATGAGTTGTAGTAATTATCGAAGCAAATTTGGATATTTGTAGATATATTTGAAATCGGATATTCTCATTACTATTTAGGGTTGTTGTTGATATTAATCATCGGATATCTATTGTCCGGGTCTGCGTTAATTTACGTATGATAAATTCAAATTCGTATATCTATAATTTGAATCTACTTTAATTTAGATTCGAATATGAATATTTTAATTTTAATTTTCACCTGTACTGTACCAAACAAAAAAATATTGTATGAAATTGCTCAAAACCAAAGCATTGTATATTAAAAAAATTTCCTACTGTCCATCAGATGTAAATTGGTTTGTTAAATATTGGTTGTCATTGTTTTGACTGTTTTGTAGGAGGATATGGGAACAGAATACCTTGTCCGGCCTGTGGCTCGTGCTGAAGATGAGGAAGATGCTAGTGATTTTGAACTAGAAGATGACGAGGATGAAGATGATGACGACGATGATGATGGCGGGAGTGGTGGGAAAATTGAAGCCCCATTTAAGAGGAAGAGGTTGAACAAAGATGACGAGGATGATGGCAGTGGAGAAGATGATGAGAGACCCTCCAAGCGATAGTGGCGGCCTTCACAGAGGTGTTAATCTCTTAAAAACCCTGTTTTTTTTGTTTTAGAAAAGAATGATGGGATGCTTAATGCTGTGCATTCTATTTTTGGTTGTATTGTATCATCATGGTTGAGTACTATTAGGAGTTGCATTATAGTTTTAGTTTGGTCATATGAGAAGGAAAAAAGGAGCATTATTGGGGAAAACGTTGTGGTTTAGGGTATGTGTCATTTTAAGAAGTTAGATTAAACTGTAATCTTAGCATGGTTTTACATGTCAGGTTCTTCCTTTAAAAGTCTTGTGTTGGCAAGCTATTTTTGCATGATCTTGTCTTAGCTTGAAAATGGGCTAAAGTCAATATTGGTTCCTTGAGGCTTCAGAAATGGTATGGGCTTTATGGGATAATGAAGCCTCAAGGAATAGACCATCGCATTGGCAGCCATATAAAATAGGCTTCACTGTTCACTCTCACTGAATTAATGTCGGTGCTTATCAATATCAACAACACGCTCCTCACAGTTTTTTCTTTTGCCGACAGCTTATCCATCCCCAATTCCCTCACGCGATCTCTCTCGATTATTATTATTATTATTATTATTATTATTATTAGGTCAGGGTCATAAAAATAAAGTATATTTCATGGTCTGTCTTTTATCTTTTTATGAGAGTATCTACGGTTGAGAGGATTAGTCATTATTATATGTTGTGAATTGGGATGAGCAAAACTTGACTTCACTCAAAAAATTGAAATTTTTGACTCGATTGGAGACAAAAAAATTTGTCTTGATTTGACTCGAAATTTTTTTAAATAAAGTTTGAGTTGTAAAATAGAAATTCGAATAACTCAAATTTTTTAATAATTAGTAGATTGTTTTTTAAGTTCGAGATGAGTCCTTCAACTTTTCTTGGATATATATATACCGATAAAAAAATATAAAAATATATATGCCACATATGAAAAAATATAAGTGCATATCTTATATGATTAGAGAAACTCGTTTAAATTATAATTAAATTGTATTATGACAAGATAAATAATTACAATTCAATTTGTATAGAAATTCGAAAATTCGACTCAACTCGAACTTGGCTTGAATTAAAAAAATTTAAATAAAGTTTGAGTTGTAAAATATGACTAGTCAACTTGAATAACTCAAGATTTTTTGACTCGATTCGATCAAACGCTCACCCCTGTAGATACTTTGACTTAAACCAAAAAAATTAATATATATTAATTTAATATTTTTATTTCGCATATCAAGTATTAATTTAGATAAATAAAATTACAAATATATATATATGAAAAATACTTTGATACATAAGTTTGTGTAAACTCAAGCCTTTTAATTTTAGTGTTTAGAGGTTTAGTGTGTTGGGTGTAGAATTTAAGGTTTATGCTTAAAATTTAGAGTTTATGATTTAGGGTGTTAGGGCTAAGAATTTAGGTTTTAGATTTTATAACTTAAATATAAAGGATTGTGTAAATATTTTTTACATAGCTTGTGTATCAAAATATAACCATATATATCATTATAAGAAATCTAAATCTTTAGTCTTTTAAAATTACTAAATATATTTATTCAAAAAAATAATAAATATAGTAATTTTTGCTTGAAAATATTTATATTCATTTTTAACCATTCATATATTGGATGTATTTTTTCTAGGTTTGAATTTTCGGTAAAGTACTCAGTAAACTATGAAAAATAATTATTTTAATCACTAAACTTTCGTAAGTTATAAAATGATCATTAAATTTGTCAAATTATTAAAAATATCATTAATTTTATCAAATTGTTATAAAATTATCATTGAATTTTATAAGATTATATGATCATTTTATTATAATACGATAAAAATTAATGATTATTTTATAACTTTTGAAAGTTCAATAACCAAAATGATAGTTTCTACGTAGTTTAATAATCACTAGCGTATTATTATAAGGCTAGGTCATAATAATAAATTATATTTAACTTGCTTCTAAAATTACTTTGGCGATTACTTTTTATTATATTCCCTTTTTTTATATAAAAATAGCCGAGCCAGCTTGGCTAAACCATCAGCAACCTTATTTGTTGTCTGTCGTACATACTTTACTTGCACACCCCAATCCCCGTCTATTAATTCATTCGCAACCTGCACCAACGCCGCCATACTCCCAGCTAGGGTCTGCTTATTTAATATCCGAACCACGTCCAAACTATCCACCTCGAGCACCACTTTTCCCATTCCCTTTACCCACGTCATCTTCAATCCCTCGATAACTCCCAATAACTCAACTTCAAGGACGGAACAAATACCCACAAACTTATTAAAGCCAACAATCTAATCCCCATCACTATTACGGATCACGCCACCACACGAAGCAAGCCCCACAGGGGATAAACGAGACCCATCCGTGTTCAATTTGCACCATTACGGCGAGGGTAACTGTCAGTACTCCCCAGGCGAATCCACGATTCGCCCACGATGCACTTGCGGCGTTGCAATAGTTAGCCCCAAAACACATTGATTATACATATTGCAGCACTCTTCCCACACACTAAAGGTTTTACGTTTCTCTGGCTCAAAAATACACAAGTTCCTATATTTCCACAAAACCCACAAGACCGACCCAAAAAAAGGTCCCAATGCGGTATATGTGTAGAAAAATACGATGGGTTCGCCAAATTGACCTTAATCCAGTAACAGAAATCCATAGATAAAATTCTGAAAGCTTAGTCCCATTCACTGTTGCAACCTTTACTGCAACAACCGCAGGGCAATTACGCACTATGTAATCAATAGATTTTACCAAATCCCCACATATCCCACAAGACATGTTATCGACCATGTGCCGCCGAACCCGTTCCACATTCGTAAGAACTCATCCAGTCACAGTGAGCCATAAGAACATACAGACCCTCGGTAAACCTTTAAAATTTGAG
Source organism: Hibiscus mutabilis (assembly GCA_019671005.1). Taxonomy (NCBI): domain Eukaryota; kingdom Viridiplantae; phylum Streptophyta; class Magnoliopsida; order Malvales; family Malvaceae; genus Hibiscus; species Hibiscus mutabilis. Next base: position 45,630,797 of record CM033736.1, read on the forward strand.
ACTAACTTCCACAGATTGTCTTCATCTGAATCTACTGGCAAAGTACGTAAATCATAAGCAGATTGCATAGTGAAATCACGGGAAGTTGTCCATTTCCAACCCACACCATCTTCCTTACCGAAATGACTTAGAGGCATAGTGTCGATCAGTCTATGTAATACCGCATTAGGAAGGAACTATGCACACTCATTCTACTTCCAATTCCCGATTCATCAATCATGCTCGTAACAGATACCTTAGGAAGATTCGGTACACATGAAGGATCAAGAACCTTATGCACCAATGGCCCGATACCCCCTAGCCACGCATCCCTCCAAAAGTTGATAGCTCGGCCATTCCACATAGACCACACAAAACCATCGCGCATATTACTCCAAACCAGGCTAATTCCCCTCTAAGGATAAGAGCAATTATTTCGATGAATCACTTCCGGGATACATCTCTCCCCTCTATACTTTGTCTTTAAAACCTGTACCCATAATTGATTTGGGCGAGCAACAAGGTTAAAGGCAGTTTTCATCAAAAAAGTTGCGTTCTGTTGCTCCAGAATCTTGAAACCTAAACCACCATTCAAAACTAGCGAGCATACTTTTTCCCAATTTACAAGGTTGACCCTACGCCGACCATCTGTATGACCTCAGACAAAACCTCTAATGATTTTCTCTATTTCCAAGCAAACACCTCTTGGCAAAAGAGTGGATTGCATCGAGTAGTACTGAATAGATGAAAGTACAGACTTAGCAAGTACTACATGCCCCGCAAAAGAAAGATTTCTGGCAGACCAACCTGTCAACTTGCCCCGAACCCTCTAAATCACATACTGGTAAACGGCTTTTGTTACTCTTGAATGCAATAACGAACACCCAGATACATTCTCAAATCACTAACTTCATGAGACCCAAAGCTACCACTGATACTTAGACGTAAAGACGATTCAACATTTTTAGAGAAAAAGACATTAGTCTTAGCTACTCTCACCTTCTGACCAGAGGTTCCACAAAAATCACACAAAATTTCCTCAATCACAATCACCTGACTTGCCGAGGCTTCTGCAAATAGAAACATGTCATCCACAAAATATAAGTGAGATATAGCAGGGCCATTTTGAGCAAGTTGAACGGGCTTCCACGTGTCACTGATTACAGCTTGATGCGCCGACTATGCCAACCTCTCCATACAAAGAACAAATAAGTATGGCAATAACGAGTCACCTTGTCTGATACCTCTCGAAGGGAAAAAATATCCGAAGCAGAACCATTCTAAAGTACCTGCATAGAGGCAAAAGATACACAACGCATGATCATACATCAAAATTCATTCGGTAAATCAGTATCCTACAAAGTGCCGTCTATAAAGGCCTACTCAAGCCTATCATAGGCCTTCTCAAGATCAATTTTAAGCGCAATGCAACCAGTTTTACCCTTTTTTCTTCACAGGGAATGAATCACTTCCTGCGCAATTACTATGTTGTATGTAATAGTTATCTCTGGCACAAAGCTTGTTTGATTCATCGAGACCCAACCCGGTATGTAAGGCTTCAATCGATTTACTATAGTTTTGGTGATGATCTTATAAAAAACTGAGCATAAACTAATCGGACGAAATTGAGCTATACTCTCAAGCGATTTAACTTTCGGTAAAAGAACATGAAGTGTAAGATTCAAAGACGGAGAAAAAGGTTTCTCCTCAAAAGCATCACGCACTAATTCACATACTGACGGTCCCACAGTAGCTCAATTCTTTTGGTAGAACAAAGCATGTAAACCGTCACCTCCCAGAGCTTTGAGAGGCCCTATGTCAAACATCATAGACCTAACTTCCTCATCCCTAACCGCTGCTAGGAACTTCCGACGCATCACCTCAGTATATTTCAGAAATTGCCCCCTAATCACAGAGCCAGCACTTACATTGCCATTGCTCAAGAAAAGGTCTTTATAAAATTGAAATGCATATTCTTTAAACGAGACTGATCCGAGCACCACTCCTCATTTCACCTCGTAAAGCAAATACATAATTCAACCTCCTCCTTTGCATAATGCATCTATGGAAGAAGGAAGTATTCCTATCACCGAAACTTGTCCATTGCACCCATGATTTTTGAATCCAAAGACTTTTCTCATGATGTAGCACATCTTCTAATTCAGCCCGCAGATCATTATTCAACTGAACAAGAAACTCCGTGTGCACAGTTCGTAAAGCCCTATTAATACCCCGTATACGTGCAAGAAATTCTTTCTTTTTCTTCCCAATATGCCCAAACTCTGTTTCATTCTATCGTCGAACCTTGGTTGTAAACATCCTAATATTGGATTCCACATCTGCACTCATATCCCAAGTGTTTTGAAAAAACTCTTCAAAACGAGGATACTGTTGCCAGGCTGCAATAAAGTGAAAGGGTCTAGAATCACGATCATTATTCTGACGCGGGTAGTGCGGAAGCAAAGGACAATGATCGGAGCCCACACGATCCAAATGGGAAACTAGTGAGGTAGGGAAAACACTCGCTCACCTTTCATTACACAAGCACCGATCCAACCGCTTACGAACCAAACCACGCTTCCAAGTGAACTCTTCCTCTCGAAATTTCACCTCTAAAAGTCGGTTGTCAAATATAAAGTCATAGAAGAAAGAACTAATCCCATTGCCCCGAGCAAAACTACCACCCCGCCCATCAGGTCGTAGGATGGAATTAAAATCGCCCCCTAATAACCAAGCTACATCATTCCCATGGTTGATGTCGGATAAACACTTCCAAAGACCCTTTCTGATGGTAACGTTAGGACTCGTATACACAGCTGTGAAAACCACCCATTGAGTTGATCCGAGAACCGAACCTGCCCATGTACGAACTGATTAGACACCTTCTGAATCTCAACCTCAATGTCATTATTCCATAGAATCCAAATCCCACCGTTGAGCCCATTTGCCTCAACATGAAACTAGTTAGAAAAACCAAAATGGGAAATCACTCTATTAGCACGAACCCCACTAATTCTAGGTTCTATAAGTGTAACCACATGAGGACACTGGTGCCTACAAAAATCTTTAAAATAACGACGAAACTCAAAGCTAGCCGCTCTTTGGCAATTCCAAAAAAACTTAATCATGATAAAAAAGAGAAGTAAGAGAGTGAAAACACTTTTACTGAATACGAGTAGCCGCATCCGATCTATCACCAGCTTCAATATTCGCTGCATCCATAGCATCTAAATGGACCTCAATCTCCCCATTCGCCTCATTATGAACCTTCACACTCGGTGGTTTATCAGATACAGAAACACCCGATGAACCAGCACCTGGATTGCCAAAACCTGGTGGTAACCAATCGGTGAGAATCGGTCTTGCAGGTGGTTTATTCTCCTTGCCCTTCCGAACTTTCAAGCTAGCTTTTAAACCATCACTCATACCCTTATGAGCACTACCCTGCTTGCTACTACTAACCGCTAACCTCTATCATCTCTTCTCATTCGCAGCATCTAGAATCGACACTGCAGTATGACTACCCCTACGCTCTGCACAGTATGAGGAGCAACTTGCGGTTCGTGGCTCCCTCTTGATGAAACAACTTGAACAGAGCCCGAAGCATTAACACTAGCATCCTTTAAAACCACTCCAGCTGAAGCTTTGCGACTGACGTTCGTCTTACCCTGAGTTGTACGACTCCCAACTACAGTATTATTCTTCCCCTCGACTGGCTCTACATCAGCGCCCACACTACTCGAATCCTGTGCTCTATTATCACCAACAGCTAGGACCTCAGCCGTGTACTCACCCTTACGAAGAATAGAAAATGAGAGCCGTTAGCGTACCTTCTATCTGAGCCTGCTCCCTTCGACCAATATTATCTTTACGCGCCTGCTTTCGCCTAGTATCGACAAGCATCCATGGTCTATAAACTTCATCCTCACTAATTGTGGCCTTAGCCTTGGCCCCAGAATTCGCACCAGCAGGGACCGAACCATCACTAGCAGTATCCATCGACCTTCCTTCCACACACATCTCCGAAGAATGACCATATAACCTACACTTAAAACAAATTCACTGTAGCCCTTCATACTCAAGACGATATACTGTGCCATCAATTTTTACACCAGATATTAACGGGTTCTTAAGCGACAACATCACCGCTAATCTTGCAAATCGACCCCGATCACCCGTGTGGGTACTATAATCAATTCTCACAACCTTCCCTATAACGCCTGCTATGTATCGAAACAATACCTTAGAGTAATATCTATAGGGAAGGCCAAGAATCCTTACCCAAACCATAATCTGTGCAGGGAAATCCTCTGACGTTGAAAATTCCCTTGTCCATGGCTGAACTGTGAGGTAACTCCCAAACACAGTCAATGGTCCGCCAGCCAAGACATGTTCATAGTCATATTCATTCTCGAACAACACCAGGTAATAGTCATTAGCAAGATCAACAACATGAAAAGCCCCTTGTGGTTGCCACAAAACCTTAATCATACCTAACAACGTTTTATAGCCAATAGAACGACCCAGATGTCGAACTATGACTGAGCGACGCATGCTGTGATCAATTCGCTTATGCATTTTTTCATAAAAAGTCACCGAAGGAAACAGACCACTCTTATCAACAGTGACGTCCCCCGCTTCCATAACCACATCGTCAAGGCTCGGCACCGGATCAACCACCACTGTCTTGCCTGCCCCAGAGACAATGCCTGCATAGGACAATGTCAGAGCCATCGCGCCTAACGTCGTATCCTCAACGTTCCCATCTGTTATATCATGAGCGGTCCTGCCCCCCGGTCGTTCATCGAGAATCATATCACATGCCACGTCCGATTCAACAACCAAGTGCCTCGCTTTGCCTCTCTTTGAAACTTGAAGATCATCGATTGGTAGTGGAGAGCCGGGGAGTTCCAGCGGTGGGAACGACACCATCTCTTCTCCCGGCAACATCTCATCAATGGACCTTCTGCCCGGCTTAGGGCCCTGCTGCTCCCCTCCAGGATCCGCCGGTGGAGCAAGATTTTTAGGCAGTCGTTCCAACGCGCAGTGCGCTAAACCTTCCAATATTTTAGGAGGAAACGAGAGCATGCTTAGGTTCTAAAACTAAGAATTTTAATTAAAGTAGGTTATTTTATTATATTCCTTTTTAATTAACCATGAATATCCAAAATATAAATTCAAATATTTGATTATTTTTACGAATTCAAATATTACAAATTCAAAAAATATTTAAATTCAGATATTACAATTATTATTGAGATGAACACTCTAGACGTTCAGCATTCAAATTTGTTTCACTAATCTGTTTCCATACCACAAAATAAGAATATTTTTGTTTTTAAAAAATTCGAACCTTGATCATTCATAATTTTTATATACTTAAATTTTAACGAATTAAATATTTGATATATGATTTAAAATTCTGAATTTAAATTTTTAAAAATTCAAATACTTTTTGATAAAAATGAAGAAAAGGATATTGACATTTGCCTCGTTAAAAACCTCTCTAAATATAATTGAAAAAAGAGTACCCACGATAATACTTGTATAAAGATGCAACGAGCAAAACTCGAATTTTGAATTAATTAGTAATACTAAATAATTTAGAAATAAAAATGTAAATATTCAATCCATAATTTTTTTGACAGTCTTATTCTAATAAGATATTATATCTCATCATTACTCCCAACATTTTTTTTTCCTGGCAACATCAGCTTAACCTCGAAAACGAACACTGAAAACACAAGGATTCCTTTTGCCCTTCTCCTTTCAACATCTGACAGCTAAAACACAATCGCGTTTTTCTCACTTTCCCACAAAAATTTAAATTTGGGTAAAGTACACACAAGGTCACTAAACTATCCCTAAAAATATAAAATAGTCACTAAACTTTCAAAATTATATAATGATCATTAAACTTTAGTTTTTATTACAAAATGGTTAGTGGGCCGTTAATTGTTGTTAACTGAAAGACGTGACAGTTACAAAATTTCTTATAATAACATATTTAATCCTCAATATTTACACATTCAATCAATTTAGACATCAATAATGAGGGTTAAATTAGGAATAAATTGATTAAATGTGTCAATATGAAGGATTAAATGCTATATTATTCAAATTTTTATAACTGTTAGGTCACTCAATTAAAGATAGTTAACGGCTAAGTGACTATTTTATAACAAAAAGTAAAGTTTAATACCTATTGTGTAACATTTGAAAGTTTGATGACTATTTTGTATTTTTAGAGACAGTTTAGTGACCATTTGTGTGCTTTACCCTTTAAACTTTGAACACTCATTTAATTAATTGTAATTTATATACAAAAATTAAATAAATAGTTCTCTCATTTCTCAACTCTGTTCTTCTCATTTTAGTGAAGAGAATGTTTACACGTATCTTTTAGTTTTAGGGTTTAGAGGTTTATTTTAGAGTTTAGAGTTTAGGGGTTTGAGTTGTAAGATTTAGAATTTAAGGTTAGTGTTTAGAATTTAATGTTAGTGTTTAGGTTTGGGTTTAGTTTTTTAGGGTTTAAATTTAATTTTAATTTATAGTGTAAATACACAGACTTATGTTACACAGCATGATATCAAAATTTTACCATTTTATTGAATTAATTAATTAATTTCATTTTCATTTATTTATCTATTTTTGTATCTCCACAACCACATGCAGTGCCAGTTTCGAATATCAAATCCATAACCCGTGTTCTGCGCTTCCTCGTCTTATCATTTCCTTTTTTCCCCTTCCTTTTCACTGGCTTCAGAAAACCAGAATCCCATCAGATCTGTAAATTTTCTTTCTTAAATTCAACTCTTTACGCTCAAATGCGCCTTCGTTTGGCGGCGTAACTTCGCTTTTCCATTTTGTTTTTATCGTTTGCCGGAAGTTCCAAATAATGGCGATCGCCGGTCCGATCACTCCCGGTCAGGTATGTTTCCACTCACTTCAGCATTCTCCGCAGCTCTTGGATCTTGCATTTCAAAGTTTTTTTCTTAAATAATTATAAAATGTTGTTTTGTAAATTGTTTTCTAGGTTTCGTTTTTTCTCGGCATATTTCCGGTGATTTCAGCTTGGATCTACGCAGAATATTTACAATACAAGAAAAATTCACTCGCGTCCAAAGCGTGAGCTCTGATTTTCTACATTTTGTAATTTTTTTTACAATTGATTAATGTAATTTATTGGTGAAAATGTTTGTTTTTCTTCGTATTTCTGTTAGTAGGCACTCTGATGTGAATTTAGTCGAAATCGGAAATGGTACCGTTAAGGAGGAAGATAGAGCAGTTTTATTGGATGGCGGGGGTCTTCAATCTGGTTCTCCTAAAGCGCGGTCTTCAACATCTTCCTTTTCTCCAATTCTCAAGTTTGTCATCGGAGCTTTGATTTTTTTTATATTCTTTTCATGTGTTTCGATTTAAACCAGTTACTGGATTTACATGCTTCGATTTTGTTAAGGTTTCTTATGATGGATGAGACTTTCTTGGTTGAGAATCGGTTGACACTTCGAGCTATGTAAGTGAACTTTCAATTTGTTGATTAATATATGAATCATTTATTTCAGAGAAATAGTAGTATATGATTCAACTTGCTCCCCCTTTTTTAATTGTTTTGGTGTTCATCATCTTGTAGATCTGAATTCGGTGTTCTTTTGGCATACTATTACATATGCGACCGCACTGATGTGTTTGCATCTTCACAGAAGGTGAAGATGATTACTTTATTATATTTCACAGTTATATTATTTCAACCTGTGGGAGGAAATGATGAAAAAGTGAAAACTTATCAACTGCATTTCAAATTTAGTTTCATTGCAATAACTAATCGTTTAAAATGATGTTATTGCTTGCTAATTAAGTTCTCTTTCATTCTATGCCTATGCAGAATTACAATCGGGATCTTTTCTTGTTCCTCTACTTTCTTCTCATCATAGTTTCGGCAATAACTTCATTCACGATACACCATGATAAGTCCCCATTTTCCGGGAAAGCTATACTTTATTTGAACAGACATCAAACTGAGGAGTGGAAAGGTTGGATGCAGGTTTGTAATTCTTTGAAATGATGTAGTAAATCTGCAAAATCTCCTTCTTGAGAGATCTGCCTAGTTATGATAGAATATGATTGTGTAGAAACTGCAAACACTTGTCTGATGCTGCTTATGCTTCAAATGTTCTAGCACATTGCTACATAAAGATTGGTATACTTGTGCTTACTTTTACCCCCCTTTTATTTTACAGGTACTATTCTTGATGTACCATTACTTTGCAGCTACTGAGATTTATAATGCTATCCGAATTTTCATTGCTGCTTATGTGTGGATGACCGGATTTGGGAATTTCTCATATTATTATGTGCGCAAAGATTTCAGTCTTGCTAGGTTTGCACAGGTATGGCTTATGAGTTCCCCTAAACTGAAGAATATATGAACTTATGATAATTTCTCCATGTTCCTAGTTCCAACATTGACTTTTTTGGCTGAACAGATGATGTGGCGGCTCAATTTCTTGGTATTCTTTTGCTGTGTCGTCCTCAATAATAGTTATATGTTGTACTATATATGCCCCATGCATACTCTATTCACTCTTATGGTTTACGGGGCACTTGGTATTCTGAACAAGTACAATGAGAAAGGATCAGTCATTGCTATAAAAATCATTGCCTGCTTCTTGGTAGTGATCCTAGTCTGGGAAGTGCCTGGAGTATTTGAACTCCTCTGGAGCCCATTTACCTTTTTCCTTGGTGGGTATCTTTCCAAAGCATAATATATATTTAAGCAATTTCTGGTCATATTGAAGGGAATTTTATAAACAAAAACCGTTTCAGGATATACTGATCCTGCAAAGCCAAACCTTCCTCGCATGCACGAGTGGCATTTCCGCTCAGGCCTTGATCGTTACATTTGGATTATTGGAATGATATATGCATACTACCATCCAACTGTAAGTTCTTATGCAACTATTTCCCATCTTTTCATTGTATCTTCTTGCTATGAATTAGTGCAATTTATTTAGGAATAACGTACTTAGTAATTGTATTGGGATTTACTGTTGCAGGTTGAACGGGGGATGGAAAAACTTGAGGAAACAGAGGTGAAGAGGAGAGTGTCAATCAAAATAGCTGTGTCAATAATTGCCCTTACGGTATCATATATATGCCCTTTTGATTTGCATTCCTTTTCCTATAATTTCCATCTATTATTCCTGAAGTTCTGATAAAACTTGTAGGTTGGATTTTTCTGGTTCGAGCACATTTACAAGCTTGACAAGATCACTTACAACAAGTACCATCCTTATACCTCATGGATCCCGATAACGTAGGTCCTCATACAGACTGTTAATATTGGACATATCTGAATGTTTTGGCGTTTACTGATCAACTCGTGTTCCTTATGTTCATCAGTGTGTATATATGTTTAAGAAATGTTACCCAGTCCTTCAGAAGTTACAGTTTAACCCTTTTCGCGTAAGTAACCTTTAATTCATCTCTTGTTTAATTGTTTTACTTTCTGACGGTCAATGTGGTGAAACTAATATTTGTCTTTTGTTTTCCAGATGGCTTGGAAAGATTACACTGGAGACCTATATCTCGCAGATCCACATCTGGCTAAGGTAAGTTGAAGTTGACATCATGAGAATTCTTGGCGCTTCGACTGTTTGCAATGAGCTGATCCTTTAATTCAAACTTTTATATCATAGCATACGATATCTTAATATCCGATCAATGTGCAGATCTGGGGTTCCTGATGGTCAGCCTAAGCTGCTGCTTTCTCTGATCCCAGACTACCCGATGTTGAATTTCATGCTTACTACTTCCATATACCTTGCGGTAAGTAAACTGGTGTCATCTTTAGGAACTTCAAGTATTTCTTTAGTCATCCACTGACATTTTCTCTTGCCTGCAGATATCTTACAGACTCTTTGACTTGACAAATATACTGAAATCAGCTTTCGTGCCTACCAAAGACAACAAGCGCCTCATCCACAACTTGATTACTGGTGTTGTAATCTCCAGCATCTTATACTCGTTATCTTTCGTGCTCCTCAGAATCCCTCAGATGTTGGTAAGATTTATTTCTTCAAATCAGTCAATCCTTTCACTGAGAGTAGACCTGTCATTTTTTATTCGAACATGATTTGAGCTTGAGTGTCAAACTCAAATGACAACCTTAAATGATCCGAACTCGAAATGACTTGATTAGCAAACCCATATGATTCAAACCAAAATGGCCTATCCAAAACTACTCGAAACTGACTCAAACCTGAAATTGAGCCAAACAAAATAACTTGAACTCAAAATGTCGATAATTTTAAAACACAAATTCTACCTGAGAGAACATAATACTTGGAAGTTCAAATGTCTGATTCGGCAGCCTTCATTATATTGTAATTTGCAGGTGTGAGAATTATATCTAGAAATACTAGAAGGCCGCCACGACAACCTTGTTCATCACCATGCCATTGGAAGTGTATACCTTCGCATTAGAAACATATAATAGCAGAACTCAATCTGAGGAGTCTTCGTTTTGTCAATCAGATCATGGGGAATCTCGGAATATGTAAGGGAGCGATCTAAAATAGAGCCTCCAATTTGAGGTTTGTTAGTTTTGTTCTTTATGATTGTTTTTCTTAGAACACTACAATATAGTTAACTACATGATTCATTACCATGTCTAAATCAAACTCATATTGCCTTGCATTACATTCATCTTATTAAATAAAAGTTGCCTTCAATTAATATGCGTTACAAAAATTTTACTCACAAGAGCGTCTTCTTTTCTAGCAGAGACCGTAGCAGATAGTTCCTCAGAAAAAATGCACAATATCATAGGCCAATCTAACCATGTTAAAGAAAGTAGGATTAATGACTTCAAACTCGATTATTTGTAATCATGCTTGGATTAGAACTGATTCAGTTTGAGTTACTTTAGTCGAGTGCTTCGGGCTGCTCGAGCTAGAATTCAGCTCAACAATGTCTGACCCTAATTCATGTGACCATGGAGCATTGATGTCTCGTTTGTGCATGAGACTTATGGACTCATGGTCACATTCATCCCAATAAACAAAACAGGCAGTTAATTTGTGCTAACAAGCTACTAAGGTTAAGACTGCCAAAAAACCTCCTCAAATTTGATCATTGCCGAGCCGAACTTCAGCTCAACTTATCAAGCAAATTGAGCTCGAGTACCTTAATACTCAATTCGATTGACTAACAAACTTATGATATTTGATTTGTTTTAAATGTATATGAAACAAGTTTGAACTCGAGTTTTAATAGAGCCAAGCTCAAACAATATAATCTTACTTCAAGTCAAGTTCAAACTTCTATAAAAATATTTGATCGATCTCAAGTTTCAGATAGTGAGTTTTGAGTCAAGCTCGAATTTCTTACCGTTCGAGTTCTGCTCGACTTGTTTATAGTCTGTATATGTGAGAAAGAGAATTACTTGTACAAAATTTCTCAATCTAAAGAAAGTAGACGTCCATAACAGCACGAATATCTGCAAAAAGTAAAGGCTTAAATGAAAAATAAGTGCTCAAAGTATATCATTTTTAAACTCTAGGTGTTTGAAGTATTTTTTTTATAAAAATAGGTGCCTAAAGTTTCAAAAATTAAAATTTTAAGTGTCTAGCTGTTAAAAAAAATCGTTATCCATTTAAAACGCGACACGTGTCATTTTTAATTTCTTTAAATTATATATTTTTTAATAATTTAAAATTTTACAAAAAAATCTTAAATTTTTAAAACTTTCTAAAACAGACCCCAAATCCTTAAATCCTAACCCCCAAAATCGTCACTGTTATCGCCTCCGTCCATCGTCGCCGGCCCTACCCTTTCGGTCGCCGGAGCTATCCGACCATTTTCTCTCACTCGCCGTCGTGGAAAACCGGCGAGCGGCGTGCCAACCTACATTAAACGTCGAACGTGAAATACCCGCTCGATTGGCACACCGTTCGTCGGTTTTTGATGACGGCGAGTGAGGGGAAATGGTCTGCTAGGCCTGGCGACCGAAAGGGTAAAACCAGAGACTGCAGCGGTGACAATTTAGGGTTTAAGATTTAGGGGGTTTTAGGGATTGATTTGAATATTTTTTATAAATTTTGAGATTTTTTAAAAAATTAATTTTTAAAGTTTTTTTAAAAAATAATAAAAAATTAATATCCATGCCACATGTCGAGTTTTAAATGGATAATAATTTTTTTTAACAGCCGGACACCTAAAGTTCAAAATAGTATACTTTTGGGCATTTATTTTTTATTTAAGCCAAAAGTAAAAAAACGTTGTAAGCCCATGAAATTATGAAAAACAGATGCAGATTAACCGAAGCAAAGCAAAGCACAAAATTCCGATTCGTTGATGATATGAAATGTGTAAATTATAGTCTTTGATTTGGCTTTATGCCCGTTGGTTCGGTTTTTTCTTGCTCTTTGTTGGGTCTTGCTTTGGAGTTTGTTTTGTGGTTTTCTTTGCCAAGTTTACATCTAATTTGAGTTTCTGTAAAATACTACCGTGAGATACTATTTTTTTCATTTAAGTGTAGGGAAGTTTTTAACGAGGCCCGTGGTAGTATTCTATCTTTTATATATAAAAAAGCTTACCATAACCCCACCCGATCCATCGAGTATAATTCGGTTCCAACAATCAAAGAAGGCATAAAGCCAAAAAGCCCCTAAGTTTTGACTGAATAGTCACTTTGGCCCATATTTTTTAGATGTAATTTAACCCCTCAACGTTTTATTATAGGTTAAAATGACCTCTCTGTAGATGAAAATTGTTAGTCAACTAACGATAAACAGCTTGAAATGACTTGACAGAATGACACGTCAGCAGAAAAAATAATTATATATTTTATATAGTTTTATAAAAGTATTTGTTGACTAATGTGACATTCTTTCAAGTCAACACATTTGTCTATATGACACTACCATGTCAGCATGTACTGCCATGTAGGTTTGTCATGTCTTTCAAGTCATTTATCGTTAGTTGACTAATAATTTTCATCCGCAGACGGGTCATTTTTACCAAAAAAATTTATTGAGGTTTAAATTGCTTAAAAAAGAACAAGGACAAAAATGATTATTCAATCAAACGTTAAGGATATTTTTAGGCATTATGCCGAATAAGAATGAACAGAAAACTTTGCCTTTTCTATGAGTCCAATTGAAGTAATTGCCATGGCAACAAAATAGAAGATGAAACTCATAAAGCCTTTGAACCCTAAAATCCCAGCAGTAACCCCTCCGATGATCGACAAAAATGTCCGGCTGCAGTCGGAAAGCGATGCTTAAAAATATTGCCATTCAACTCAGAATTTCAACATCTAAACTAAATGTGAATACAGACTTGTAATGTATAACTTTCCTGTTATTTTGCAAATTCTCTGCACTAAAATTTGGTACATCATCCACAAATTCACTTGATTTCTTGTTGGATGAACTTGGCTCTTTATGTCCAGCCATAACTTGAAAGAAAGAAAGAGAATTATCTATTAATTTTATAATACAATCATTGATACTTTCAGTTCTAGAGTTTTAAGTATTCTGCTCAATTTTGATTCGAACCTGAAATATCAATTTAATTAATCTGGCTCAACCATAACAAGTTAATACCGGATGTGAAATAACCCTAACCCAACATGACCCGGACTTGAAATGATCAAAACCTAAAGTGATTAAAATTCAAAATGATCTAAACCCGAACTTCAAACTTGAATAACTTAAACCATAAAACCTAAACTCAAAACAACCCAGACTTGAAATTGACCAAAAAAATGAAATATCTTGAAAGTTTTAAAATTCAAATTAACTTAACCAAAAACCAACTTGATCAATCCAATGAATAGGATGTAGGCTCAAGGAAACGAAAAGAAATAGCAAAAACCATATCAGATTCAGAAGGTGAATTACCTAGTGAAAGAACAAGCAAAATACTTGGAAACAGTAATGAAGTCCTTACTGTGCTAATCTAAAAGATAGATTCAGCATTACTTGATATACAAGCAGGGACGGATCGAGAGGTCTGGTGGGCAGTTGTCCTTCTGAAAATTTAAAATTTGTATATAATTTAAAATTTTCGGTGACCATATTGAAGGCGCCCTGAAAGTTCACCGAACTTGATATGTCAATATATACTTTTTAATAAGATATATGACCATTTGAGATTCATTAATTGATCGAATGATCAAAAATGTTCATATTGTCTCATCTTGTATAGGTTCGAATCTTAACATTTGCCTTGAGAATGTAATTATCTCCATTTAATAAAAAATATGTTCATTTTAAACATGTTATAAAGTAAAAAAAGTACTATCGAAAAAATTTGATGGGTTGATGATTTAGACTAAAGCATTATATTAACCGTAATAAAATAAACAAATTATGTTAAATTAAAGTAAATGAAAGGTACATTCTGCCGGGAAGATTGGTCTTTTTGACACCAATGGGAGGTGGACTCCTCGTGACTAAATTTGGGGCAACTTTCTCCGAGCCATACCCAAAGCACCATAAGGGAAAAACTCAGCCTCTAAATATTCTAGATTCAGCCTCTAAATATTCTAGATTCAATGGGAACTCCCTACAGATTCACACGAATTTGGGGACCAATGCCGCAATTTAAGCGACAAGCTTTCAAAACTCATTATCCATGGTTTACAAGTAGAAAGGGACTACCATTAAAAGTGTGCCATATTCAGTGTGGCTCTTGGGGTTTTGTAGATTCATAACAAAAATATAATATCTTCATCTAATACAAACCTGAATACATTCAGAAGAAGGTTACCTATTTAGCAACTTGCTTGGCTTTAAGATTTCTTCTACCTGTGTTACCAACACTAGCTGAGTTTTTGTGATTCAAATCTTCTATGTAATCATCTTCTTCAGCAAATAAATCATCTTCCTCGGCAATAATAGCGTCATCGTCATCCTCTCCATCCCAATCCTCCTCAAGGTCTTCATCATCTTCAACTTCATACTCGTCATCATAATCTTCATCTTCATCATCTCCACCGGCACGAAGAGTGTGCCACTCGGGTGGAGGAGGACAATCCTCGGTGATCGCCTCGTCTCTTTTTATCACCAGATGTCGAATGACTCTTTCGTCTTGGTCTAACATGGTCTTGAAGTCATTGATCCATCTAGCTTCCAACTCAAAGTTCATCAAGAAGTAGTGGGCATTCTTCGCCTTCTTTATCTTGTACGCTAGTTTCCGAAGACCCCAATCATTCAATCTCCATACCCTGCCTTTCTTCTCCCTCAAGAAATCTGCAGGAAGGATTTCATGGATATAAATTATGAAAAAAAACTCTGCCTGATTTTCTTCAAAATTGGCAAAGGAAGTAATCTACACCCACTCCCAAGGAAAATGCCGGAAACTCGATGAAAGGATACTAATTGCCCGGAATGAAAACAATAAGCATACAATTTACTTGGGGAAAATATTAATAATAAGGAATGGAGAAGGGTTACCTTGAACTTTCTCATTGACTTTTTCAACCTCTTCATCATGCTTCTCATGAATTAAATAAACAACCTCGTAGTGCCGCACTGTGTAAACAAGGAGAATAATGAAGCGCAAGTCGCGACAACATTGAAACAAGAAAATCCATGTTGTCTATACAATGATAAAAAGTTTGTTTCTCCATTTTTGACTGAAATCAGACACCAAATGCAACTTTGATATTACAAAGGCTAATAAAACCACAACTTTCCTTGAATCATTCAACTACCATTTAAGATGTTTGTATTCCATTTCCTCGGGTGGAATTCCATGTTAAGATTTCGGTATCTTTGGCGTCATATTCAAGGGTATAATAAGCAAAAATCTGTACCTTTTAAAACCAGCTTTGAATCCAACACTTACTTTAGTCTTTGTTTGCGGTGACATAAGTTCATCCTATGACTCATGAATTAAGAAAAATTTCGAAACAACAAGGTCCTGTCGACAAATACAAGGAGATAATGAAACTTCTTGTAACATTATTTCTTTCTTTTAAAAAGGCAAGGCGCAAGGAAAAAGACTACAATTGTGAAAACCAAATCAAAAGCTCGATGATTACGATAGAATCCAACGCTCACTTTGATCTTTGCTTGCGGTGACACAAGTTCATCCTATAACTAACGGACTACTAAACCTCGGTCCATTTAACATATATATGAGGATCTGATGAAACGTTTTTGAAGTTTAAGGCAAGAAGCAAAGGAAAAAAATAGTGAAACCAATTCAAAAGCTTGATTTCAAGAAAACAACCATACATTCAACCATGTTTAATCCTATGATATTACCACAAAGTCACAAACTACAAAGTAACTATCAAAAAGCAAACTTACAGCGTTCGACATTCAACGCGCTTTGCAGCTCAAGGTTGAGAGATTCATACAATTCTTCTGCAAATTTACAAACAATTTTAATGGATTCAACAACACAACTAACTATATCTATTCATCAGGAATATAAAAATACAGTATACAAAAAATGACCATAGGCGACTTACGTTCTTCTTCATCCGCAAACTCAGGGAGAAGTCTACCATCTTCCTGAACTTTCTTCTGCAATTCAAACACAACCCCATACCTCAAATTCCATGAAAAAGAAAAAAAAGATTAAGCAGCTAAAATTCCTCTCATGAAACACACAAATAGTGAATAAGCCAAAAAAGGGGTAAAAATTGTATCTTTACTAAACCCAGAAACATAAGCCCCGTAGATATTGCAAAATTACAAGAACAAGAACAAAGAAAAAGGGTTTGTAGAGAAAAGAGACCTCTTTGAGGAGAACAGCTTCAGGGAAAAACCCAGTGGTTTCATCTTCTTTGGGGATGAAACTGTGAGTGTCTGGCTTATCATTTTCATTGCTTTTGTTCTTCTTTGATTCTACAATTAAAAGCTTTGTACTGCCAAGGAGAGAGTTATTTCGCGGTGATTTGAAGAAAGGGTATTGGTTTGCAAAGAACCCAGTTTTTATTTTGGGTGTTGGTGGCCTTGGAGCGACAATTTTAGCAGAAGAGTGAAGGAGGTACTCCATTGCAGGAACTTGCAGTGTGGAGATAATAACATTTCTCTCTTTAAATATATGGATAAAAAAAGATTGGATTTGAGCCATTTCTTGGGTGATTCTAAAACATGGGTTGAATCTGCTGATTTTGTTACGTAATGCCCACATCTGAAAGCCCATTTATAAACTACTCCATCTAAAAGCTAATCAAGTCAAGTATTCCATTTGAAGTGTCCTTTGATCTTGTTTCCGGTTTGTATGGTATTGATCTTGTTTCCTTGGCTGCTACTCCTCAGATTCGATCGACAATCGATCATGAACGGAGTATGAGACTTAGAAAAGAATAAAAAATAGATAAAAAGAGAAGAGAATATTTTTTGGTTGTCCTAACTAATTTCAACTGATCCGTGTCGTAAACCTGACAAAGATAACTACCATAGCTAAAACAGAATAACGCCATTAATTGCCTAGCATAGTTCTTATAGGCCTGCCCATCACCAATTCTTGCTTGGCTTCATCAGTCCAATTTCCTTCTTTTAATGGTACGATGTTGTTTAGTATTTGAGTGACTAAATTCTCCAGGCGATAAGTTTAATACTCGAGGCTCTTAAGATAAATTTCCCCCCAACTCACCAATAGCCATGACATTAATATGATCCATTTCTTCCGTCAACAGATTCATTAAAATGTCACGAGTATTTGGCATCTTTGCATCAAATAGAACGCTCATTAAATCTCTGCTTCCTTCCCCTTGTTCCCAATTCTCATACACTTTCCTCTCATCATTTTGAATCTCTAATTTCTTTGTAAAATTCATAAATTAGTATTTAAGGTCATAACAATACCCTTCGCTCCAAATGATCTTTGTCCCCGAGAATAAAAAAATTTGAGAATTGAAAATTGAATAATCTTCCAAAGCTATTCTATCATGAGTGAATTTCTTCATTGTGATTTCAACTATAAAGAAGACCCTAATTGGCCTTCTTCTCTTCTCCCATTAGTTATTTTTTACATTGCTACCCAAATATAAGAAATTTCATGTCCATATGCGCAGGTGATATGGCAGTTCCCCTTCTCAACTTCAATCATATCGATGTTTTTCTTACATTGATGTCAAATTTTCTTAGTAGCAAGAGACCTAAACACTAATTTCATAGCATTACATGTCAAAAATGGGAGCTGGAAATAAGCAGAAAAAACATACTTCTCCACAACACTGCTAAAGAAAAATAATTTCTTCCTCTGTTTTCTTTTCACATTTCAAAGCTTCTTTATTATCACGTTGTCTCTCAACCCCATACTAAGCTTGCTGTGGTTTGAATTTGAGTTTGAACTTTTTCTCAATTTCTTTTTCAATCCCTTGGGCGTGTGTAACAAAGCTATTTATGACATATCTTCCAATGACGTCATTTGAGGACCATTCCTAGGGGTAACAAACAGCTTGAACTCGCAAACAGCTTGAACTCGGCTTAGTCAAAACTTGGTTAAAGCTCAATTTGAGGTCTTAGCGAGTTGATTCGAGCAAGGCCCAATTTGATTGGATAAGTTCGTGAGCAGCTCGTTTTTTTATATATATTTTTTTATGATTTTATGATGGCTGCCTTAAAAAATTATGCTCCAAGAAATTTAAATGCTAGTTGAAAGCTTTATAAAATTCAGTGACTTACTAAGTAATTTACCCATAAAATATTTAGTTTCAAAATTTTAAATGTTTTGTATTTCTCGAGAATTCAAAACTTTAATCTGTATTAATACGAAAATAACTTATAATCATTAGTATTTTCTTTTTTTATTAAAGTCTTCCCTTTTTTTCTTTTATAATTACTTTAAGTATAGAAGTAGAGAAGGAGAAAAGTCTTCTGCTCTTATATAAAAAAATATGATTGAAGTTAAAATCTCAAAATCCCCAAGGCCTTCTCTCATTTGTTGTTCATCGAAGATTGTTGAGAAACTAAACTAAAAAGAGTCTCACACTCATATATCAACTTCATCTGTAACTCGGTTATGACATGTTCATTTATTTATCTCCCCGGTCCTTATATATTTTCTGAATTTGTATCCTTATATTAAGTTCTAATAATATCACTAGATTTTACCTCTATTTAAAAAATAAGGTGAAAATTTTGACGAGCTTAACGAGTAACGAGTTGAGCAACAAGTTTTTTTTAACGAGCATAAGTCGAGCAAAATTTTATCAAGCTTAACGAGTAACGAGTCGAGCAACAAGTTTTTTTTAACGAGTATAAGTCGGGCAAAATTTTATCAAGCTTAACGAGTAACGAGTCGAGCAACAAGTTTTTTTAAATAGCATAAATCGAGAAAAATTTTATCAAGCTTAACGAGCAATGAGTCGAGTTGAACAACGAGATTTTTTTAATGAGAAACGAGTCGAGCACTACTCAACTCATGATCGACTCGCTCGATAACCAGCCCACAGCCGTGTAATTTTTTTACACAACCCTTTTTTAAAATCTAAAACCTAAAAACCTAACTCTAACACCATAAATTCTAAACTCTAAACCCTAAACCCTAAATCTTAACCTTAAATCTTAAATTTTAAATCCTACAACATAAACTCATTAATTCTAAACCATAAACCAAACCCTAAACCCCTACGTTTAACAAGCACATATAAGTTACCAGAGTTTTTCTCATATTTTAAACACTTTTGGATTTAAGCTGATCTTCAGTGAGTAATGAAAGTGAAAACAACGTAATTAATTTGTGAATGGATGGTTTTAAACCGTGTTGTTTAGGTGGGATGATCGGACATCGGTGGTGGTACCGGAAGGCGAGATATTCTACATCGTGGCGCTGCTCCGATTTGTTCCGAAGGGACTATCGCTTGAAAAATGAGTGGCACAAAACCATGAGATTGGAAACGACATTTTGGGAATCAGTGGTCCAAATTTGTAGAGAGGAGGTTCAGTTTTGATCCAATGGCTACCCTAGCACCAGGTCAAAAAAAATTTGTAAAAGGACCAATATCAATTTGTAAATTTCCTTTTTCTGCATATGATTTACTTGAAATGAAAAAAAAAACGAAGACTGGGCATACTTTCAAATTAAATACATGAAATGACACACTTTCAAGGTTTGCAACCAGACTGACTATTTTCCCTTTTTTTTTGTAATGAAATTATTTTATTAATAATAAAAGATTAATGAGAGTGGATATATTGACCTCAAAAGAAAAAAAGTCACGAAATCAACACAATTACAACATTCACAACCTTATGAACACTAAAAACAACCGCCGAATCCAAAACTTCATTAACAACTTTATATCATATTACCCTATTCTCAAAAGACATGTCTGATAGGATGTGCAGCGTCACCGTATTTATATTCCAAGACCTTCATTTTCCTTTCTGATGTGGGATTAATGACCCTGCTGCCTCTTCTCAGGCGTGACATTCTCCCCCAACTTTGTCACAGTTGTCCACCCTGCCTACCCCACTCATGGGCGCTCGGCGTGAAATCGGACAGTCAAAGGGTCGCTCTGATACCACTTGTCATGGGGCCATTACCCTCTTCTCAAAAGACATGTCTGATAGGATGTGCAGCGCCACCGTATTTATATCCCAAGACCTCCATTTTCCTTTTCAATGTGGGATTAATGACCCTGCCTCTTCTCAGGCGTGACAAACACCGTAAACCACTTTTAAAATCATAATATTTTTTTTAGAGGAAAATTACGCTGCAACGGTGGCAACCGTAATTTAATACTTACTTTATATATACCATCCATTATACCAGCGCAAATCAAAACGAATAAAATCAACTCCAGAGGAAGTAAAACGGGAGTCAATCACAATTGCTCTTCATGCCTTCCATCAATTTTCCAGCTCCAAACCTCAAGAACAGCATAAAAGTAAGCAAAAAGGATGAAAGAAATTGAAAAAAAAAAGAGAGACAAAATCTTTAAGAATAAAAGAGAACAAGAGGTGCAGAACAGGGACAACAAACCGACGTTAACAAGTATTATGGCTTCTCATGGTGATCTTCCCTGTTGAATCTTGAGACTCTCTTAGGAGGGCCAAATGAAGAATCGCTGTAAGACTTGAATTTGGACCCAGTTTACCCATCTCTTCGGCACTTGTCGACCAATCTTTCTCTTGGGATGATTTTCTGGTATTGCTATGGCAATAAACCTTGAGGAAGAGATTCGACAACCATGCCTGGATTGAAGCCATCAATGAGGGTTCTTCAATTGGCTCTTGAAAAGGAGACTCGATTCGAATGTAAGCCTTCGGTTTCATGCGGCATGGTTAAGGTGGAATACGTGCCTCATCTTGTAACAATGAAACCTAAGGTGATTATACCAAATGCGCTCAGATACATATAAATATTTAAGTGGGTATATTTGAATAAATTTTCCCAAAAATTTTCATATGCTTCTAGCATTTTAAGTCATCTAGGGATAACTTACTATATATAGATTCACAAAATAATTAGACGCATATAAAGTTTATCATAATTGCCATAAATTAATTGCATCTACTACAAAATAATTTAAAAATTCTTCATAACTCAACTCGTATTTTATATATCACAACCAGGGTTCTAAATCGCGGACCGCTAACGCGATTGCGGCCACGAAATTGCGGTCGCGCCGCCGTCCGAAATCGCATTTGGTGAAATTCGCGGTGGGCAACGGAATCACGACTGTTGCGGCCTGTCGCGGACGCGAAATAACGCGATTGCGGTTGTTGCGGCGATAACGGGACACTATCCCCGTTATCAGAACAATCGCGGCACCACCTGGTGGCCGGAGATAAAAATGAAAAGGAAAAAAAGTTGCAGAGCTCGCAAGCGGGAGAGGAGAAGATGAAAAATAAAAAAGGGTAAATTGCGGGTGGAGGGTTCAAGCTTTAGTGATTTTTGAAGAGACTTAAAAGTTTTACCCCGCTTACAGTTTAGTCCTTTAGGATTTTTAGTTTAATTAGGATGTTTTGTTTTATTCCAATTAAGTCTTTAAATCCATAATGAAACTTCCAATTGAGCCACTAAGTCTTGTTTTCTTTCAATTAAATCATTTCATAAGTGTTAGAAAACCCTCTAAAAATCATAAAAAGTAACTTTTTATAATTATAATTGTTATTATTATGTTTTATAATAATTTGTGTGAATTTTACAAATAATAACAATGAAAACGAATAATTTGACCATATATTTTTCAGGAAACATTGAAAACCTATCTCAAGTCTCATATATGGATTTTTAATTATTTTATTTATAAAAGATTCAAAGTTATTAAATAAGTTGAATGTTTAATATTTCTTATTTTATTTTTGTTATAGTTAATACAATTTTTTTGGGAAATTTGTAAATAAATATAATAATAATTAATGATTGTAAAATTGTGTTCTCATACTAATAAAAGTTCATAAACATTACAAAACATTCTAAAAATCATCAAAAGTGACTTTTTTTATATTTACACTTACATTTATTATATTTTACAATAAGTTGTGTGAATTTAAAAAAAAATCACGACTGCGACATCCGCAATAACCGCAATGGCATCCGTTATGTCCGCAACTGCGATAAACGCGACGCGACTGCGAACGCTATTTAAATCCCTGATCACAACTACTCATTTATATCTCACTTGCATCTACTAATCCATAAATTTCACCTTTGAAAGTTCAAAACTCCTTTCTATATTGGTCAAAAAAATGAAAAATATATGGCTTTTGATCAAAAGTCAATCATAATGAGCATTATTTATAGTTTATTAGTTTGATGCTTATAAATGTTGCTGTATTTGAAATAGTGTATAGATATTAAAGATTTTATTTTCATGGTTTAGCTATTAACGATATGCATTATTTATAGTTTATTGGTTTGATGCTTATAAATAAATTTGTTAACCATTTGTTCAAGATCTTACTAATTTTAGCAAGACGAATAGTCTTAATTGCATAATCTAAAATTTTAAATTTTTTTATTTATTTGAGTAAATAATTTTACAAACTACTGCAGGTTGTGAGTAGACGCATCTACTAAAATTATATCAAAAAATTTTTATATTGTGGATAAATGCACTCATATTTTATTCAGATATGCAAGACATCTGCTCTCAAATTCAATCATAGAGATTCTCATAATTAATTCTTTTGAAAACAAGCAACATACGAACTTCAAATTCTTTTAATAAATATTCATCTGAATATTTATTATTGATCGAGATGATCTAACTGATCATGTCAACTAATAAAAATCTTGAACTTGTAAACTTTTGGTTTACCGTAACATGTAATTCGGACTTAATATAGGACAAACTACTTAAATGACCAACTAACTATGGGGTGATTCCGATTTGATCATCACACTTTCAATTGTGTCAATAAGACCACTTAACTTGTAACATCTTCAACCCGAATATTACAAATTGGGTCTCAAGTCCAAACCCAAAACTATAAAATTCTACAACTAGATTTAGCTCAACACATTCATTTCATAAATCCATTAAGTTCGAAAGTCCAAGTTGATAAACTAAATAAAAGCGTTACATAGGAGCTCCATTTAAAATACATAGTTAAAAGCATTCGACTCACAATTTAAAATACCAAAATAAAAGTTACAATACAACACATAGGGTCCTACTAATACATAGTCCAAATATCTAAGTACTGTACTCGGACACAAGTCGATGTTGAGATCCTACTCTGATGGTGCTCCAACGATGTACGCCAACCTACTAACATGCGAACGGAAACAACAATTCCGAACGCTGAACTAACGAAGCTCAGTGGATACACTTCCACTCAACCATGCATCGTGAAAATCATAAATATGAGCACGTAGCTAAGAATGATATCATGGCACAAAGGAATAATATTGGTGCTACCTCTAGCCGCCTAACACATATCAAGCAATAAAAGGTATTAATAATCCATACATCACAAGGGTACACCATACCAACAAACCTAGAGTAAGGCCCAGTGCCACACGGCTTCCGGAACGTACACTCTTGGGTAAGGCCCGGTGCCACACAGCTTCGAGAACGTACACCTATACTCAGAATCTCTCGTCGAGCATTTTCGAATGAGACCCAGTGCCATACAACTTCGGGAATGTATATTCGAAAACATCTTACCATAGTGTTGCAACACTTCTATTGAGTATCCAGATCCCATCAAACAAGATATTCAACCATACAGTGCCCTTACATGGCACACGATAGTTATTCAATCCACCAAGGATCTTTATTGAGCATTACAAACAAGCCATCAAGGTTTTTATTAAGTTATTACTCATTGGTCACACATATAAGGTTAAATTCTCGATTTCTCAATTTTACTATTTATTATACCACATTAGAGGCCCATTGGGCCTTAGTCCTCGAATTATAAACCCTCCAAACTCAAAACGTAAATTTTGGACAGATTGCCTAGTGAGTACTGATACCAACCTAGGAGTACCGATACTCTCTAGTAGGTATCTTTACCCACTTACGCGTATCGATACTCGATTTGCTCACTGGAGGGGTTTAACCAAAACCCTATATCGATACACGGGGAAGTGTACTGATACCCTAGGTGTACCAATACGCTCACAAGCGTACCGATACCAATTTTAGCCACTGGAATTTGATAGAACAAAGGTATCAATACCCTCCTTAGGTGTACCGATACGCCTTTACAAAAATGCCTGATTTCATCAATTTTAACATGGGTATTGATACGTGTTCAACCTGTATCGGCACTCGATCCCAAAATTTGTTTTTTGGGTTTCGAGAATCATTCCCCAAGTCCCCGAAACCCAAGGCCAAGAACCCAAATTGATCCTACAACTTATGGGAGGTAATATTAGCGAATTCAGATTAGTTTAATTATCCTTATTTCGTTCTTGATATGTATCTTTGCGATCAAACGACAGGTCAGCTTGTCAAAAAGGAAAGAGGGAATTGCTACCCCATTTGAGAAGAAACATCTGAAGCTTTCATATGCTGAGCTTCTCCGCGCAACCGACGGTTTCTCTTCAGCCAACTTAATTGGTAAGGGAAGATATGGTTCGGTCTACAAAGGGATTCTAAGTTTTGATGATCAAATAACAGTTGCTGTGAAAGTACTTAATCTTCAACTGCAGGGTGCCGACCGGAATTTCAAGGCGGAATGTGAAGCCCTTAGTAAGCTTAGGCATCGAAATCTCGTAAAGGTCATTACTTCTTGCTCAAGCATTGATTTTCAAGGTAACAATTTCAAAGCCTTGGTGTTCGAGCTCATGCCGAATGGGAGCTTAGAAACTCATTTACATCCAAGTTCAACGAAGATACACAATTTACCAATCTTAAAACTAGTTCAGAGGTTCAACATAGCCATTGATGTTGCCTCAACATTAGATTATCTTCATTCCCACTTTGGCAAGCCGGTCGTCCGCTGTGATCTAAAGCCAAGCAACATTCTTCTCGACGCCGACCTTACGGCCCACATTAATGATTTTGGTCTAACAAGGTTTCTTTCGGAGACAAACGGGAATCCATTTCCGAGCAAAGCAATTCGGTGGGAATAAGAGGAACCATGTATATTCCTCCAGGTAATTTCGTTCCACATTAGCAAACTTTATGCACTTTTGTATTCGATATGATTATAATCCTAATGACCAATGTTTGCAATTGCAGAATATGGAATAGGAAAGGAAATATCGAAACATGGTGATGTGTACAGCTACGGCATCGTTTTAATGGAGCTGTTTACAGGCAAAAGACCTACCGACAACATATTTATAGGAGAGCTGAGCCTACGTGAGTATGTAAAGACGGACGTGTCTGATCATGTGGCGGAGATAGTTAATACATGGCTCAAATTTGAAGATGAAACAGCCAAAGCAGCAGAGGAGTCGACAACATCCGTAAACGCTTGGGCTCGGTGCTTAGCATAGGAGTGTCATGCTCGGCGTATTCGCCGAGTGAACGAATGAACACCAGAGATGTGCTGAGAGAACTTCTCAAGGCTAGAAATATGCTTCCTGGAGATCAACGAAGAAGCGCGTTGCAAGCTTCAGTGCATTAGAAATTTGTACCAAAAATAAAAATGTTAGAAACATGATATTTGGGATGCAATGCTGCTACTCATTTCCATAATCAGTATTTTCTCAAATTAGATCGAATAAAAGGGATATATATGGTTTTAGTCCCTCTACTATGATGAAATTTGAAATAGAATTCCTCTGGCTCTCGGATGTGAACTCGCCATACCATAACCCTACACGCTCTGTGGCCTGTGCCTGAGTCATGAAAATGTTTCTTGTTTTCCTCCCGAGCCTAAAATATCTTCAAAAACAAACTGAAATTATACCTAGCGGCTAGGATTTTTATTGAATTTTTAACTTCCGTTTATATTATAATCCTTTTGGATTTAAATTTATAATAGTCATGTTTGTATAGAAAAAAAAAAATCAACGACAGTGTATCAAATAATGAACAAAAATCATGGTTCCCTAAGTATGCTCATTGTTATGCCCCATAATAAAAATATACTAAAAAAAATTAAATTATGAATCCTAATCCTAAATTTTAAATCTTAAACCCTAAACCCTACACCATAAAAAAATACCTTGCCCCCAATTCCCTATACTCTAACTCTAGACCTTAAACTCTAAACCTAAATTTTAATGTGGGGTATAGAATGGACATATTTAGGGGTAGACGATTTCTATCCTCAGATAATCCCTCCTCTTTTAAATATAATTTTACTTAAAAAAACAAAGTTAATTTTTTAATTGGTCGATTACTAAATCTTAACTCCCTTAATTATATCACTTTAAAATAAACTAAAGCAACACCATTTCGACAAATTGATATGAATGCAAAGTTACTTTGCTAATATATGTGTGGATCAAATTATTTAATACATCATTTAAAATAAAAATAATTTTTATTTTAACCTAATTCCAGTTCATCGAATAAGCAACGGATAAACCAATCACTTTAAATACATAAGCTCATAATAAAAATAATTATTGTTTAATTAAATTGATCATATTAAAAAATTATTTAAATATTTTTTTTACATTTTAATATCCGAGTTTAAAGCTAAAATCAAATAATTATACAAAATATGTAACGATTAGGGTGGACGTTCGATCGAGTCAAATAAAAAAAATAAAGTTAAGTTCAAGTTTACAAGTCTTATTTTACAATTCAAACTTTATTTGAAACTTTTTCGATTTGTGTCGGGTTTTTGAGTTTCTGTACAAATTTAATTGTAATTATTTATAATGTTATAATACATATTGATTATAATTTAAACAGCTTTCTATATTCATATACAATAGGCATATATATTTCTTCATATTTTCACATGTGATATACATAATATGTCGGAAAAAATTAAGGGACTCGACTCGAACTTAAAAACTAATAAACTAATTGCTAAAAATTTCGAGTTATTCGAATTTCCATTTTATAACTCAAACTTATTTAAAAAAAAATTTAGTCGAGTTTGTGAAATTACGAGTCAAGTTATTACGATTCAAAATTTGCAATTAATCCACAAGCCAAACATGTTAAAAGTCTAAATTCCATTCAATTATACAATCATATATAAAGCATCAACTCATCTTTGAATGGTATGCATAAAGCTAAAAGCATAATTATGAACATTACTCACTTCATTTTCTCAAGCTTCAAGATGATGAGGAAAAAGTAAGATGCACAACTTTTGACCTAATATCCACTGTCTAAAAGGCAAAAAGAAGAACTAAAAGGATAAAGAATCAGTGGTGATATTTGATCTGATTTTGCTTTCTAGAGAGCAAAACTTTCTACCATTCAATAAACAAGCAATTCCGGAACAGGTTTTCGAGGCAATGAAACCACAAGCAAACTCAGCTCAATGAGTTGTTATGGTTCATATGAATGTGAAAAGAAATGAGTATGGAATCAGAAATGTTATTTATGTACAACAAAAGTTCATTACATGTCGACCGCACACTCATCGGAAGCGAAGATTGTGCTACAAAATGCATGATCTGAGAACTACAATGGGAGGGTAGAACTCAGTTTAATAGGTAGTTCACATGAAAAATTGCATATACTAAATTCTAAATGATAAAAGAAAGAGCTTCAAATCAGAACTGTATGACTCACGATGTCTGCAATGAGTTATTTATGTACAACGGAAGTATGTTGACCGCACCTTAATCAGAAGGGAAAATACTGTATGACTCACGATGTCTTCGAAACGCGTGCCGAGAACCACAATGGTAGGGTAGCGCTGTCCTTAACAGAGTACATCTCCTTCCACACTCTACTCCTCTGGTGGTATACTAAGACCTGCTTGTGAGTCGCCAAGAAGATGCATTCACCGGTTTGAGCAATAGGGAAAATACCGGGTGCTAGGCCCCTAATGCATCGAAGACTCACCTCATCCACCATATGCCAAAGTTCCTTCTCATAGTCTTCCATTACCCAAATCTTCATCCATGCATCCGAAATCTGAATCAAAGATATCCAACAAATAAACTCGGTTCCCAGTCCCATAACTCACTTCATCAAGCAACGAAATCTTCCTCCAAACATCGTAATCAAGATTAAGTGCAAGTATGTAGGAACAACTACCAGTCAACCAATGTAGGGCACCGTTGACAAACACTTGGTTCTTGTTCATATGATTGAATTGATCATCTCGATGGGAAACAAACTTCCTCCACTTATTCAAATCCGAATCGAATATCAAACATGTGAAAGTTCCATCAGGTCTATGACCAAACGTACGATGATACCCCGCTAGCACAACATTGAACTTGTTCCTCGATATATCACATGCTAAACCGACGAGCGTGGCTTCACCGTCAGGGTAAAACCGAGTAACCGGCCTCTCTCTACTCCTAGGGAGCAGCTTAGACACTCTAGTCATGGGATTGCAAACGTAGTAAACACCCTTGTCGGGGATGCTAGAGCAACACAACAAACCATTACACGATGCTCTAACCTTGACCCTATCTTTCAAGAAATCCAACGAAACTTCAGAGACACCCCTCAAATTATCGACGCAAATCAAGCTCGATTTCGATTCGAACGTTACCGAAGTCTCGATCAAAACCATTGGGTTCTTAGCAGACAAATCATTATAGAGTTTTACGAAATACTTATCTGACACTAATCTATACCAAAGTTTGCAAACAGTTTTCGTTTTGAAAAGGGACTTCACAGGCAATCTCGCAAGAATTTGAAGAATAACTTCATCAAGAAAAATACCCATATTTCAAATTCGTAATCCAATCACGAATATCAACAAAAAATGGGATTTTTAAGAGTTGCTTACCGGGAAAATGAATTTGGGGATTTCAACCGAAACTGCCATTTCTGAGACAAAGAAAATGTCTGAAGAAGATTTACAGTTTTTTTCCCCAATGGGAGCAAACTGCAAAGCGATGAACTAGACATCCGAGAACATAGTTAAACGGGCTCTCTTTACTTTTTGGATAATTAAGCCTATAAGCCGATTGATTTTGTCGAAATGCAACCAAGGATTTTTAGATTAACATAGCTGCGCAACTAACAAATAGTTGATAGTAAATTATATTAATTAATATTATTAACAGTAAATTATATTAATTAATATTATTAACAGTAAATTATATTAATTGATAATTGATAATAAATTATATTAATTGATTTAATTAACTAATTATATAAAGGTGTTTAAAAATTGGGTAAAATTTTGATACACAGTCTGTGTACACAAGTCTGTATTTACACTATAAAAACCCAAATCTTAAATTCTTAACTCTAACCCTAAAAAACTAAACCCTAAACCTTAAACCATATACACTAAATTCTAAACACTAACCTTAAATTCTAAACCATACAACCTAAACTCCTAAACTCTAAACCCTAAACTAAAACTCTAACCCCTAAAACTAAAAGCATGTGTAAACTAAAGTTTTACACGGCCTGTTGTAATCACTCATTTTTATCCGGTTTGTAAATATTATTAACATATTAGTATAATAATTAATAAGGTATTATTATTGCATGTATACATGTTATATTATATGTTTACTATATATGTGATTAATGTGTATAAAATATGTGTGTAATATGTGTAAGCGCATGCATATTATACATACTATGTACGGTGTATGTGTGTCACATGTCACGTACGTTTTAATAGTTTATATATGTACTAGGGTGTATTTGGTTATATTTATTTTGTGTGTATAAGATGCATGTATATATGTGCTTGGGTGTATGTGGTATATATGTGGTTTGCATGTGCATGTACTATGTATGTTTGTAGTATGTATAATGTGTGTATACTTATATTAATTAGGTGTGTGGGCAAATATATGTATATGTGTGTTTGAATGTTATATGGTATATGTTAATTTGCATGTATGGTTATATGTACATAAATTATATATGTGTATATGTTATTATTATTATTATTATTATTACTATTGAGTTTAAATTAAAAAAACAGATCTAAAATATAAAACCCATTTATAATAACAGTCCAAGTCCACATAATTTACACAAAAAAACCCAAAAAATATAATATAATTTACAAGGCCCATTTTTTGCCTGACCCAATATTGTAAAACCCTAAAACCCTATCTAATATCCTATCTTTTCCTTGCAGCCGTCACCCTCCCAACCATTGGATCAAGATTTGATCCAACGGTCCAGATGACACTAAGATGATCCAGCTGGCGCGCGTGTGATTCACGCGCGAGACCGTTCATTCTCCCTCTGCCACGTGTCGAGATCAGATGCAGCTTTGCTCATTCCAAGGCCAGATCTAGGCCGTTCATTCCCCATGCAATCACAGCCGTTAGATCAGATCTGATCCAACGGCCGTGAGTGAATCTGGCTGAAGACGACGCTGCCATACTCTCTCCACGCCGGTACCACTCCGCCGTACCACCAGCTCAACCACCGCGCTCAGAGAACGTGCAAAATACCAAAACAATGGATTGTCAGTACCGAAATCAAATCAGATGTATTTTCATGTCTTATTTTCTACCAAAAAACTCAGATCAGAGCAATATATGTAAACGAACCAAAAGTGTAAGATGGGGTTATCAGTTTTTCCAGAAAAAAAACACAAGTCCAGTGGTATTTTTCTTTCTTCTTTTACTGCATGCATATCTTTCAAGGGTATCAAAAATATCAAACAAAAAAAAACGTTAAAGCGGTCGGTTCTTACCCTCGTCGATTAAGGTTTTCCGCCGCCGGTAATAAGCTGTAAGGCTCTTAAGCCAAACACGGTGAACCGGTAAAGCGGAGGGGTTGCTTGGTCTTAGTTTATAAAACGTTTTAAAAAAGGAGAGTAGGAGTTTCAGTTTCATTTTTTTTAGATCTAGAAAACTACGTCTCTTTCTCCTAAGATCTAAGGCTGGACGTGGGTTTAGGGTGAGAAATAGAGCGTTTTAGGTCATAGTTTGAGGGCCGCCGGCGCCGTCGAGCGACGGCCGGCGGTGGTCTGAGATAGTTCTGGAAACGGGTTGAGAGAGAGGGGGTTATAATCAAAGGGTTTAAAAAAATGAGGAAAAGGGGTGAGTTTAATCTGATGGGTGTGTTTTATAAGGTCATTAATTTTTAAAATGGTTAAATTACCCATTAAACCATCCCGCGTTTCGGGATTTTTCAAAACGGTCTCGCCCCTTGGGCTATTTACACCCCTGGTCCTCGTATGGTTCCATGTAATTTTAATCCGGTCCCTTGATTAACTGAAATCAATTATCAAATGGTCAATTTACCCCCTTAGTCATCCCGTGTTTTGGATATTTTCAGTTTGAAACTGGCCCTTGGTAATATTACACATCCAGTCCTTTAAAGTTTCGTTTGGCTTGCAATCTCGCCCCTAAATATGCTTTTCATTTGTTTAATATTTGTCTGCTAATTTTGTTTGTATTCGATTTCAACCCTTTTCCAGTTTCTTAAATATTTTTATCATTTGTTTTTAAGTATATTTATTTTATTTGTTCTTTGCATATACATGTGCATTATATATTATGTTTTAGGTCGTTATGGGTGCATTAATGCGGGTTATACCATGCTTGTAATTCATTAATCTATGTTGTGCATGTGTTTGATTTATTAATTATGTTTTAGTTTTAGTTAGTATTGTGTTTATATGTGTGCATGGTTTTTATGATCTTTTTGCATTGTAGGTCGTATATTAATTGTGGATAATACGTTTATGATGTGGCATGTTATGTCTTTTGTAGCTTTGTTAAAATACGTTACGTTTAGGCTAGTTTGTTAAGTCCTTTAGTTTATGCATGCTACTTTTTATTTAAATGGTATGTAGATATTCACAAATAATTTACATGTTTATGTATCTTTGGTCTATGTATAATTCTTGCCATGATAATGTCAGCACTTGGAAACATTTCAATATAGATACTTAGACGTGTTGTTTTAGTGTAATATTTTAGTGTGTTGTTTGCTTGCCTAGTATCAGGTATGCGTATCGTGCATATTGTAATTGTTTTCTTGTATATGTGATTAATCATGCTATGTCTAGTTAATTCGATCTCGGACATGTTTTTCCTCTTTTTTTAATGTTGGTGTGTATAGGTTTTACTTATGGGTAGTCTTGATCCTTGTACATGTCATTTATATCTATGTTCATGCATTTTATTATTTTTGTTTAATATTAGGATATTCCCTTTTTTTATGTTTTAGTATCATGTCATTATGGATGTGTGTTTTTATTGGCTTTTTAAGGTTGCATAATGGAATATATAAATTGTCAATGCGGTGCACTTTTATCCGAGCATAAACGGGGCCAGTATCAGGCGTAGTGATGGTGGGTGGGCGTTTATTCTCGGATAACGGGGCCTTTAAAATCTACTCTCACCTATAACCGAATCTTAACTTAATCGTCACTTTAACCCGGAAAGTTTAATTTTAATAAAGCGGTAATTATTAAAGTACCAATTTTGGGCGGTGTGGGGGTGCTAATCCTTCCCCATCCGTAACCGACTCCCGAGCCCAAAGTTTTTGAATCTCTGGTTTTATGGTGTCCGGCCTACCTAAGTGGCCGGTGGCGACTCTAAATTCTAAATAAAACGCGGTTTTTTTAACCCACATGGAATAAATATTTTAATACCCGAAAAACCAACACCTCGAAGACTGCGGTTTTTTAGCGAGACAGATATCGCTAAACCTGTGTATCAAAGTTTTTCTCTTAAAAATTTTAGTTGCTTACTGTTTCTTCTTTCACCCTTATCCTAGCCGCTTATTTCTTTTTATTTTTCTTTGCTTAATTGGTGTTGCACTAGTTAAGGTATTGTGCGTCGATCGCTGGTAAATCATATTTTCTTTTATTTGATCTTATTTATTTTCTTTTCTTTTCCGCACATTTTGTTGTGTTTTTTCTATTTTTTATACATTTTCTCTGCCTATATGACGCATCTCTATCTTATGACACGTTTTTATGTTTATTTTTGTGGATGTTTGGTGTTCGCACGACACTTGTTTTTTTATTCATGTTTGTTGGTGGTTACGGATAGTTTGATCCTCTTTTGGGTTGTTTGTTGATGTAACTTGTAACAGATCGTCGCTTTTGGGAATAAGTGTGAAAGGTGATTGCCGATTTTGGGGATTTCATCTAGTTCGTGTTTTGACAATTCCCTAGGGACCATTCCTACAATGGACCGTATAATTTTTTTGGTGCAAAGAAAAAGTGTCTGATATGACCAGTTTAGCGCTTGTCTTTTTCTTTTTAGATTTATCGTATTCTTTTTGTTTTTTAATGTTTTAAAACTTCTGATAGGTTGTGTTCTTATTTTACTTTTGTTTATTTATTGTTTGGTTAATGTGTTAAAAAGTGTTTGGTAAAATTAAGTCATAGTTTGTTTATTTAAACTAACAAAATGATATATAAAGATAAAATTATATTCAATACTTGTTTAAATAATTTTGGTTATTAGTATTTGGTATCTATTAAAATATATTAGATTATGAAAAATAATGTTCTTAATATAACATTACTAAACATATTTGAAGGATATATATGTTGGTAAGGCTCAAAGGAGTAAGAGCATGTAATTTCACATTTGTGTTAACATGGGTCTTCGACACATATTGCACACGAATTACCGTATTGAAGAAAATTGGTAAGAATTTCTCCTTGTGGTTTTACATTGTGAAAGATTAATTTTTCCTCTCTATTTATAAGCTCGGATTTGGATATGATCATACCAAAATTTAATTGAATTAAATTCAGGTTCTAATTGATTTAAAATTCTGGTTTAATTGTAGCAATTTTCCAGTTTTGTATTTGGACTGGAAACATGCATGTATTGGATTGAATAATAGACAGATGTTACTACTGCTATTTGGACGTTTCAAATAGCTATTATTGCTGCATAATTCAATCGGTTGCATCAGTTATTATGAGTATTTTATGTGGCTGAATTTATTCTAATTATGACATTGATTTTGGCGTTTTAAAATATGCAATTAAAACTTAATTAATCATATAATCTTTATGCCCTTTTTACCTTAAAGGCTGCCTATAAATTTGGTGTTTGGTTTCACTTTGAAACACACACAACAAACATATTTGCTACGTTTTTTCAATTCTCTGTATTTCTGAGCAAAGTTTTTTTCAAGTTTTTTGAGTTTTGATTTTCGAGTTTTGGAGAAGAACAATACCGTTAAAGTTCACTTCGATATTCGGGTTTACAAATACTCGGAGAGACCATGCAAACCTCGAGGGACAAACGCCTATTGCAGCGAGTACACGCATCGAGGCGAATTCATTTCTAAGGCAGTGGTTCTACCACGACACAGTTGCCTGCTTTCTTAATTATTTTTTTGTTATTTTTTCTAGTCAGTGCTAACGTTTCTATTTTGCAGTATCTATTTTAACAACAATTTAGAAACGAATTATATATACGGCACAAATGTCGACTCCACTGACTCTAGATGTACTAGATGGGTCTAGCTATCGGAGGTGGTCCTAACGTTTTCTAATCTTCTTCGAGCAATATGATCTTAACTACGTATTGTTTCAACTGCAACCGTCGCCCATGCCATCATCCTCAGATGTTGCGGATGCACTTGTTGCTGTTGAAGATACCACCGTCGCTTAAGCATCATTCTAGAAGTACGAGAAGGATAACAAGACGATTCGAGTCTATCTCTTGAATCACTTGTCGTTTAAATTGTTTGACATGTTTCTCAGAGAGAATAATGCAAAAGTCATATGGAATACGCTGGAAATGAAGTACGAAACTGATAACGTTGGGATAAAGGAGTACGTTGTTGGCAAGCAGTCCGGCTACCGCAATTCCCTAAAGCAGAAGAAGAGGAATTTTCCTCTATATGAGCCGATGGGCCGCATGAAGTTGGAGGATAAGTTGAACTCCTCTAAACCTCTATTTTAAAGATTAATCTAGTTGAGTTTAGGTCTGCCTCGGGTTCTAGGTCCAATAAATCCAAGAATCGTGAGATCCAGAAAAAGAAGGCTTAGAAGACAGTCATTTTCAACTGCTATGTGTGTTGACAAACTGGACACAAATCCTACCGGTGCTAACAACGGTTAGATGCCAGAACGAGAACATACCACAATTGAATGTTGCTGAGAACACTAGAGACATTACTACAGTTATGGTTTTAGAAGTCAATCTAGTGGAGAATAATGCTTTGTGGGTTGTAGACATCGGTGCTTCAAGACACTTCTATGCCAAAAGAGAGTTGTTTACCGAGTTCGAGAAAGTAGACAAATGAGAACAAGTTCACATGGGGAACTCCAACAACTCAGATGTGCTAGGTAGAGGAAAAGTTTTGCTCAAGCTCACTTCAGGTAAAACTTTAGCATTAAATAATGTCTTATATGTACCCGCCCTGGGAAGAAATTTAATTAGTAGTGAATTACTTAATAAGGCGGATGTTAAACTAGTTTTCGAAGCAGATAAACAAGTACTTTCCTAAAATGGAGATTACGTAGGGAAAGCTTTTTTAAATAATGGTTTATTTGTGATCAAAATTCAGTTTAATAAAAGTAATGAAACCACTACTTTTGCTTATATTGTTGAGACTCTAGATATGTGACATGCTAGATTAGGGCACGTAAACGTTCATTCTCTAAAAAAACTCATAAAAATGAATTTACTTCCTAATCTAGACGAGAAAAACTTTAAGAAATGTGAAATTTTTGTAGAAGCCAATCATACTAAACTTTCTTTTAAAACAGTTTCCAAGAGAAAAACTGAATCATTAGAACTTATTCATTATGATCTAGCAGACTTTAAGAACTCTGAAAGTAATGGAGAAAAACACTATTATATTACCTTTGTAGATGATTACTCAAGATATACAAAGGTATATCTCCTTAGATCTAAAGATGAAGCTGAAAACTTATTTCTTATTTACAAGGCAGAAATTGAGAATCAACTTGATAGGAGAGTTAAACGTCTTAGATCCGATAGAGGTGGTGAGTATGGATTTATTTTTCTTAGAGAGATGTGTAAGAGGAATGACATATTACATGAAACTTCAGCTCTATATTTTCTTCAATAGAATGATGTAGCTGAGAGGAAAAACAGAACCTTAAAAGAAATGATGAACTCTTTATTAATTAGTTCTAGGTTAGCTAATAATAACATGTGGGGAAAAGCCATTCTTTTCACAAATCACATTTTAAATTGAGTACCTCATAAAAAATTAGATTGCACCCCATACGAGTTATGGAAAGGTTATGCTTCTAACCTACAATATCTAAAAGTAAGGGAGTGTCTAGAAAAAAGTGGGTTTGCTTGACTTCAAGAGAACCACCATCGGACCAAAAACCATTGTTGTAGTGTTTGTGGGGTATCCTTCTAATAGTGTCGTATACAGATTCATATCTCTACATGTTTTTTCTATTTGTGAATCTAGGGATGTTGAATTTTTTAAAGATATATTTCCTCTTAAAAACTAGATTAAATGTGGAAACACACTTAGAAAGACATGATTTTTCTTCTTCTATTTCTGCTGAGGATACTCTAGAGATTGAGTTAGAGCCTAGAATAAGTAAAACACCACTGGCTGTCACCTCTTCCGCCATCCAGATCTGTTACGGCCAAACTTCGACCGACCAACCCTGTTCACCGGCCACAGCCTTACACCTTCGGTCACCCCTAACCTTTCTCTAGTCACTGTACGACAATTTTCATCGCCACACCAGAACCCTAAAATACAAAAAAAAACTCTAATTTTCAATCCTAAACCTAGGTTTAATCCCACTTCAATAGAACCACCCTTCTCTAACCACCTAGCCTAAACTATGCCCGTTCCCGGCCCTCTTCAACTCTACCGATTCACTCTAGACTCATCGATGACCGAAAGCTAAGCTCTGTTCACTTTTCTCTTTTTTATTTATGTTTTTTCTTATTTCAAACTGAAAACTAATGCTTTTCCATGTTTTGACGGCAGGAAATAGAAGATTAGAAGGAGATATACCTTCTGATAACTTCGAACAACGATTCTGGCAAAGTCTCCGGCGATGTTTTAACTGCTCCGGCGATGGTTCCTCTTCCCGATGTTGGTTTGACTTCCCAATATGGTAATTTCTCTCTCCCCTTTTTGGTAATAATTGCATTAATTAATTGTAATTAATTCTGACATTTCTCTCTCTTCACTATTTATAGTGATAGTCGAGAGTGATGTCATGCTGACTTCACATGGGTGACGTCAACAACCAGCTATAGCTAACTAAGCAGGAGAAAGCATAGATCCGCGTGATATTCGTTTGAATGAATGGGAGATGGCCACGTGGACTGGTTTAGGCAGTAATTTGAGAAAATAGATTATTTGTGTTTGTGGGATATTAAAAATGGGCGGGAAATGGTTATAACTGTTGTATTGGGCTTTCGATTGTGTAAAGGGTTTTACGTATTTATGGACACTTATTATATGTATAATGGACTTTCAGATTATTTATGGATTGTTATTATTATTATTGAGTTCTAATATCTGTTTATTTATTTTTATTTTAAGCGAAATATATATATGTACGTACCCGGATAAAATTTGGGTTTTACACACCCTTATCTTAGAAAGTTTAAGATTTTTTCACTTATTTAAGAGAATACTTACTCATTATCACTATGTACTAGTTCCAGATACGTTCACTAGTGCTTAAGCAACTAAAGGTTATAACTGTTTAGGGGTTTGAGCCTTGAGGCAACTGAAGGTTGGCTGGAGAGTACGATCCGTAATTTGTATTAAAGGGGCTGTAATGATGAGCGTAAGCTGGGTTGTACAGTATCGCTATTGCATGGTGATGCTTATCATTGGTGGGTGACCACAATTACTAGTGTTTTGAAGGCGGATGTAACTTGGGAGTTCTTTCGAAGAGCTTTCAAGAAGAAGTATCTTGGTCCTCAGTATCTGATGCGAGGAAACAGAAGTTTATGCCATTGGTTCAGGGTGGCATGTTTGTGGTAGAATATGAGGTGAAATTTGTCCATTTGAGTCAGTATGCTTCGGAGTTATTTTCGGATGATCTTGAGAGGTGCAACAGGTTTCGCTATGGATTAGGAATGATATAAAAATATACATGTTGGCGGCGGACTATGCAAATTTTGATGTGCTTGTAAACCGTGCTAAGGACATTGAGCAGTCCTTGAAGGTGTCGGGACAAGGTTCGGACATAGTCTCAAATAAGCGAGGAGCTGACTCTGGCTATTTTGGGAAAAAGAATAGGAGGTTCCGAGATAAGAGGCACAAGTCGGATCACAGGCATGGTGGTGGCCATGGCAACCAAGGTGTTCGTATTGTAGTCGAGTGTAAGCATTGCAGTAGACGCCACGCGGGTAAGTGTTAGGGAAATACCATAAGTTGCTGGATATGTGAATCTCCTCGTCACATGAAGTGTGATTGTCCTCGTGCTGTGGGTGATGCGCCGGTTTGGGCTGTTGTACCTACTAGGGGCTGAGGCTGTGGCAGGGATAACTTTTAGAGGCGCGAGGATAGTCAGAGAGCTATGGCTCATGCTGTTGAGGTACAAACGGAGAATGATGGACCGACACAGATCTATGCTCATCGTGAGGGGCGCAATGACACATATATGATCACAGGTACTTTCATCTTGCAATCTTTGTCATTGTTTTCTTTGATTGATTCAGGGTCTACTCATTCATACGTCCTATGTGAGCATGCATCATTGTTAAATGTTCCTATTGAGATCTTGGATGTTGGCATGTTGGTAACTAGTTCTTTTTGGAGACGGTTACAACTAGAAGGTTGTATAGGTGTTGTCCTTTGGCGGTGCAAGGTCTTGAGTTTGCCGAAGATTTGATGTAATTACCATTTCATGGTTTTGACGTTATCTTGGGTATGGATTGGTTAAGTGAGCACAAGGCGGTGGTGGATTGTGAGTCCAAAAGGATTTCTTTGAAGTTGGCCGATGACTATGAAGTCGTGGTGGTGGGTGAGAATGTAAAATTCTTGTCCAATGTTGTCTTGGCTACCCGAGCGGAGAAGATGATGTTTGATGGTTGCCAAGATTATTTGGCTATTGTTATGAATCCAAAAGCCAAGGGTGTTCGAGTGCAGGACATTTGAGCTGTTTGTAATTATCCGAAAGTTTTTCCTGAAGAGTTGCTTGGTTTACCTCCAGATAGGGAGGTAGAGTGTCGCATTGAAACTTATGAAGGTACAACTCCAGTGTCCATTGCTCCTTATCGGATGGCATTGAAAGAGTTAAAAGAATTGAAATCGCAGCTTCAGGAGTTATTGGATTATGGGTTCATTTGACCGAGTGTTTCTTATTGGGGTGCTCCGGTTCTCTTTATGAAAAATGAAGGATGGATCGATGCGTATGTACATTGATTATCGTCAGTTGAATAAGTCAATAGTGAAGAAAAAGTAACTGTTACTGCAGATTGTTGACTTGTTCGATCAGTTTTGTGGGGCAGCAGTGTTTTCGAAGATAGATT
Source organism: Hibiscus mutabilis (assembly GCA_019671005.1). Taxonomy (NCBI): domain Eukaryota; kingdom Viridiplantae; phylum Streptophyta; class Magnoliopsida; order Malvales; family Malvaceae; genus Hibiscus; species Hibiscus mutabilis. The sequence continues at coordinate 45,670,658 of CM033736.1, forward strand.
TAAGGTCGGGTAGTATTAGTTGATATTCAAGGATGTGGATGTTCATAAGATGACGTTTCATACGAGGTATGGGCATTATGAGTTTTTGGTGATGTCATTTGGTTTGACAAATGCTCCGGCGACTTTCATGGACACGATGAATATAGTGTTTTATGAGTACCTTGATCAGTTTGTGGTCGTTTTTATCAATGATATACTTCTGTACTCTCGTACCGAGGAGGAGCATGATCAGCATTTGTGGATTGTGTTGCAAGTGTTGAAGGATAATCAGTTATATGCTAAGTTGAGCAAGTGCGAGTTTTGGCTCAAAGAGGTGATATTTCTCGGACATGTGGTATTCGCGGAGGGAATTCGTGTTGATCCACAAAAAAATGAGGCTATTCTTAATTGGAAACAACCTAAGACTGTGTTGGAAGTGCGTAGTTTTCTTGGGTCGGTAAGATATTATCGCTATTTTGTGGAAGGGTTTTCTAGTATTGCGGCTCCATTAACAAAGCTGTTGCAAAAGAATGTTTCTTTTTTTTGGATAGGGAAGCAACAACAAGGTTTTGAGAAGTTGAAAGAGGTTTTGGCACATGCTCCTGTGTTGATTCAACCGAAATCTGGGAAGGAGTTTGTGGTTTATAGTGATGCATCGCATATGGGTTTGGGTTGTGTGTTGATGCAGGATGGAAAGGTTGTGGCCTATGCATCGAGGCAGTTGAAGGTTCATGAGTGCAATTATCCAACTCATGATTTGGAGCTTGCTGCTTGGTGTTTGCTTTGAAGATTTGGTGACACTACCTTTATGGAGAGAAGTGCGTGGTCTTTACGGATCATAAGAGTTTGAAATATTTAATGTCTCAAAAGGATTTGAGCCTTAGGCAACAAAGGTGGTTGGATTTTCTTAAGGATTAAGACTTGACAATTGATTATCATCCTGGAAAAGCCAATGTTGTTGTGGATGCGTTGAGTCGTAGGGTGGCGGTTGAGCTTAGGGCAATGTTTGCGAGGTTGATTGTGACGCGGGAAGGTGAGTTGTTGTCCGAATTGCAAGTTAAGCCTATGCTGTCACAGTTGATTAAGGCTAAGCAACCATATGATGATTATTTGATTCCTCATGTTAAAGACATAGTAGATGATAATCCGACGAATTTTCATAATGATGAGATTTTGTGCTTCAAGGGTCGAATAGTGGTGCCGAAAGTCCCAGAGCTTAGGCATACTATTTTGGAGGAAGCACATTCTAGTCCTTTTGCTATGCATCTTGGTAGTACCAAAATGTATCGTGATTTGAGGGAAATGTACTATTAGGTTGGTTTGAAGAAGGATGTGGCGGATTTTGTGTCCAAGTCTATGGTGTGTCAGCAGGTTAAAGCCAAACATAAGTTTCCATCTGGATTGTTACAACCATTGAGAATTCTAGAGTAGAAATGGGAGAGAATCACCATGGATTTCGTGTCAGGGTTGCCGATGACACCGACTAAAAAAGAGTCCATTTGGGTGGTTGTCGATCAGTTTACAAAGTGTGCACATTTTCTGTCAGTGCATACGATGTACACCTTGGACAGGCTAGCGGGTTTGTTTATCTCTGAGATTGTGTGTTTGCACAGAGTACCAAAGTCGATCGTCTCGGATAGAGATTCGAGGTTCACGTCAAGGTTTTGGAACTGTTTACACCAGGCTTTGGGTTCGAGGCTGAGTTTCAGCACCGCGTATCATCCTCAGACGGGTGGGCAATCTGAGCGTGTTTTTACGCGTAATAAGTGCTCCACAATTGTGCAAGTGTACACGTCGCAAGTTATAGTATAAAAGATATCGTCTCCACAGGGATTGGTACCACTTCAAGAATCTAATCTCTTACACTATAAAAAGTAAAAGAACACAAGTAGAAGATTGTAGGAGTTTTAACTAACAACTAAACTAGAAAACAAATAAGTAAAAGAAGATGTAATTAAATAAGAGAGAATAGGCCAAGTTATCGTGGGTTGAGGTTTGATAGCCGATTGGATCGTCTTGGTAAAAGAATGCAAGGGCAACTCAGTTGCCGTGGCAACTTGCACAGTGGGGTTGCCTTGGCAACTAATCGATGGTTGCCTGGGCGACTAGCTGGGCAACTACTTGGGCGGCTGGGCAGCAACTTCAAGGTTCAGCGGAGCGTTCTTCAATGGTTTCTTCTTATACCTAAGTCGAAACTCTAGCTATTTGTGCATGCTTTGATAATACATCCCTGCATGAATCAAGGGTGAACAACAACTAATCTTGCGCTCCCTTAGCCGTTGAAATCCTTAACTTATTCATAATCCGGATTAACCTTCACCATCAATAGATTGAATAAAGACCATACTCATTTGTTTCTTGAATCTAACTCTCCCGATATTAGATAAATAGATGAAGTTACGAGATCCTCTCCCAATTCACTCGCAAACAATAAGAAAAACCAAGAATGAGTAAACCTTTAATTGAAAGTGCAAACTTTTATTACATAAACAAAATCCAATTGTTTCTCACAACCACAAGGCACAATAACCATAGCCAAATAGATTTAGTTCATGGCTAGGTTCCAAAGAAACACAAGACAAAGAATTCCTAGCATAAACCTAATAGAACAAGAAAGAAAAAGATGAAGAATGGTTGAGCCTTGTCGATATCCCCCCTTTGATCTTGTCGAAAATTCTCTCTTCTCTACCCCTTTGGAGTTGACGGCATGGTCTTTAATTTATAGGGCTAGATCAAAGGCTTTTTTTGAGGAGGAAATTAAGTTGGAATTAAATTATCTTTAAAGAATATAATTATTTATTATATTTAAATTCCTTCTAGATCTTCTCATATCTTCTCGGGATTTAATTTCTCTTTAACCTCTTCATGGAAATCAAACTCCTTTGGGATTTAACTTTGCTCCACGTCATCTTGGGCTTATCTAGTCATCAATTTCGACTACCATATCATCTTATTCCTTGTCGAAAATTGCCTTGGCAACTAGCTCGGCATCTCCTTCATGCATTGCCCTGGCAACTAGCTCGACATCTTATTCAAGCATTGCCTGACAACTAGTTCTAGCCTTGTTTAGGCAAGTGATTCTGCACACACACACAAAAACACACCAAAGCAACATCTTTTTCCACAAAAATCACCAAGTTATGTAATCAAGCTCAACGGTGGAAAGAAACATGAATTAATGCATGAATGACTAATTATGCAACTAATATGAGCCTGAGTCTAACAATAATATGAGTAAAAGGGGTAATAAAAATAGTACTTTTGAACACTTATCACACCCCCAAACTCGAACTATTGCTTGTCCTCAAGCAATGCAAACTAACAATTACCTGCCACGACTTTAATCATCAAAAACATGATTCAAACTTGAATTCAAACCTCGAAACTGTGGCACCAAGTATGATCACCTTTTAATTTTTCGGATAGCACAAAAATTACCCGAAATCAAACTATAATGCTCGTGACAATGTGTGTGCGTAGTTGTGTACAAGTTGATTTTCAAGATTCTATGTGAACAATAGGCTTTTAACAATTTAATTACATGGGCATTTATTTTTATTTTCACCAGAGCCAATTTCGGGCACCTCTAGCAAAGTAAGCAATTTCTCATTTTATTTTAGTTAACTAGAGCCAATTTCGGGCACCTCTAGCGATTCATTAATGTGCATTAACTACTAGAGCCAATTTCGGGCACCTCTAGCAAGAAATTAACTTTTAATTTTCAATTTTAAATTTACCCAAATTTTAAGCAACCTAAGTTCACTAAGTTTCTTTCAATCAACAAGCCATAACTGTGTAAAAAATTCAGCATCATAGTAAAATTCAAGTTCTTTTCATGCAATCCTAAAACTAAAGGTTCTTTCAATTAAGTGCAGTGGCAAAAATTCATCATTGGATATTCAACAAGTCTTAAGCAATTAAATCCAATTAAAGGCATGTCAAGTAACATATGCAACCTATATGTGATTGCTAAAGATGAATGCAACTAAACATGAAACTAACTAGAAACCAACACCCCCAAACTCGAGAGAAGCATTGTCCTCAATGTATGTAAAAGTGAAACAAAATTTAAAAGAAACTAAATAAAATGAGTTAGTCAGAGAGGTCGTCACCTCGAGTGATAAGTTTCCTTCGTGCCGTTTGCTTGATTCATATTCCGGTCTGTGGTTGAATGCTTGTGGCTGGTAATACGTGAATATCATTGCTTTGATTTGATCCATGTTTGCCGATGCAGGTTCAATTGCTTGGGCATCAGTAGTTTCTGTTGCCATGGCAACTGTTAAGGTAGTTGCAGGGGCATCCTCTGTTGCGGTTGCCATGGCAAGTAGTCGGCAGTGAATTTCCTTAGCATGGTGGTTGTGAGTCTTGTTGTGGAAAAGAAAACAAAGGAAACCTGGAAACTAAAGATAATGAAGAAAAATAAAATAAAATATCTCCTAAAAATAAAAGAAAAAAAGAAAAAGAAAAAGAAAAATAAAATATCGAAAGGAGAACATGCTCATGCATCTCCTAAGGTGACCACTTCTTTGTTACGTTCCACATGGGCACCATTGTAGTGCTTCAATCTTTGTTCGTTAACTTTGAATTCATGTTCGTCAGTGATGGACTTGATTATCACGACACCATGGGAGAACGGTTTGACAACTTCGAATGGTCCCGACCATCTTGATTTCAGTTTTCTCGGGAAAGGTTTCAGCCGAGAATTGAATAAGAGAACTAGTTGCCCTGACATGAATTGTCGTGGCAATAATTTCTTGTCATGCCATTGCTTTGTTTTCTCCTTGTAGATTCGAGCATTGTTATAGGCGAGTGCATGGAATTCTTCTATCTCATTGAGGTCCAACAAACGCTTTTGTCCGGCACTTTTCTAATCCATATTCATGGTTTTGATTGCCCAATATGACTATGTTCGATTTCCATCGATAGATGACATGTTTTGCCAAAGACAAGTCGGAAGGGAGACATACCTAAGGGTGTTTTGAATGCAGTGCGATATGCCCAAAGTGCGTCATCTAGTCTTATTGACCAATCTTTCATAGAGGGATTTACAACTTTCTCGAGTGTACCCTTCAATTCTCGGTTGGAAATTTCTGCTTGCCCATTGGTTTATTGGTGATATGCCGTGGTAATCTTGTGAGATACACCAAAGCGTTGTAACATTTTGGCGATGAGTTTGTTGTCGAAGTACTTGCCTTCATCACTGATAATTGCTCTCGGCATCCCAAACCGTGTAAATATATTTTTCTGCAAGAATCGTTGCACGATCTTAGAATCGTTGGTAGGAACTGCAGCTACCTCAACCCATTTAGACACGTAGTTGACGACAAGTAGAATGTAGAGGTTATCGAATGAAGATGAGAAAGGTCCCATAAAATCAATCCCTCATACATCAAACAATTCCATCTCTATGATGTTTTGGAGCGGCATATCATGTCGTCTAGAGATATTGCCCGTCCTCTGGCAACGATCGCATTGCTTGTAAAACTCCTGGGCATCTTTGTACAATGTTGGCCAATACAAACCGGATTGCAAAACTTTGGCTACGGTACGTGTTCCTCCAAAATGTCCTCTATAGGGCGAGGAATGGCATTGTCGGAGTACGTTCTGCTGCTCCTCTTCAAGGACACATCGCCGTATAACTTGGTCTGCACATTGTTTAAACAAAAGAGGCTCATCCCAAAAGTAATGCTTAGCATCATGGCGGAACCGCTTCTTCCCTTTGTGAGTATGGCCATAAGGTAAAATACCACAAACAAGAAAATCAACTAAATCCGTGTACTAGGGTATTGTCGAGGCATGTGTTACCGTGGCAACTGCTTCCATGGTTGCCAAGGCGTGCGCGTCTAGAGTTGCCGCGGCATGCGCGTCAAGGGTTGCCAAGGCGTGCGCATCAGTGGTTGCCGCGGCGTGTGTATATGAGGTTGCCGAGGCGTGCGCGTCAAGAGTTGTTGAGGCGTCGAGGGTTGCCGAGGCATGCGCATCCATGGTTGTTGAGGCGTTAGGGGTTGCCGAGGCGTGCTCGTCCATGGTTGCCGAGGCGTGCGTATCAGTGGTTGCCACGACGTGCGCGTCGAGAGTTGCTGAATCATCGAGGGTTGCTGAGGCATGCGCATCCATGGTTGCCAAGGCGTCAGGGGTTGCTGAGGTGTGCGCATCCATGGTTGCCGAGGCAACTAACAGTTGCTCATCCGGGAATGCATCACATATCTCTAAATCCGCGTCCTCCTCCTAAGTGCGTTCTAAGCGTGATAAGTGATCGGCCACTTGATTTTCTGTTCCTTTCATGTCCTTAATTTCAATGTCAAACTCTTGTAAAAGCAATATCCAACGAATCAAACGAGGTTTGGCATCCTTTTTAGCAAATAGATACTTAATTTCCGAATGGTCCGTATGAACAATTACCTTTGTCCCAATCAAATAGGATCGAAACTTGTCAAATGCAAAAACTACGGCTAGTAACTCTTTCTCTGTTGTTGTGTAATTCACTTGAGCACTATTAAGAGTTTTACTAGCGTAGTATATCACATGAAAGGTCTTACCTGTGCGTTGGCCTAGGACTGCTCCTACCGCGAAATCACTTGCATCACACATGAGCTCAAAAGGTAGCGTCCAATCTGGTGGAACGACAATGGGTGCCGAGGCAAGCTTTTCCTTTAGGGTTTCGAATGCTTGGGGTGCAAGAATCATCAAAATTGAAGACTTAATCATGTTCAAGCAAATTGCACAAGGGTTTAGTAATTTTAGAAAAATTATGAATGAACCTCCTGTAAAAACATGCATGTCCAAGAAAGCTTCATATTCCTTTAACCAAACTTGGTGGGGGTAATCTCTCGATCACGTCCACCTTGGCTTTGTCTACTTCAATTCCCTTGGATGAAATCTTGTGGCCCAGCACTATTTCTTCATCTACCATAAAATGACACTTTTCCCAATTAAGGACTAAATCGGTTTCTTCACATCTTGCCAACACCTTCTCTAAATTGCCGATGCAGCTGTCAAAGTCATTACCAAAAACGGAAAAATCATCCATGAAGATCTTAAGAAAGTCTTCGACCTTGTCTGAAAATAGTGCCATCATGCATCTTTGGAAGGTTGCTAGGGTGTTACACAATCTGAACGGCATCATTCGAAAAGCATAAGTACCGTATAGGCATGTGAAGGTTGTATTTTCTTGATCTTCTGGTGCTATGGCAATTTGATTGTAACCTGAATAACCATCAAGAAAACAATAAAAGGGTTTACCTGGAAGACGGTCAAGCATTTGATCAATAAAGGGTAATGGGAAGTGATCTTTCCTAGTGGCTTTGTTTAGCTTTCGATAATCCATACAAACCCTCCAACCGGTCACAGTCCTGGTTGGAATGAGTTCATTGTTTTCATTACTTACCACCGTTATACCTCCCTTTTTCGGTACACATTGTACCAGACTTACCCATGTACTATCAGAGATAGGGTATATGATGCCGGCGTCAAGCCACTTGATGATTTCTTTCATTACAACCCCTTTGATGGCATGATTCAGTCTTCTCTGGGCTTCAATTGAAGGTTTTTGATCATCTTCCAATAAAATCTTGTGCATGCACACTGCTAGGCTAATTCCTTTCAAGTCGGCAATTATCCACCCTATTGCTTTCTTGTGTAGCATCAACATTTTGATCAGCTTCTTTTCCTCATCAGGCTGTAACTTAGAGGAAATAATTACAGGTAATGTATTATCGGTTCCCAAGTAAGCATATTTTAGTTGCTCTGGCAACTGTTTCAACTCAAGAATCGGTGGTTGTTCAATAGAGGGCTTTTCGAGCTTACCTTCCTTACCTGAGTAATCCAGTGGTTCAAAGTATGTACCTGGTCAATTGACTAACCAATTTGCCTCTTCTTGTTGTTCCTCATCTATCGGTTCTTCATACTCATCAGGTTCCTCTTGATCGGCAATGTAGTTGCCGAGGCAACTAAATTCCACGTCTAAGTTAAACTCTGCCGTGGCATGGAGAAGTTGGCATTCTTCCAGATCATCGGCATGCCTTAGTATTTGGAACACATTTAGTTTAACTTGCTGGTTATTCACCCTCATTGTGAGTTCTCCCTTTTCGACATCGATCAAGGTTCTCTTTGTTGCTAGAAAGGGTCTCCCAAGAATGATAGGTGCATGTTCATCTGCTTTACAATCCAAAATAATAAAGTCAATGGGAAAAATAAATTTATCAACTTTTACCAGTATGTCTTTGATTTTTCCCTCTAGATGCACATAGGATCTGTCGGCTAGCTGTAGCATAACTGTTGTAGGTCTTGCCTTCCCGATTCCTAGTTTCTGGAAAACTGATTTAGGCATCAAGTTTATGCTTGCTCCAAGATTACATAATGCTTTCCCGACATAGTGGTTTCCGGTGGAACAGGGTATTGTGAAACTTCCGGGAACCTTCAACTTGGGTGGCATGCGATTGTGCAACATGGCCATGCATCCCTCTGTTGTGGCAACTGTTTCAAACTCTCCTAGCCTTGTTCTCTTGGGCACAATGCCTTTAAGAAACTTGTCATAGTTCGGCATTTGTTCAACTGCTTCAACCAATTACAAGTTGATGTGGACTTGCTTTAGGATATCAAGGAACTTCTTGAATTGATATTCTTGCTTTTGTCGCTTCAACCTTTGCGGGAATAGTGGTGGAAGTCGGATATCTTTGATCCTTTCATTGGTCTGGAACCTGATTGATGGCATTGCTGGGGAAACTAGAGTTACCGAGGCATTGTCAGCTGGGGTTTCCGTGGCGTGCCTATCATTGGTTGCCGAGGCATCCTTATCGCCGGTTGCTGAGTCATGCTTATCGCTGATTGCCATGGCAATTCTTGGTTTAGCATCTGAGGCTTTACCGCTGAGTTCGTCTTGTTCTTTTTGTGGAGTTTTATTTGATGAGCAACTTGAGCCTCTTTAAGTTGTTGGCCACTTCTAGTGGTGATCGCCTTACATTGCTCATGGTCAGTTCCTCTTGCGACTTCAGTATCGCTAGGTAAACCTCCTTGCGGTCTAGTATTTAGGTTTTGAGCAAATTGCCCGACTTGATTTTTCAATGATTTGATTGTCGCCTCTTGGTTTTGCAATCTCATCTCGGTCCCGTTAATAAAAGCATCAGTTCTTTTTATGAAGTTACTATTCTCAGCCATATAAGATTCAGTTTTCAACATAAAAGCATTGAGAGAATTTTCTAAAGAACTAGATGTTGTCGGTTGTTGCTGCGGCAACTGTTGCTGTGGCATATTCTGCTGGAATCTCGATGCTTGTTCGTTCTGATTGTTCTAGTTTAGACCATTGTTGGGATTACTCTATGAAAAATTCGGGTGCTTTTTCCAAGCTGGATTGTATGTATTGGACAACACATTGTTGTTCCGATTGTAATTCTCCACATAAAAGCTGGATTCCGGATTCTACATGCATTCAGAAGAATCATGGTTACCACCACATAACTCACAAAAGGAATCCATTACCTTGACTTCCTGTGTGTTGTTTGGTTTTTGCATGTTCTGGACCATCTTGGTTAGAGTGGCCAATTGTGCCGAAATTGAGTCTGATGATCCAGTTCATGTATTGTGGCTTGGCGTCTAACTCCTCCTCTTCTAGTAGATGGGAATTGATAATCATTCTTGGCAAGCCTGTTTAGAATTTGCATTGCTTCCTCCGGTGACTTATCTAGGAGTATGCCGTTTGCCGAGGCATCTAGCATTATCCTTGTTGGTGTATTCACAGCATTGTAAAACATTGTTACTTGTGTCCACACTGGGAATCCGTGTAGGGGGCCTTTGTGTAAAAGTTCTCTATATCGCTCCCAAGCCTCGTACATGGATTCATTATCTGCCTATCAAAAAAAAGTAATTTCATTACGAAGCTTATCAGTCAGATTTGTAGGATTAAATCGAGCAAGGAAATCACGACAAAGATCCTATTAATCCGACAGGAATACTATTCAACCATGCTTTCTCCCTATCCCTCAGTGAATAGGGGAATAATCTTAGTCATAAAACATCGGGGGTGACTCCTTATATTTTGAATGAATTACAAACCTCGAGGAAAGATTTAAGATGTTGTCGTGCATCTTCAGTTGCTGAGCCGCCAAATTGACCAATTGTGTTGATCATATTAAACATCACCGGTTTCAACTCAAAGTGGTCAGCTTCAATTTCAGGTGTGACAACTCTTGGATTAAGTCCTTCAAGATCTTCTTCAAGATAGTCTCGAATAGTTCTGTTTTGTACAAGAATCACTCCTCCTCCTGCTGGAACATCTTGATTCATATTGCCGTCTTGATTAGCTATTGCTACTCTTAACCTTCGTCTGAGTCTTTGCAACTTTCGTTCAATTTCTGGATCAAAGGGATATTCTGGTGTAATCGGTCTCGCCCTGGTCATATACCAATGCAAAACCAAAGTTTATTAACCCTTTTAATCTTAAACAAGAAAAAAAATAAAAAGTACAAGAAAATAAAAATAAAGTCGCTATTGCCAATCCCCGGCAACGACGCCAAAAACTTGTCACGCGTAATAAGTGCTCCGTAATTGTGCAAGTGTACACGTCGAAAGTTATAGTATAAAAGATATCGTCTCTACAGGGATTTGTGCCACTTCAAGAATCTAATCTCTTGCACTGTAAAAAGTAAAAGAACATAAGTAGAAGATTGAAGGAGCTTTAAGTAACAACTAAACTAGAAAGCAAATAAGTAAAAGAAGATGTAATTAAATGAGAGAGAATAGGCCAGGTTATCGTGAGTTGAGGTGTGATAGCCCATTGGATCGTCTTGGTAAAAGAGTGCAAGGGCAACTCAGTTACCGTGGTAACTTGCACAACGGGGTTGCCTTGGCAACTAATCATGATTTCTTGGGCGACTAGCTGGGCAACTACTTGGGCGGCTGGGCAGCAACTTCAAGGTTCGGCGGAGCGTTCTTCAATGGCTTCTTCTTATCCCCAAGTCGAAACTCTAGCTATTTGTGCATACCTTGATAATACATCCCTGCGTGAATCAATGGTGAACATCAACCAATCTTGTGCTCCTCTTAGCCGTTGAAATCCTTAACTTATTCCTAATCCGGATTAATCTTCACCATCAATAGATTGAATAAAGACCATACTCATTTGTTTCTTGAATCTAACTCTCCCGATATTAGATAAATAGATGAAGTTACGAGATCCTCACCCAATTTACTCGCAAACAAGAAGAAAAACCAAGAATGAGTAAACCTTGAATTGAAATTGCAAACTCTTATTATCTAAACAAAATCCAATTGTTTCTCACAACCACAAGGCACAATAACCTTATCCAAATAGATTTACTTCATGGCTAGGTTCCAAAGAAACACAAGACAAAGAATTCCTAGCATAAACCTAATGGAACAAGAAAGAAAAAGATGAAGAATGGTTGAGCCTTGTCGATATCTCCCCCTTTGATCTTGTCAAAAATTCTCTCTTCTCTCCCCCTTTGGAGTTGACGGCATGGTCTTTAATTTATAGGGCTAGGTCAAAGTCTTTTTTTTGAGGAGGAAGTTAAGTTGGAATTAAATTATCTTTAAAGAATATAATTCTTTATTATATTTAAATTCCTTCTAGAACTTCTCATATCTTCTTGGGATTTAATTTCTCTTTAATCTCTTCAAGGAAATCAAACTCCTTTGGGATTTAACTTTGCTCCACGTCATCTTGGGCTTATCTAGTCATCAATTTTGACTACCATATCATCTTATTCCTTGTCGAAAATTGCCCTGTCAACTAGCTCGGCATCTTCTTCATGCATTGCCCTGGCAACTAGCTCGGCATCTCCTTCATGCATTGCCCTGGCAACTAGTTCTAGCCTTGTTTAGGCAAGTGATTCTGCACACACACACAAAAACACACCAAAGCAGTATCTTTTTCCACAAAAATCACCAAGTTATGTAATCAAGCTCAACGGTGGAAAGAAACATGAATTAATACATGAATGACTAATTATGCAACTAATATGAGCCTAAGTCTAACAATAATATGAGTAAAAAGGGTAATAAAAATAGTACTTTTGAACACTTATCACGTGTTATCCAGGTCTTGGAGGATATGCTAAGGTGTTGTATTCTTGAGTTTCAAGGAACCTGGGAGAAGCATTTTCTGTTGGTGGAATTTTCTTATAATAACAGCTATCAAGCGAGTATACAGATGGCACCATTTGAGGGATTGTATGGCCGGAGGTGTCGTACGCCCTTGTGTTGGGCAGAGGTAGGGGAAAAGCATATTTCCTTGCCTCATGTGTTGAAAGACATGGATGAGAAAGTTAAGCTTGTGTGTGAACGCTTGAAAGTGGCTGCGGATCGGTAGAAATCTTACGTGGATTTAAAGCGTAGGAAAATTGAATATGTGGTGGACGATCATGTGTTCTTGAAGGCGTCACCGTGGAAAAAGGTAATGCGGTTCGGACGTAAGGATAAGCTATGTCCGAGGTTTATTGGACCATATAAGATTGTGGAGCGAGTTGGTCTTGTGGCTTATCGGTTGAGGTTGCCTCTCGAGCTTGAGAAAATACATGATGTGTTCCATGTATCCATGTTCCGGAGGTATCGGTTAGATCCTTCGCATGTTATGCCGGTGGAGCATATTGACTTGAGACCAGATTTATCTTTTGATGAGGAGCCGGTGAAAATTATTGATTCCAGCAGTAAGGTTGTACGGGGTAAGACGATAGATCTGGTTAAAGTCTTGAGGCGACATCGAGGTGTTGAGGAAGCCACTTGGGAAAGCAAGGTGGATATGTTGGTTAGATGGTCTAATGGACTGGGTTAAAGATTCGAGTCAGATTCGGGAACGAATATTTTTCCGAAAGATAAAAATACAAAAAATATTTAAAAATCATATTTTATTATATTAAAAGTATTGGTGAAAGCAATTTTGGAAAACGAGCTTTGGAAGGGTGACATTTTGGCTAGTGACCAAAATGTAATTTTTGAAAACTGTTTAAAAAGGTGGTTGTTTTGTAAAGAGTCAAAACTTGGAATCTTTAAGGAGCTATTTTACCATTTGGTCTAATCTAAGTATTCACTTAATTAGGATTATTTTAAAATGATTTTAATTAAAAGAATTAAAAAAGATTTAGTTAAAAAGGTAGTTATCTTTCTAAAACACATTTTGACGTAACTTTTCTTTTCTTTTCCTTTCTCACATTTTCTCTCAAAACACTCTCAACCAAACGCTCTTTTTCCTTTTGAGATTTAAGGTAATGATCTTAATTTCTTAACTTCTTGATTTGCTAAATGATTTCTCAATTAGTTTTCCAAAAGTCTTATTGAATTTCTTTGCTTTTCAAGAGGAAAAAACCATCCAATTAAGGGGAAACTCATTCATTGGAGGTAAGTTTCGTTCTTCTTCTTTAATTAAAGGTTCTTTACTAAAATTCCCAAGTTTTTGGCTCTTTACATATGATTTTCATTAGGTTTTGAGTAATTAATTATGGCTTTTAACTTATTGAGGTGTAATTAAAGAATCTTGTGATTTTCGATTTGGATCTGTTTTTCTAGTATTGTGAATTGATTTTAATCTTATTTTGGATGTATTATAATGTGGATAAGTTGTTTTTAATAATGGAATCCTGAAATTTTTTGAATCTCTAATTGTTAGGTTGTTAGTTAAGAGTTTTTGAGGTTTGATGTTTCAAATCGTTATAGTGTGGCTGGGTTAAGATTGAGTAGTGTTTGAGGTTGATTTCGGTAAGTTTCGGATGAGTTTTGAGTGGGCATCTTGAGAGCTACGAGATTTTGAGTTGTAACAGAGTATTGGATGCATTTTAATGCATGTTTCCTCTGGTTTTATGTGGCCGAAACAGGGGATAATCAAGGCGTAGCATCTTCAGGTGGTTTTAGACTTGTTTCGCGGTAGCAAACAAGTCAAAGTGAAATCGGTGAGTGGAAATGGTCTTAAAAGTCTTTCAAAGGTTTAAAAGTGGTTTTGGGAGTTTAGGATAAGTTTGAAACACTTACATATGCTCGGAAGTAAGTTTCCCTCTCTTACTCTTCAATATTGGTTCGGATATGAGCATGAGTGATTTATGTTTTAGTCGTAAACATGGTTTGCTTTACCTACTGTTAATGCATGATTTTAAAGTACATATGCAGTGGCTTAAAGGTATATTTAATGCTAGTGAGCATTGGTTTTTATTCCAGTCGGGAATGTGATGTTGCTATGGCAATGTGACTTGCATATGTGGAGATTTGGTGTAATGCATTGTAAAACGGTGAGTAAATGGTTTTGTAAATGATATATTGTCTATGTGACAAGGTGAGAAAACATTCGAATATAGTTGGCATGCCATAGGATAAAGTGCACTATAATATGGTTAAAAATTGATCGTGGGATTAAGAGTATTTGAGGTATAGCAGTCGGCTACCCGGACTCTGTTGTTATCACTTAGGCTAAGTGGTCGGTTCACCTTGTTGATGTAAAGCTTGCGGTCAGCAAGGTTGTAAAGTCATGCAGTCGGTATGGGGTAGTCTTGATGATGGTCGGTCATTATGGTAGATTAATGTATCCGATGTATAAAGTTAACGGTCGGTTAACTAAAGGTTAGCGGTCGGCTAATCAAGGATAGTGGTCGACTATCCGGGGTCACTATAATTGCCAATATATGAGAATTCTAATATTGAACCTATTTTATAATGCTTTGGGACTTAAGCATGGTTTGTATATAATGCTTTGGGATTTAAGCATGGCTTTGCATTTGATGCTTTGGGATTAAGCATGGCTTTGCATTTGATGCTTTGGGATTAAGCATGTGGAATTTATATATAATGTTTTGCATATGGTTTATAAGCATGTTTTGATTTGAAACTATTGGAACTTGCTTAGGTCGTAAGCATGGTTTGAAATAAGAGTTGGTTTTCAAGGGGTTTTAATGCATTGTCTTTAAGAGCATCCTCACTAAGCAAGTGTGCTTACGCTCTCTTTTCTCTAATGATGCAGAGCATTAAAGCTTGGAGGCAGCAAAGGCAAAAATTAAGTGATCCAAAGACAAGACTTTTGAGTATGGACTCGGTTTTAGTTTTCGGTTAATAAGGCAATGTGTTCGCCAAGGATTTTGGGAATTGTAATTCTGTTTTTCCCTAGTTCTAAGCATGTGTAATGCTATGATTTCGGATTTTGATTGATGTTGTTAAGTTCATTGTGCATTGTTACCTATGGTTGATGTTGTGAGGTCTTCTAGGTATGCATCTAGATGGTCTTGCTTTGATGTGCTAATCATGTTGAGTATGGTATTGATGTGTTGTTGGTATGGTGTTCTTGATGATAATTGCTTAGTTGGACATTTTGGTTTGTTTGGTGAAATGATTTAGGGAGCACGCCTTTAGATTGATTCTTTTGGTAACATGAGCTTGTATGGTGGTTAAACCATGGTACAAGGGTTGATATAGGTATTGTTGAATGTTTGTATCCAAGTATACAAGTTGCTAGGATCTAAATGCATCTAGATTTAGGTTGAAAACTTGTAGAAAATGACATTACAGGCCTCTGAGTACCGATACGCAAGGGACCGTATCGGTACGCAAAGGCAAACTAAGGCAGACATCATCGGTACGGGTAAAAGAGTACTGGTACGGTTAAGCAATTCAAGCTTGGAGTACCGGTACAGGATAGTGTACTGATACGGGGATTCATTACTGGAAAAATCACTTTTTGAAGGAAAATCCGTGTACCGATACGCCAAGGGGTTTATACCGGTGCAGATTTAATATTGTACATGCTGATATGGCGTACCGATACGGTACATTGTGTACTGGTATGCATGGCTGCTCCGTATCGGTACAGCTATGTACGTATCGGTACGGGAGGCAGTTTTTACAGGTAATGTCATGGAAATCAGTTTTTGGTTTCTTGCATTTTAGTCCCTAAGTTTAGAAAATGTAATTGAATGCGCATGGATGATCATTTTGACCTGAAATTTGTTATGTGGGCATGTAAATGGACTAGTTGAGGATTGGTAATCTTAAAGTCAATTTTGGTTATGTAATTTAAAGTATTTATGTTTTAGCCCTCAACCTTGGTTAAGATGCAATTAATTATCTTTTTGTGATTAGTTTCATTCGAGAAATTACCCGCTGCGAGTATGAATATGTAGGAACATTAATTTGCATTTAGACAAGATAAAAGTAAAAAAAATGGTCCGACTTTTCGTAACCTTTCTCTGGTTTGCTTCGGCAAACCTAATGTAGCACTCTCGGTTAGGTCGGGCGTCTAGGCCGGGTCGAGGGGGTTACAAAATTGCTCTTTGTAATCGTCAAAGTAAAAGTGATTACAACTCTTTTATCTAAAACTCTAAGCACAAAACGCTGCTCCTAGCCGCTTAACTAGTTTTAGAGGATTCACCCAATTCATTTACATTCATTTGTTTACTAAACATCCAAATGAGTGGATTTGACTGATCAATACTCTAAAAATGATTCAATCCTTTAATTTTGGCTCAAAACTCTATTCACCAAACAGGTCATGGCATTGTTTGGCAACTAGTAGATAGCTGATAATGAATTGCGTTAGCTGATTGTATAAAAGTGTTTGGTAAAATTAATTGATAGTTGATAGTTTTTGCTTATTTGAACAAGTAAAATGACATATAAAGATAATATTATTTTCAATACTAGTTTGAATAGTTTATTAGTTATCAATATTTGATATATATATATATATATATTAGCTTATGAAAATTAGCTTTTTTGTTTAACCACCAGTATCTAACTTATTGGTTGACTTATCTGGATCCGGTGCTATAGAGACCTATTATGGGGGTGATCCTCTAAACCCAATTTTCTCTATTCACAACGCCAAAACTTGTACCATTGACCTTGCTTAAGGGATATAATGTTTCAACCCACTAGACCAACCTATTGTTGGTATTTTTTATTAAGTAGAGAGGTGTTTATATTATCAAGGTAGATGTTTGGATTCGAACTCATATAAAATGAGACAATATGAGTATCATTGACTACTTAGCAAATAAGTGGGTCTCACTTATTGATAGTTTTTTAATATAACATTACTAAACATATCAAAATGATGTATATATTAATTTTTTATTTGTGAAATTATCATTTTAATATAATTTTATTAATTATTAATTTAAATAGTATTTGAAGCATATGTATCAATCTCATCTATTTGACAAGAAACAATTATTTTCATGTATTGCGTTAAAGTTTTCCAAAGCATGGTAACATGATTTACGCTATCGAGATTTAGTAAGTGGAAAGTGACCGAGAATCAATTAATTTTAATTTATTCTTGGTCATGATTGTTATTAGGGTTTAAATTTGATACACAGATATGTGTAAAATAAATTTTACACAAGCCTGCTTATTTATACTATAAATAAAAATTAAATAGAAACTCTAAAAAACTAGACCCTAAACTCTAAATCCTAAATTCTAAACACTAACCTTAAATTCTAAACCTTATAAACCAAACCCCTAAACTCTAAATCCTAAATTAAACCCCTAACCCCTAAAATTAGTTTACACAGCCTGTGTACTGAAGTTTTTCTCTTGTTATTATATGTGTCAATTGATTAGTCTATCCATCTCATCATATTTGACGATTTTACTTTATGGTTGATTATTTTGATCCAATCTAGCAACTCAGTGGTATCGTTTTCTTTAACTTAACACATTAGTTTTCGTAATTTTATGAGTTATTGAGACCACTAAGCATTTATTATAACGAGTACTAAAGTGAAGCTCCAACAGGCGTCGTGCTACCAACGAAAATGATATCGAAATTGGTAATGCATATGATTCTATTGCAACAGATGCTCTCAACGAAAATGATATTGAGATGAAAAATGTGTATGACTTGAATCATGAGGCTTGAATTCTTACTAGCGATCCAAACAGTTTTAGACAATGTAGTTTGAGATAAACGTCTAAGAAAGCCTGTAAAACAACCATGAGAAGCAAAAAGCTCTTCAAAACAATGGAAAACACAAAGGTTTTGAAAGAATGGAAGAAAACAAAAGAGGGAGACAACAAAAAGAAAAGAGAGACAAAAGAGAGATTTTAGAATAGAAAACAAATGATATTGGGAGGGCTCTATTTATAGTCGAGTTCCCTTACATCCAATGGTATAAATAATTTACATCAAGGATTAAGATTAAAATCATCTACCACAAGATATCTAGATCCAAGTACATAGGTGTTGTGCTCGATATCTTCAACCGAAACGTGTTGCCAAGTGGTGGAGAAGTCTTAAATTGGGTGTTGGTGGTGGAAGCAAAAGATGAGACAATGAACACAACAATTTACAGTGGTTCAACTTTCTAACCAAACCCTACATTCACTACCTTAGCTTTCCCACTAAGGATTTTCAAATTCACTATTTTAAATTTCTTCTTTTTTTCTCGAGGTCAAGAGGAAATCTTTACAACCACTTGAACTATACCTAAGGCCAAGCAAAAACCCTCTCAACAATGAGAAAACAAAAGCAAACTGAAAATCCTCTCTTAGGTATTTGCTTGTACTCTTAAGCACTCACCCAAATCCTAAAACACTTGAGCAAATATTAACAATTAAGCTCACAAGTGTTTGTCTATACAAGAATGAGAATTTAAGTACTAAGACACTTTTTCAATCACAATAATATTGGCAATAAGATCATTAGTTGTTACTGGTGCTTCAAGGGTTCTTTTATCCTCCCAATTAAGTTCCTAGCTGTTGGAGATCTTTGGGATTGGATTGGAGCCGTTGGGGACACATTTCCATGCTGAATTTCCACTTTTGGGCTAATCGGTATTTGTACGCGGGTGTGCATATAGGTACACTTCCTTATATAGAAAGAGTCGTTATGCTCGCTTCATCCTTCACGTATCGATACACCTTGGGGTGTATCGGTACGGTGGATCGGTATGCTTGGGTTCGTTTTGGTACTTGGGATCAATACGGCGTATCGGTACACTTGCATGGAAATAGTCGTTGGGGGTTTAAAAATATAGGGGATCGGTATGTGTAAGAGCATATCGGTACGACCCCTTCCTTATCGGTACGTATAAGCCTGTACCGGTACGGGTTTTCAGTTCTGGAAAATTTTTGTAGCTGAAACCTTAAGGGGTATCTGTACGCCTCTTTGGGTATCGATACGGGCCTTATGAAAACACTGTTTTAGCTCCTTGAAAAGTGTTAAGGCCTTCCAAAACCATTTGAAAACATCACAAACATATTTTCAAGTTGTTTGGACTTAAAATTATTTTTGAAATCTTTTCAATTTATTCCAAAACTATTTTTCAATTATTATATCAAAACAAATATCCTAACAATCTCCCCCTTTTTGATATAATAAAACCAACTTAAAAATTTATTTTTGTGATTCTCCCCCTTTGTAAAAATACATTTTGAAAAAGAGAATAAAATTCAAAAATAATTAAAGCTCCCCCTTATTCAATTGAAAATCCAATTTTTCAAAATATCCTCCCCTTTTTGTTATATAAAAAATGATTCAAACTTGGTTTGAAAACTTTTAAGTCCTATGACAAAGAAGAGTTTAAAAAAATTTCAAAAATAAGTTTTGTTTAAAAATTTGTTCCCCCTTACTTAAAACATCAAAGAATTGTTAGACCAACAAATATATGATTTACTAGTTGAATTAAAATAAATAAATCAAATTAAAGAACAAATAAATTCAACTAATTTACCACTTGAACCAAATGTAGGATGTGAAGCCTTCATTCTTCAAGTGATCTTCCTTGTGTGTATAGAGCTTTCTTGTATTTTCAACTTGTTGGTCAATGCTCCATCACACCTATAGAAAGACAATCACAAATATTTTAGTATCCAAATTGCTTTGGATCCATAAGCATTAGTAGCACAAACTTTAGTCCCCTTAGGAATCCATTTTTTAATTTCATCCTTTTTATTTGAAGTAATTAGTCCTTTTGGGACCCAAATACTTCTAAAACATTTTTCATTAAAAAATCTAGGGGCACTAAATTATCTTCGATAAAAAATTGATTTTCCAAAATTGTTTTTCTTTTCTAATTCATTGGAAATCAAATCTTTTTCCTTCTTAAGATCATCTACTTCTTTTATGATCTTTTTCCAAACTTTGAAGCAAATTTTGGAAATTCAAAACTTTAAGCTCAAAATCCTTAATTTTTGCTTCAAACTCCAAATTGGTTTTCAAAAGCAAATCATTTTCGATTTTTAATTTTGAAATCATCTTTTTATTTTTTGAAAATGAAACCTTGAACTTAAAAACCAATTTGTCTTAGGCTTCTTATAACTCATCAAAAGTATAAGAATTAGAATTAGATGAGTTAGAAGTTACCCCCCCTCATGAAGGGTCATTAGGCATAAGTTGGCTTGTTCATCTTCATCGGTGGAGTCTTTATCACTCTATGCCGCCACAAATACCTTTTTATTTGATGATGATCCCTTTTTGTTGAAGCGAAGGCAATCATATTTGGTGTGCCTCGTGTTTTTGCATTCAAAGAAATTTAGGGAATCCTTCATCTTCTTCTTCGATTCATGTCTTGAAGATTTTTCCATATCGTTCTTCATGAATCAAGTGAACTCCTTGAAGAGATGGGCCATCTTTTCATCTTCACTTTCCTCCTCACTTGAATCTTCTTGATGACTAGTGGAGGATTGAAGAGCCACAATATTTAGTTCTTCAAATCCGAGCTCTTTTATCTTCTTCTCCTTTTCCTTCTCCTTTCTCAATGGTTTGGACATCAACTCATGGGTTAGCAAAGAACCGATGAGCTCATCAAGCTTGAGCTCTTTCAAGTTTTTAGTTTCTATGATTTTCGTCTTCTTCGACTTCTATAATTCGAGAAGTGAATAAATTAACTTTCGAACGAGTTTGTCTTCCAAAATCTCCCCTTCAAATCCTTTTAGCTCGTTGACAATCGTGGAAAAACGATCGAACATACTCTTGATGTCTTCATCTGGACTTATCTTGAAGTTTTCGTAATTGAGGTTGAGTATACCAATATTTGTCTCCTTCACCTCATTTTTACCTTCATGGATCACTTCAAGCTTGTCCCAAACCTTCTTGGCACTCTCACAAGAAGAGACTTTGGCATATTCATCCGGTCCCAATACACAAAATAGAATGTGCAAGGCTTTACAATTTAGCTCTATCTTCTTGCGATCATCCGCACTCTATTTCTTCTTACTTCTTTGATGAAAGAATGTTCCATCTAGAATGATATCCCAAATATGGTAATCATTGGCTCTCAAGAAGAACATCATCTTATTCTTCCAATATGGATAATTTGCACCGTTAAAGAAATGTGGCTTGTCTATGGATTATCCCATGAACACAGGTTGACTTGTTAGTTGATCGAACTTGTCGAGATCACCTCAATAGGATATTAATCCACTTGCTTGAGCCTCTTTCTGATACCAATTGTTGCGCTCGATATCTTTAACCGAAATGTGTTGCCAAGTGGTGGAGAAGTTGCAAATTGGGTGTTGGTGATGAAAGCAAAAAATGAGACAATGAACATAACAATTTAGAGTGGTTCAGCTTTCTAACCAAAGCCTACATCCACTACCTTAGCTTCCCCACTAAGGATTTCTAAATTCACTATTTTGAATTTCTTCCCTTTTTCTCGGGCTCAAAAGGAAACCCTTAAAACCACTTGACCTATACCTCAAGGCCAAGCAAAAACCCTCTCAACAATGAGAAAAATAAAAGCAAACTGAGGTATTTGTTTGCACTCTTAAGCACTCACCCAAATCCTAGCCGTTGAAGACCGTTGGGATTGGATTGGAGCCGTTGGGAACACATTTCTATGCTAAATTTCCACTTCTAGGCTCATCGGTATCGATATACGAGTGTGCGTATCAGTACGCTTCCTTATATAGAAAGAGTGGTTATGCTTGCTTTAGCCTTCGCGTATCGATACGCCTTGGGGTGTATCGACACAGTGGATCGGTACGCCTGGGTCTATTTTGGCACCTAGGATCGATACGGCGTATCGGTACACCTATATGGAAATAGCCATTGGGGTTTGAAAATATAGAGGATCGGTACGCATAAGAGCGTATCGGTATAACCCCTTTCGTATCGGTACGCATAAGCCTGTACCGTTACAAGTTTTTGGTTATGGAAACTTTTTGTAGCTGAAACCCTAAGGGGTATCGGTACGCCTCATTGGGTATCGATACGGGACTTTTGAAAACATTGGTTTAGCGCTTTGAAAACGTGTTAAGGCCTTCCAAAACCATTTGAAAACCTCACAAACATATTTTTAAGTTGTTTGGACTTAAAATCATTTTTGAAATCTTTTCAATTTAGTCCAAAATATTTTTCAAGTATTATATCAAAACAAATATCCTAATAATAGACATTCTAGAATCCTCCATATATTGGGCCAATTATAGGGATTTGGTTTAGCCAATGTATTGCAAAAAAACTATTAAACTATTTTTTAAATAGAAGCCGCTAGTCTTTTTAAAAATATAAAGCATTTAAAATTACAATAAGGGTTTACAACTATCATTGTAAACTAAATACATAATTTGGACATTTTCCTATAACATTGACACAAGAAACTAGCCACTTTAGATCATACAAGGACCATACATGGAAAATATTAAAAATCCAGCCAAAAGACTCGAGTGGAATATAAATATGAACAAATCTGATTGCATTGGCAAACGAATAAAAAAAGGGATTAAGCTATTGAAAGACCACCGAGAACCGCAAATCAGAGTCAAGCGTCGTGAGAAAACTATCCACGAACACAAACTGCGTATCTAAATTCAATCTGAGGATTCAAAACATGGAAGATAACCAGGATAACAAATAAGCGTCATCGTGATCAGTCGAGGCGATGTCAAATCCAACCCTAAAAAGAACAAAAAGAAGGGTCAAACGACCGATAAAAAAAACTAAAACATGCCAAAAAATAGAGAAAACATGCCATAAATGTAGATTTATTCTTATTAAAAATTAAAAACAAAAGAGAATATAAGAGATAAGAAAGAAAATGAGAAATAAATAGTACTAGATGTTGGAAAATAGACTGTTGCAAAACAATGCATTAGCACTAACTGAAAAATAATAAAATAACTAAACCAAACCAAAATGTGTTGTGGTATTAACCACTGCCTTAGAAGCAAATTCGCCCCTATGTGTAATTGCTACAATAGATGAACGACCTCTTAAAGTTAGCACGGCTCTCCAAATTTCGTACACCCAAAAGATGGAGTGGTTTTTAGTGGTACTGCTCTTCTCTCAACTCAAAAAGAACACTCAAGATAGGTTTATAAAAACCAAAGAGAGTGTTTCTAAAGCAAATACTTGCTTAGGGGATATATCAAATGAGTGAAATTGCCCATTATTTATAGGCTAAATAGTGAGGGCAAAATTGTCATTTTCACAGTACAATTTAATTCTATTTATAATATAATTAAATAACCATAATTTTAAATGTTATAATGAGAATTAACAACAATCCCCCAATAATGCGAAAGAATATCCTTCGTAAAAATAAGAGCATTGAAGTTAAAACACAAGAAGAGCAATAACGAGATTAGTTGCTTAAGCACTAGTGAACGCATCTGGAACTAGAACATGGTGATGATGAGTAATTCTTCTCTTAGATAAGTGAACGAATCTTGAACTTTCTAAGATTAGGGTGAACTCATAACACACAACTAACGCCTTCATCCACCGAAGTCCTCGATGTGTCAACAAAAGTATATATACTAAAGTATATGTATAACCTTCTTTCCTTAGGATTCTAGTAAGTGTACTAGAAAAAATGGCCCAACATTTTTCAAAGAAGGTGGCTAGTCCTTCTCACTTACGTAGGTTATTTCATCAAGTTTATCTCAACATAAACCACCCGAATCTGGGCTATGAAATAATTAAGGGCTTTTACAATAGCTCATCCTCACAAATAAATAAGGTGATTTTCTTCAAGTTTATCTTAAATGAACCACCCAAACTCTGGGATAAGAAATCATTAAGAATAAATACTCAGCCTCTTTAACCGGTAAATTCAACAAGTCCTTCTCACATGGAATCACCCAAACTTTTGGGATTGAATTCGTTAAGAGTTTAAGAAAACTCATCATGTTTAGCGGCAATCTAGTCCTTCGCATTAGGACCACTCACTTAACACTAAGTTATGAACTTATTAAGAGTATATATTCATCAAAAATCAGTAAATTCATCAATTCTTTCTCACTAAGACCATCCAAAGCCCGGGCTATGAATTTATTAAGAGTAATGAAGTTCATCCTATGCATGTAGATTATTCGTCATAGGGATAGGTAGGTAGAAATGTACACTATGAGTTTTTCCATGGTTTCGTTTGACCACATTGAACATAGATAACTAAGTTGGGTATCCACCATGAATTCCTCAACCAATAGGCTTTAACCTTTGGTAAGCGGATCAACTAGGTTCCTCTCTGACTTTAATCATCATTTTAAGACACCCACACATTTCTAAAACTTTTAAGATAGAAATAAATCCATAAATGTCTTGGACAATGTGTAAACAAATACTCAATCATACAAGATTAAAGTTTGTTTTGAGTTTTAATCATAAAATTATGTTTTAACAAACTCAAATCTTGTTTACACATGATTATATTCTCAAGGTTTTGAGAAGTCACTAATCATTAAGATTAATATGCATAATCTTAAACAATTATGAATTTCCTTATATCTCATCAATAGTCATTCAAGATTTTTTTTCTCATTCAAAAGAAATTTTAGTTTTCCTAAATCGAGAAATTAGGAATATTGTGCAAATATTTATGAGGAGTTTTCAACTTTTCTAACAATAGGAAAATTATCTCAAGATTATTACAAGATATTTCAATACAACTTCTAAGATAGATCATCTCTTTCCTTTCCCCTACTTAGGAAAAGAACTCAAAGAGATTTAATTGCTTCAACATACTTTTAGTAACACTAATGTCTATCATATTCTCATTCATATTATTCAACATATTAGTCTTAAAGATACCATCACATATTTTATTTACTATGACTAAATTTGGTATTCTACTCAACCAAATTAATCTCAACTCTTTTAACTACTGCACTAAGTTTAAAGAGATCTTATTTGCCATAGTATTTTTTATAAAATTGAGCACATTAAAGAACAATGCACCAGGTAGGTTACCATGAAAGAGACGTGGTGCACTAGGCACGCTTAAATATCAGGTCTTTCATAGAATCAATCCTAGACATGCATTTTCCTAATGCTTTCCGATAAGTCATTTATGAATTTTCTCTTCCTTTAATTAAGGTCTCTTAAAAAATTATGCTTGATACTTTTGTAATCAGTCATTTTCACTTGTAAATATATTAATATTGCATGTATATTTATTATATTATATGAATGTTACTAATATAAGGTGGTGTGTGCATGTATAAGCTATGTATACGTATTAGGGGTGTATGTATGTCGCGTATGTATCTAGAGTATGAGCGTATTTGATTAATATATAGATGTTATGTTAATTATATGTATGATTATACGTACGTATGCTAGAATATTATATTAATTAATGATTGTATAATATAAGTATACATTTTCGTATGTATGTGTATTGCTATTATAATACTAATTATATTATTATTAACATAATTAGGCTGATAAAATGAAATAAAAAAAATTAAATATATTAAACCCAAATAAAACTGAAATCCAAGTCCAATTACAAATTCAATTACAAGGCCTGGTTGGCCCAAATCTAAATCTTATCTAATTACAATGTGCGGGGTAGCGTGGGCGTTGGATCAAGATCCGATCCAACGGCCACGATACAACCAAGAGGTCAAAAATATTCGCTAGGCGTGTGTTCCACACGTATGGACCGCTCGAGTGCGCGCGCGTGTGGTCCACGCTACGACGCTTTAATATCCCACGCGCGCGTAAGATCCACGCGATTCGACTCCTCGATCGCGGAGCTCCACGTGGCGAGATCGAAGCCGTTTCATCAAATCGAGGCTCCATCCGGCCGTTCGTTCTTCAAGCCATCTCGACCGTTAGATCGGATCGATCTAACGGCCGAGAACGCGTCCGTCCATTTGGCGAGAATATCCATACCGCCACCACCGCGCCGATATTGATCCCCATGTTGAGAACATGCCCAAGACAACAAGCAAAAATTGTCGATTGATTCAGAGATCAAAAAAAGCAAGATGGAACTTGCAACAAAACGAAGACAATAATATATATGAAACGGGAACTTTTTGTAACGGGGGATAATGAGAGAGAGTAGTAACAAAAATAAGAGAGAACAGAGATCTTGTAAAACCAAAAATTGTAACGATCAAGTGAATCAAAAGACGATCCAGTGGTAAATACTTGTCTCTTTTTCTTACTTGTTTTCTTTACATGCATATACGAAAGAAAAAAAAATAGAAACAAAAAAGGGAGAGTAGTCTTACCGGCGTCGTTTGTGGGTCTTCCCTTCCTCAGTGATAAGCCTTTCGGCTTCTACAAGCCAGATATGGTGAACTAAAGGGAGGGGAAGACCCCTTGTGGTTTCGTTTTGGTTTTAAAAAAAAATTAATTAACCGTATTTTCTAGATCTAAGGCAAATAAGGTGTATCCTCTGAATCCAACCACGGATTCATGTTGATGACGAAAAGAGGGTTATTTTGGGGTGTTTTGGAAGCCTACCGGCACCGGTTAGCGGCGGCCGGCGGCGGAGAACACGGCGGCCGGCCGCCGGATTCTGGGTTTCAGAAGAACACTTGAGAGAAAATGAAGAACATGATTCTTACAAAATCAGAAAAATGAAACGAATGACCAAAAATCTGATTTCGGTCTAAAAGGGGGTTTTATAGTTATTATTATTTTGCTAAATGGGTAAATTACGCACTTAACCATCCCGCGTTTTCAATATTTTCGTTTTTGTCTCGCCGCATGGTATAATTACAATCCCAGTCTCCCTGATATTTCAAAAGTTTACAATCTAGTCCCTAAATTACACCGAATCAGTTTCTAAATGGTAAAATTACCCCCTTAACCATCCCGCGTTTTTGAACTTTTCATTTTGGGTCTGCCCCTTGGTCTAATTACAGTTCTGGTCCTTTTAGGTTTTGTTTGTTTCGCAATTTCGTCCCTAAATTACATATTATTGTTCTTTAATTTCTGCCACTGACTTTTGTTTTTCTTTCATTTCAGTCATGTATTCTTTGTAAATATTCATGTTCGTATTATAATCGTATATGTTAATATTCTATTATTTTATTTTATGTCCCTCGTATATGACTCGTATTTTATGTTTATATGTATATATGTGTTAAGCTTATGATAGTCATGTTTTTTTTATCAGGTTATTCGTACTAAAGCATGTTATGTTCTATGTGACTCGTAAAATAGCATGTTATTGTATTTTTATACGTATTGTATGTTTTCTTGGCTTTTAGGTTACGTGTTAGTGTGTCTTCTTTTATGTATAATATATTGTTCATATATGTTGAAATATGTTTTATTAATAGCATGTATGTCTTTTTTAAATATTTGTTCGTCTATTTACATAATTATTCCTACCTTGTTATTCTGTTTTGTTAAAGTTGTTGTTTTCTATTATTTAGAATAATATGTATATATGCATGTTTTAGTCTAGAATATCATCTATGTTAGATTAATATTCTGTTATGTCAATATTTATTACATTTAAATATTTTGCCATGTTTTATATTTTTGCTACTAAGATTGCATATGATTTATAACTTGTTAATGCGGTGTCCTTTTATCCGAGCGTAAACGGGGCCAGTATCAGGCGTAGTGATAGTGGTTGGGCGTTTAATCTCGGATAACGGGGCCCTTAAAATTTATTCGCAATTATGACCGAATTTTAAAATAATCGTCACTTTAATCCGAAAATTCCAATATTAATAAAGCGGTAATTATTAAAGTACCAATTTTTGGGCGGTGTGGGGGTGCTAATCCTTCCTCATCCGTAACCGACTCCCGAACCCAATCTTTTTGAATCTCTGGTTTTATGGTGTCCGGCCTACCTAAGTGGCCGGTGGCGACTCCAATCTTTAAATAAAATGCGTTTTTTTTTAAAACCCCACGAAATAAATATTTTATATCTGAAAAATTCATAAACACCTCACAAACACCCTTCGAAAATCCTCGTTTTTTAGCGATAATTTAAAAAAAAGACATCGCTACAGATGGCGACTCCGCTGGGGAAAATTTTTGTTTTTTTTTTAAAAAAAAAACAAATGAGAGTCAAGCTTTTAAAATAATTACCGCTTTACTAATATTGGAGGTTCCGGATTAAAGTGACTATTACATTAACATTCGGTCATAATTGCGCGTTTATTTTAACGCATTTAAAATATGGCATATAAACCCGTTTTTTAAGTGGGGGGAAAATGTTAATGCTTTCGTGGAGATATCGTTCTCCCGTATGGGCCTAGCAAGTACCTTCGGGGCTCGAGTACCTTATGCTTTCGTAAGGATATCATTCCTTCGTACGGGCATAAGTGAATGGGTCCCCCTGAATTGAACCCGGTTGAAAGGAGCCTATAATGGGTGATGACCGGGGGCCTTGCTACCCTTAGCAGGGGACAGCAAGGACAATTCGGGTACCTCCTAGCACCAACACTGCATGTAGAGAACATAGAAACCCACCTATTTAGAGCCATGCGGATAACCATAGGTGTTTTAGACGGGATAAATAGCATTGTTTTGTGTGTTTATTATGTTTAATTTTGTCCTTTTATTTGTATATTTATCAATTTTATTTGGTACTGACTTGTTTTCTGTTCGCTTTTTTTTCATACATCATTGCATTTGCATCACATAAAGGTACTGGATCAAGTGGTTTGCCTGATCAGAAAGTCTTTCACCATGGAAAAAAGACGTTTTAGGAAAGAAGAGCTTAATTTGTCAGTCAGACATTGGTCAGAAGTCAACCAGAAAATCCAAGGGGACAGTTTGCCGAACGAACGCGTAATAGCAGGATACACTTATGTGAGTCTCCAACAAAACGACTTATGGAATCTTCAAAATATTTGGGAAAGATGGGACCGAAGACTACAAGACTTGTTCTGCAATAGTTATGGCGACATCGTACAGCTGTTATATGTTCGGATTAACCAGCCCCTACTCCGAGCTATAATCCAGTTCTGGAATCCGGCTTTTTGCTGCTTCACCTTCAATGGGCAGGACATGATGCCTACGGTAGAAGAATACACTGCTTTACTTAACCAGAAAAATATTCAGGAAGATTGGATCTACGCGAAGCCTCCGAGGAATCAGAATTACACTGCGAAACTCAAAACCTTTGCGGGAATGAGTGACGATCGGGTTAGTGGCCTCCTTCAAATCCGAGGAGATAATACAGTCTTTGCATGGGAAAGTATGCGGGACATCATATCGACACATCCAGATGAGGCAAAGAAAATGGACCTATTCACTTTAGGAATATATGGCTTGGTGATCTTTCCCAGAGTACTCGGGAACATTGACATAGCCATTCTGGATTTGTTTAAGCGGGTGAAGCGGAAAGCAAACCTAGTACCAGCAATCTTGGTCGAGACTTTCATTTCCTTAAATGCTAGCAAGAAACATGAAGAATGACGTTTTCGAGGCTGCGCACAGCTATTACAAGTATGGATTCAGAGTCACATGTGGAAGACGCCGACAAGAGTCCTGCCGGGGATATCCTTCCAAGGTTTTTCGCCTTTACGAGAGTACTTAGCAAAGGAATGGCGAGAGGATTTGAAAACAAAAATGTGGACAAGTTTCTTCAGGAACATTCAAGATGAAGACATAGCATGGAGGGTCCCATGGCTCGGTAAACTTAATTATTTTCTATACAGTTGTGGTGACTTCAACTGGCTGATGATGTTGGGATTGCATGGAGGGATCGCTTGTGCCCCGCTTTTAGTGTCTCGACAGTTCGGATCACGACAGTTCATTCCCAATACCGCCGAATTAAGCCAAACTGAATTTCTTTTCAAAGGGGAGTTCAAAGGAAAAATTTAGACCATCATGAGGGCCTGGGATCATTGTTATCGGATCAGGGTGGAAGGAGATACCGAGCACATGACTACCCCAGATTACGATCTTTGGAGACGTTTGAGGGTTAATAATGTGATTCCTGAATCTAATCAAGGACCAGTAGTGTCACTCGAAGAGCTTACAAGGGTGGTACCGTCCGAAGCCGACATCTTAAGGAGTGAACTCGAAGAAGTTAAAAGGAAAATGGACATCCAACAGACCCAACATGCGAGCGAACTCTATAAAGCAAGCTTAGAAGTTGACGAGCGAGACAGAATCATTAGGCAATTGAAGAAATTAAATGCAGATTTGAGCGACAAGAATACTCTTTATCAAAAAGATGCCCTTCTATTACAAGCAAAAATACAAAAGGCCGGCCGGAGTCAGTTCATAGCTGTGGAAAGAGAAAGAATGAACGGTATCCGTTTGGTGGAAGAAGAAAGAGAAATCAACAAAAGAGCGATTGAGAAAGAGATAGAAAGCTGCCGTTTGGCTATGGAGGAAGAAAAACGGTCTGCCAAAAAGGCCATTGATCAAGAGAAAGAAAAATCCAGGCAAGAAATCAGCAAGGGAAAACAAGCTGTCCATCATGAGAGAGAAAGTGTCGCCGTATGGAAAAGAAAATCCATGAGTAGTCGAAATAGACTGTTAGAGATGCAGAAACTGTACGATGATACTATTCAAAGGTTGGAGCAAAGCCAAAGTCAAAATGATGAATTAAAAGGAAAGGTGGCAGAAGTCGAACACTCACTTCGAATGTACTGCCACAGGAATAACTTCGCTGAGCTGCAAGAAAGAGAACGTGAAGTGGGTGTGTTACAAGCACGAATTGGGTCCCTCGAAGCAACTGTGGAGGATTACAAGGAAAGAATTAATGTGTTCGAGGAGGCTGCAGCCGGAGGGGACACCTATTGGCAGAAGAGATTACGTGACGCCGCTTGAATGGTACAGGACAGAGAACCAGTATTACGCAAACCTAATGGTGGACATACAGCAAGTCGCCAGGCATGTGAATGATTTAGCTGTCGAGGCTGAGACACTCCGACCTTTTATAGCCCCAGGAATGGAAGAAGCTCCTAGGTTCCTCAAGCTGCTCAAGGCAATTGGAAAATTAGGAGATAGAGCTAGAGCCTATCTATAGGACTCCGTGTTGTAATTAGATCTTTTGTACTATGGATCTTTACTTTGTAACACGAACTTTGTTGTAATCAAGACCCTTTAATTCCCGTGGAAGTAGTTCAAAAGGGTGATTACCAACGGAATCAGTACCTTGTCTGCATACATTCTTGCATTTGCATCATAACATTCGCATCATTGTACATGCATTTATTTTTTGCAACCATATTAACAATATGAATATTGTGGCGTTGTGTGTAGTTAACCCGCAATCATTCATCACCCATATTTTACCCGGCTACAAAGAAAGCTCATGGAAGAAAGAATAATCAGTCTAGAAAGAGGGCAAAGAGAGCTCGATACAAGGCTTGAAGAGGCCCAGAGAAGCCTTAGTGATCAGATTGCGCAGTCACAAACATCTATAGTATCTGACATAACTGCATTGCTGGCAAAAAGTCTTGGAAAAAAAGTAGAAGGAGAAAATGTTCAAGAGCCAGAAGGTACCCCGGCTCACTACAAGGTTCAACCAACTGCACCAAACCAGGCTAGGAAGGTGTATATTGACCCTGCAGGAATGTCTTCTAGCTTTCAAGTAGGAGCACCTGAGACTCAACCCCTCGATACCGAAGCACTTTATGAAGAAGAAGTGTCGGACCTGAACATGGTCGAAAGAATCAGGAATGAGGTAGAAAAAAAGTGGGAAGAAAGATTTCGCCTCGTGGAGGAAAAATTTAAAGCGTTACAATCAAATGAAGAATCAGGAAATGACGCTAGCGACCTAAGTCTGGTATCTGATCTTGTCCTGCCGCCAAAGTTTAAAACGCCAGAGTTCGATAAATATGATGGAACCACATGTCCTTCTGCACACATAACGATGTACTACCGAAAGATGGTAGCTTACCATAAAGATGAAAAGCTACTGATCCATTGTTTCCAGGATAGTCTAACTGGAGCAGCGTTACGTTGGTATACTCAGTTGAGCAAGGCAAATGTTAAGACATGGAAAGATCTGTCTAAAGCATTTACTGAGCAATACAAACATGTAACAGACATGATCCCTAGCAGAATTATGTTAGAAAATATGGGGCAGAAGTCCAATGAAAGCCTGCGACAATATGCCCAAAGGTGGAGAGAAGTGGCCGCCCAAATCCAGCCACCTATCCCGGAGCATGAAATCACGCCATTATTTGTCAATACTCTGAAAGGGGCACTCTTTGATCGCCTCATTAATAACACAACACAGTGTTTTGCCGACTTAATCAGGACTGGGGAGTCTCTCGAACTGGCAATTAAGAGCGGCAGAATTGATGGTGGGGAAGGGTCTCGAAAGTATAACAAGAGAAATGAAGTAAACACCACCAGCACCTATACCTCCCCGAAGAACTTCACAGTCTCACAGCCACAAGCACCTGTGGGAAAAATACAAAATTCGAATCAAAGAGATGAGAGAGTCACCAGAAAAGAGAAAGAGAGGAGAGCTTTCACTCTCCTACCTGTCTCGTACTTAGAACTTTATTCCCAGTTGTATGAAGCAGACCTGGTCCGGCCATACATCGTTACTCCTGTCAATCCACCCTTCCCGCCTTGGTATAATCCAAGCGCACATTGCGACTATCACGGCGGTACCCCTGGACATCCCATTGAGAACTGCCTTGCCTTCAAAAAGCTTGTGCAGAATTTAATCGATTCTGGGATATTGAAGTTTGAAGAGCCGAGTGTAGCCAACAACCCGCTACCTAATCATGGGAACAGAGGGGTAAATGTCATCGAAGAATGCTTTACCAGGAGGATAAAGGATGATGTGTCAGAAATCAAGTCTCCTTTACGGTGGGTATTTCAACATTTATGCATGGCTCGTGTGATCGACAAAGGCATGATAACAAGGAAGAAGGAATGTGGAAAGTATTACGAATTCCACCAGACTGAAGGGCATGATATCCAAAAATGTGATGAGTTCAAGAAATTGGTGCAGAAATTGATGAATGAAAAACAAATAGAATTCTTTGAGGAGCCCATGGGGAAGAAGGGGTCGGACGTACACATGACGGATAGCCCCAAAACTAAATACGGGAAGGATAAACCTTTTATTATCTCTCACAGGCCAGGGAATGCAGGTGTATCCCAAGGAGAAACCAGCAAAATAAGTCCCAAGATCATCATTTCAGCACCATCTCCATTCCCATTCAAAGATATGCGACAAATTCCCTGGAATTATGCTGTAAATGTGACCACGCCAGAAAAACCAGAACACGATCAGGTAAAAGAGCCTACATTGAAAGACCAACAAAACCAGAACGATGTGAACGTTGGTGAGGCAGGCCATTTCACAAGGAGCGGCCGATGTTATTCCTCCGAGGCTTTGAAAGCGGCTGAAAAAGATAAGGGGAAGAGTACAGCAGTTAGCCCTACGCAGATATTTGGAGAAGAACCTCCCCAAAAGATAAATGAGCCGGTAACTGAGGCCCAAGCCAAAGAATTTTTAAAGTTCTTGAGACATAGCGAGTACAGCGTAGTAGAACAACTACGAAAGCAACCGGCCAGGATCACAGTGCTGGAATTACTCTTGAGTTCAGAGAAGTATCGGGAGACGCTATTGAAAGTGCTGAATCAAAATTTTGTGCCCCAGGACATTTCTGTAACAAACCTGGATATGATAGTGGGGCATATTACTGCCTATAATCATATCACATTCAGTGATGATGAGATCCCGGAGGGAGGAATGGGGTCTACCAAAGCCCTTAACATCACTACCCACTGCAAAGGGTATGTATTACTAGGCGTACTGATCGACAACGGGTCAGCATTGAATGTCTTGCCTATGGTAACCCTGCAAAAATTACCAATAGATGGTTCGTACCTAAAGCCCTGCCACAACTCGGTAAGAGCCTTTGATGGTACGCAAAAAGGAACAATGGGGAAAATTGAGGTGCCCCTATTGATCGGACCAACTGAATATATGATCGATTTTGTGGTGATGGACATAAAACCATCTTACAGCTGCTTGTTGGGAAGACCATGGATCCACTCCGCATGAGTTGTCCCCTCATCATTGCATCAGAAATTAAAATTTGTAGTTGAAGGCAAATTGGTCACAGTAGAGGCAGAGCATGAATTTGTTGCTTCAGTGACATCAGACACCCCCTACATTCAAAATGATGAAGATGCTGCGGAATGCTCGTTCCGAGCATTGGAACTAGTAAATGCTACATTCGTTTCAGAGGGAAGTCGGATCCCCTACCCCAGGTTATCTAATTGTACTAAGATGACCGTCACAGAAACTCTGGGCCGAGGAGCCAAAATAGGAAAGGGGCTGGGGAAGAAATTACAAGGAAACCTGAGACCCAAGAATATGATAACCAAGAAGGATCGTTTCGGGCTGGGTTACCAACCAAGTGTCCAACAGAAGAAAGAGGAATATAAGAGGAAGGAGGAGCAAAGAAAAGCCAGATCTAAAGGAGAAGACATTCCGTGGAGGTCGATGTCCTTTCCTAGTTTGAAAGCCACTTTCGTCTCCGGAGGGTTCTACCAGCCAGGTCAAGATATTGGAGAGGCAATGAAGAAAAATGATGAACTTAACCAGGAGGAAATACTCAGTAAATCATTTGAGGGGATGTACATCAACATGATAGCTGAAAAGGATCGAGGCAGCAAAATGTTGACCAACATCCGCCCCGCCATCCCTGGGAAACACTCGATAACCTGGAGCTGCATTGATCTACTGTAGTTTTTAGGAATAGATCAGAGTAATGCTCCGAATCAACCTTTTATTTTTGCCCATAAACAATGGGGATCTCTTGTATGGGGCACCTATGTTAACTTTTTGATTGAAATGAAAATATCCCCACTTTCTTAAAAATGACCAAAGTCTCATTTATTCCATTCATGCATTCTTCATATTCATTCCCTTCATGTAAAGCCGTCTCTTTCCCAATACAATTCATTCTCATTTAATGCAGGTTGCTCATGATTGACGATATGAATGATACCGGATCAAATCCTGGTGTGAATTTCGAATGCCCTGAGGTCTCAGAGGGAATTGAGGAAGGATATGATGAGATAGAAATTGAGATCCCGGAAGAGTTGAAGAGAATGGTGGACAACGAAGAAAGGCAGATCATGCCCCACCAAGAAGAAACAGAAATTGTCAACTTGGGGACTGGAGAAGCGAGAAAAGAAATAAAAATAGGAACGATGATTTCCTCAAAAACCAAGCATGAACTAATAGCCATACTTCAGGAATTCAAGGATGTCTTCGCCTGGACTTATCAAGATATGCCAGGGTTGAATACCGACATAGTGGTGCACAAATTGCCAACAAAATCGGAGTGCAAACCAGTACAGCAAAAACTTCAGAGAATGAGACCAGATATGTTGTTAAAGATCCGAGAAGAAGTGAAAAAGCAATTTGATGCTGGATTCTTGGAGGTAGCCAAATACCCCGAATGGGTTGCAAACATTGTGCCAGTACCAAAGAAAGACGAGAAAGTTCGTATGTGTGTAGATTATAGGGATCTGAACCGAGCCAGCCCTAAAGACAACTTCCCTTTACCACATATTGACACGTTGGTTGACAACACCGCAGGACATTCATGGTTTTCCTTCATGGACGGCTTCTCAGGGTACAACCAGATAAAGATGGATCCTAACGACATGGAGAAAACCACATTCATAACCATGTGGGGCACTTTTTGTTATCAAGTAATGCCGTTTGGGCTAAAGAACGCTGGGGCAACATACCAAAGAGCAATGGTGACTCTTTTCCATGACATAATGCACAAAGAAATAGAAGTATACGTGGATGATATGATTGCCAAATCCTGAACAGAGGAGGAGCACCTACAGAACTTGAGAAAACTATTCCAAAGACTACGGAAGTACCAACTGAGGCTCAATCCTGCCAAGTGTACCTTCGCCGTTACTTTCCGGAAAACTCCTAGGTTTCGTAGTAAGCGTAAGAGGGATTGAGATTGATCCGGATAAAGTGAAAGCCATCCAGGACCTTTTCACCACCCCCCGCACGAAGGAAGTCCGCGGTTTCGGGAGGCTGAATTATATCTCTCGTTTCATTTCCCAATTAACCAATCAATGCGACCCGGTCTTGGACTTCTTAGAAAGAATAATCTGGCGTGTGGGATGAAGAATGTCAAAAAGCCCTAGAAAAAATCAAAAAGTACCGACAAATGCTCCAATTTTAGTCGCACCGATGACTGTCGACCACTAATTCTCTACTTAACGGTCTTGAGAATTCAATGGGATGCGTCTTTGGGGCAACACGATGAGTCAAGAAAAAGGAGCAAGCCATCTATTACCTAAGCAAGAAATTCAATGATTGCGAAACGCGGTACCCGCCAAAGGCAGAAAGTTGTGTTGTGCTCTAGTTTGGGCTACCAAGCGGCTCGACAAAGTACATGTTGTACCATACTACCCGGTTGATATCCAAGCTAGACCCATTGAAGTTCTTAATGGAAGCGCCAGCGCTAACGGGAAGGATGGCCCGATGGCAGATGCTCTTATCCGAATTCGACATCGTATACATTAATCAGAAAGCCATAAAGGGGAGTGTCATAGCGGATTTCCTAGCTAGTCGTGCTTCGGATGACTATGAGGCATTGAACTTTAGTTTCCCAGACGAAGACTTGATGTGCATTACAACCGAAGAAGAGATTTCAAATGATAAGTCATGGAAACTTTACTTCGATGGAGCCTCCAACGCCCTCGGACATGGGATAGGGGCAGTGCTAATTTCACCTGAGGACGCCTATTATCCTTTCACCAGCAGATTGGAATTCTTCTGCACAAACAATATAGCTGAATACGAAGCTTGCATCATGGGACTGAACTCAGCCATCGAGAGAAAGGTTAAGGAACTTCGAGTGTTCAGAGATTCGTCCTTAGTCATTTACCAATTGCGAGGGGAATGGGAAACCAGAGACCCGAAGTTGGTCAAATATCACAAATTGACACAAGAGCTCACCAAAGAGTTCGAAAAGGTCAGCTTCAATTACCTGCCCCGAGAAGAAAATCAAATGGCAGATGCATTGGCAACCTTGGCATCCATGTTTAAAACAAACATCGGGGCAGAAATGAAGCCCATTGAGATGCAGACGTTTGAAAAACCTGCTCATTGTTGTAATGTACAGGAAAAGATTGACGGAAACCCATGGTACTATGACATCTTGCAATATGTCAAGCTTCGAAAGTATCCAGAAGGGGCAAACGACAATGACAGAAAAAGGCTCAGAAAAATGGCAACAAAATATGTCCTAGATGGGGAAATCCTATATAGGAGAAGTCATGATCAAACATTGTTGAGATGTGTGGATGCCCGGGAGGCGAAGGAAATCTTAGCCGAAGTACATGACGGGATCTGTGGAACGCACGCCAACGGGCTGTCTATAGCCCGGAAAATTATGAGATATGGTTATTTCTGGCTGACCATGGAGGGAGATTGCATCGATTACGCCAGGAAATGCCACAAATGCCAAATTTACGCTGACAAAATTCACGCACCCCCATCGCCTTTACACACCATGAATTCTCCGTGGCCTTTCGCAGCATGGGGCATGGACGTCATCGGGCAGATCCATCCGAAAGCTTCCAATGGACACCGTTTCATTTTGGTCGCCATAGACTACTTCACTAAATGGGTAGAGGCAGCGTCTTACGCCAATATCACCAAGACTACAGTTTGTAAGTTCTTAAAAAAGGAAATTATTTGTCGATACGGAGTGCTAGAAAGGATCATCACTGACAACGCTTCCAATCTGAATAACAAAATGATGACAGACGTGTGCATTCAATTCAAGATAACACACCATAATTCCACAGTCTATCGTCCTAAAATGAATGGAGCAGTGGAAGCGGCAAACAAGAACATAAAAAAGATCATAGCGAAGACTACGGATACCTACAGGGATTGGCATGAGAAGTTGCCTTTTGCCCTTTTTGCCTATAGGACGTCCATTCGCACATCAACAGGGGCAACACCTTACTCCTTGGTGTATGGTACCGAAGCAGTACTCCCAATTGAGGTAGAGATCCCGTCTCTTCGGGTCTTAAACGAAGTAAAATTGGAAGAAGCTGAATGGGTGCAGGCCAGACTCGACCAGCTAAATCTCATTGACGAAAAAAGACTAAAGGCCATTTGTCATGGTCAGATGTACCAAAAGCGGATGGTGCAAGCATACAACAAAAAGGTGCGCCCAAGAGAATTCAAAGAAGGGGATCTGGTACTCAAGAAAATCCTTCCTATCCAGAAAGATTCTCGGGGAAAATGGATGCCCAACTGGGAAGGACCGTAAGTCGTAAAAAATACCTTCTCAGGAGGAGCCCTGATCCTAACAGAAATGGATGGGGACGAGCTGAAAAATCCCGTAAATTCTGATGCCGTCAAGAAATACTATCTCTAAAAAAAAAATTGGAGAGCTCAGGACGAAAACCTGAAACCAGGCATCTTGAAGCAAAGGAAGGACTCGAGTTAAAAACCCGCAAAGGGCGGTTCGGGTAAATTGAGAAATTGAAAAGACGGGTATCCACCTGAACATCATGAAGTGGAGGCTTTAGGCAAAAAAAAAAGAAATTCTACACCGGTTGACAGGATCATGTATCATTCATATCGAAGATAATGAGGGATCTTGTATTTTCATACTTAATTCATGTGTGTCATACCTTTCTTCTTAAGATATCCCAAGCCCTTAATCGTAATAAAACCGTATTTTTGAGCATCCATTCCTAGCCTTCTTGTCAATTTCAGTCAAATAATATAACATAGGCTTATAATGAAACAAGAGATTTCGAAGCATTACTATGATTTAACCTTAAAAATGCAGGTGATCAAAGAAAACGATGTAAACTCCGTCCTCTAGTTCCCTACATAATGGCTGTCGATAGGGAAGGCGGGAAGCTTCAAACAACCTGGTAGGATAACCAATGGCACATGTCCTATCTATTCAATAAATGCATACGAGATAACAAAAGAGATCTCCTGGGTGAAAACCAGAAGGGCACCCCTAAAAAAAACTCTCTCTAAAGCGAAAACCCGAAAGGGCACTTTAGAATTCCAAGTCGTAATTGGAGAAAAATAAAGGTTGAGATGGTTGAACCTGACAGTGAAGCGGGGTATCGATGCCCGTAAGAAAGGAGAAAGCGAATATCAAGATCAAATAAGGATCAAAACAAGCCCACCAAGATATTGACTCTCATGCATCATGAATAGTCAGACATCACTAGGATTAGGAGCATGTCAATTCATTCATTTGTCATAGCATTTTGTTTTCATCTCAGACAGGTATCTGCAGATTCAAAGAGACATCGATGGCCAACAGTTCTATATAGGAAGGACTGATGGCTACAAGGTGAAGACTCGCAGTTCTATATAGGACGAACTCCTAGTCAAAGCAATTCACCTATGACACAGGGTTATATAGGAAACCTGTTGTGTCGAAAGTGAAGAGTCTTATATAGGAAAGGCTCCGAGCTTCCTTGTCTTAGAGTGAAAGGTTCTATATAGGAAGAACCTATAGCTCTAAGATTTCAAACACCAAAAGTTCTATATAGGAAGGACTGACGGCTCCAGGATTTGAAGACTAGCAGTTCTATATAGGAGGAACTCCCAGTCGGAAGAATCCATCAGTGACGCAGAAGGTTTTATATAGGAGAAACCAGTATTGAAGGCGAAGAGTTCTATATAGGAAGGACTCCAAGCTGCACCGTCTCAGAATGAAAGGTTCTATATAGGAGGGACTCATAACTCGAGGCTTCAGAGTGAAGGGTTCTATGTCGAAAGAGCCTATAACTCCAAGATCGGAAGGTGACGAAGCTCTATATAGGAAGAACTTACGAGCCTGAAGATTCAGCCAAGGAAGAGCGGAGATGTCCAAAAGAATTCGCGTTTTCCAAAGCTACAAACAGGGGAAGTCTGATAAAAATGAGTGCTTATGAATCTTTGCTTTGTTTCCCATTCCATGAGAACAAGCAAAGAGGGCAAATCAGTAATCACTCATTTTCACTTGTAAATATATTAATATTGCATGTATATTTATTATATTATATGAATGTTACTAATATAAGGTGGTGTGTGCATGTATAAGCTATGTATACGTATTAGGGGTGTATGTATGTCGCGTATGTATCTAGAGTATGAGCGTATTTGATTAATATATAGATGTTATGTTAAT
This sequence comes from Hibiscus mutabilis, assembly GCA_019671005.1. Classification (NCBI taxonomy): domain Eukaryota; kingdom Viridiplantae; phylum Streptophyta; class Magnoliopsida; order Malvales; family Malvaceae; genus Hibiscus; species Hibiscus mutabilis. The sequence goes on from CM033736.1 coordinate 45,710,906, forward strand.
TATATGTATGATTATACGTACGTATGCTAGAATATTATATTAATTAATGATTGTATAATATAAGTATACATTTTCGTATGTATGTGTATTGCTATTATAATACTAATTATATTATTATTAACATAATTAGGCTGATAAAATGAAATAAAAAAATTAAATATATTAAACCCAAATAAAAATGAAGTCCAAGTCCAATAACAAATCCAATTACAAGGCCTGGTTGGCCCAAATCTAAATCTTATCTAATTACAATGTGCATGTAACTGTGGGCCGTTGGATCAAGATCTGATCCAACGGCCACGATACAACTAAGAGGTCAAAAATATCTGCTAGGCGCGTGTTCCACACGTATGGACCGTTCGAGTGCCACGCGCGCGTGTGCTCCACGCGCGGACGCTTTAATATCCCACGCGCGCGTAAGATCCACGCATTCTGACTCCTCGACTGCGGAGCTCCACGTGGCGAGATCTGAAGCCGTTTCATCAAATCGAGGCTCCATCCAGGCCGTTCGTTCTTCAAGCCATCTTGACCGTTAGATCAAATCTGATCTAACGGCCGAGAACGCGTCTGGCCGCTGGCAGAATATCCATACCGCCACCGCGCCGATATTCAGTCCCCATGTTCAGAACATGCCCAAGACAACAAGCAAAAATTGTCAGTTCAGTTCAGATCTGAAAAAAGCAAGATGGAACTTGCAACAAAACGAAGACAATAATATATATGAAACGGGAACTTTTGTAACGGGGGGGATAACAGAGAGAGTAGTAACAAAAAAAAGAGAGAACAAAGATCTTGTAAAAACCAAAAATTGTAACCAGTCAAGTGAATCAAAAGACAGTCCAGTGGTAAATACTTGTCTCTTTTTCTTACTTGTTTTCTTTACATGCATATACGAAAGAAAAAAAAATAGAAACAAAAAAGGGAGAGTAGTCTTATCGGCGTCGTTTGTGGGTCTTCCTTCCTCGGTGATAAGCCTTTCGCTTCTACAAGCCAGATATGGTGAACTAAAGGGAGGGGAAGACCCCTTGTGGTTTCGTTTTGGTTTTTAAAAAAAAAATTTAGCTTCGTATTTTCTAGATCTAGGGCAAATAAGGGTGTATCCTCTGAATCCAACCACGGATTCATGTTGATGACGAAAAGAGGGTTATTTTGGGGTGTTTTGGAAGCCTACCGGCACCGGTTTAGGCGGCGGCGGTGGATGAGAACACGTGGCGGCCGGCCGCCGGATTCTGGGTTTCAGAAGAACACTTGAGAGAAAATGAAGAACATGATTCTTACAAAATCAGAAAAATGAAACGAATGACCAAAAATCTGATTTCGGTCTAAAAGGGGGTTTTTATAGTTATTATTATTTTGCTAAATGGGTAAATTACGCACTTAACCATCCCGCGTTTTCAATATTTTCGTTTTTGTCTCGCCGCATGGTATAATTACAATCCCAGTCCCCCTGATATTTCAAAAGTTTACAATCTAGTCCCTAAATTACACCGAATCAGTTTCTAAATGGTAAAATTACCCCCTTAACCATCCCGCGTTTTTGAACTTTTCATTTTGGGTCTGCCCCTTGGTCTAATTACAGTTCTGGTCCTTTTAGGTTTTGTTTGTTTCGCAATTTCGTCCCTAAATTACATATTATTGTTCTTTAATTTCTGCCACTGACTTTTGTTTTTCTTTCATTTCAGTCCTGTATTCTTTGTAAATATTCATGTTCGTATTATAATCGTATATGTTAATATTCTATTATTTTATTTTATGTCCCTCGTATATGACTCGTATTTTATGTTTATATGTATATATGTGTTAAGCTTATGATAGTCATGTTTTTTTTATCAGGTTATTCGTACTAAAGCATGTTATGTTCTATGTGACTCGTAAAACAACATGTTATTGTATTTTTATACGTATTGTATGTTTTCTTGGCTTTTAGGTTACGTGTTAGTATGTCTTCTTTTATGTATAATATATTGTTCATATATGTTGAAATATGTTTTATTAATAGCATGTATGTCTTTTTTAAATATTTGTTCGTCTATATACTTAATTATTCCTACCTTGTTATTCTGTTTTGTTAAAGTTGTTGTTTTCTATTATTTAGAATAATATGTATATATGCATGTTTTAGTCTAGAATATCATCTATGTTAGATTAATATTCTGTTATGTCAATATTTATTACATTTAAATATTTTGCCATGTTTTATATTTTTGCTACTAAGATTGTATATGATTTATAACTTGTTAATGCGGTGTCCTTTTATCCGAGCGTAAACGGGGCCAGTATCAGGCGTAGTGATAGTGGTTGGGCGTTTAATCTCGGATAACGGGGCCCTTAAAATTTATTCGCAATTATGACTGAATTTTAAAATAATCGTCACTTTAATCCGGAAATTCCAATATTAATAAAGCGGTAATTATTAAAGTACCAATTTTTGGGCGGTGTGGGGGTGCTAATCCTTCCTCATCCGTAACCGACTCCCGAACCCAATCTTTTTGAATCTCTGGTTTTATGGTGTCCGACCTACCTAAGTGGCCGGTGGCGACTCCAATCTTTAAATAAAATGCGTTTTTTTTAAAACCCCACGGAATAAATATTTTATATCCGAAAAATTCATAAACACCTCACAAACACCCTTCGAAAATCCTTGTTTTTTTAGCGATAATTTAAAAAAAAGACATCGCTACAACTTTTACTCACAATAGTATCTTATTAAGTATACATATTTTGGGCTCACTACTTAGAATAGTCATCCGTTCTAGCCTTAGTCCTTACCTAGTCTAAAACACACTCAAAAAGTTGATAGACTAGCTTAAAGGCTCAAAATAAATTCATGTGATAAAAACACGAATTAACAGACAAATCCAAATAATCTGACCTTATAGGTAGAACCACAATTCCAAGTAGACTTTGTTCATTCTCACCATATATGTATCTTCAATCTCTTCATAAGAATTAACATCTCTTTAAAACCTGTTAATTCTAAAATCAAAGATGATTTCACAAAATTAGCATTTGAGAATTTTACTAACAATAATTTTTTCAAAAATAATTTATTGAAAGTAATTGAAACTCTTGTCTTTGAGACTCCCCTTTTATTTTCAATAAATTATGGGAACCGTGTCATAATCTTGATAGCTCCTCAATAAGAATATTTGGCTTGGAGAATCATTTCGGCTTTTTCTTTGATCCCATATATTGCCGCAATGATGAAACCACCTTGGGCTGTAACGACTTAAAATTGGGCTTAGATGTTAGCTATTTAGATTAGACGATTTAGGGAAATTAGATTAAGCGATTCGAGTTAGTTTCAGGAATTAATTCATAATAAATTATTTTTGGCTAAAATAAAATATGAAAAATATTAAAAAAATGTTTAATTAATATATTCAGGATTTTGGGAAACTAAATTTGAAGAAATAAAATCAGATTTTAGGACATTTTAGTTTGGTGACTAAAATCTAAATTTTTAAAATTGTTACTTGAAGGTAATTAAGTGGCTGCAAAGCTTACTAGTTTTTGAGATCTTCTACGCCATCGTTTTCTTACTCCCACGAATAACATGTTGCATCAGTTACACGTTGATTGTAATAATTAGGCTTATTTCCTTCTTTTATAAAAAGAAGTACAAGTATCAAAAAAAATTAATTGTTATTAATAATTTATTTATAAATTAATTTATAATATAATTATATTGATTAACGATCATGATTAATTATTTACACTCCTAGATGTTAAGAGGTAGGAGGGGGCATGCCCAATTGCCTAATACCTCCAATTTTTTATTTTTATTATATATAAAAAATTAAAAAATAAATTAATTATAAATTTATCTCCACTTTGTTAATATTTATATTTGTCCTCTTCACCTACAATCTTAGCTCCATTCCAAGGACATTGATGGATAGTAATATTATTGTGTTAAGTTTGATAGGACATTTTGTAATGATGATCGGATATGTTTGTTAAAAATTCAGGATGAAGAAAAATCCCCTTCACATAATGTCTCTGCTAAAACTGATGTCTCTTAACCCTCAAAATTAGGGATTAAATATCGGTCCGCTATCATAATAATAACAATTATATAACAATAGTAATATTGTTTAAAATTATTATTGTGAAAATAATAGTATATAATAATTATACTATATTTGTTATTATCTGCAATCACGACTGACAATTCAATCGCAACTACAAATTCCTGCTCAGAATCACCATTTTTTCCTTATTTTCTTTACATTTCTTCTTCACCAAAATGAGTTTTGGGCTTGCAACCTAGTGGTGAAATTACAATTACATAATGAGAGGTCTTCAAATGGACCGATTTTCAGGCCCCATCTGCTGTTGAATAGCTTTATCTGCTCTGTCCCCCTGCAGAAAATGCTGCAATTCTTCTGAATTTGGATTTGTACAAACATTTTCAAAGTTTGAAGCAGACAAAAGAGTTTCATAACTTTCTCTTCCCTCTTTACTATATAGTCAACCCCAGAAAGGTGACCTTTTTCCACAGCCAAGTATTCTTCAACGGACAACTTTTGTCACCATGTAAAAGTAGAGGTAAATAGTCAATTAAATTTGGGGTGTGGCCCTAATTACAATGTAGAGTCACCCTCAATCCTGCACAATTGCAATGAGTGGTTTTTTGTGGACCTTTCTTCCCCAGTTTGAAGAAATTCAGATGTATAAATTATAGGGCAACAAATATTAGTGGTGACTAAACTATTTCAGTTTTCTTATTTTGGATACCAGACTATTATTTTTGGGTGAGTTTAGGGTGCAGTAGTTCTAAAGTGCGGCTAAAAATGGTAAGTTTTGAAATTTGTGAAAGACTCACCAAGAACTTAAAATGATAGATTTTTTTATAATATTTTAGGTTGATTTTTTCGTGAATTTTGACAAGTTTTGAAACTTAAAAAATAAGTTTCGAAACTTTGTCCAATACCCTAAAATGTTATTAAAAAATTAAGTTTCAAAACTTGTCAAGAATCACGAAAATATAACCTAAAATATTATCAAAAAGTCAACATTTTAGGTTCTTGGTGGGTCTTTCACAAGTTTCAAAACTTACCATTTTTTATTCGCACCCTTACCTGTTATACGTTAGACTCCCCCATTATTTTTGGTAAAATTATCACTAACATTACGTTTTTCCTATTTTGGTCACTCGCCGTTAAAAACTTACGGAAAAATAATAATTTGGTGACAAAATAGGAAAAAAAGTAATATTACTGACCAAAGTAGAAAAAAATAACGTTAGTGACGATTTTGTCAAAAATAATAGTTTGGTAGCCAAAATAGTAAAGCGTAAATAGTTTAGTGACCAATGGTGTTGTTTACCCTAAATTATAATACCTCTCAATTTGTATGTTGTTGATTTTGGTCTGGTTCAGCCCTAACCCGGCTGGTAATTCCGCCTATCTTGTCTTGTTTGAGGTTCCTAAGCTTTGACTAGGGTAATTCCTTACTGCTACTGTATCAGGTTCCTAAGCTTCGGCTAGGGTAATTCATTACTGCATTCAGACTTTTATGTTTCAGTTAGGGTGATTCTTTTGGGGCCTAATACACCCCTTTAGATTAGCACTTGTGCCCAATGGGCCTGGGTTAATGCCTTATAGATGCAGTCTTGGAAAACTGCATATTGGAGTTCAATTGGAGGATAAATAAGAATTTAAAATGAACCGTAATTGAAACTTGTGAGTTCCCAGAACATCGTGATAGTTTTATGCTATACCATATACCTGTTTTACCTTACATGCATGTATCTACATCATTATTTGGTAGTTTTGTATTACCGAGCTTTTCCAAGCTCACTTTGTTCACCATTTCAGGTTAAGGTAATTCAATCAAAAATATACGATCGATATCAGTTTAGGAGTTCCCTTGGCGTTGCACGTGAAGTACGATACATGGGTATTAGTGGGCATGCATGTCACGATTCATTTTATGATTGAGTCGATTTTTTGCTTTCTGGATTTCAGATTTGTGTAAACAAAATTTTAATATGGTTTTAACAAAAAATTTATTTTACAGTTTTAAATGTATTTGAAAGAATTTCCTTCAGTTTTTACTGTGGGTTGCTCTGGTAACCCTAATGTGACCTCATAGATTTAGGTGTGTCGCATAACCGGGTCTAGGGGGTTACGGTTTTTAAAATGTAAGTAATAATTTGTAATTACCTAATAAAAATTAAATTTATTATATAAATGAAAGTTGAGTTTTATTGGTTAGACCAAAGCCCCTTCCACCTATTGAATATTGTTGTCCCTATCGAGATTCAAATTAGAGTTTATATTTAAACATAACACTAACACTTTGTTAAAAAAAACTTTTTTAAAAAATTTATTGAAAATTAAAATTTTAATTTATGAAGTCAATGCAAAAGTCTATGTGCAAGAAAGATTCTTGCCGCGGTGGAAAGAAAAACCCAAAAGGAAAATGAGCAAGAATTATATTGGTCATATTTGACAATTAGCGGATAGTTGATAGTTAGTAGCTAATTATAATTGTATTAGCTAATTTGACTAGCGAATAATATTGGTTGATTTGACTAGCGAATTGTATTAGTTGATTGTATAAAAGTGTCTGGTAAAATTAACTGATAGCTAATAGCTGTTTGATTATTTAAACAAGCAAAATAACATATAAGCATATGATTATATTCTATACTTGTTTAAATAGTTTATTAGTTATTAATATTTTATATCTATTAATATTAATTAGATTATAAAAATATTTTTAATATAATATTACTAAGAATATTTGATGGATCAATATATTAATTTATTATTGATGTAAATATTTTTAATACAATTTAATTAATTATTAAATTTAAATAAAAATATAAACGTACGAGTAAAAAGAAAGAAAGAAAAATATTAGTTTGCAAATGTCACAATGAAAAATTAAAATAGAAAATGTTAAATTTAGGTTATTTGAAGATTTTTGACAATTGTTAAGGGTAAAAGGGTGTGACACCCCCTTCCCGGTCTGGTAGAAATTCGGGTCGAAAAGCGTTACCGGTGAACAATACAGTGAACGGTTTACTAATTTCGATGACTTGGACTATAAACAGTGCCTTAATAACTTGTTTCAATGCAACGTTTAGTTATGGTCAAAGCAAAACTCAATCAAATTATACTTCAAGGACCATTTAATAACTTGTGCAAGTTTAAGGACAAGATTGCAATTCTTGCAAATTTTAAGGACTTAACAATAATTAGCTTATCAATGTGGATTTTCATGCTTGATTATCTTGCGTAAGAAATTTCAGAGGTTTTGGAAGCCGGTTACACACCCAATTAGACCACATATGAATCAATGACTATTTTGTAAAGTTTTCAAAACCAATTAACTAACTTAACTAACTCACATGTATCGGTACCCGTACTCAAGAGGTCGTACGGTATGCCCTTAACATATTTTCTTTTCGAATTTAAATCCAGTATCAGTATGCGACACCCTATACCGGTACGAGGATTCGATGCCCTCCATATTGATATGGATCCAACAATATACCGGTACGCTAACCCTAAATTTCCAAAATTATTTATTAATGAGTATCAGTACAACACTAGTTGTACCGGTACTAATGCTATAGTAAATTTCCAGTGTTGATTTGGCGTATCAGTACTCCCACACCAGTACTGGTACGCCTTAAAGCCTTATACCAATTTTTCATGACTGTACCGGTACGACATCACCCGTACCGGTACGCTTAGATTAATATTGCCCCAAAATGGTCTGTCCTTACCGGTACGATACCACCCGTACTGGTATTCCTGTATCTGTAATGTCATATTTTGTCCGGTTTTTATCCAAATTGAAGGCCTTATCCATGTCCAAAGTTTATCAAATTTTACAACCAAGGTCACGGGTTCAAACCCTTTTGACTGCAAATCTATATATTATTATTTTATTTTATTTATTTATTTTACTCAATCCATAACTATAAATACATTCCTTTATTAAAATTATTTGGGGTGTTACAAAAACATATTTTGTTTCTTTAAGTTAATATTCTAACGTCGTCTCTGAATCACGATGTTTGATTTAATGATAACAAAATTCGTCTGCATCTTTTCTGTGTCTCTTTATATGTTCCACCAATAATTTTATATTATGTTTATTAATAATTTTTTTATTGTTTTATTGATTGTTTTTATGTTATTGATGATACACGCGGCATAAAATCATTAACGAGGCATATAAAGGAACAAATAAAAGAAGCAAACAAATTTTATTCGTCTAATGATTAAAATTGTTCATCATTCGATTCAAGTCATGGGACTAAATTATAAAATTTATATGTGCATGGTATGTGAGTGCGTGTTAATGATTTATTCGAGATCTATGAGTTGTAAAAAAAAACTCTAACCCATGTGGCTGTTTTCTTGACTCAATGGAAGACCATTCCGTTGCATGCTGTCCGGGTCGAGGTGTCTCTAGCTATAGCGGAGTAGCCGCTTGTGGCCCTTTCATTGCACTGCCCTATGCCATGCCATGTCCGTACCCTTGCTTGCCTCTCGAGTCTAGACTATATTTCTAGCCATAATATATACATACATGTAGCATTAAGATCATATTTATTGTAATCACTTTCAAGTCTTCGAAGCATCATTTGTCGAACAGTTAATATAAACTCCTCAATAAATACGATATCGTGTTCCTGAAATGTTTTTACTCGATTTCAGTCTCGAAACTACCTCTCTACACATTGAAGCAAAGGTTTTGAAAAATATTAGTACATAATACCGTCCACTATACAATTAGCCACGATCACCATGATTCATGAACCAAGAATTTTCGAACATGGTGGCTAAATAGATATGAATTCATCCGTACGTGTAAGAAAATAAGAAAGAAAGAAAAAAATGGTTAGGGGTAGTTGTTCGATCGAATCAAGTAAAAACAATTTGAGTTAGTCGAGTTTTTGAGTTTCTGTACAAATTTAATTGTAATTATTTATAATAGTATAGTACAGATTGATTCTAATTTAAACGACTTTTTATATCTATATACGATATACATATATATATTTCTTCATATTTTTCACGTGTGATATACATATATCAGGCAAAATTGAGAGACTTGACTCAAACTTAAAAATCGACTCACTAATTAATAAAAATTTTGAGTTATTCGAACTCCCATTTTATAACTCTTAATTTTTTTCGAGTCTAATCAAATTTATAAAATTACAATTTAAATCAATTTGGGTCGAGGAAAAGAACTCAATTTTTTCGAGTCAAGTTTTATTCTCAAAAAGTTTATCATGTGCAAGTGAGTCCAAGAATGGAGCTGTGGTGTTCTGGTCCATTTCGGAGAAGAAAGGGAACAAAAACCCTGCAAAGATTCTTGCAGACAAAATACTGATTGATTTTTCAAAATTCTTTGCTGGTTGGACCACATACAGTTTTCCCGGCTAAAATGGGCAAACCACATTTTTTTTTAATTCAACAACTCAAAATGATCCGAACCCAAAACTAATTCGAAATCTAAACAAACAAAACATAAACTCACGGAAAATTCATATCATCAAGATAGCCATTTTATAACCTATCTACACAGTCTTCGTGTTTTCATTACCAATCAATGCATACAAGTCCTCAACAACCATATTTAATCACATGATTCTTTATCTTAATCTAGTATATCATAATTATACATCTTAAAGACTTATCTTGATTACCTTACAATTCCACAACATATACGTCATGTTTACAGATTCGTACATGTACACAAGCCATATGCCACCTTTTCTAAGAGTTATAAGGGACAAAGATACATTACTCAAAAGTCTTAGAGATTGACTTGCAACCTCGAACCACGATCCCGTCCTCAAAAATTTTAAACTCGAAATGATGCATGACAATGAATGCAACATACTTTGCCTAGTGAGGCAGTAACTCAATAATATTATGATAACAATAATAATGGATTTCATGAAAACAATACAATCAATGATTATGGTGGCCTCAATAAATGTGTGTTCATGGACAATGCCCAATGTCATGAATCCGGTTTCAATGTCTTGTTCTTATTTGTAATAGTCTCGTCCATACTTTTACTTGTCTTTAAACATTGTTCGCCTTGGAACACATTTGGATATAGGTAGCATTGGTTCGTGTTTAAGCAAGCTCAAAGCACAAAGCAATGGCTTGTATCAATGTAATAACAATAATACTTCCTCCATCACCATCCATCATCTCCCCCTAACCTCCAACATCGCCAATATAGGGTCATTTCCCTTGAGTCGTTGCTCATGGACCGTAGTTTAAAAATACCATGTACGATACCAAAGTGTCCAATGGCTTCCATTGCAAGGCAACTTACATGTCTTATGATGTAACAATGGGAATTTGTTCTTATTCGATAGTTGAGCCTTGGCTCTAATAATTCTTGTCGATACAATAGTATCATCAATACAATAGCCTTGCCAATACAACATCTTTATCAATACGATAATCTTATCATTTCCATAGTTTCATTGATGCAATGCTTTAGTCAATGCTATAAACTTGCCGATGCAATGGACTTCCTAATGCAATAATCTTGTCAATGCAACATGATGCAAGAACAAATGAAAAGACTTACCAATGCTTTTCAATGCTATGGATGCTGCCACCAAATGCTCTAAATGAGCCAAAGAACATTTCAACAATAATCACACAACATACTATAGAAAGGAATACAACAAGGATAACACCTAGCTATCCGAACCATGAACTACACTCACCAACTTTCCGAAACTATGGATGGTCCCCTATGTGGATTCCTCTATTCCTTGACTTGGGCTTTCTTGAAACAATGGATAAGTTTCCACTATTAGCTTATTTACAAGACAAAGACAATGACATGATTTCAATGATCTTCCATATGAAATCGATGTAAGAATTCTCTTATTTCATAGAGACAAATGTGAGCTTTTTCACTAAAGACTTGCCTTGAATAAGATTAGAGTGGAAGAGGATTAGGAATTCTATGAAAAAATCGAAGCTTTCGAAGCTTCATCAATGGAGGAGTGTGCTTACACATGGGGATGTGCTTGCTTATCCAAAGCAAGAAAGAAGATAAAGATGGAAAAGTAGTTTCTTTTCTAGCTTATGCTTCCCGGTGAAATATATTAAAGCTTATCTCCAATTTAATTTACTATCCAAATACATAATATCCAAGGCATCATCAATCATTTCTTTCTATCTTTTCTTATACTTATGCCACCGTATGACACGTGCATTCTTATGACAATGGGAATATTAAGCTTTTAGTCCTCTAAGAACCTTTTCTTCCTATGAAGAAATATCATGGTCAAATTACACTCTAATTCATTGTACTTCTTAACTTTTATACTATGTCACCTTAACTTTAAATCTTTCCAATTTAATCACTAATCATACTTTCATTCTTTTTAATTTAGTCCCTTGGTGGTCTAATTACACACCTAATCCTTAAGTTTAGCCCTGACATGTATCTATATCACTATATACTTTATTTCTAGTTTTTAGCCAATAACTACATATTTCCAATCTTTACGATTTAGTCCCATACTTAACAATGATCCAATAATTAATCAATTTCAATCTATTAATCACATGTTAATATCTTTCTTACTCAATCGGAAACAAATTTTTCGATTACCAGAAACTGAATCCCGACTAGGCCAGTTTTTGTGATGTTACAAAGGGTCTTTATAACTCTTATGTTAAAACCTCTAATTCCAAAAAGATCCTCTTAGCAGCTTTTTCAAAGTTAGAGGTTTTATCCTAATCTGCTATTCATCAAACATCTAAATTAGCGGATTTGACCGGTCAAACCTCTAATATTAGCTCAAACCTCTGATTTTAGCTCAAGCCGCTATTTACCAAACATTATATTATATTATATTATATTATATTATATTATATTATATTATATTATATTATATTATATTATATTATATTATATTATATTATATTATATTATATTATATTATATTATATTATATTATATTATATAGTTTATTTATGTAAAAGAACTCATTTAGTTTTATATTTTTCTGAAATTGTTGGATGGTGATAAATGGATGATTGAAATTATCCTTTTTTCCATAAATTTTTTTATTTTTTACTGTCAATCTCAATTATTTATTTATTTTCGTCCAAATGTTAATAAATGTAAAACTTAAAAATTTTATATTAAGTAAAAATATCCTACCTCTATTATATTATATTATATTATATTATATTATATTATATTATATTAATGACCAGGTTGTGAGGGAAAAGGGTTTGAAATTCATGGAATTTGTGAACAAATAAAGTATTAAAAGTAAAGTTTTGTTGGACCAACAAAATTAATTGTGTGATTTAGTGTTGACTGTGGAAGTGAGGAAATGCAGTCGTAAAATAAAGATTAATTATAGAAGAACGCAGGCCAAGGCGATCCATTCAATTTCTCATTATTTTGACCACATCATTCTTAGGAGACTGTGATGCCATTTGCCGCTGCCTCGAGATTATATTTATACTTTATGAAAAATCAAATTTATAATTATAAATGAATAGAACGTTTGAATTTCTTATAAACTGTTCGTATATTTTTTTTGAATCGTTTAAAAGTGATTACAGTGTAATATTTGTTCATAAATATTTTTAACTCTTTGACAATATATACACTTTTTAGACAAAGTGATTTAGACCGAAATCTCCTATGACATCATTCATTTTTCGACTGAGACCATTTGTTGAGTTTATAGACTGTTCGTATGTTATTTATTTGTTTAAAAATTTAGGGTAAAGTACACAAACAGTCACTAAACTATTTCAAAAAATACAAAAGGGTCACCAACCTTTCAAAAGTTATATCATGGACATTGAACTTTAGCTTTTGAATGAGGTGGACATTAACTGTTCAGTGATCATTTTATAACAAAAACTAAAGATTAATGCCTATTATGTAACTTTTGAAAGTTTAATAATCATTTTGTATGTTTATAGTTTAGTGATCATTTATGTACTTTACCCAAAAATTTATATTCATTTAAAATGATCCTAACCTCAAAGCACAAACCGGAGTTTTCATAATTCGGATTATCTTATTGACTCTTATTACGTCCTAGTCGTTGGAAACAATGTTAAAAGTCAGTGCACCAAAATGATATATATTTTTTAATATTTTATGCACTTGTTTGTTTTCCACACACGTCTAGTTTTTAGGGTTTAGATATCATGGCTTATAATTAAGGTTTTAGTATTTGTGGTTAGATTTTAAGGTTTGAGAATATATTTTATAATTTAAAGTTTAAAATTTATTATTTAAAATTTAAGAATTAGGGTTTAAGACCCCTAAAAGGGATGTGACAGTTAAAATCTCGCTTGTAGAAAAAAAAATTCACGGACAATGCATCAAATAGTTACACTATTATAAATACGTGATTTTTTAAAAATATTTCATAAAAAAACAAATATTTATATTGTACAGACGGGTATCTTGAAGCTTTTACACCAATCATGTAAGACGCTCAATAGGGATTGCAGCGGTTCAATGTTTGTAATTTTTATAATATCTACATTTATTTTTACAATTTCTCAAAAAAAATAATTTATATAAATACCATTATTTGAATTTAAACAAAATAAATTCTTTGTTAGATATTTAAATTTAATAAGTCAAAAAATCAGAAGTAAATTTTTTAAAAAGTAAAATGTGTAGTGAATTTGAATATCCGAATCCTTTATTAGAAAAAAGTCGATCAGATTTATATAATTTATATCTAAATTATAAATTTGTATTTATCATACGTAAAAGTGAATTGACTTTAAATACTAAATATTAAGAGGGGTGACAGCTAATGTCCGAATCCACCAAAAAATTTTAACAAATAATAGTTTCTAGTGTTATTAGATATACAGAAAATATCTTAAAATTATAAGAATCAACAAAAAAATTAATTAAAATATTTTTTCTAAAATTATTAAAGTGAATAAATTAGTCACTTAAAAAATAAAATAAGACTAAACGCGAAAATAGTTAAAAACTGAACCAAATAATCCAGACAAATAATAAATAGAAACAAATACTATTGTCGGTGATGAATGATAAACACTATCAACATAAAATATTTTCAGTGATTTTGAACGTCTATCAATATTTGTCCTGATAAACCAAAGTAGGGACAGATCAATAAGATAACATAATAAACATCATCCGAAAAGTTAACGTCAAGTTCAATCCTAAGAACAAAAAACAAAAAAGCGTGTCACAAGAACAAATAAAAAACATCCATATTTTCATATGTAAATTGAGAAGACTAATTAAACAAAATAACACAACTCAAAATAAATAACATGAGAATATTAACAGACGAGAAAGAACAAAAAGAAAAGAAAGTGAAAACTATAATATATATATATATAAAAGAACTAGGAAAACGCTGGAAAAAAAAAGAATCTACTAAAAATTTGATATTAATTATTACTAAAATATATTAATTCAAAGATTATTTAAAGATTTATATTTAATAGACAGGCGGTAGAAATAAAAAAAATTTACAAGCGCTTTGGTTTTAGGGTAGATTTTAGAGTTTAACTGTTAGGAGTTTATATTTAGGGGTTTAGAATCTAGTGTTGTTGTTAGAATTTAGAGTTTAGAGGTTAGGATTTAAAGTTTAGTGTATTATGGTTAGTGATTTAGGTTTTAACACATAAACACTAAAGTATAATCTCAATCCCTAAATTCTAACCACACCCCATCAATTCTAAACCACTAAACCTAACTCCTAACCTATAAACCCTAAAATCTAGCCATAAACCCCTAAAACTAAGGCGATTGTGGAAACTTTTTATTTTCACCAATTGTGTATTGAATAATTACCTTTATTTACATATGTAAAAATAAATCGAATATCAATAAATATTCAAAATATAATTATAATCTTCTTTTTTGAGTATGAATACGTTGCTTTCAGGTCCATGGGCAGGCCATGAAATCTCTTCCTTTTTCTCCCCCCAATCTCATAGTCGCCCTTCTGGCCGGCTTTATAAGCCTGATTTCCACATCTCTTACTTTTCAGTTTTTCCCTTACACAAAACATTTCAACTTTCATGTGCTTATAATTTTCCCTAGAAAATAATATGGAGGAAAATGAAAAGCTCGCACACAAGAAAGCAAAGCACAAGCTTCCCCACGGTAAGAAAATTCTCATCATTTCTTCTCACCTTCTTGACATATTCTTTTCCGCTTTCAGTTGCTTCAATTCTAACATTTCACGATCGGATTTTTATACTTGTATGCATGCAGATAGTTTATTGTCGGTGTGTGAAATAATTACGACGAAGAATGAAATCATCGGTGAATCCGGTTACGATGCCGACAGTTCCATAGACAGTTCCATAGACTACACTTATTCATCTTAATTTGGTGCTATCCTACCTGAGCTTTGATTTTTCTTTCGGTTTTCAAAGTTTAATTATTTTTATAATTTCGATCTTCTTGACCTTGTAAGACCTTTTCTTGACCTTGTAAGACCCAGTCCAGTATTTCTAACTCTTCTTCTCCTTCCTTGTCTATCCCTCGTGAGCTGTTTCAAACTTCCCTCGATATCCGGAATGTCATATTTGGAGTCGATCGAGTCAAGTTGAATCGATTTTTTTTATCATTTAGTCTAAAATTGTCAAACCATATGCCAAGCCTCTATTATGTTTTTATTAGTTTAGGAAGGAAATGGTGACATGTGTTGGTTTGTAATAAACAGTGGTGGTGAAATTTCAATGTCAAATGTGATGATGAAGGGTGCAGGAAATATGCTGTGGCAGGCACCAGTTTCGTTGTTTTATATGTTGTTGGTCCAAAGACTAAGATGTGAGAGAATAAAATTTCAAAATATGCTCTCAGATCTGTTGTTGTGTTATGTAAGACTTTTTCTCCTCCTCGTGACTGCTCTTTATGTTCGTTTGTACTACCATATCCCATTCCTAACATTTATACATTATTCGATTTTTTTTAATATTCTAATATGATTAGACGATAATATCTGTTTTTTATTTTCAATTCTTTGAAAACATACCGTATTGAGAAACTGCTTAAACTGAAACTCTCTTTTCTCACTAAGACCACTTAACAAGTTTTCTATTCGGATTTTTTTGCTAATACTGAAAACGAAAAAGCAATTAAGTGGATGTGAATGGCAGAAGAAAGCCAAAATTGGAAAGAGAAAGCAGAGTTAACTTGCTTAATTTGATGACTATTTTTCTGACTCAGTTTCTTCTTTAATCCAAGACAAGTGGGATTAAAGTACTCAATCTTTACGGAAACAAGTCTATTACGGAAACAATCATTTCAGTCTAGTTTGCTCAATTCACGACATCAGAATTCGAAATCTTAATCTTATTTAAAAAAATTAATATTTTATCTCATTAAATCAACCCATTGCTACTATATTTTTTTAAACATTTTTTATGACTGATAAAGTTAATGATATGTTCACAAAAACCTATTTTGGCCCTTGACTTTGTAGTTCTTCATGGGATAATTCTAGAATAAGAAACTTGATATAAGAAATTAATAATTAATAAAATGATCAAATAATATCAAAATAAAAAAATACGGAGAGTAAATCCCTAATAAATTAAATAAGAACCAAATCTTGGGAATGTTGGTAAAGCCAATTCAAAGGAATCCAAAGTGATTTCAACTGTAGACTTATCCATCTTTTTAAAAAAGAAATGATAAGAAATTTAAAAAAATCACGATTTATTATTAATCAGAGTAAAATTTTAGAGAATCGAAAGGACAATAAAAAACACAATTACATTATATATTTAATTTTTACTATTACACCAAGCACTTATATATTACAAATTCAATACATTAAAATTCATTTCTAAAAATTTAGTAGCTAATTTTCAACGTTCAATTTATCAAACAACACCCGAATGGTAACAAACAATTTGAACAACGATCTCTCCGGTAGGAGTAGAAATTGGGTGGGAAATATCCGAAAATCGTGAGAATTCGAACCGACGAAGATGAAGAATAACTGAAATCTCCACCCATGGGGACGGGGACGGGGAAGTTTTATTACTGAAGCTCAAATGTAGACGGGGACAGGAATTGCTAAATCCGACCCGTGGGGATAACCGAACCGTAACCGTATAAATAACCGTGGGGATCCCTAAAAAATATCCAAAAGGATCCGATATTTTACTAAAATTTTAAAATATATATACTTAATTATCTATATATATATATATATATCTTAATAAAAAACCCTAACTATATTATTATCACTTCAACTTTCTCTCAAACCTAGCCACACTCAAGTTTCTCAACATGTTTCTATCTTAGTTTTTAGATATAAGCTAAAACTCTTGTCTAAATCTTCTCCCAACACAATACCCTTTCAATCTTCATCATCTCGTAACTGCTTCCAATCGAAGTATCCAAATTTTATATTTTAAACTGAATTCATCATTTGTTTTGGTCAATAAAATAATAATTTTGATTAATTTTTTTGAGATGAGAATTCCTCGAAAACCGCAAGGATCCACGCGAGGAGAGTATGGGGACGAAAAATCTTCAAAGCATTTAATGAGGATTCTCCGAAACTGTAACCGTAAATATTGGGATAGAGTGGGGAATGCAAAACCATCTCCGCCTCACCCGATTTCCACCCCTACTCTCCAGCGTCACATTTGTGTGGGTTTGAGCCCTGCCGAGACCAAATATAGTTTGAAGACCAAGCCATAATTTAAGTAGAACGTCTAGTGTATTAGAATCATAGTACCCTCCCATGGTACTGATCGGGATTCGATTCCCCGGATGCGCAAGACTAGTCTTAATTCTTTTATTTATAAAAAAAACAATTTGGACAAACGATTGGGTCTTACAAGCTAATTAAAATTTTGAATTATACCTAATTTTATTATTATTATTATTATTACTACAAGCTGGGTTGAGGTATGTACGAAGGTCTTTTGTGTGCATAGTCAATTGGTGTACGAATTTAATATTGAAATCTGATTGTTTCAAGGCGGTTCGGCTTGTTGAGGGTGCAGGAGGTAATTGTATGGTGTCTTCCCTAGTGGCTCATATCGTGAGGTTAATGAGGCGTTAGTGGGTGGTTCGGATTGTACATGTTTTTCGGAAAGGAAATAAGTAGCGGATGAAATGACTAAAATTGCTCGGAGCCAAGACTTTCTGTGTCATCGGTTTTTATTTCCTCCGAATGAGACGTTGTCTTTGCTACATGATGATGTGGTGACTTAGGCTCTTGAGTGAATTTTGTATGTAATTCCCGATGAGGCTTTATCGCATGTTATCTTCGTACTTATTACTCGGTGTACTCTTTTTCTTCAACTAGATTTAAGGGGCTTGTTATATTTTGACTCAAATTCTAATTAATAATTAAGTTGGGTTTTATTGTAATTCTAGTGGTTGAAGATTAATTGATAATTAGGATTTACTTTAATGAGTAAATATCTATTTTAGGTAGGAAATCTTATTGAATAAGGTTTCTTGGTGACCAAGTATTTGGGTCTATAAATATATACTAGGTTTAACCTTTTGAATTATGAGAGAACAAGAGAATGAGAGAGAGGGGGAATTACTCTGGAGAGATGTAACCACTTTTAGGTTCTCTACAACTATTGTGCCCACGTTGTAGAGATGGGTATTGTAGGGATGTTGGGAAGAGTGTTTTGGTTTCACTGGGTCATGAGATTTGTACACCGGGTTTTGGGATTACATGGGTTATCATGTATTTGTACTCTTCGGGTTCTCAACGTTGATAGTGGATTGATTTCTCTCGTCCGTGGAGGTAGACTATGCTGAACCATGTTAAATCTTGTCTCTTATGCATGTCTTGATCTATGTCGTTATCGCTTTGGTTATTTTGCCGCATACCAAATTCCTAACAAATGGTATCATGAGCTATGGTTCGAGCTGCACGATTGTGGAGGAATTTTTGCTGTGAATTTTGCGGTGCGATGTTGGAGACATACCAGAGGAGTATTGCAGCAACAAGCTTTCAGTTGCAGGGGGAGTAATTCTCAAAATTCAACTGTGCTACAACGGATACTACGTAATAATTTGAGTTGTTGAAGACTTGGCGACCGTGCTTCAACGAATATATGGCTTATGTAAAAATTGAAGTTGTTGAAGACTTGAAGACCAATGCTCGAATAGAATTTGTGTCAAGGGGAGATTTATTATATTTTGACTCAAATTCTAATTGGTAATTAAGTTGGGTTTTATTGTAATTCTAGTGGTTGAAGATTACTTGGTAATTAGGATTTACTTTAATGAGTAAATATCTATTTTAGGTAGGAGATCTTATTGAATAAGGTTTCATGGTGACCAAGTATTTGGGTCTATAAATATAGACTATGTTTAACCTTTTGAATTATGAGAGAACAAGAGAATGAGAGAGGGGGGGAATTACTCTAGAGAGATGTAACCACTTTTAGGTTCTCTATAACTATTGTGCCTACGTTGTAGAGATTGTTATTGTAGGGATGTTGGGAAGAGTGTTTTGGTTCCACCGGGTCATGGGATTTGTACACCGGGTTTCGGGATTACATGAGTTATCATGTATTTGTACTCTTCGGGTTCTCTACGTTGATAGTGGATTAATTTCTCTCATCCGTGGAAGTAGACAATGCTGAACCACGTTAAATCTTGTCTCTTGTGCATGTCTGGGTCTATGTCGTTATCGCTTTGGTTATTTTGCCGCATACCAAATTCCTAACAGGGCTCCTAATAAGGCATCGAGTAATAACCCTTCTTTATCAAAAACTATATTTTAGGTCTATTTACATTTTGTAAATTAATAATTTTCATATTTCTGACAGAAACTTTTAACGATATCGTTTCTAAAAATTAACTTAAATTTTCTTCTAAAAATCTATCGTACCTTATAACAATACTCAAAACTTATTATTTTTTTCACTTTTCAACATCACATAATTAGCCTCGAGATTCCAATGCAACATTGGAAATATGTCAGCATCATGAAATAAATTTATAGAGGCAGTTAGGCTCAAATAATGACTTGGTTTACCCAACCTATCACCTCAGGTATTTGCAAAGATAAATAAGTAAAATAAATAAACAAATGTGATGGGAATATATTGATGCAACATAAATATATTATTAATATATGTCCCCACCATGATGTTAATCTATGTGGCATTTTTTGAAAGGGACCTGAAAGCATCAAGGTATGTATATACATTAAGCAAAGATGTAGACTTCACAATGGTCCTGAAAATGCTTTTTATATAGAAATACATAAACAAATTACTTCCTCAATTTTTATATGTAAATTTATAATGTATAAAAGGTACAAGTTTAGATCGATTGAGTTTAGTTTAATTTGTATTGTTACTTATACAATAATCAAGGGAATGTAAGGTCGAATATACTTAAACACTCAACATCTTATGATTTGTGGGGAGAAAGTTTTAGTAGTATAGATATTGTATCAAATCGGAGTATATTGAGTACTAAAATATGCTTGATCCCACGTACTCTTGCATGTTATATTAACAACAGGCCAACCGAACTAAATTCAATCCGAAGTTTGAACAAAATTTTAAACTAACAAAAATACTCTTTATTATCTATAATATATACAAAAATATTATATTTAAACTAAAACTACACTTTGTACTCATCTAAACACTTTTGTTATCATTTTAAATTATTCAATTTTCAGTTTGTTTTTATTGGTATTTTAATAGTATAAAAATAATACTTATTACACTTAAAAGCTAAGACTTATTACCACTATAAAATGTATGCATTAACATTCAACATTTGATTATGATTTGAATTTTATATTATTGTAATATCTTAAATATCATAATATTTAATTTATTTAATGATATTCAACAATTTAGATAATACTGAAAAACAATTATATTTAATTTATTTAATGTTATTCAATATTATTCATCACCTTTAGCAAATGCTTTTTGTCACAATCCAACCCAACTCGTGGGGGCCATGAATCACATTATGAGAGCATAAGCCAGAATTGTCCTCTTAGGTTCCACATATGAGTATTCCATGTAGAAGAGACACTTCTAGCTTATATTCTCATGGTGTGGTCGTGCTCAAAACTAAGTCGAATGATAACACATCAAATCAACAAGAAATTTAGTCGATTGAGTTTAGTTCTGTAGGCATCGTTATTGATGCAACATATAAGAGGACATGACATCGATCAGATTTAAATGTTCTATATCTTTCGAAATAAGAGTCGGAAGAAATTTGAGTAGTTTAGATGATACTTTTCAAATAGTGATGCACTTTAGAGCAAGTATACTTGTCGAATCAAGTAATAAAGTGATAGAGTAGAGTGTCGAACCTACGAGGATTGGGTCAATAACTATGAGGTTATCGAAATTAAGAATGTGTTTGCAAGTATTGGATGGTGTTGATTTATCAAAACTAAAAACAATTAAAGTAAAAATAGCTAAGATTAAAGACGAACAGATGCTGCGGCAAATAACAAATGATTATGGAAGCTAGGATTATTGCTAAGGATATATGCTTGATTACCTATTTCAATGTTATAGTAACTGGCAATACATGTCTGCGTAAACCATTAAAATCTTTATCTACTCGACAGGATTTTCTAATAAACTTCTGACTCTCTCGATGCCTAGAAGTTAATAATATTACGCTAGGGTGATACATGTCCGTGTTAACCCTAACAACTCTATTATTTGTTTAAGGGCTCCTTTTTAGTCGTTGAAACCCTAAACTTATGTCTAAGCCAGATTAGAACTATGTTAACAGCTTAGCCTCATTGTTCACGTTTGTATAACCTAACTCTCTCAATATTAAGCCACATATCAATAGTTAAAAAACCTCTCTCAATAGTTCTTACAATAACTTCACATGAAGAACGATGAATAGAATAGATAAAGGAAAAACAATTATAGCATTAAAATAGAATAATCAAAACATAAAATCCTAGGAAGCAATAATCTCAACTAAATTATTTAGCTCATGTCTGAGCCTAAAACATCCATAGTAAAAATATTAAAGTACAACAGTTTATCAAGCAAGGGATAGAAAAGGGTCGAGGTCCTCAAAGATCTTCCTTCGTGCTGTCCAACTGTTGCTGCAGGTCTCCCACTCTGTCGGCCTCTCTCGATGGCGTCTATCATGAGGAGATTTCTCTAGCTTCCACCCTGGTGGTTCTTCAAAAGCTTTTGTAACACCCTAAAATAGGGTTAGGAAGATTAGAGGTTTTGACAGGGTTCGGTTCGGACCTGTTAAACCAGATTAATGGATTAAATATGTTTCGGGTAAAATTAAAATGTAAAAATTTGATTTTTGGCTAATTGGCAAAGGTTTGGTTTTTTAAAAGTGTTAAATTATTTTATTAAACATTTGGGATTTTAATTGAAGGCCAATTTAAGCTAATTAAATGGATTTTGGATTTTGGATTTTAGTGATTGAAATGTAAGTTTTGCAAAACTATTTTAGTGACTATTTTGTAAATAGGTCAATACTAAGAATCCTTAGATAGCTATTATTTTATAAAGTTTTTAATAAAAGATTACCACCTTAATTGACTAAGAGTTGACGGTTAATTGGTTTCCAAAATCATTGTACTATTGCTCCAATTTTTTTCTCATTTTCTCTTCTTATTTTCTCTCATTCTCCATTTCGACTTCTAAACAAAATTTCCAGAATTCCTTGCTAATTTTCAATGGAGAAATTATCATTTGATTCTACCTTTGTTTCATAACAAAACCTTTTAAATATTTCTCAAAGATTTCGTCAATTTCACAAGTTTGGTTTCAAGAAAAAACTTACGTCAATTTTGGTGGGAGTTTCTTCAAAGGTGAATTTCTTCTTCTCTATCAAAACTAAGGTTCTTTATTGATATTAATTGGTAGTTGGCTTGTATTGGATTGATTTTAACTTAGTTTTGCAATGGATATCAAGAATTGATTGATTAATTGAGATTTTGATGTTTTGCTTAAAGATTTGTTTAAGATGATGAAACTTGGAGATTTTAATTGGGTAAATTCACATTTTGATGATGTAAACATAATGCAGAATGATATTGTTGAAATAAATTTCGAAACTATTTGATTGATTAATTTTTAGGTGGGTTTTTAGTGGTTTTTTGGGGTTGTTGTGTGTGTTCTTTCTTTGCTGGAGGTATAGGGATGTGTAGGAGGGATTTTTTGGTTGTGTTTTGATGAGGATTGAATGTTAGAATTGTAAGTTTGATGATAGTTATTGGGTGAACGAAGATCGGTGTTGTTTTTGATAGTTTCGGCTAATTTCAAAAGGATATTGTTGAGGATGCATGGGATTATTGTTTGGCAGTGAGTAGAATGCATAATGATGTATTTTTCCTTTGGTTTTATGTTTTTAGAACATGAAAAGATCAAGGCAAGGTTGCCTACTTGCGTACATCGCTTTTCGGTGGCTCGATTCGCGTTGGCAAGCAAAGCAAAGTGTATCGGTGAGTGTGTAAACACTTTAAAGCTCTTAAAAGGTTTGATCGATGATCACGGGGTTTAGTTCTGACCTAAAAAGCTTAACTAAGCTCAAGTGTAAGTTTCCCTAATTTGCCTTTGAGTATCGATTTGATATGAGCTTGTGAATTTCATGTTTTGGTTTAAAAGCATGATTTGATTTACTTACTTTAAATGCATCGTTTGGGTTAATATGCAATGTATACCAAGGTATATGGATACCTATGAGCATTGCAATTAATTCCTAGAAGGAATGGTTGTTGCCTTTGGATATATGGTTTTGCATATAAAAACAATTTTGTGAATTGCATTGGGAAAACAGTATGTAAATGTATTTGAGAATGATATATTGGCTACGTGACATAAATAAAAAGGTATCATATTTAGTTGGCATGCCATAGGGTTTAAAGTGCACTATAAAATAAAGTCGATTGCTCTGCAGCTCTTGAGGTATAACGATAAGGCTACTCAGGTTGATTTTATTCTTCAGTTTCTTGCAATAGGGGCGAGCCTATTGTTGTACGATAGAGGTATGTATATCATGAAGGGGTACGTGTGAGCCTATCCTGGGCAGAAGTGAGATTTGGTGGAGATAGTACCATCGGGAAATCTGTGTATCCAATTGGGTTAATAAATACTCTTTTTTTAATAAATAATAGAGGTGAATCTATTCGGAGTCATAATACTTGCCAATATATGAGATATAATGAAAAAATAGTGTATATGGTTATTATGCATGTCACTTTTTAGAAATAAACGTGGAATTGCATTGGCTTGAATAAGCATGCTTTTCATTGAAAATGATATTTGGTTTCCAAAAGGTTTTGAATGCATCAATATTTTCCATATGAGCAACCTCACAAAGCATTGTGTGCTTACGCTCTCTTTTCCCATTGATGCAAAGAAATAGAGTAGAAGGGCAGAACCTTTCAGCAAGGATAATCCAAGGGAACGACAACCTCTTAAGTATGAAATACTCAGTTTTGTCTTCGGTTAGTAAGGCAATATGTTATCATGTATTGGGGGGTTTTGTAATCTGGATTTTGAGATGTTTTAGAGGTATAAGTGTTGATGTTTGTTGGCCTATTATGCTAATGGTTGAGCATATTTGATGGATTGTTTCCATGTGTGATTGACGCCTTGAGGACATGCTTAGGTTTGCATATAGGGTATTAATGCTTATATCTACATTCTTGTTGTTCAAGCGTGTTTAGAATCGTATCAATAATTGTATGATGTGATGCCTAAGTAGGATTATGATGTGGATTCCTTTTTGAGTGTTGGATTGAAGTGGTTTCAGGAAGCATGCCTATAGAAGTGTAATGTGTTTCAATCTTTCCTATTTGCTTTTGATATTGAGGGTATTGGCTTGCTTTAGTGCTTGGTTTTATGGTGTATAGGTACGTGAATGATTTAGGCATGTTTGGGGTACCGAGTGGGTGTAAAATTAGTTAAATTGGGCATTACAGGTTCAGTGGTATCGATATAGGACTTCAATTATCAGTACGGGTAAGTGCAAATTAGCCTGGGTATCAATACTCGATGAGGTGTATCAGTACGAGTTTTAGCTACTGGAATTTAGGACTTTGGCTATTTTGGCCTGGGTATCGATACTCGGGGAAGGGTATCGGTATGAACCTTGAAAATTAGGCCTGGTATCGATACTCGAGGAAGGGTAGCGATACGACCCTTCAAAATTAGGCCTGATATCGGTACCTTGTCTCGAGTATCGATACCTAGGGCGTTATTTTAGTTAAAGTGGTAGCTTGGTTTTAGATTCTTCCATTTTGGTCCTTGATTCGTATGTTCACAATTTGAAAGTGTTTGTATGATCAGTTTTAGCTAAAACTGGACAAGTATGCATGTAACCTGATTAACTAAGGATTGATAACTCCGAATTTAAGTAAGCCCTCAAAATTGTCTGTATTTGCAATTTGGTTTATAAATTGCAAATTCGTGCGTTTGGTTGTTGTTTTGACACCGTTTTGGTCGAGTATTTTTAACCGCTGCCAGTATGTACTCCTTAGGTTATAATTATGCATCTAGACAAGATAAAAAAATAGACCTAATTCGAGTTATTTATTTCAGTTTTTTTGGCAAACCCAATGTAGCTCGCTTGGTTCTATCTGGCACCTAGGTCGGGTCGAGGTGGTTGCAGCTTTAGACTAAGACTGTTGTCTAAAATTTCGCTCTCTTGAATTGGCGTCCAAGTCTTCTTTATATAGGCGGTGAAACTAGGGTTTAAGAATACTAAAGTGCGCGCAACTTCATTAAATAAGGCCATTGATTTTCTGCTATATATAATATTCCGTGTCTAGGAGAAAGTCCACGTAGGTAAAAGTAGCTTCATCTCCAACACTTTATGCCTCGTCGTCTCTAGCCATGAGATTTACCACTCATCTGCTCTAGCATTCCTCCAGCATCTTCCAGCATCCTGTACATACACCACAAAACACCACATTCCCCATAAAACGTACCAAAATGTATAACATTTAAACACATGTGGTGTAACTCCTTATCTACATGCAAACTATAAGCAACCTATCCTAAATGCAATTGTATGAGCTTGAAAACACATAAAAGACAAGTAAAAGGGTATACAAAATAGAACATTTACACACTCGTCAAATAACCACAAACCTGAGTTGTTGCTTGTCCTCAAGCAATGCAAAATAAAAGATAGAAAATACAAATAGTAAACAGCCCATAGTTTCCAAGGTTCCACTAAGCTATGATTACAAAGATTCTAAGTCATGCTGCGACAATAATTCATTCCTCAGCTATATCAATAAACAAAGATAAATAAACAAATAATGACTTGGTTTACCCAACCTATCACCTCAGGTATTTGCAAAGATAAATAAACAAATGTGATGGGAATATATTGATGCAACATAAATATATTATTAATATATGTCCCCACTATGATGTTAATCTATGTGGCATTTTTTGAAAGGGACCTGAAAGCATCAAGGTATTTATATACATTAAGCAAAGATGTAGACTTCACAATGGTCCTGAAAATGGTTTTTATATAGAAATACAAAAACAAATTACCTCCTCAATTTTTATATGTAAATTTATAATGTATAAAAGGTACAAGTTTAGATCGATTGAGTTTAGTTTAATTAGTAATGTTACTTATACAATAATCAAGGGAATGTAAGGTCGAATATGCTTAAACACTCAGCATCTTATGATTTGTGGGGAGAAAGTGTTAGTAGTATAGATATTGTATCAAATCGGAGTATATTGAGTACTAAAACATGCTTGATCCCACGTACTCTTGCATGTTATATTAACAACAGGCCATCCGAACTAAATTCAATCCGAAGTTTGAACAAAATTTTAAACTAACAAAAATACTCTTTATTATCTATAATATATACAAAATTATTATATTTAAACTAAAACTACACTTTGTACTCATCTAAACACTTTTGTTATCATTTTAAATTATTCAATTTTCAATTTGTTTTTATTGGTATTTTAATAGTATAAAAATAATACTTATTACACTTAAAAGCTAAGACTTTTTACCACTATCAAATGTATGCATTAACATTCAACATTTGATTATGATTTGAATTTTATATTATTGTAATATCTTAAATATCATAATATTTAATTTATTTAATGATATTCAACAATTTAGATAATACTGAAAAACAATTATATTTAATTTATTTAATGTTATTCAATATTATTCATCACCTTTAGCAAATGCTTTTTGTCACAATCCAACCCAACTCGTGGGGGGCATGAATCACATTATGAGAGCATAAGCCAGAATTGTCCTCTTAGGTTCCACATATGAGTATTCCATGTAGAAGAGACACTTCTAGCTTATATTCTCATGGTGTGGTCGTGCCCAAAACTAAGTCGAATAATAACACATCAAATCAACAAGAAATTCAGTCGATTGAGTTTAGTTCTGTAGGCATCGTTATTGATGCAACATATAAGAGGACATGACATCGATCGGATTTAAATGTTCTATATCTTTCGAAATAAGAGTCAGAAGAAATTTGAGTAGTTTAGATGATGCTTTTCAAATAGTGATGTACTTTAGAGCAAGTATACTTGTCGAATCAAGTAATAAAGTGATAGAGTAGAGTGTCGAACCTACGAGGATTGAGTCAATAACTATGAGGTTATCGAAATTAAGAATGTGTTTGCAAGTATTGGATGGTGTTGATTTATCAAAACTAAAAACAATTAAAGTAAAAATAGCTAAGATTAAAGAAGAACAGATGCTGCGGCAAATAACAAATGATTATGGAAGCTGCGATTATTGCTAAGGATATATGCTTGATTACCTATTTCAATGTTATAGTAATTGGCAATACATGTCTGTGTAAACCATTAAAATCTTTATCTACTCGACATGATTTTCTAATAAACTTCTGACTCTCTCGATGCCTAGAAATTAATAATATTACGCTAGGGTGATACATGTCTGTGCGTTAACCCTAACAACTCTATTATTTGTTTAAGAGCTCCATTTTAGTCGTTGAAACCCTAAACTTATGTCTAAGCCAGATTAGAACTATGTTAACAGCTTAGCCTCATTGTTCACGTTTGTATAACCTAACTCTCTCGATATTAAGCCACATATCAATAGTTAAAAGGCCTCTCTCAATAGTTCTTACAATAACTACACAAGAAAAACGATGAATAGAATAGATAAAGGAAAAACAATTATAGCATTAAAATAGAATAATCAAAACATAAAATCCTAGGAAGCAATAATCCCAACTAAAGTATTTAGCTCATGTCTGAGCCTAAAACATCCATAGTAAAAATATTAAAGTACAACAGTTTATCAAGCAAGGGATAGAAAAGAGTCGAGCGTCGTCAAAGATCTTCCTTCGTGCTGTCCAACTGTTGCTGCAGGTCTCTCCCTCTATCGGCCTCTCTCGATGGCGTCTATCATGAGGAGATTTCTCTAGCTTCCACCCTGGTGGTTCTTCGAAAGCTTTTGTAACACCCTAAAATAGGGTTAGAAAGATTAGAGGTTTTGACAGGGTTCGGTTCAGACCTGTTAAACCGGATTAATGGATTAAATATGTTTCCGGGTAAAATTAAAATGTAAAAATTTGATTTTTGGCTAATTGGCAAAGGTTTGGTTTTTTAAAAGTGTTAAATTATTTTATTAAACATTTTGGATTTTAATTGAAGGCCAAATTAAGCTAATTAAATGGATTTTGGATTTTAGTGACTGAAATGTAACTTTTGCAAAACTGTTTTAGTGACTATTTTGTAAATTGGTCAATACTAAGAATCCTTAGATAGCTATTATTTTATTAATTTTTTAATAAAATATTACACCTTAATTGACTAAGAGTTGTGGTTAATTGGTTTCCAAAATCATTGTACTATTGCTCCAATTTTTTTTCATTTATTTTCTCTCATTCTCCATTTCATTTTCTAAACAAAATTTCCAGAATTCCTTGCTGATTTTCAATGGAGAAATTATCATTTGATTCTACCTTTGTTTCATAACAAAACCTTTTAAATATTTCTCAAAGATTTCGTCAATTTCACAAGTTTGGTTTCAGAAAAAACTTACGTCAATTTTGGTGGGAGTTTCTTCAAAGGTGAATTTATTCTTCTCTATCAAAACTAAGGTTCTTTATTGATATTAATTGGTAGTTGGCTTATATTGGATTGATTTTAACTTAGTTTTGCAATGGATTTCAAGAATTGATTGATTAATTGAGATTTTGATGTTTTGCTTAAAGATTTGTTTAAGATGATGAAACCTAGAGATTTTAATTGGGTAAATTCACATTTTGATGATGTAAACATAATGCAGAATGATATTGTTGAAATAAATTTCGAAACTATTTGATTGATTAATTTTTAGGTGGGTTTTAGTGGTTTTTTGGGGTTGTTGTGTGTGTTCTTTTTCTTGCTGGAGGTATAGGGATGTGTAGGAGGGATTTTTTGTTGTGTTTTGATGAGGATTGAATGTTAGAATTGTAAGTTTGATGATAGTTATTGGGTGAACGAAGATCGGTGTTGTTTTTGATAGTTTCGCTAATTTCAAAAAGATATTGTTGAGGATGCATGGGATTATTGTTTGGCAGTGAGTAGAATGCATAATGATGTATTTTTCCTTTGGTTTTATGTTTTAGAACATGAAAAGATCAAGGCAAGGTTTGCCTAGTTGCGTACATCGCTGTGGCTCGATTCGCGTTGGCAAGCAAAGCAAAGTGTATCGGTGAGTGTGTAAACACTTTAAAGCTCTTAAAAGGTTTGATCGATGATCACGGGTTTAGTTCTGACCTAAAAAGCTTAACTAAGCTCAAGTGTAAGTTTCCTAATTTGCCTTTGAGTATCGATTTGATATGAGCTTGTGAATTTCATGTTTTGGTTTAAAAGCATGATTTGATTTACTTACTTTAAATGCATCGTTTGGGTTAATATGCAATGTATACCAAGGTATATGGATACCTATGAGCATTGCAATTAATTCCTAGAAGGAATGGTTGTTGCCTTTGGATATATGGTTTTGCATATAAAAACAATTTTGTGAATTGCATTGGGAAAACAGTATGTAAATGTATTTGAGAATGATATATTGGCTACGTGACATAAATAAAAAGGTATCATATTTAGTTGGCATGCCATAGGGTTTAAAGTGCACTATAAAATAAAGTCGATTGCTCTGCAGCTCTTGAGGTATAACGATAAGGCTACTCAGGTTGATTTTATTCTTCAGTTTCTTGCAATAGGGGCGAGCCTATTGTTGTACGATAGAGGTATGTATATCATGAAGGGGTACGTGTGAGCCTATCCTGGGCAGAAGTGAGATTTGGTGGAGATAGTACCATCGGGAAATCTGTGTATCCAATTGGGTTAATAAATACTCTTTTTTTAATAAATAATAGAGGTGAATCTATTCGGAGTCATAATACTTGCCAATATATGAGATATAATGAAAAAATAGTGTATATGGTTATTATGCATGTCATTTTTTTAGAAATAAACGTGGAATTGCATTGGCTTGAATAAGCATGCTTTTCATTGAAAATGATATTTGGTTTCCAAAGGTTTTGAATGCATCAATATTTTCCATATGAGCAACCTCACAAAGCATTGTGTGCTTACGCTCTCTTTTCCCATTGATGCAAAGAAATAGAGTAGAAGGGCAGAACCTTTCAGCAAGGATAATCCAAGGGAACGACAACCTCTTAAGTATGAAATACTCAGTTTTGTCTTCGGTTAGTAAGGCAATATGTTATCATGTATTGGGGGGTTTTGTAATCTGGATTTTGAGATGTTTTAGAGGTATAAGTGTTGATGTTTGTTGGCCTATTATGCTAATGGTTGAGCATATTTGATGGATTGTTTCCATGTGTGATTGACGCCTTGAGGACATGCTTAGGTTTGCATATAGGGTATTAATGCTTATATCTACATTCTTGTTGTTCAAGCGTGTTTAGAATCGTATCAATAATTGTATGATGTGATGCCTAAGTAGGATTATGATGTGGATTCCTTTTTGAGTGTTGGATTGAAGTGGTTTCAGGAAGCATGCCTATAGAAGTGTAATGTGTTTCAATCTTTCCTATTTGCTTTTGATATTGAGGGTATTGGCTTGCTTTAGTGCTTGGTTTTATGGTGTATAGGTACGTGAATGATTTAGGCATGTTTGGGGTACCGAAAGTGGGTGTAAAATTAGTTAAATTGGGCATTACAGTTCAGTGGTATCGATATAGGACTTCAATTATCGAGTACGGGTAAGTGCAAATTAGCACGGGTATCAATACTCGATGAGGTGTATCGGTCGAGTTTTAGCTATTGGAATTTAGGACTTTGGCTATTTTGGCCTGGGTATCGATACTCGGGGAAGGGTATCGGTATGAACCTTGAAAATTAGGCCTGGTATCGATACTCGAGGAAGGGTAGCGATACGACCCTTCAAAATTAGGCCTGATATCGGTACCTTGTCTCGAGTATCGATACCTAGGGCGTTATTTTAGTTAAAGTGGTAGCTTGGTTTTAGATTCTTCCATTTTGGTCCTTGATTCGTATGTTCACAATTTGAAAGTGTTTGTATGATCAGTTTTAGCTAAAACTGGACAAGTATGCATGTAACCTGATTAACTAAGGATTGATAACTCCGAATTTAAGTAAGCCCTCAAAATTGTCTGTATTTGCAATTTGGTTTATAAATTGCAAATTCGTGCGTTTGGTTGTTGTTTTGACACCGTTTTGGTCGAGTATTTTTAACCGCTGCCAGTATGTACTCCTTAGGTTATAATTATGCATCTAGACAAGATAAAAAAATAGACCTAATTCGAGTTATTTATTTCAGTTTTTTTGGCAAACCCAATGTAGCTCGCTTGGTTCTATCTGGCACCTAGGTCGGGTCGAGGTGGTTGCAGCTTTAGACTAAGACTGTTGTCTAAAATTTCGCTCTCTTGAATTGGCGTCCAAGTCTTCTTTATATAGGCGGTGAAACTAGGGTTTAAGAATACTAAAGTGCGCGCAACTTCATTAAATAAGGCCATTGATTTTCTGCTATATATAATATTCCGTGTCTAGGAGAAAGTCCACGTAGGTAAAAGTAGCTTCATCTCCAACACTTTATGCCTCGTCGTCTCTAGCCATGAGATTTACCACTCATCTGCTCTAGCATTCCTCCAGCATCTTCCAGCATCCTGTACATACACCACAAAACACCACATTCCCCCATAAAACGTACCAAAATGTATAACATTTAAACACATGTGGTGTAACTCCTTATCTACATGCAAACTATAAGCAACCTATCCTAAATGCAATTGTATGAGCTTGAAAACACATAAAAGACAAGTAAAAGGGTATACAAAATAGAACATTTACACACTCGTCAAATAACCACAAACCTGAGTTGTTGCTTGTCCTCAAGCAATGCAAAATAAAAGATAGAAAATACAAATAGTAAACAGCCCATAGTTTCCAAGGTTCCACTAAGCTATGATTACAAAGATTCTAAGTCATGCTGCGACAATAATTCATTCCTCAGCTATATCAATAAACAAAGATAAATAAACAAATAATGACTTGGTTTACCCAACCTATCACCTCGGTATTTGCAAAGATAAATAAACAAATGTGATGGGAATATATTGATGCAACATAAATATATTATTAATATATGTCCCCACTATGATGTTAATCTATGTGGCATTTTTTGAAAGGGACTGAAAGCATCAAGGTATTTATATACATTAAGCAAAGATGTAGACTTCACAATGGTCTGAAAATGGTTTTTATATAGAAATACAAAAACAAATTACCTCCTCAATTTTTATATGTAAATTTATAATGTATAAAAGGTACAAGTTTAGATCGATTGAGTTTAGTTTAATTAGTAATGTTACTTATACAATAATCAAGGGAATGTAAGGTCGAATATGCTTAAACACTCAGCATCTTATGATTTGTGGGGAGAAAGTGTTAGTAGTATAGATATTGTATCAAATCGGAGTATATTGAGTACTAAAACATGCTTGATCCCACGTACTCTTGCATGT
Organism: Hibiscus mutabilis; assembly: GCA_019671005.1. Lineage (NCBI taxonomy): Eukaryota > Viridiplantae > Streptophyta > Magnoliopsida > Malvales > Malvaceae > Hibiscus > Hibiscus mutabilis. Next base: position 45,743,910 of record CM033736.1, read on the forward strand.
TATATTAACAACAGGCCATCCGAACTAAATTCAATCCGAAGTTTGAACAAAATTTTAAACTAACAAAAATACTCTTTATTATCTATAATATATACAAAATTATTATATTTAAACTAAAACTACACTTTGTACTCATCTAAACACTTTTGTTATCATTTTAAATTATTCAATTTTCAATTTGTTTTTATTGGTATTTTAATAGTATAAAAATAATACTTATTACACTTAAAAGCTAAGACTTTTTACCACTATCAAATGTATGCATTAACATTCAACATTTGATTATGATTTGAATTTTATATTATTGTAATATCTTAAATATCATAATATTTAATTTATTTAATGATATTCAACAATTTAGATAATCTTGAAAAACAATTATATTTAATTTATTTAATGTTATTCAATATTATTCATCACCTTTAGCAAATGCTTTTTGTCACAATCCAACCCAACTCGTGGGGGCATGAATCACATTATGAGAGCATAAGTTTAATTGTCCTCTTAGGTTCCACATATGAGTATTCCATGTAGAAGAGACACTTCTAGCTTATATTCTCATGGTGTGGTCGTGCCCAAAACTAAGTCGAATAATAACACATCAAATCAACAAGAAATTCAATCGATTGAGTTTAGTTACAGTAGGCATCGTTATTGATGCAACATATAAGAGGACATGACATCGATCGGATTTAAATGTTCTATATCTTTGAAATAAGAGTCAGAAGAAATTTGAGTAGTTTAGATGATGCTTTTCAAATAGTGATGTACTTTAGAGCAAGTATACTTGTTTAATCAAGTAATAAAGTGATAGAGTAGAGTGTCGAACCTACGAGGATTGAGTCAATAACTATGAGGTTATCGAAATTAAGAATGTGTTTGCAAGTATTGGATGGTGTTGATTTATCAAAACTAAAAACAATTAAAGTAAAAATAGCTAAGATTAAAGAAGAACAGATGCTGCGGCAAATAACAAATGATTATGGAAGCTGCGATTATTGCTAAGGATATATGCTTGATTACCTATTTCAATGTTATAGTAATTGGCAATACATGTCTGTGTAAACCATTAAAATCTTTATCTACTCGACATGATTTTCTAATAAACTTCTGACTCTCTCGATGCCTAGAAATTAATAATATTACGCTAGGGTGATACATGTCTGCGTTAACCCTAACAACTCTATTATTTGTTTAAGAGCTCCATTTTAGTCGTTGAAACCCTAAACTTATGTCTAAGCCAGATTAGAACTATGTTAACAGCTTAGCCTCATTGTTCACGTTTGTATAACCTAACTCTCTCGATATTAAGCCACATATCAATAGTTAAAAGGCCTCTCTCAATAGTTCTTACAATAACTACACAAGAAAAACGATGAATAGAATAGATAAAGGAAAAACAATTATAGCATTAAAATAGAATAATCAAAACATAAAATCCTAGGAAGCAATAATCCCAACTAAAGTATTTAGCTCATGTCTGAGCCTAAAACATCCATAGTAAAAATATTAAAGTACAACAGTTTATCAAGCAAGGGATAGAAAAGAGTCGAGCGTCGTCAAAGATCTTCCTTCGTGCTGTCCAACTGTTGCTGCAGGTCTCTCCCTCTATCGGCCTCTCTCGATGGCGTCTATCATGAGGAGATTTCTCTAGCTTCCACCCTGGTGGTTCTTCGAAAGCTTTTGTAACACCCTAAAATAGGGTTAGAAAGATTAGAGGTTTTGACAGGGTTCGGTTCAGACCTGTTAAACCGGATTAATGGATTAAATATGTTTCGGGTAAAATTAAAATGTAAAAATTTGATTTTTGGCTAATTGGCAAAGGTTTGGTTTTTTAAAAGTGTTAAATTATTTTATTAAACATTTTGGATTTTAATTGAAGGCCAAATTAAGCTAATTAAATGGATTTTGGATTTTAGTGACTGAAATGTAACTTTTGCAAAACTGTTTTAGTGACTATTTTGTAAATTGGTCAATACTAAGAATCCTTAGATAGCTATTATTTTATTAATTTTTTAATAAAATATTACACCTTAATTGACTAAGAGTTGACGGTTAATTGGTTTCCAAAATCATTGTACTATTGCTCCAAATTTTTTTCTTATTTTCTCTCATTCTCCATTTCAACTTCTAAACAAAATTTCCAGAATTCCTTGCTGATTTTCAATGGAGAAATTATCATTTGATTCTACCTTTGTTTCATAACAAAACCTTTCAAATATTTCTCAAAGATTTCGTCAATTTCACAAGTTTGGTTTCAAGAAAAAACTTACGTCAATTTTGGTGGGAGTTTCTTCAAAGGTGAATTTATTCTTCTCTATCAAAACTAAGGTTCTTTATTGATATTACTTGGTAGTTGGCTTATATTGGATTGATTTTAACTTAGTTTTGCAATGGATTTCAAGAATTGATTGATTAATTGAGATTTTGATGTTTTGCTTAAAGATTTGTTTAAGATGATGAAACCTAGAGATTTTAATTGGGTAAATTCACATTTTGATGATGTAAACATAATGCAGAATGATATTGTTGAAATAAATTTCGAAACTATTTGATTGATTAATTTTTATGTGGGTTTTTAGTGGTTTTTTGGGGTTGTTGTGTGTGTTCTTTCTTTGCTGGAGGTATAGGGATGTGTAGGAGGGATTTTTTGTTGTGTTTGATGAGGATTGAATGTTAGAATTGTAAGTTTGATGATAGTTATTGGGTGGACGAAGATCGGTGTTGTTTTTGATAGTTTCGGCTAATTTCAAAAAGATATTGTTGAGGATGCATGGGATTATTGTTTGGCAGTGAGTAGAATACATAATGATATATTTTTCCTTTGGTTTTATGTTTTTAGAACATGAGAAGATCAAGGCAAGGTTTCCTAGTTGCGTACATCGCTTTTCGGTGGCTCAATTCGCGTTGGCAAGCAAAGCAAAGTGTATCGGTAAGTATGTAAACACTTTAAAGCTCTTAAAAGGTTTGATCGATGATCACGGGGTTTAGTTCTGGCCTAAAAAGCTTAACTAAGCTCAAGTGTAAGTTTCCCTAATTTGCCTTTGAGTATCGATTTGATATGAGCTTGTGGATTTCATGTTTTGGTTTAAAAGCATGGTTTGATTTACTTACTTTAAATGCATCGTTTGGGTTAATATGCAATGTATACCAAGGTATATGGATACCTATGAGCATTGCAATTAATTCCTAGAAGGAATGGTTGTTGCCTTTGGCTATATAGTTTTGCATATGAAAACAGTTTTGTGAATTGCATTGGGAAAACAGTAAGTAAATGTATTTGAGAATGATATATTGGCTATGTGACATAAATAAAAAGGTATCAGATTTAGTTGGCATGCCATAGGGTTTAAAGTGCACTATAAAATAAAGTCGATTGCTCTGTGGCTCTTGAGGTATAACGGTAATGCTACTCAGGTTGATTTCATTCTTCAGTTTCTTGCAATAGGGGTGAGCCTATTGATGTACGATAGAGGTACGTATATCATGATGGGGTACGTGTGAGCCTATACTGGGCCGAAGTGAGATTTGGTGGAGGTAGTACCATCGGGAAATCTGTGTATCCAATTGGGTTAATAAATACTCTGTTTTTGATGAAATAATAGAGGTGAATCTATCCAGAGTCATAATACTTGCCAATATATGAGATATAATGAAAAAAATAGTGTATATGGTTATTATGCATGTCATTTTTTTAGAAATAAACGTGGAATTCCATTGGCTTGAATAAGCATGCTTTTCATTGAAAATGATATTTGGTTTCCAAAGGTTTTGAATGCATCAGTATTTTCCATATGAGCAGCTCTCTTTCCCCATTGATGCAAAGAAATAGAGTAGAAGGGCAGAACCTTTCAACAAGGATAATCCAAGGGAACAACAACCTCTTGAGTATGAAATACTCAGTTTTATCTTCGGTTAATAAGGCAATGTGTTATCATGTATTGGGGGGTTTTGTAATCTGGATTTTGAGATGTTTTAGAGGTTTAAGTGTTGATGTTTGTTGGCCTATTATGCTAATGGTTGAGCATATTTGATGGATTGTTTCCATGTGTGATTGACGCCTTGAGGATATGCTTAGGTTTGCATATAGGGTATTAATGCTTATGTCTACATTCTTTTTGTTCAAGCATGTTTAGAATCGTATCAATAATTGTATGATGTGATGCCTAAGTAGGATTATGACGTGGATTCCTTTTTGAGTGTTGGATTGAAGTGGTTTCAGGAAGCATGCCTATAGAAGTGTAATGCGTTTCAATCTTTCCTATTTGCTTTTGATATTGAGGGTATTGGCTTGCTTTAGTGCTTGGTTTTATGGTGTATAGGTACGTGAATGATTAAGGCATGTTCGGGGTACCGAGTGGGTGTAAAATTAGTTAAATTGGGCATTACAGGTTCAGTGGTATCGATTAGGACTTCAATTATCGGTACGGGTAAGTGCAAATTAGCCTGGGTATCAATACTCGATGAGGTGTATCAGTACGAGTTTTAGCTATTGGAATTTAGGACTTTGGCTATTTTGGCCTGGGTATCGATACTCGGGGAAGAGTATCGGTAAGAACCTTGAAAATTAGGCCTAGTATCGATACTCGAGGAAGGGTAGCGATACGACCCTTCAAAATTAGGCTTGATATCGGTACCTTGTCCCGAGTATCGATACCTAGGGCGTTATTTTAGTTAAAGTGGTAGCTTGGTTTTAGATTCTTCCATTTTGGTCCTTGATTCGTATGTTCACAATTTGAAAGTGTTTGTATGATCAGTTTTATCTAAAATTGGACAAGTATGCATGTAACCTGATTAACTAAGGATTGGTAACTCCGAATTTAAGTAAGCCCTCAAAATTGTCCATATTTGCAATTTGGCTTATAAATTGCAAATTCGTGCGTTTGGTTGTTGTTTTGACACCGTTTCGGTCGAGTATTTTTAACCGCTGCCAGTATGTACTCCTTAGGTTATAATTATGCATCTAGACAAGATTAAAAAATAGACCTAATTCGAGTTATTTATTTCAGTTTTTTTTTTGCAAACCCAATGTAGCTCGCTCGGTTATGTCTGGCACCTAGGTCGGGTCGAGGGGGTTACAGCTTTAGACTAAGACTGTTGTCTAAAATTTTGCTCTCTTGAATTGGCGTCCAAGTCTTCTTTATATAGGCGGTGAAACTAGGGTTTAAGAATACTAAAGTGCGCGCAGCTTCATTAAATAAGGCCATTGATTTTCTGCTATATATAATATTTCGTGTCTAGGAGAAAATCCACGTAGGTAAAAGTAGCTTCATCTCCAACACTTTATGCCTCGTCATCTCTAGCCATGAGATCTACCACTCATCTGCTCTAGCATTCCTCCAGCATCTTCCAGCATCATGTACATACACCACAAAACACCACATTTCCCATAAAACGCACCAAAATGTATAACATTTAGACACATGTGGTGTAACTCCCTATCTACATACAAACTATAAGCAACCTATCCTAAATGCAACTGTATGAGCTTGAAAACACGTAAAAGACAAGTAAAAAGGGTATACAAAATAGAACATTTACACACTCGTCAAATACCCACAAACCTGAGTTGTTGCTTGTCCTCAAGCAATGCAAAATAAAAGCAAGAAAATACAAATAGTAAACAGCCCATAGTTTCCAAGATTCCACTAAGCTATGATTACAAAGATTTTAAGTCATGTTGCGACAATAATTCATTCCTCAGCTATATCAATGAGATGCAACGCATTAGAGCTTACATTTTTGTTCCAAGGATTAATTCCGTTGTAGGTGCAGTGTGTGTAGTTGTCATATACATTCATCACTTAATGAACTTAGAAAAACTAAAGGATTGTTCTCTTTTATTGCATCGACGTGTTCTTTTCTTTTTCAGCATATTGTTTTACTCTACTTTTTTTCTTTTAAGTTCGAAAACTGTATCCTTGGGGCTTCAGCTTATCACACTTACTCTTTAGACTTGAAGATGGAGTAGAGCAAACAGCCCATCCCTGAGGCCTACAAGCAATGTCATTCCGTAAAGACTTTTATTCACTCTTTGCCAGTACTATTATTCCTACCAAGGAAAGTTAAATAGAGCAAACACAACTCACCTAGTGTACTAAGATAGCAAGATGCATAGAAAAGTGTCCCTCAACAGTTTTGTTTATATTATCAAGCTTTAATTATTTTTCATTATTTACTTGATTTTTAGGGATTTTTTAAGCCTTTGTTTTGCTACATTGAGCATTTAGTTCATTCACATCACACTACAAGAAATTTATAATATTGTAACAAAATTATTTTTCATTAAAAGTACTAAATTTGTCACTATATATTTATTTTGACAAAATTTGTTTGTTACCATGCTCGTTAGAACAACCCCGTCATGTAAAGTATATTGTGACAAAATTGTGTTTGTTATCATTTTATATCATTTATTGTAACAATGAAACTCCGTTACTATAATTAATTTATCATGACAAAATATTTGTCATAATAAATTAATTATTTTATCACGAGAAGTACGTTTTGTCATAACTAACTTGTATTTTAACATCAAATATAAAAGGTTTTTGTGACAAAAATACATATTGCAACAAAAATCAATTTCTCACTACTTCTATTTTGTTAGTAAATGTAACTTACATAGACAAAATATTTGCTAGAATAAAATATTTATTTCATCAAAAAAAGTAAATTTTGTCACAATTAACTTAAATTTTAATATCAAACGAAAAAGATTTTTGTGAACAAAAATACATATTACAACAAAATTTAATTTCTCGCTACCGTTATTTCATCACCAAATAGTACTTATATGGATAAAACCTTTGTTAAAATAAAATATTTATTTCATCAAAAAAAGTATATTTTGTCACAATTAGCTTGGATTCTAACATCGAAAAAAAATATTTTTGTGACAAAAGCAAAAGTTACAACAAAGTTTATTTTCTTACAAAATTGCTAAAATACTTAAACAAGTCTAAATCTTGATTTGCGCCATAGATCATGCATTAATTAAACTAGTCTTAATTGACATTCTCTTCCATGAAACTGTCACGCTTGGATTGAAGTCTTTGCCTTTTCTCTATTTTAGTAGCTCTCTCTGGTCTCTATGCCTTGTGTACGCCTCAAAGAACTCATTGTCCTCCTTTTCCAACTCATTCCACATTGTAACTAAAACCACATACATTGAGATCATAGAAAAAGAAGAAAAGTTAATATAAAACCATTAGTTTCTACTCTTTCTATTACACAATCTCCATTTTTATAATATGCCATGTATAATAAAGAAAGAAATAAAATGAGTTGAACCTGTTCAAGTTATGACTGGCTTAAAACTTACATGCTTAGACAAAGTTTCCATGCACTCTTCTTTGCTCAACGCACCATAAATTAAAAGTGAAATTGGATTAATTTCCCACGGAAAATTGACAAAGTTCAACACTAGTACTTAAATCTGATTGATCAATCTTAAATGTTTTTAAAATAAATTTAATTTATATTATTAAATTTCTAAAAAAAAATGAGCCAATTCACATGATAATCTATAATTCAGAAAGATAATTAAAATATACAAACGAAATATAAATTACGATAGTAACTATTATTACTTTCAAGGATAGAATCTAATCATTAATTGAAATTAAGGAAATAAATTGCTATATAAATAAATAAATATATATATAAACAATGACTTTGCAAATTGTAGTCACTTGGGTGGAGGTACCCGCAGAACTATGACGATGTTGAAAGTTCTCCCAAGTAATGAACTCACCTAGGCGTGTATTGATTGATTGGCTAGGTGAACGAACAAAACACGACTTCATTTTGATGAAATGTAATATTTGATTGGGTGTACGATTTAAACAAAAACAAAAGGGCAATGATGCAGATGAGGGATGAACGATGAATGGTTAAAGGTGATGGTTGGGTTTCGAATGTGGAAGCGATTGGTGGCGGCAAGGGTGACGGTTGGCTCATATGATCGGAAGGTTTATTGGGAAGAAAAAAATCACACGCGGCTAGGGTTTTATGAGAAAGCCAAAAAGGTTGAAAAGAAATACATGTGTATATATATTGACAAAAAGGAAATATTCAAGTGTCGGTCCCTTGTTTCTCTAAGGATCGTAGCTTAGTCCCAAAACTCTAATTAATACTCTATCTTGTCCTAAAATTTTAACTACTCCCTATTCGAGTCTCAAACTTGACTTTTCATAAAGAAATATTTTTAATAAATACTAAAATTTTTAGGGTAATTCTCGTATGTGGGAAATGTGTGAATCTTATTATTTGTTGTGACAATTTTTTTCTGCAACAATAATTATAACTTATTGTTACAAAATTTATCTCTATATAACTGTTTTTGACACCAAAAAATGGAGAGAAATGTCAATGACAATATATTTTGCCACTATAATTAAAATGTATAGTTACAAGCATAATTTGTCACAAAAAATTGAATCTCATTATTTGTTATGACAATTTCTTTTGTAACTATAATTATAACTTATAGTTATAAAGCTTATTACTATATGAATTTTTTTTGCTCCAAAAATTGGAGGGAAACATTTGTGACTATACATTTTGTCACTATAATTAACATGTATAACTACAAACATAATTTGTCACAAAAAACTCGAACCTCATTATTTGTTATGATATTTTTTTGTAACTATAATAATAACTTATAGTTACAAAACTTGTCACTATATGACTTTTTTGCTCCGAGAAATAGAGAGAAACATTTGTGACTATACATTTTGTCACAAGAAAAAAACTTTAATCTCATTATTTGTTGTAACAATTTTTTTGTAACAATTATTAAAACTTATAGTTCCAAAATTTGTCACTGTATGACTTTTTTGCGCCAAAAATAGAGGAAAACATTTGTGACAAAAATGGTAACAAAATATATTTTGTCATCATATGTTACACAAATTTACTAATTATGACAAAATATTATGAAAATTTTAGTTTTTGCCACAATTTTATATGCTTTTCTAATTTAAAGTGACACTTATTTATTTTGTCACAATAAAAGTACTAATAGTTACAAAAATAATTGTCAAAAATAAATTTGTCACAACCATAGAAATTTCTTGTAGTGTCAATTCATGCTTTGGCATCAAAGAGTCAACCTAGAATTTCCCTAAGACTTCTTAAGCTTTTAGAGTGCATGCAACATGTGATTTAAGGGCTACAACAGATTTAACACTAAGTTCAAAACACAAAAGCTCTCAACACATTGCAAATCATCAACATAGATTAATCATAAGAAATCATGATCAACGCAACAACAATTTCAGAATTAATGGAATCATAGCAAAGGGAACCTATCAAAACATATCAAGCTATTTGCATGCTAAAAATTATACTTTTTAAATTTTACCTAAATTTAACCTAATATATACATGAGATAGTACTCCCCCAAACTTGAGAAGAACATTGTCCCCAATGCAAAAGAAAATAAAAACAAACATGCAAAATGCTATATGAAATAAAAGAAAAGAAAACTAACCTAGGGAGTTACTGAGGAGGTGGTTCCCAGATGATTATGCCATTGCCTTTGTCCCGGGTGGAAATGGGTTTCTTGGTAGGGCGGGAGGAGGCACCAGCTTCAGTATCTTGTTGCTATCTTCGTTAGGTGGGGGTGCAGGTGCTTGAGCTGGGAAGAGTTCGGGTGGTAATAATGGGAGTTCCTCATGGGCTTCTGGTAAAAGTTTATGGAAGAGGGGTTGCTCGACAGTCGTCTTTTTTTGGACATATTAAAAATATGGTTCCATAAAATCGGCGACAGCTTTCTGAATAACTTGGTGGAAGTCCAGAGCAGGCATTCCATATCCTTTTATTTTCTAAACCTGAGAGGGCAGCCAATCGATATGACACTCAATGATATCATCATCTCCTCATTCTTCGACCCCAGCTTTTTGACACAAGGCTGTGATGAGATTGGGAAATAATGTGTGGCGAGTTATAAGGAATATGAAGAGGTTAAAGTGATAGATATATGACGATGAAGAAGATAATCTTCTACTGGGCCCCGATATTCTAGCTCTTTTTCAACATGATTGCTAGATATTTCGTAATCAGCTCAAGCCATATTTTCCAAATGGTTAATCATGAGGCGTGATTTGTAGAAGCTCGCCAATTTTAGCCATTTGTTTGATATCTGCCAAAATAAACAAACTAAAGTAAACCTAGTCCTAGTAGGAAACACAAAAAATTAAAGATTAATTTAAATTGTAGAAAAGTAAATGTAGTAAAATAAAGGGGATAGAAATTGGATTTATTTTTTTATCCAATAATAGAGCGAAGGATTTATCTCGATGAATTGGCGCTTTTATGTAGATCTTCAACCACTTCAACACCTGGGTGAGCTTGCCTAGATACTAATCTAGTAGCTGTAATGTGAGGTGATCCCATGAGCCATATGAGATTGGTTGAATAAGGCCATCGTCTAGCCATTTGATAATTTCCATTACATCCACACTTTCCACAATTGGATTTGATACTGGTTGTGGTTCTATCGAGATGTTGTGATTGACTATACGCAAAACCTCATCCATACACAAAATAGGGCTTATATCTTTCAAGTCAGCAATAATCCAACCAATAGCTTCCTTATGTTGAGATAAGACATACAATAGTTTAGCTTCTTGGTCAGACGTTAAACTAGCAGATATAGCAACAAGCACCCTAGTATTCTCCTATAAAAATACATATTTTAATTATGAGGGGAGTTATTTAAGATCAAGTTCCGGCGAATGCTCTACTGATGGTTTGAGAGATTTAAACTCAGCATATTCTAATGGTTCAAAAATCATACCTGGTTGGGTAAGCACAACATTGACTTGTTCAATCTTGACCTTACCTTCTTCTTCAGCTTCAAGCATGGCCTCGTCAAAGTCAACTTGCTCCGCAGCACTAAGTACATTGCTACAATAGATCTCGTGCAAACTTTCTTCAATGAGGGTTTCTTCAATCACCACAAGCCGACCTTCTTCATAGTCATCCAAGTACTTGAGTGTGCTAAAGACGTTAAGTGTGATATTTTGGTCATTCATTTTCATAGTGAATTCACCTTTTTCGCAATCAAACACAATACGCCTGGTGGCCAAGAATGGTCTCCTCAGGATGATGAGAGCATTCTCATCAGCTTCACAATCAAGGATAATAAAGTCTTCCGAGAAGACAAACCTATCTATCTTGACTAATACATCTTCAATTTTGCCCTCAGGTTAGATTTAAGAACGATTAGCCAACTGAAGGATCACCGATGTAGGTCTGGCTTTTCTTATCCCTAGTCTTGTAAACACATATTTTGGTATCAAATTAACACTTGCACCGAGATCACATAAAGCACGACCAGAATAGTTATAGCCTATGGAGCATGAAATGGTAAAACTGCTAGGGTCCTTCATCTTGGGTGGTAAATCACTGAGCATAGCCACACACTTGCCCACAGTAGTAACAGTTTTTCAACTTCACCCACCATCTTTTTTTGTCATAATCTCCTATAGAAACTTTGCGTAGTTGGGCATCTGATCAATGGCCTACGGGAGTAGGATATTGATGTGCAACTGTTTGAGCATATCTAGAAACTTTTAGTACTGAACATCTTGATTCTAAGCCTTCAATCGTTGTGGGAATATAGATAGTGGTATGGGCTCATCGTGTGGATTATTAGATGCAAGAGTATCATTAGCTTTGTCTTTCTTGCCCTCAATAGCAAGGTCACTTACTGTATCAAATATAAGAGTTGTCTCCTTAGGTGCATGTGAGTCTATGGATGGCTTTCTTGGAGTGGGATCAACTAGGGAACCTCCCCCAAACTTGGCTTCTGTCCTTAATTGCGTGCCACTTCGTAGTGTGATAGCATTGTGTTGCTCTGCGTTAAAGGCTTTAGTGACTTCAGTGTCACTAGGTAGTCATCCCTATGGTCGCATTTTTAATACCTGGACAATCTGCCCAACTTACGTTTCCAAGGACCGTAAGGAAGCAATGTTGTTTGCATGATCAATTACTGGTTTTGCAACATGGCAGCCTGTATTGTGACATATCATCATGGTTCTTTAAGTGTGCTATTTGATCCTACAAAATAACTTGAGAAGTTTCCTTGCAATTTTGATAAGTATTATCAAGGAAATTAGAATTGGAGTTAGAAGGCCTCTGGTTCTGCCTCTGAGTTTTTTGTTAGAATCCAAGAGCTCGGTTGTGGCATTCAGTTGTGTTTCTAAATTACCCTTATTGCCCCCAACAAAAATTAAGATGTTGCCGCCACCCTAGGTTGTAGGTATTAGAGTAGGGATTGTTGTTGTGGTTGGTGTTCCTTATGTAGCATCCAGATTCTTATTGTTGGGGGCATTCACTCGACTGATTTTCCCCATCATAGTGTTCACAAGTGTATTACATTATCTTAGCCTCTCGGACAGTAGATGTTGCTTGCATGTTCTTAAGCAGGTTAGTGGTGGTAGAGAGCTAAGCCGCTACACTCTGGTGATCTTTCAATTAGAGTGTTCTATAAGGTTTGGGTCATGGCTTCAATCTCCCCCTTGGGAACTGGTAGTTGGTGTTGGATACCTGGTCTAATATGTCGAAATCCTCGTCAGGTTCCTTGTCGAGCAAAGTTCCATTAGCTAACGAGTCAATCATCATCCTTGTAGCTGCATTGACACCATTATAGAACATCATGATCTATAAACAATCATAGAATCCAAGGATCGAACACTTGCGTAGCATATCTTTGTATCTGTCCCAGCATTCGTACATGGATTCATCATCATATTAAGATAATGAAATGTTGTCACTCTGATTTTGATTGTGCACGCTCGATGGATCATATCTGTGCACAAGTCATCCTAGGATGTAATAGATCCTAAGAAACAAGTTTTCAACCATGCCCTAGCCCGATCTCGCAAGGATTAGGAGAATAATTTGAGTCTCAATGTATCATCAAGAATCTCTGGTTTTCAAAAACAATCACAAACTTCCATAAAAGCTTGAATATACTCTCGGGCATCCTCTCTTCCTGATTTTCCAAATTGCCCAATAGTGTTAAGCATGTTGAACATAACGGGCTTTAGCTCAAAGTGAATTGTCCCTAGATTTGGCACAACAATAGATGGGTTGAGGTTGTTGATAACGGGCTCAATATGCGTTTTGATGGGCCTTATAGATCTGGCAGGTTGTGGATCCTCCTAGCTTATTTGTCCATTATTTTGGGCCCATCAATGACTTAATGTCCATCTACTGGTTGTACACCGTAATTTCGCTCGTTCTCATAGTCGTCTAATAGGTTCTAATTCACCATATTCTTTTTCTCTTTGCGTAGATTCCTCAAATTTCTTTCGATCTCTGGATGTAATAGAAGAATAGGTTTTGAGGTGGACCTTCTAGTTATGCACTGGATGTACCTGAGAAATAAAAACTAAAACAAAAATTAAATGCAAATAAAATAAGATCTTAAGTGCAATTACAACATAATTATCAATAGCCAATCCCCCACAACGGCGCCAAAAAGTTAATGCTTGTTGAATAGTGATGTACTTTAGAGCAACTATACTCGTCGAATCAATTAATAAAGTGATAGAGTTGAGTGCCGAACCAACAGGATTGGATCAATAACTACGAGGTTTTCGAACTTAAGAATGTGTTTGCAAGTATTGGATTGTGTTGATTTGTAAAAACTAAAAATAATTAAAGTAAAAATAGCTAAGATTAAAGACGAACAAATGTTGCGGAAAATAATAGATAATTATGGAAGGTGGGATTATTGCTAAGGATATATGCTTGATTACCTATTTCAATGCTATAGTAACTGGCAATACATGTCTGCGTAAGCTATTAAAATCTTTATCTACTTGACAGGATTTTCTAATGAACTTCTGACTCTCTCGATGCCTAGAAGTTAATAATATTGAAGCTAAGGTGATACATGTTTGCGTTAACCCTAACAACTCTATTATTTATTTAAGAACTCTCTTTTAGTCGTTAAAACCCTAAACTTATGTCTAAGTCAAATTAAAACTAAGTTAACAGCTTGGCCCCACTATTCACGTTTGTTTAACTTGACTATCTCGATATTAAGCCACATATCAATAGTTAAAAGACCTCTCTCGATAGCTCTTACAATAACTACGCTTGAAGAATGGTGAACAAAATAGATAAAAGGGAAAACAACTATAGCATTAAAATAGAATAATCAAAACATAAAATTCTGGGAAGCTATAATCCCAACTAAAGTATTTAGCTCATGTTTGAGCCTAAAACATCCATAATAAAAATATTAAAGTACGCCAGTGTATCAAGCAAGGGATAGAAAAGAGCCGTGTGTCCTCAAAAATCTTCCTCCGTGCTGTCCAATTGTTGTTGTAGGCCTCTCACTTCGTCAGCCTCTCTCAATGGCGTCTTTCGTAAGGAGATTTCTCTAGCTTCCACCCTGGTGGTCCTCCGAAAGCATTAGACTAGGACTGTTGTCTAAAATTGCGCTCTCTTGAATTGGCGTCCAAGTCTCCTTTATATAGGCGGTGAAACTAGGGTTTAAGAACCCTAAAGTGCGTGCAGCTTCATTAAAGAAGGCCATTGATTTCCCTCTATATTTAATGTTCCATATCTAGGAGAAAGTCTACGTGGGTAAAAGTAGATTCATCTCCAACTCTTTATGCCTCGTCAGCTCCAGCCATGAGATTTGTCACTCATTTGCTCTAACATTCCTTCAGCATCTTCCAACATCTTGCACATGCACCACAAAACACCATATTTCTCATAAAACGCGCCAGAATATATAACATTAAAGCACAAGCGGTGTAACTCCCTATCTACGTTCAAACTATATGCAATCTATCCTAAATAAAACTATATGAGTTTGAAAACACGCAAAAGACAAATAAAAATAGTATACAAAATAGGTCATTTACACACTCGTCATTAGAAATTATATAAAAAAAACTGAATGTCATTAATATCTTAATATTTGAAAATGTTTCAGATTGTTTTTATTTTACCCAAAAAGTAAAAACGAAATGAAGTAAAAGGGTTGGTTCAATAATGGTTAATTATAACTTTAATAAGACCATAATTGTTAGAAAACAAAAGAACAACAAGGTGTGCACGATGAAATGGAGTTGAAGACTATATGGCTCATTTTTTGCTTTTCATTATGGTACGTACCACTGGAAAACAACCCCATCTTATAAATTAGCATCTTTATAACACTAACAGTCCGTACACATTGTTAGCACTAGGGGGAAACACTAAGATTCTTTTACTAATTTAAGAATAAAAAATCATCTGTCTTTTTTTGCGTTTTTTGTACCCAAAGATCAAATCTTAAATCTAACCTTAAATTCTAAATCATAAACCTTATATCTTACACCCTAAAAATACACTCTACCCATAATTTCTTAAACCCTAACTGTAAGACTTAACTTAAACCCTAATTCTAAACCCTAAACCTAATTTTTTTTACGATAGACCATAAATAAAAATACCAAAAAATAGATGATTTTTACTCAAATCTTAAAAGAGTAAAACAAATATAAATATTCAAATTCAAATTAAACGCCATGTAATAATTATGTAACATCGTGCCCATAAATTTTAATTTTAACTTTGTTTTATTTTTTAAGAATTGTCAAAATTGGTAGTACATAGTAATTATTATGTTGTTGGACTTACTTTTTAGAATATTTTGAGTAGCAAAAAAGGGGTGAGTTTAAGGGGTGTATACGGTGCAATTTCGGTTTAATTCGGTAAGTTATTTTAGTAATCATCGGTTTTCGGTTCGGTTAATTTTGGTTTTCGATTTTTCATATTAACGTTAGTTTTTAAAATTTTGTATTTTATTCTGACAAAATAACTTTATTTGATGACTTTTAAACATTAAAAAGTTAAAGTTTTAAAGTATTTTTCATAAATATTTATTAAAAACTTAAATAAAAATGTATCTATAGTATTGTAAGTATAAAATACTTATTTTTACATTATATAAATAAGTATAAATTAAATAAAAATCAAATTCGGTTCGATTCGATTAACCACGATTCATAAACTTATAAATCATAAATCGTCTAAACACCTCGATTCAGATCGATTTTTAGTTTTGCAGTTAACCATGCTCAGCCCTAGGCGACTCTTCAACCAGAAAATCATTGCGTCCACAAGTAGGCCCTTTAACTTTGTCTGGAGCTAGGCCTAATCTATGACTCGGCCACTTATTTACATTATGTGTGTGTTTTCAGGCTGTGAATTAGGGGGAAGAATGTGACAACATCAAAGCTAAAGCTTGAATTGAAATGAGTTTACTCATATCCTCACTAGGTATTCCAAACTTTGGGGGCCTTTCTTTTTCAAACGTTTTATCATTTTTGTACGAATTTAATATATAGAAAAAACTTTGATACACAGGCCGTGTAAACTAAAGTTTACATGTGCCTTTTAGTTAGGGGTTAGGGTTTTAGTTTAGGGTTTAAGGTTTAGGGGTTTAGGTTGTAGGATTTAGAATTTAAGGTTAGTGTTTATAATTTAGTGTATAGGGTTTAAGGTTTAGGGTTTAGTTTTTTAGGGTTAAGGTTAGAAATTTAGCATTTGTGTTTTTATAGTGTAAATACACAGACTTGTGTAAAATTAATTTTACTCAGAATGTGTATCAAAGTTTTACCCTTAATATATATATAAGGTTATATTTTGATACACAAGCTGTGTAAAAATAATTTACACAACATTTTACATTTAAGCTATAAAATCTAAAACATAAATCTCTAACACCTTAAAACTTAAAACCTTAAACCCTAAATTCTAAGTTCTAACTATAAACTTTAAATTCGACACCCTACAACCTAAGCCCTTAAACCCTAAACCACAACCTAAATCTCAAAACCCTAAAATTAAAAGGCTTGTATAAATTTTAGTTTACACAAACTTGTGTATCAAAGTATTTTCCATATAAGGTTATATTTTAATACACGTGCATCAAATTATTTTTCATATATATATATATATATATATATATATATATATATATATATATATATGTGTGTGTGTGTGTGTGTGTGTGTGTGTGAGAGAGAGAGTGTGTGTGTGTGTTAACCATTTATTCGATCTTATCCTTCTTGGAGTGGGCTGGTGGAGTCGTGTAAAATGGCCAGGACGGTGGCTGCTTTGTCTCGAATTTTCTATGTCAATCTGCAAGTGTGGTCAAAGCATAGGAGCCGCAAGGTTATTGGTAACAGTCATACATGGGCTGCGCCTTTTAAGCGTACTGTAAAGTTCAATACAGATGGTGCGGTAGCGGGCAGCTTCGGATCGGCAGGGATTGGCGGAGTTTTAAGGAACCATAAGGGTGAGGTGTTGATCGAGTTCTCAAAATCAATCGAGATTGTGATCCCGCTTCCGCGGAGTTGGCAGCCATTAAGGAAGCTTTTCTACTGCTGATGAATTCGAGATGGAGGAAGGCAAATCATATCATTTTAGAATCGAACTGCTGCAACGTGGTGTCGTGGCTACGCAATCCACTCTCTACACCTGCTCCCTTTAAAGATATGGTTGTGTCTTGTCTGCGGTTATCCTCCAATTTCGATTGGAGTATCCAAAGTGTTGAGCGAACATTCAATCTAGATGTAGATCGGTTAGCAAAATCCGGAATCAATCATTCTGTAGATTTTGTTTTCAAGGCATCTGGGCATGTTGCATCGTATGTGTTTAATTGGGTGGGGGTAGGGAGGTTTTGTGGTCATATAGGGGAGTTTAATGTGATAAAGGGTTGTGTGCTGCGGGCATTGCCCTTAACCTTTGTGTCACAACATTTGGTGTTGTTATTTTAGGCATCGATTGGGACACTCTTCTTTTTACAAATAAGTTTAAGGAGGTTTTTATTAACGAGGTTCCAATCTTTGCTGCTTATTGTTTGTTTCGTTCTAACTAAATTAATGCATTATTTTCCTTTTAAATATATATATATATATATATGTATGGGTAAGGATCAACTTACACTATGTAAAACTCAATTATCTTTACACTTTTTTAGACCGTCAGATGAGAGTAATAAATGGCTAAGATTATTTCCTTATTTTTTTTCCCAAGTAAAAATCTTCAAATTTCCTAATGTTAATCTCAATCATCCGTCTACCTTCGTCCAATGGTCCAAAAAAAGTATAAAACTTTCAAGTTTTACATAGTGTAAGAGGATCATATCTCTATAATACCCAATTCAAATTAATCAACAAATAAATCGAATATAAATGGTTATACAAAAAATGTATTTACTATGCTCAAGCCCTTACATTCTCCATAATCATCAATCTTTCATTGACTTAAGCATCAAAGAGCGTCTCAAAGGATAAGATTCGACTATATTTAAACCCTTAACTGAACTGGTGTACAAACAACTTGATTTTTTTTTTCAAAATTTAAATATCTTTTAGTAAACAAGATATAGTTATAAGGTCAATTTCAGGTAACAATCAAGTCGTTCAGATCGAGTTCGGATCTAGTTATTCTGGTTCATATCACTTTAGATACGGATTGCATTCAGCTTAGGTCTGATTTGAGTCCGATCGGATCTAGTTTGAATTTAGTTCGAGCCTATAGTAAGTTGGGTCAAGTCAAGTAACTGGTCGGATTAATATTAGATCGGTCAATTTTTAAGTTGAGTCTATCAAATCGTTTGATTTTTGGGTATGATCAATATCGTATCAGTCGACTTTCGAATAAGGTCAATATCATAATGATCAATTTTTTGGTCGGGTCAATATTGGATAGATCGACTTTCGATTCACGTCAATCTTTGAATCTTCGTGCCAGTATCAAATTGGCTGATTTTTCATTTGGGTCAAACTTTGGGTCTTCATGTCTATTCAGGTTAGTTGAGAATGAGCTCAATCGATATATATATATATATGGGATAGGACCCGTTTACACATTGTAAGAGTTTTTAAGTTTTACACGTTTTTTGGGTCGTTAGATTGATGAAATGAATGTCTGAGATTAACAACAGTAGGATATGCAAAACTCAGGGTTTTACTTATAAAACTACAAAAAAAAGTAAGGAATTAATCTCAGTCATCCATTTCACTCATCCAACGATCCAAAAAACTTGTAAAACTCAGAGTTTTACATTGTGTATAAATGGATCCTAACCCTATATATATATGGGTAATCTTCACCCGTAGTCCTTTTTGTTTGGAATTTGTTCTATTTTGGTCACCCGAATTCAAAAAAGATCATTCTTGCATTTACGTTTTGAATCGTGTCTATTTTGGTCCCTTGGCCGTTAACCTCCGTTAATAAAAAAATATTTTTTAATTTAACTCCCAAACTTTCATAACTTTATTTTTCACCATCTTTCCAAAAATACTATCAAAACAGGTCTTTGATTGGATTTCGGACATGAGTATAACGATTGGAATTCGAAACATACTCGTATTCGATATCTACTTTGAGTTCGAGTAACATGGATGAATTGTTGTATGTTGTTATGTAGGTGGAAGCTCTTGGATTTTGCTGAGCTGGAAAGGAGTTCTGTATCATTCTTCTATATAGATAAACACGAAACAACTCTTTCGCGATGGTCGAGGGCGAGAACGAGAGCTGCGAAAGTCGGGAACAGGAATTTAAATCTCGGAACGCAATCGAGATCGCGGCCGTTATATCACGGTATCGTCGCCGTCCGAAACCGCATTTGGTGAAAATCTCGGTGGGCAACGGAATCACGCCAATAACGGTCCGTCGCGGCCTCAAATTAACGGAAAATGCTCTCTCGCGGCAATAATGAGACGCTATCACCGTTTCCGTTACCGGAAAAATATAAAGAAAAAATAAATCACTTACTTTTTCCAATAACTTGATAACGACAGCTGATAATGATGAACGGTGAATGAGGTTTGATAGGATTAACGAAAGGTTTCGATTTGTGGTGACGGTGTAGACCACGACCGCCGAAAATAGCTGAACGGCGCTGCAAAATAATGGGTGAAAAAACAGAGACTGGGGAAGGAGACGATACAGGGGATAGGGAAAATGAAGGAAACGGCGCGTTTTTAAATTTCATTTATATTTTGGGTAATTTATGAGAAATAGTGTTTATGTTTTATTAGTTTTATGGAGAGGTTTAGAAATTTCACTCTACTTATGATTTAGTCCCTTAAGGCATATTTTTAATTTAATTAGGATTCAATCTATTTTGTTCTATTCCAATTAGGTTCTCAAATCCATAATAAAACTTTCAATTGAACCTCCAAATCTATTTTTTTTCAATTAAATCCTTCAATCCTAATATATACTTATTTATTTTATTCATCCGAACATAATAAATATTTTTATGTATTATAATATATAAAATTTCTTTTAAATGACTTTAATTAAATATTAATATAAGTTATTTACATTTAATATGAAATATTAATATAAATATTTTAAATATTTTATAATAATAAACAATGAAAACAAAGAATTTGACTAGTCATCTCTCAAAAAATATTGAATATCTCTCTTAAGTATCATATATGGAAATTTAATTATTTTATCTATGAAAACTTTCGTTTAAAAACCATGAATATTAAATATTTCCTAGTTTTTACTTTGTTTTTGTTAGTTAATATAATATTCTTAGAAAAATCATAAACAAATATAAGAATAATTAATTATTGTAAAGATTGTTTATTCATATTAATACAAATTCATAAATATTAGAAAATACTCTACAAATCATTAAAAGTGAATTTTATATTTATAATTATTATGTTTTATGTTAAGTCGTGCGAATTTTAAAAAATTTCACGACCGCGACGCCCGCAATGACCGCTATAGCCTCCGTTATGTCCGAAAACGCGACAACCGCGACGCGACCACGAACGAGATTTAAATCCCTGGTCGGGAAGGGTTTATTAAAGAACGATAAAGCTCGAAAACTTGCTTTACAACACTGCTTGAAGCTGTAAGTTGGATCATGTAGTGCTACAAATGATGGTGTTTACCATTGTTGTTCATTATCTGTTACTGATTCGAGTTTTCATTGATCCAAGGCATAGATATGGTATGGGCATAATTTGCACTTTTATTACAATCAATGGCTCCATTCTCAGTGTCAAGAGCCCTTCTTTTACTGGTAATTTTCTTCAATTCTTTGTAAAGGCATTTTGATTTCTAGTTTTAAGAAATTGGAACTGAAAAATAAAGTTTTAAGATCATATTAGTTTTGAATATGCAGGTTGGATATTGGAGAAGGCAAAGAAGTGAACATAGAACAATGTCCTAGATCAAAGACCTGTTTTGATAGTATTTTAGGGGAAGATGGTGAAAAATAAAGTTTTGAAAGTTTGGGGTTAAATTAGAAATTATTATTTTTATTAACTTAGGTTAACGGCCAAGGGGCCAAAACAGACACGATTCAAATCGTAAGTGGCAAGAATGATCTTTTTTGAATTCGGGTGACCAAAATAAAACAAACCCCAAACGAAAGGGACCACAGGTGAAGATTACCCTATATATATATATATATATATATTCTTGAGAAGAAAAAAAACATGTTCTTTCATATCATATGTATGTTTCACATCAAATATTTAAAAAAAAAAACTAGAAATTATCTTTTCAAATATGGATACAGTCTTTTAAATATGGAAAGATGATATTGAACCACTAAATTATTATTAAAGGTGATGATTAACTAGTAGTATAATACAGAGAGAAAATAAAACATACATTATTTTACTATTTATCATATTTCTAAAAAATAGATAATAATACAAATAAATTATTCGTTCATTTCGAATAAATTATCGGATTAAATCGAGTTGACGTTCATATCAAATTTAGGTAAATTAATTTTAGGTTGCTTTCAGTTAGGGTTGCTTTTTATTAGGGCCAAATTGGGTACAGGTCCACATCAGTCCAATTGAAATTCAAATCGGTTTTGGTCTGTTTAAAGTTTTGGATCAAGTTTGAGTTATCATGTTCGGATCTATATCGAGTATCGAGTCTTGAGTTGGGTAAATTAGTTCAGTAATTGGATTCAGATCAAGTTTGTCAAGTTTAGTTAACTAAGTGTCAACTTAAAATGAAAAAATAAAAATACCCTATGGTGCTTATTGAGTTGAGCAGCTCGCAAACAACTTGAGCTTGACTCGGTCAAAACTCGGTTAACGCTCGACTTGAGATCTTAGCGAGTCGAGCAAGGCCCCACTCGACTCTTTCTTTTTTCTTTTATTACTAATTTATATAAAAAAGTAAAAAGGGGAAAAGTCTTCAGTTTTCACTTCTCATATACAAAATATAATTAAAAATTAAAACACCAAAATTCCTAAGACATTTTCTCCCTTTGTTGTTCATTGAAGATTGTTGAGAAACTAAAAAGAATCTCACACTCGACTGTTGTCTTCATCTCTAACTCGATCATGACAGGTTTGTTTACTTATCTCCTCAGACCTCACATTTTTTCTTCTAAATTTCTGTGTTTATATTAAGCTCTAATAGTATCACTAGATTTTACCTATATTTAAAAAAAAGGTAAAAGTTTTGGTGAGCTTAACGAGCAATGAGTTGAGACGAGCAACGAGATTTTTTAACGAGCATGAGTCGAGCAAAATTTTATTGAACTTAACGAGCAACGAGTCGAGTCGAGCAACAAATTTTTTTAACGAGCACGAGCCGGGCGCTACTTAACTCGCTCGATAAGCACCCTTATTAATACCTTTGTGTGAAGAATTGTTATTTTATTATTATTATAAGGGTATCTTTGTTTTTAAATTTTTAAATAATATTTTAATAAAACAACTTACCATTACTAATAAAATCATGTACAATTCTCTTACCACTCCAGGTATGATATTTATTGAGCAACTTTTTTAAAAAGCACTTTTTACATAAATTTGTTTCTTTCAACCACATCAATTGTTAAGGAAAAAAAAACATACTCTATTCTCTTTAACCACTCTCATGTTTATTCTCCATTAATTTTCTTTTTCATATATTATTAATATATATTTAATATTCAGTCATTTCTTATTTTTTATTTTTAAAAATAATAATTCAATTCCTTTTGAAACCATGACACTTGAAAAGGATAGGATTCATAGTTGATACAAATCCTCTCAATAATTTCCCAAATTGAAAAGCAAAAACAAAAAGAGAAACCCAAACTATATAGTCCAATGCTTTGATTTTGACAAAGGAATTGAAAACAGGGTATGTTTCACTGTCTAAATCACTATCTCATAAGAATTGGCACAATTGAGACATAGTTTCCATCCTGGTTTTTATATTTAGTTTTCTATTCGTTTTCTCTACAATATTATGTGATGTTTCGATTCTTGACAATTAAATTTGTGATACATTGATGAGAGATATCGTTTTAGTTCTAGTTCATATAAGATTTTAAGTTTAACCTCCGACAATTTCTTTACTCTCTTCTTAAATCGATTTATTTTTAATAGTCTTAAGGTGATTACAAAGTAATATTTGTTTATATTTTTTTTAACCAGCAATCAGAGGCGGTTTAAAGGTTTACGTGCCTTGTACAGTTTATTAAAACGATGTATTTAATTTATAATTCCAAAAATATAAGATTTTTTTAAAAGATATTTTTATCTTAGTAAAATATATATTATGGAGTCCTCTTTAAAGTCATTTTTTTTCTTATAATTTATTAAACCAAAATCTTTTTTTCTTCCTACAGACATTTAATTCAACTCATTTGAGCCCTCTTTTCTAAGGCCCTGTGCAGTTGCTTACCTCTCACATATCTAAAATCCCCACTACCAGCAATGGAAAACTAATGGCGACAATATTAAATTATTCTCTTGTTTGTAATTTTAGAATCTTCAATATAATATTTATATTAGTATACGAAAATCACGTATAATGATTTAACTCTTTAATTAAATGAGTTTAAGTTTATAATTGAATGATCATAATAAACTAGGTAAAATATGAGATGAATCAAGACATATAACAAAGGAGATAAAAAAAATTGGACTATTAAAAAATTAAAAAAATAAAACAAGTGGTGCTAGAAAAATAACACATTTATGACATATACTATCAAAAGGCGTTGAAATTAAAAAAAAAAAGGATTTGTATAATTTTTATGATAGTTGAACATAAAAAATAACACTAATACGATTTTTTTAAAAGTCTAATACGATCCTGAAACAGAAATTAAAATAAATATCATATGAATTAAAGAAAAAAAACTTTGATACACAGATTGTGTAAATATTTTAATTTTAAGGGTTAAGGGTTTAATTTAGGGTTTAAAGTTTAAGTATTCATATTTTAGTGTTTAAAATTTAAGGTATGGTGTTCAGATTTAGGGTTTACAGAAATTTAAGATTTGAGTTTTATAAATATACAAGCTTATTTTATACAGACTGTGTATAAAAAATTTACCCATGAATTAACCCTAATTTTTATTTCTTTATTTTTTTTATCGATTTATTGAAGGTATTCTTTTTCTGGAAAGGTAAGTTTATTAAACCAGAGTTCAATCAAAAGAATGAAAAGAAAAAAAAGAGTATCCAAATTATTATTTTTGGAATCAACAGTATAAATGTTTAACAAAAAATACAATAAAATTCAAACCAAATAAACACAAATGTGCTTAAATAGACGCATTTACCAACAACCGGACTCAATAGATGCATTTCAGTAGGAAAAGGACACAATCCTTTAACTCTGAAGTAGAAGCACACATTGATACTAATGAGTAAAACTCGACTGAATTTGAAAAATATTATTATTTTTATTTGATTGATGTGAAAAAGTTTGAATTAACTTGAAAAGAATTAATTAAAGTTTGAGTTGTAAAATGATCGAATAAATTAAAAAATTTAATAATTTATGGATTAATTTTCAATTTAGTGTCGAAACTCTCAATTCTGCCTAATATATGTAGTCGCAAATGAAAAAATATGAAGGAATATATGTATGTGTGACGAAATATGAAAAAAATATAAATATGTATATTGTATATGGTTATAGAAAGTCATTTAAATCGAAACCAATTAATAACATAATATGATAAATGTTTACAATTAAATTTTAACATAAACTCGAACAACTCGACTCGACAAAAATTCGCATAAAGTTTGGGTTATAAGATATGACTCGTTAACTTGACTAACTCAACAAAATTTAACTCGACTCAATTGAATTCCCACCCATACACATTAATTAGTGGTGAGAATCAAGGGGGGACAGTTTTGCATTCCCCACTCCGTCCCCAACACTTACGGTTTCGGAGAATCCTCATTAAATGCTTCGGGTATTTTTTCGTCCCGATAACTTCCCATGCAGTTTTCGAGGAATCCTCATTCCCCAAAAATTAAACAAAAAATACTACTTTATTGACCAAAATAAATGGTCAGTTCAGTTTAAAATATAAAGTTTGGATACTTCGATTGGAAACAGTTACGATATGATAAAGATTGAAAGGGTGTTGTGTTGGGGAAGATTTAGACGAAGGTTTTAGCTTATATCTAAAAACTAAGATAGAAACATGTTGAAAACTTAGGTGTAGCTGGGTTTGATAGAAAGTTAAGATGATAATAATATAGTTAGGATTTTTTAGACAATATATAGATAAATAAAAATATATTTTTAAAAATCTTTTAAAATATCGGGGATCTTTGCAGATATATTTTGGAGATCTCCGCGGTTATTTTTTTTTTGTTTGAATAGACCCCACGGTTATTTAAACTTTTATGGTTTGGTTATCACCTCGGTTCGGATATAGTAATTCCCGTCCCCATCACCATTTAACCTTCAATGATAAAATGTTTCCCATCTTCGTCTTCATCCCCATGAGTAAAAATTTCGGTTATTCTTCATCTGTCGATTTAGATCCCATGATTTTCAAATATTATCCGCTCAATTTCCACACGAAACATTAATATACAAAGCTTATAGTTATAAATCGTAATCGAATATTACTCACATTAGTGTAAAAAATATTTTAATTTAATAGGTTTTGTAGCGATCTTTTTTCTCGCTAAAAATGGTGTTTTTTGTTTTTACTTTGTTTGAAAATATTTATCTTTCGTGGGATTTTTATAAAACCCGTATTTTATTTAAAAATGGAGTCGCCACCGGCCACTTAGGTAGGCCGGACACCGTAAAAAACCAGAGATTTAAAATTGATGGGTTCGGGAGTCGGTTACGGATGGGGAAGGATTAGCACCCCCACACCGCCCAAAATTGGTACTTTAATAATGACCGCTTTATTAATATTAAACTTTCCGGATTAAAGCGACGATTAGATTAAAATTAGGTTATAAATGCGAATATATTTTAAAGGCCCCGTTATTCGAGAGTAAACGCCCAACCACTATCACTACGCCTGATACTGGCCTCGTTTACGCTCGGATAAAAGGGCACCGCATTGACAATTTATATCCGAAATGCAATCTTAAAATAAGGAAAATATAAACAAATATATTACGATAAAAATATAAATAAATACTAACATAATAAAAGACTAACATGACATAAATAAAATACTAATATAAAACATACATACATAATCACATAAATAAAAACAAATCTAACATAAATAAAATACTAATGTAAAACATACATACATAACCATTAATTTAACACATAAACAAAAACAAATCTAACATAAATAAAATAATAATATAAAATATAAATTTAAAACATACTAATCTAAAACATAGATAAACATACAAATTAAAAACACAATTTTAAATTAATTACTACTTCATTAAATCATAAAAATTACAACATAAATAAAAAGGAAAGAAAATATACCTAACTAGGAGTTCGAATGACGAACCCCGACGAAATCCCACCGAGATCTACCACGACCTCTCCAAAAATATTAACTAGATCGGACCTAAAATAGGACCCCGATCAAACCGACTAGGACCGAGGACACTGTCCTGGGCTAGCCGGGGGCTAATGCCCCATTTATTGGCCAGCCCATGGCCGATTCTTGGCTTGCTGCCATTTCTCTCAATTTCAATTCCCCTTCAATTCCCGTTCCCTTACCCCTCCACCCCATGCCTTTATATAGGCAATGGGGTGGTTAAAGGGGGTGACGTGGACAACCCTAAACCACATAAATTCTTTTTTTTAATACATATATTTTTTTATTTTTTATTTTTTATTTATAAATTTTATATTAATAATATTACTATTACAACAATACTAAAAATACTAAAATTCAGACAAAAATGAGTGATTACAGTTTCCCCTCTTTGCTTGTTCTTGTGAAACGAGAACAAAGCAAAGATCAAAAGCACTCATTTTTGTCTTATCTGGCTGAACTTCTCTCCTTTTGACGCGTGTCTTCCTTCTTTGGTAGATCTTCTTTTTTTTTGGCGTAGGTCTTTTTTCTTGTCTTGATTGATCTATCTTGTCACTTTAGGGAAGCAAAGCCTTCAAAATAGGGGTTGTTTGTTGGGGAAGCCAAACCGAGTTCCACTTGCTACATTATTCATAATAAGCTAATACCTAAAGAGAGTTCGACCCAGCTGCAACACCGACGAAGAGACAGGGTCTACAAAATTCGATCCAGCTGCAACACTGACGATGAGGCAAGATTGATGGATGAAAGTTATGATGTCTGATCCAGCTACAACTCTGACGAAGAGGCAGGATCAGACAACTTTTCTCTTTTTTTCTCTCTCTCTTTTTTTTTTCTTTTTTCTCTACCTTTGTTTCTTTTTCATTTTTCATTTTTCTCTTCTTTTTTTCCTCTTTTTTTCTTTTTTTTCTTTTTTTCGATTTTTTCTTAAAACTTGAAAGTTGGTGAATTTTGACCAAGCCACAACACCAACGAAGAGGCATGGTCTAAAGTTAGTAATGTCGATCCAGCTACAACAACGACGAAGAGGCAGGATCAAGATTTAGTGAATTTGGTCTAGCTACAACACCGACGAAGAGGCAAGACCGGAAGTTAGTGAATTTGGTTCAGCTACAACACCGACGAAGAGGCAGAACCGAAAGTTAGATTTGACCAAGCTACGGCACCGACGAAGAGGCAGGATCGGATAGTTGTTCTTTTTTTGTGATCAAGCTACGACTCTGACGAAGAGGCATGATCAGAATTTAGTTTAAAGCTCATTTTTCATTTTTTTTTCATTTTTTCATTTTTTGATTTTTTGATTTTTTTTTCTTTTTTTTTTCTTTTTTTATTTTTCTTTGATTTTTTCTTCTTTTTTCTTTTTTGATTTGTTTTCTAGCTACAACATTAATAAAGAAAACTTGAAAATCAGTAAAGTTGGATCTATCAACGGAGAAACAGAAATATTAACTGGAACCGGCTACACCATCAGCGGAGAGCAGGATCAGAGGACGACAGGAGCTTGGACCCGGTCACTCCATCAGCGGAGGACTGGATTGGACAATTACGACCTAGAACCGGCTACACCATCAGCGGAGAGCAGGATCAGAGGACGACGGGAGCTTGGACTCGATCACTCCATCAGTGGAGGACTGAATTGGACAATGACGACCTGGAACCGGCTACACCATCAGCGGACAGCAGGATCAGAGGACGACGGGAGCTTAGACCCGGTCACTCCATCAGAGGAGGACTGGATTGGACAATTACGACCTGGAACCGGCTACACCATCAGCGGAGAGCAGGATCAGAGGACGACGGGAGCTTAGACCCGGTCACTCCATTAGCGGAGGACTGCATTGGACAATGACGACCTGGAACCGGCTACACCATCAGCGGAGAGAAGGATCAGAAGACGACGGGAGCTTGGACTCGGTCACTCCATCAGCGGAGGACTAGATTGGACAATGACGACTTGGAACCGGCTACACCATCAGCGGAGAGCAGGATCTGAGGGCGACGAGAGCTTGGACCTAGCAACTCCATCAGGGGAGAGCAAGATTTGATAATGACGACCTAAAACCGGCTACACCATCAGTGGAGAGCAGGATCAGAGGACGACGATAGCTTGTACCTGGCCACTCCATCAGCAGATGACTGGTTCGGGCGATGAAAGTTGATAAATTCATTTTGATTTTCATTTCATTCATTTTTTCTTCATTTTTCATTTTTTGAATTTTTTCGACTTTTGATTTTTTTGATTTTTTTCTAATTTTTTTCTGATTTTTTTCAACTCTATTTTTTTGGTAATTTTTCTTTTTTCTTGAACTATACAAAGAAATAAGACTTGAGGAAAATTAGGTCTGGTTGCACCGTCAGCAGAGAAACAAGACTTGAATACAAATTTGATCTGTTTGGGGAAAGGTTCGGATCTGTTGCACCATCAACGGAGAAACGAGATCTTCAGGATGTCTATATTGTTACACCATCAGCGGTAAAACAGAATCTGAAAATTGTTGGCCTATCAACAATGACAAATGCAAGATCTGGAAAAGGCTACTTCTGTTGCTCTACTGGCGGAGAGGTATGACCTAAAAATAAAAAAAAAACATTAATCAGTAAATATTCACAAATTTTTCACTGTTACCTTTTATTGATGTTTCAGCATCCTCTTTGTGTTTGGCCTTCTCTAAGACTAAGGTTGGCTGTCGTGTTGTTGCCCACACGGCTGAGGATGTTCGGTCTCTTTTTGAACCTTTTTGTAAGTAAAAATGCATGAATTTTATGCCTAAATGCATGGTGACTTCGGTGTATGCATAGATGTACGCAAAAATGATGAATGCAACTAAATGCATGAATGTGATATGATTTTTCTGGCCCTCAATAGGATGTCCCTGACTCCTCACTGGTCCTGTCAGGATCTTGGTCTTTTGTATGTGGTGGTGCCCCGACTTTGTCCTGGGTTCGATCAACTTTCTTTGAATATTTCATCAGGGTGCATGCCCCAAAATTTTGTTCATTACATGACATCATCTGACACTGCTATTGTAGCAAATTTGAAACTTTGAGCGTGGGTTCTGTTGCCCCCTACGTTGAGTTCATAAATTGTGTTGGTTCATGGTAGCTCATTATTTTTCGGATTGGGTGCAGTTTTACAGACTGTGGTCAAGGATGCAAGAGTTTGACTTGGTAATGAAGGTTGAACCTTGGCAAAGAATGCCCCCAGACTGGGGCTTTGTTAGGGGCACAATTTTTGTAAAAGACGTGGAGGGTTGCTTTTGGACATGCCCTAAGATCAGGCTCTTGTAAGAGGCTCTATAAGGTACTAGATCGACCAACTTTGTTGTATTTAATGGGGCAACCCAGGGACTAATTTTGAAATTTCAAAATGTATGCATGTAAATGCAAAATGCATGTCTTAGATATGAAAGTACTGATTCAAAAATGGTTCGCGTGGCTCAACTTCTGAACTCACGGGATTTATTTGCAACTTTGAATATTGCCTTGATATCTAGAGTGCTAGATTTTCTCCCGATAATAATTTTTTTAAATTGAGAACCAGTCGCAAATCAGCATTTCATGATGGTAAAATGCAGAAATGAAAAATGTTATAATATGTCATGCAGTGAATGAACAGATTGAAATTAAAATAATTAAATGAATAAATTAAAGTAGACAAGGTAAAATGAAAGATTTCTGATTGGGCAAATTGCTTGAACCAACACCTGTGTGTCATGCAAAATGCAATGATGTATGCAAAAAGGGTAAAACAAAAAAGAGAACGAGTCAGTACCGGATAAGATCAATAACACATAAATAGAATAACAATTTAGATAAAACAAACAAAACAACCCTATTTACATCCCGTCTAAAACACCTAGGTTATCCGCATGGCTCTAAAAGGGTGAGTTTCTATATGTTCTCTACATGTAGTTTTGGTGCTAAGAGGTACCCGAATTGTCCTTGTTGTCCTCTACTAAGAGTAGCAAGGCCCCCGGTCATCACCCATTATAGGCTCCTTTCAACCGGGTTCAACTCAGGGGGACCCATTCGCTTATACACATACGAAGGAACGATATCCTCACGAAAGTATAAGGTACTCGAGCCCTGGAGGTACTTGCTAGGCCCATACGGGAGAACGATATCTCCACGAAAGCATTAGCGTTTTCCCCCCACTTAAAAAGAACAGGTTTATATGCCATATTTTAAATGCGTTAAAATAAATGCACAATTATAACCGAATGTTACTTTAATAGTCACTTTAATCCGGAATTTCTAATATTAGTAAAGCGGTAATTATTTGAAAAAAGCTCGACTCTCATTTGTTTTTGAAAAACAAAAATTTCCCCAGCGGAGTCGCCATCTGCAGCGATCTTTTTTCTCGCTAAAAATGATGTTTTTTGTTTTTACTTTGTTCGAAAATATTTGTCTTTCGTGGGATTTTTATAAAACCCGTATTTTATTTAAAAATGGAGTCGCCACCGGCCACTTAGGTAGGCCGGACACCGTAAAAAATCAGAGATTTAAAATTGATGGGTTCGGGAGTCGGTTACGGATGGGGAAGGATTAGCACCCCCACACCGCCCAAAATTGGTACTTTAATAATGACCGCTTTATTAATATTAAACTTTCCGGATTAAAGCGACGATTAGATTAAAATTCGGTTATAAATGCGAATATATTTTAAAGCCCCGTTATTCGAGAGTAAACGCCCAACCACTATCACTACGCCTGATACTGGCCTCGTTTACGCTCGGATAAAAGGGCACGACATTGACAATTTATATCCGAAATGCAATCTTAAAATAAGGCAAATATAAACAAATATATTACGATAAAAATATAAATAAATACTAGCATAATAAAAGACTAACATGACATAAATAAAATACTAATATAAAACATACATACATAATCACATAAATAAAAACAAATCTAACATAAATAAAATACTAATGTAAAACATACATACATAACCATTAATTTAACACATAAACAAAAACAAATCTAACATAAATAAAATAATAATATAAAACATAAATTTAAAACATACTAATCTAAAATATAGATAAACATACAAATTAAAAACACAATTTTAAATTAATTACTACTTCATTAAATCATAAGAATTACAACATAAATAAAAAGGAAAGAAAATATACCTAACTAGGAGTTCGAATGACGAACCCCGACGAAACCCCACCGAGATCTACCACGACCTCTCCAAAAATATTAACTAGATCGGACCTAAAATAGGACCCCGATTAAACCGACTAGGACCGAGGACACTGTCCTGGTCCTGGGCTAGCCGGGGCTAATGCCCCCTTTATTGGCCAGCCCATGGCCGATTCTTGGCTTGCTGCCATTTCTCTCAATTTCAATTCCCCTTCAATTCCCGTTCCCTTACCCCTCCACCCCATGCCTTTATATAGGCAATGGGGTGGTTAAAGGGGGTGACGTGGACAACCCTAAACCACATAAATTCTTTTTTTTTAATACATATATTTTTTTATTATTTTTATTTTTTTATAAATTTTATATTAATAATATTACTATTACAACAATACTAAAAATACTAAAACCCGGACAAAAATGAGTGATTACAAGTTTTCATAATATTTTAATAATTCGATCATGTATGTATATTAATCAAAGACAAAAGCTAAGAAACCAGAAATAATAGAAAAGAAAGAATGGGAGGCTCATCACAGTAGCTTGCTACCGGGACTCTTGAGTTTTGCACTATTGGTAAGGCCTGGTGCAATGATGGGACTGCTGCCGCTACTGAGGATTTTAGGAACGACCAAGAAATAAATACCGATGTTGTGGATAAAAAAATAAAGTTAAAAATTTAAATATTAACGTTGTAAATTGATTACTATTCTCTACTCATCTATTATTGAATTTTTTATCGATTATTTTACTCTTTCATCATCATAAACCGATAAATAAAATATCAATTGAATGTCGAATGCCTAACGCAAAATAAGTAATATGAAAAAGAACGCAACAAATAGGCGAACTACAAATCGTGCTTTACGGATCTTACAAAGAGAGCATAAGACTTCAATGTTGCGGCTGTAAAGTGGTCGACAGTGGTAAAGAATTTAAAGATTTAGAGTTTAGGTATTTGAGGGGTTAGAAAAATGTGAATTTTTGGTTTTTTAGTTTTAAAATCAAATCACATGTCAAGCAAGGATGCAGTTTTTTTTTTAAATATAACAACTTTAAAATATTAACGAAATGAAACACAAGACATCTAAAATGTAATTGAATGAAACATTATATATCTACTTTGATAGAAAACTTTAGACATCTAAAAAGTATGTATATAATTTGTAACTTATTTTGTAACATGCTTTATTACACTCTACTACTCAAGCACAACTTAAATTAAAATAATTCTAAACATATTTATATACAAAATTGCCCCTTCTAATAATATTGTCTCTAAAGTTTGAACTTAAACTTAAAATATAAGATGCTTAGATCTCATACAAATTTTAAATTATTATTATTTATGATCATAAGTGAAGTGGTTTCGACTCATACAAATCCAAAAGGATCTGAGTGAGATTGAGAAACAAGAGTTAGGTTTGGGATAAGGCTACGGAGTGCTGCCCCTTGTCAACTTAAAACATGAAATGAATACAATCCATTTACACAAGTACCTTAGTTTTAAGGTTTAGGATTTTATTTAGGGTTTAAAGTTTAAGAATATAAATGTAGCAGTTTTGAATTTAAGGGCTGTCGATAAAAATTTAAGTTTAGGGTTAAATTTTAGGGTTTATAGGTTAAAGGTAAATCCCTAACCATAAACCTTAACCCTAAACCCTAGATTCTAACCACAAACACTAAATTCTAAACCCCTACACTAAAACCCCTAAACTCTAAACCATAAACCCTAAAATTATAAGACGCTTGTGAAAACAAAACAAAAAAATCACCGTCTGTGTATAGGATAATAATTCAAATCAATTGTAATAATTTTGGTGATCCAATCCAAGTGTAAAATTTTTGATAGGAGGATTGCAAATATGGGCCTAATTCACACTTGAAGCCCTTAGGCAATTGATTACTGATATGGATTATGACAAAACACCTAATTCAGGGTTGGATCTTGGCAATTGTTTAAATTTTTAAAAACAATTCATAAGCATATATTAAAATTTTTGAAGGGTTAAATATAATTTCTTTTTATAAAAATTAAAGTGTTTAACTAAAATTTTCAAGAAAATGACACTTATGAGAACTTTTAAAAATTTTAAGAATGAATTTAATTAAAAATAGTTAAAATTTTTAAAATATAATAACAATTTAAAATTTTTAAAAGGGACTAAATTAAAATAATTATGTCAATTGGTCAAATTTTAGGGGTCAAAGCCCCCACATGCTCTTATATGAATCTGCCTCTATTGGCAACACAGGCAGCATCCGAACAACCAATAATGATCATCGATAGGGGTAGTAAGGACAACAATCCGAGAACGAGAATTTTCTTTAAGATCGTTGGGTATTTTGAACTAAATAGAACGATCAACGTAAGTGAAAATGCATTGGACATCATTCTTGAAGATAATTTGCCGTATATTGTATCCTTCAAGATTTAACAAGTTTTCGTTTGTTCAAAGAAAAAGGTAGGAACTATAATCGGAGTCGGAGTTGTAATTTCCCTAAATTTAGTTTTCGTCTTTGGTAGACAGATAGAATAATCCCAACATAGAGCACTTACATTGTTTCTTACGGCTTGGAGAGGTTTTTAAAGGTGGGAATCGGGTAGGGACTGTTTTACATTCTTCACTCCGTCTCTATTAAATATTTCAGAGTTTTAGTCTCTGTATCCTCCTACGCAGATTTTGGCGGTTTTAGGAATCTCTACCTCTAAAAAATTAAATAAAATTATTATTTTATTGATTAAAATAAATAGTCAATTCATTTTAAACTATAAAATTTGGGTACTTCGATTCGAAACAGTTATGAGATGATAAAGATTGAAAGGATGTTGTGTTGTGAGAGATTTAAACGAGGATTTTAGCTTATATCTGAAAACTAAGAACCATGTTGAGAAACTTGAGTGTGGTTAGGTTTGAGAGAAAGTTAAAGTGATAATAATATAGTTAGGTTTTTTTATTAAGATATATATTAGGGGTATATAGATAAATAAGTATATTTTTTAAAAATCTTGTAAATATCGGGATCCTTGCGAATATTTTTTGGGATCCCTATGTTTATTTATACGGTTACGGTTCAATTATTCTCACGGTTCGGATATAACAATCCCGTCTCATCCCCATTTGAGATTTGGTGATAAAACCTCCCCGTCCCCGCGGGTGAAAATTTTGGTTATTTTCCATCTCGTTAGTTCGAATTTCTACGATTTTCAGATATTCTCCACCCAATTTTCGCCCTTACAGGTCTTCTTCACGTTTTTGGCAATGTATATGTATGACGAACGAAGCTAGCTTGCCAGCTTTAGTCATTAAAAAAAGTAGTAGAGAATCCAGAAATTTAATAGTGTGGTCTAAAATATTTTTTTTCTCAAATGAGTATGCAAATCTTCATTTTCTTCCAATAAACACACTAAATTAATTTTTTTTAGTAAAAATTTAACACTAGATTAATTTTTCCCCTCATAAAATGGGAGTGCAAATGCTCCCCTATGTGGTCATGTGCATCAGCCACTGCAAAAAACAAACCTATATATAAATAATCTCAATCGTCAATTCAACTCTGGATGAGATTCTAACTCTTTTGCATAATGATTTAAATTGATAAAGAAATAACTTTAAGGATATAATTGAAAAGTGACAAATGTTGGGGGTTCTTTTGTCATTATTCCATATAATTTTACCAAATTAAAATTCATATATTATATTACACATAAAATAAAGTTTAAGTATATATATAAAGGGCTAGGATCCTTTCTAGGGATGGACATTTTACCTGACTCGACCCGGCCCGATTGTGTCGGATTTTTTAATAAAAAATTGGATTCGAGTCGGTTCGGGTTTAGGGTGGAAAATATCCGACCCGGGATTAATTGTGTAATTTTTCCTTAAATTTTTAGGATTTTTATAATAATACCCCTCTTTATATATTTTCTTATAATTAGATCCTTAAAATTGAATTTTTATTTACAATTTAGTCCTTAAAATTGATATTTTTTATGATTAAGTCCCCTAAAATAATTTTTTTACAATTAGGTTTCTAAAATTAATTTTTTCTATAGGTCGGGTCGTGGTCGGGTTTAGGGTATTTATTTTTGGATTGGGTCGAGTCGGGTTCGGATTTAGTGTATTTATTTTCGAGTCGGTTCGGGTGAGCCAAAAACCCGACTCGTGCCCATCCCTAAGATTTCCTTTAACATCATATAAAATTTTAAGTTTTTTTAAATATGAGTACTCTAGTTTTATTGAAAGAGAAAAAATCCAAAAATACAATGAGAGTTTATAACTCAGATAAACAAATTTGATCAAGGCATATTCTTAAAAATACGAAAACGTTATCATGAACAAGATCATACAAAGAAAAGGTAAAACCCCTAACTCAAAGGCTCGAAACAAAATAGATACAAACATCACCAAATCTCAACGATGAAAGGTAAAAACCAACAACAAACAACATTAAGAAAAGGGTAAACTACACTAGTAGTCACCAAACTATGGTTTCTTTCCTATTTTGGTCACCGAACTTTTTTTGGCATAAACATCACTAACGTTATGTTTCCTTCCTATTTTAGTCATCGGCCGTTAAAAACTTAACGGTTTTGCTGACGTGGAATTTTATTTTTTTTTAATTTTCCATGTCATTTCTTTTCTCTCCTCATAAGCAATATATGCTATTTTATAATATTTTTATTCAAACAAACAGGATGGTGACGCGTATCACTGCCTATTAGTGGAATAAAATGAATGAAAAATCAAGCTCCTTATTCAGCCAGAGAGATGGTGACATGTGTAACTGCCTAATAGGATGGTGACACGTGTAACTGCCTATTAGTCGAATCTCTCTGGCTGCATAAGGGGATTGATTTTTCATTCTTTTTATTTCACTAATAGGCAGTGACATGTGTCATCATCCTGTTAGTTTGAATAAAAATATTATAAAATAACATATATTACTTACGAGGAGAGAGAAGAAATGACATGCAAAATTAAAAAAATAAAATAAAATTTTACGTCAGCAAAACCATTAAGTTTTTAACAGCCGGTGACCAAAATAGGAAGGAAACATTACATTAGTGATGTTTTTGCCAAAATAATAGTTCGGTAACCAAAATAGGAAGGAAACATAACATTAGTGATGTTTTTGCCAAAAAAATAGTTCTGGGACCAAAATAAGAAAGAAACCATAGTTCGATTACTACTGATGTAGTTTACCCTAAAAAATGCATATTACAATAATAAGCCACGTTGGCAACATGGTCATTGCCACAACTCAATCGCGAACAAGAACGATGACTATGAGCTCATATCGAAATCCAGTTTGAGGGTCCAAAACATGAAGATCAACAAGATAATAAAAAAAACACCATCTAGATCAGTCGTGACGAGGGTCCAAATTTTAAGTTGTATAGATATTTATAAATATGGATCTTAATAAATATATAGTGATGGGCCGAGGGCGTGCTAGGACAGTCGCATCCCTAAAAATTTTAAATTCCTCTATAGTTTAGATATTTTTATATTAAACCCAACAAGTAGTTCAAATGAAAAGGCGGATGATGTTCATCCTAGTATACTCGTGTTCAATCGTTTTGTTTGCAAAGTGTGTGTGCATTACCAAAGGGTTAAGAATATGTATAAACATGTCCTATCTTGTTATCACATTTAGAATATTAAAAGCAATAATTCTTTTAAATTTTCTATTAACAATTTAATTCCACGTCCCCTAAAATTTTATAGTTTCACACTCCCTATGTTTATGAGGGAGTCCACATACATGATATTGACATAGAAATCAAAGAGTATATGCATAAGGCGATTCGACGGCATTACCTCAAGTATATATGTCAATAATGAAGAAATATGCCATCATTAAGCTAACATATATAATAGTTGCGAACTCACATAACCACTCTCGACAAATAATATTTTACAAAAAAAATCGATAAAACCCAAAAAAAATCGATAAAACCCGTTTAAACTCCCGACATAACTGCATACCAACAAAAATATATCTTAGAAAGGAAAAGGGATGGTAAAAAAATAAATCAATAATCAATTGGTCTAATAGGATGAGACATTAGATTTATTAAGCAATATCATATGTTTGAAATTTGGCTTTGTAAATGGAGCAACTGGATTGGAATCGTCACTCTCATAATAAGCCTCTAAGTACTCGATTCAGATTTGTCAGCAAGTTAGGTTAGTTGAATACTTATATTAAGGATTTATATTCAATACACTGACGGTAGAAATGATTTTTTTACAAGTGTCTTAGTTTTAGGGTTTAGATTTTTAGTTTAGGGTGTAAGGTTTATGGGCTTAGAATTTAGGGTTTGTGGTTAGAATTTAGGGTA
The DNA here is from genome assembly GCA_019671005.1 of Hibiscus mutabilis. Classification (NCBI taxonomy): domain Eukaryota; kingdom Viridiplantae; phylum Streptophyta; class Magnoliopsida; order Malvales; family Malvaceae; genus Hibiscus; species Hibiscus mutabilis. The sequence continues at coordinate 45,782,210 of CM033736.1, forward strand.
TAGAGGTTAGGGTTAGGTTTTAGGGTAATATGGATAGGGATTTATGTTTTAAACTATAAACTCTAAATTTTAGTCATAAACCCTAAATTCTATCCGCAACCCATAAACTATAAAGCCTTAAATTTTAACTCATAAACTATAAAGCTTAAGCTGAATCTCTAAACCCTAAAACTAATGCTCATATGGAAACTTTTTATTTTCACAATCCGTGTATGAAAAATTACTCATATATTAATACATTAAAGATGATAGAAGATGCTCTGGTTTTATTCTTGGCTTAAATGAAAAATCAACCCGTAAATAATACATTTTGTTTGATTTTAGCCCTTAATCTATTGTTTAGGTCAAAATAAGTTTCTAAACTATCATTTTTAGTCACTTTAAGTCCGGTAATTATCTAAGTCAAAAAAATATTTCGACAAATAAGATGTTGACACATCACAAAGATTTTTTGATCAATAGATAGTTTAGGGACTAAAAGAAAAAATGACATAACTTAGGTATTTATTTTGACCAAAAATAATTTATGAACTTAAAGTGACAAAAAATAATAGTGTAGGGACTTATTTTGCCCCAAAAAAAGTTTAAGGGTCAAAATCGAACAAAAATTTTAAGCTTTTAAACGCACCAATGTAAAACCTTTGTACGCTTAATGGGATGAAGGGAACAAAACACTGTTTTTCGTACGACGGCAAACTATATTTTATTTATTAATAAATAATTTAGCCTTAAGCTTTGTCTTTTAAGGTTAAATTACAATTTTGGTCCCTCTATTATACCTAAATTTGGAAATTGCAACCATAATACTGAGGGCGGAACCTTAAAGACTAGGGGGGACATGCCCCAAAATTTAAGAAATTCAGATTTTGCCCCTAAATTTTTTTAAAAGTTTTAATTTGTTCAAGTGTTCCAAAAATTCATATTAAGCTTCATAATTTTAAATATTTTTAAATAAATTTCTTCTCAAATTTTTTGTTTAAGTCTCCAATTTTTTAAAAAATTTAAGTTGTCACCCCAAACTTTACTTCAAGTCAGTCATTGATAATACTTGAATTCGGCATACTTTAACCTCTATATTTTATAATGTCATTAGATAGTCTAAATAATTAACACATTAACTATTCTAGTTAAAATGTTAAACATGTATTTGTATAAAAGAAAACTCCCAGCTTATTTTACAAACATATGTTTTTTTGGTGTGTGTAGAAAGGGTATTTTCTAGAAAAAACTTCAAGTCAATGTTTTAACAATTTTTTTGATCAATTTCTACTTAGGAGAGGAAAATTTTGTTCTTACTGGGTCTTGAACCCATAACCTAGGGGAAGGAGAGGATGTCAACTGAGAACTTTAACCACATGCTCTAAAGATTGTTAACCAATATTTTAACAAGTTAATTATTTTAGATAACTAATGAAATTATAAAAATAAAGAATCAAAATATTCAAATTAAAGGTAGGGACTAAATTTTAAATTTGAGTACAATATAGGCATCAAGACTAAATTAGACCTTTTGTAATAATCTAATTCTAGAAGTAGTTTATGGTTCATGCCCCATGGACAACAACTAGAAGCTCTCAAAAAGCTATTATAAATATAATGCAAAGTCTTATAACTCATAATATATAAAATATATATGGTGGAACCAATTATTCACATCTACCCATCGTTTAACTAATTTTCTAAAGAGCAAGCACATTTAGCTCGTTGATCAAACTGCTCATCTTTGTTACTTTATATTCTCGTAGGTAATATGTTAGAGACTCATTAAAATTAGGATTAGATTTAAGATTTATCAAAACAACTATTTTTTCTAAAATATTATTCTATAAATCCAAAAAAAAAAAGAGAAAATCAATTATGTCAATATCAATGAATGAGATTAAACAAAAAAAATATTACAATTAAGTTCTCGCTCCTTTCTTAATAAAAAATCCGAAGCAACAAAATACAAACTAGTCATCCACAACTAGATTTAATTCTATGTGTTCTAAAGAAATATGATTCATTGACACAACGTATAAGTATTTAGTTTTATATATTTTTTGGTATTGTTGTATTGCTGAAAACAAATGACTGGGATTAATAGTAGAAGATGAAAATATTTTATAGAGAAAAAAAGTGGATTATTCTCGGTTTAAAACTTTTAATCTCAGCCATCAAATTCAGTTAACTCAACTCTTCAGAATCAATGTAAAATTAAATATTTTTACACTGTAAATAGATTCTAACTCGTTCTAAAATATTATTATTCTATTTTTTTCTCCCTGTTTATTTTGAAGATATTTTTTCACATGGTAAAATTGAATTGATGTTGTAAGAAGAAAAAATCCTCAGCGTTGAAGAGATTGTTTGAGGCATCAGTGGTGTCTAACCAAGGGTTGCTTTGTTCCAAGGACTGGAAATCTATGCCATGGTTGTAGTAATTACCAGACAAGTCTTGTGTAGCTTCAAGACAGTTTGGATTAGGGTTGTTAATGGAGATGTTGTTGCTGCTGCTGTAATAATCGGTGAAATCCGAAACCGGTGACACTTGATTCCCGAAAGAGTCCGATGGTGCCGCGGCGATGTTGGAATTCTCTAGGGTGTAACTTGAGGAGGTCACTTGTGCGCCCCCAAGCCGGCCATATCTGGATACTGTTCCCACAACGGAAGTCGACGTGGTGGTGGATGAGGCATTAACCGCGGTGGTGGAGGCAGCGGCGGCAGCTTGAATTCTTTCGACTAACCTAGGCATCCAAAGGTAACGCATGGTGTCTTTGAATTGCTTGCTGTTCACGTCACACTTGAGTTGCTTGGCCTGTTTTTGGACACGAGTTCTCCAGTAGTTCTTGATCTCATTGTCGGTTCTTCCGGGCAAATGTTGGGCGATTTTGGACCATCTTCAATGAACAAAAAATGGGCACAACATAAAAATTAATCTCTATAATCCCAGAAAGAAAAAAAAAACATAAATTGATGGACAAATATTAGGGTGTAAAACATCAAATAACCTGTTTCCCCAGCGAGAGTGAAGTTCAAGAATCAAAAGTTGCTCTTGGAGAGTGATGTTTCCCCGTCGAACGTCCGGTCGAAGATAATTCAACCACCTCAACCGACAACTTTTTCCGGTCCTTTTGAGACCTGTTTTTGATTTTCGAATGAAATTTCAATCGAGATTGAATTATAACTCTTACTATCAAACATCAATTAAGCAATATTTAAAAGAATAGTGGTGTCGTCCCATATCAGGCCCGTAACTGAGTCAGAACAGAAAGAGCACCTGTCCAGCGCCTATAATTATTTTACCTGCACAACGAGCGAGCGAGTTCCATCGACCTTCGCCGTGAGTGGCAATGTAATCGATGAGCTTGAAGTCTTCTTCCACGGTCCAAGGGCCTTTTTTCAACTCCATATGATCATCTTCACTAATTTGTTGAACATTTGGGGCACAATCCCTTGCCTTAACATCCATTTTTTTTCTTTAAAAAAGGATTGGATTTAAGTGAAAGATAGGCAAAAGTTTTTGATATCGATATAGATATCTTTTCGAGGTTTAGAGGAGGAAGATGAATAGTTTGGAGATAGTGGGGGATTGGTTTTCGATGTGGGAAGATGGAGAAGTGGGGGATTTATAGAAGCAAAGCCGCAATAGGAACTTGAGTTTTTATTATTTTATTAATTAACTATAACACCTAAGCCTCCTCTTAGAATGTAACCAACAGCCAACAGGGTTTTAAAGTTTGACTCATTGACTTTTTTAGTTTTTCTCCGTGTTTTTGTTAATTTTTTTTGGGTAAAGTACACAAACGCTTACTAAATTATTCCTAAAAATACAAAATGGCCACCAAACTTTTAAAAATTATATAATGGTCATTAAACTTTAATTTTATTACAAAATGGTCACTGAGCCGTTAACTGTCATTAACTGCGAGACGTGACGGTTATGAAAAATTGTATAATAACATATTTAATCCTCAATATTTACACATTCAATCAATTTAGGCATCAATAATGCGGGTTAAATTAGAAATAAATTGATTAAATGTGTCAATATGAAGGCTTAAATGTTATATTATTCAAATTTCTGTAACTGTCACGTTACCCAATTAACAACAATTAGCGACTCAGTGACCATTTGTAACAAAAACTAAAGTTTAATGCCCATTATGTAACATTTGAAAGTTTGATGGCCATTTTGTATTTTTTAAGAGATAGTTTAGTGACCATTTGTGTACTTTACCCTATTTTTTTAGAATCGAACGAGTGGTATCAATAAAAAAGAGGAAGATGTGCATCTTAAGGGACTCGAGTTTAAACAACTTTGTCTGCAAGGTGTGTGTGCTTTATTAAAGGTTAAGAAAAAATATGAATTTATATTATCTTGTATTCATCTTAAGACTATTAAAAAAAGCTTGGAAAATAAACTACTACATTACATAAATATATGATGGACCAGAAAGGTCTCTCTGAAGAATATTCTCGGTGTTTTTGTTATTTATAATTGTCTGGTGTGAATACAAGATAATATATATTCATTAATCTTAACTCTTTAATAATGCATAGTCGCATATACATCGTGTAGATAAGCTGTTCGAACTCGGATCACCTAGTTTTTTATTGGGATGACAAAATTATCCGACCTCTTCGGGTCCCAACCCGGTAGACATAGTTTTCTTTTAAAAAATCAGGTTTGGGTTGGATCGGATTTTGAAAAATTCAAGTCGAGTCAGGTTCGTGCTTAGGGTGAAAATTCCTCGACCCAGTTTATTTATAACCATATATATTATCAAATTTAATATTTGTATTAATTTTTTTGAGGCGGGTCCGGTTTTATGTTTTATTTGTTACAATTTTGGGTCAGGCGGGATCAAGTTAAGCTTTTATGATGTTGGGTCGGTGTTGGAGATAAAATATATTAAACTCAGTTCGGATCGGGGTCAGTCGGAATTTTAAAATTTTACCATTTCTATTTTTTATGCACAAAATTTTCAATCGTTAAATATATTTTAATAAAAGAAATTTTAAAGACCAACATGATATAGAGATCGAATTAACTCTAAAATTTACGTGCACTCATCTCTTAGTTTCGAGGATATTTTGGTGTTGGTTAGGGAGGTTGTGAATATTTTCCTTAGGGATAAATGTATAGATCTACTGGATTATGTAAATTTTGACCTCTGTATAGTTTGGGGTATTCTTGTATAAGGTTCTATTCTTTATAATTGGTCGATTGTAGGACCTTGTTGTTTTCTTTATAATTGGTCTATTCTTTATAATTGGATTATCTAAATTTTGACCTCTGTATAGTTTGGGGTATTCTTGTATAAATACAATGATATTTATTTAACGTTCAATTTGTTAAAATATTAATTATAAAAGATGAATCTGTCAGGCTCGACGAGTACCGATGAGCATCATTAACGATGAGCACCGACGAGCACCATTAATTTATAAAGATTAAAAATCTAAAAGACTCGTTGTATAATTATAAATTATTTAAAAATTAAAAGGTAAATTAATTAAAATATATTATTTTATTTTTAATTTTCTCTTAAACATAGATCAAAATGTTTACCCTATCTCTAAATTACAAAACCTTAATTTTTGTTCAATTGAAATTCAAGCCGCTGCCGCCGCCGCCGCCGCCCATGCCGAAGAGGGCGTTGAACATTCCGGGGCAACAGAAACACACCAGACCTATCAGGGCGACTTGCACCAGTGGGAAGTTGTATCGGAATCTTGATTTTATGGGCAATTGGGTGACTGATTCTTCATCTTTAACTCCATCTCCGATACCCATTTGCCCCCTTGATCGATCAAATGATCGAACAGCAAGAAAATCTTGTGAATCCAAAACTTGAAATGGATTTGATTTTGATCCAAATATACAAAATCCTAAAGAACACGCACACAAATTTGGCTTTAAGCATACAGATTATGGCGGCGGCGGCTTGACTTTCAAATGAACAAAAATTAGGGTTTTGTAATTTAGGGGTAGGGTAGGTATTTTGATTTATGTTTAAATGAAAATTAAAAATAAAATAATGTAATCATCGGTGCTCATCGTTAGTGGTGCCCATTGATGCTCGTCGAACGTGGTAGAATTTTTCAATTATAAAAGACATAAAAATATGTAAAATTTATGTAATTGTAAATTAATGTAAGTGGATTTTTTCCACATATTATATATTCAAGTGCCTTTGAATATAGGGCAAATTAAGTGCTAATTAATAAATTAACAATCAAGTCGGAAACTGGGAAAAACGTGTTGATTTATCAAGAAATTTAAATATTGCTAAAGCCGCCCTAATCCTAATGTTATAGAGCTTGAAATTATCTTTTAATGTAGTTAATAAAGTAACAATCAATTTGGAAACTGGGAAAAACGTGTTGATTTATCATGATTTTGGCCTACACTGATATCAATTCTTCCCCAAATTATCTTCTTTCAATAGTTAGTAATATATTTAATAAAATTAAATAATTTTATTATTATTATAGAAAATGCTTTTTTTCTAAAATAAATAAATAAATAAAATTTTAATGTGATGGGATTGTGGTATTTGAACTTGAACCAAGTACGGCGTGAGGGTAGAGGGTCCAAATTAGGGAGGAACTCACAACTGTTATTTAATACTCAATTAATAAATCAGCTGTAATATTTAATGTATATTTATATTTTAGTAGAAAATTAATCTTCAAATTTAATCGCCATTATCTTTATAGATTAGGACCCCATATGATAAATATTACTTTTAGACTTGTCGGTTGGATTTTAAAATTTCAGTCCATTTTGAATTAAAGTTGTTCAGGTTTAGAATCATTCATGTTTAAGAGTTGTTTTTTAAGTTGAATCATTTCGTGCTCGGATATTTTTAGGTTCTGATCAATTAAATTTGAGACTTTTCATGTTACTTGTTCTGTTCATTTCAAGTTCGAAACATTTCGAGTTCAAGTTAATTTGAATCTGATCAAAATTTTATTCATATTGATTGGATCGGGTCTTTAAACTCGAAACCAAAATCGACAATTCTATTTGCTTTCGTGCATTTTCCCCTCAACTAGTTAGTATCAATATTTAAACTCGAGATTTTTTTGCTATAATTACTTGTATCTGTCTCATTTTTCACTAATCTATATTCAGTACTGCAGAGATTTATAATGGAAAAAATTATTCTAATCAAGTTTCTTCCCTTCATAATATCAGAATTGGAACTCATGTCCTTGCTTAAAAAGTAACGCCTCATCCTGCTAAACCAACTGTTAGTTGGTTAAATTTAAGATTATTAATTGTTGATTTAATTAGTATAAAATTAATTTTTTTTAACCACCGACTTATTAACTAACTAATATAAATCGAGTTTTATAGAAACCTAATACGAAAACAACTCTACTAATCTATTTTTTTCTATTTACAACCTAAGGTTTCGGATTAGATGCATGAATACATTGGCCCGAAAGAAAAAAGGTTGTAGAAACATTAAGATGTAAATTAAGACAAGAATAAAAAATAATGACATGACCCCTCACGTGTTATATATATATGCCTGTATATATATACACACACGACATCATATTATGCACGTGTTTAGTTAAGATGCTTGTATATTATATTGTATATAGAAATAAAACTCAAAGCGTAGGAGTATCCCTTATTTTGTGAACTAGGGATGGCACGGGTCGGGTCGGGTTTTTGACCTACTCAAACTCGATCCGAAAATAAATATATTAAACTCGAATTCAATCAAATTCGAATGTATTTTTTAAAAAATTCAATCATACCTAACCCGAATATAAATACTATAACCCGACCTTGACCCAACCTGATCTATAGAAAAAAATTAATTTTAGGGACCTAATTATAAAAAAAAATTAAAGACTTAATTGTAAAAATAATAATTTTAAGGACTAAATTGTAAATAAAAATTTAATTTTAAGGACCTAATTATAAAAAAATACATAAATAGGGGGTATTATTATAAATATACCTAAAAAAATTATGAAAATTACACAATTAGTCTCTGGTCGGGTAGGATATTTTTCACCCGACCCGACTTAACCCTTAATAAAACCCAACCCGACCTGAATCTATTTTTTTATTATAAAATCTAACCCGATCGAGCCGGGTCGAAACCTGATTTGTCGGGTAAAATGTCCATCCCTACTTTTGTCTCTTATTGTAGGGAGCATATCTTTGTGCTTCCAAATGTTTATTTGGTAGGAGGATAAATAATTATGTTTTTCTAAAAAAATTTGAACAATCAATAATATCGTCTCTAAAATTTAAATAACAATTTTACTATTGTGAGAGTAATATATATTACCACTTCACCTAATGCTTATTTATAAATTACATCAAATTAATTACACTGAAAATCAACCTACTTTTAAGTTTCACTTCCGTAAAATATATCAATATTGTAAAATCTTTTTATTAATAATTACAATGATAATTACAATTTATATAGCTACAACTTGAATTGATACGACTTATAAATAGAAGTCAAAGCACTGTGACTAAAATCAATTATTACAAAACATAAACGAACAGACTGATAACCAGAACATATCTAGACTTAGATCAAAATAAATAGATATGTAGAATCCACACATAATTTATATAAAACGATTACCAAACATGAGATCTAGACATTATTAATGCCTCAACCCTACAACCAAATTAAGGCCTCATTGGCTCAATCATGTGAAATTTTTTTAGTCATTACAAAGTAATATCTATTTATATATATTTTTAATCTTTTGATAATTCACACACCTTACAGACAAAGCTGTTTGAACAAGGGTCTACTAGGATAAACATCATTCGTTCTTTCTACTGGAACCACTTGTTGGGCTCATCATGTGAAATCTAAAAATGGTATAAAATCAAAAAAAAATTGGTAATACAGACGAAAGGCTCAAACTAACATTCGAACAATAACATCTCCCCTACTGGAGACAGAGGCGAGTCGAAGATGGTCTCACCGACAGGTCTACCACGTCTCATTCCAGTGAGCGCATTGGCAATACCGTTCTAACTCCTACCTATAAGGCGAAGACGCACCTCCCAACTTCAGTCCAACAAAGACTTTGTGGCATCCACTATAAGGTCGCCCTGAAGGTCATGAGATTCCCTGATATGATTATGTAAGCTTTGGCATTATCCGTTTTCAACTCCACTCTCTAAAAACCCATAGACATGGCATATTTCAGCACATCATGGATGCCCCACATTTCAGCCATGAGGACCGATGCGAAGAAACACTCGAACCCATAGACAAGGTGAAGAAACACTCGACCCTTTGAGGTACTCATAACTTCCAGACAAAGGACCAATCTCCTCTAGAATTTCCTTGCACATCCATCTGAGTTCCTGCATAGGCCGAACGTGTGGTAAAGAAGCGATAATTGTCCCATCTCCACCCCGGGCTATCAGGACTATAAGTGTAACACCCCTTCCTGGTCTGGTAGGAATCCGGAACGGAAAGCGTTATCGGTGAACAATACGATGAGCGGTTTACTAACTTCGATGACTTGAACTATGAACAGTGAATTAATAATGTTGATTCGATGCAATGATTGACTATGGTCAATACAAACTCATCCTAATTATAATTAAGGGACCATTTCATAACTTATATAAATTTAAGGACTAAATTTTAGTTCTTACAAATTTTAGGGTCCTCTTAATAATTAAGGTTACTAGTGTGAAATTCCATACTCAATTATATTGTGTATAAAATTTATATGAATTTGGAAAACAATTACACTTTCAGTTAGTCCATATTTGATTCAGTGACTAGTTTGCAATACTTTTAAACCAAGTAACGAACTTAACTAACTCACCTGTATCGGTACCGGTACTCATAAGGTCGTACCAGAACGGCCTTAAATTAATTTCTTTCAAACCTTAATCACTATTGGTACGCAACATACCGTACCTGTACGAGGGATTCAGTGTCTTCGTATCAGTACGGGACCTTTATCGTAATGGTACGAAAATCCCTAAATTCCCAAGTTGAGTCGTCAATAGGGTATCGGTACGACACCACCCGTACTGGTACCTATGCTACAATAAAATTTTGGTGTTGATTTGGCGTACAGTACCACTATAGTAGCATCGGTACGCCTAAATATTCAATACAAATTCTACATGCCTATACCGATACGACATCACCCATACCTATACGCTTGGGTTAACATTGCCTAAAACTGCCTAACAGTACCGGTATGACACCACCCGTACCGGTATGCCTGTGTCTGTAATATCATATTTTGTCTGGTTTTTATTTGATTTAAGGGTCTTAACCTTGTCCAAATTTTACCAGCAAGCTTATAAACCATAAATCTACATGCATGTCAAATTTTATGCCAAAGTGAATATATTTACCCAGTTTTCACTTATTAGTGCATTTTGAGCCATTTTACCAATTTTGTCAAAATCACTACTAACATACCATATTTCATGTTTTAGCCCATTCAATATAGTGAACTATATGTACATACAAAATGCAGCTAAATTCTTGTTTAGACCATATGCCACTTTTCTAGGAGTTTAAGGACAAAGTTTACATTACATGTAACTTGGTGACTTGCTTCAAAAACGTCCTTACTCTGACCCTCGATCCAACTAACTTTCAACCTAAAAATGCATGGAAATGAGATGCATTAGGCTTATATATCCTAGTGAGGTAGTCTAGAACAATAACATGGATGTCAATGATATCAATAACATGTATACAATGTAAATGCATCTCAAATCAAGTTTTAACATTAATTTCCATATCTTAATTCCTTGGATCAACATGTACACATGGATACGCGAATTCCCAACCAACATCGCCAACAATAAATGGTCAATATCCTCCAACATCGCCAATAAGACCAATATCATCACATCCTGCCAACATCGCCAAATAGAGTCTTAGTTCAAGGACCGTAGTCCACTCTGTACCAATGAGCTCATGAACTCTATGGCATGCCAATTGTATGCCATGTCCATTCGTATCCAAGGATTAAATACTTAAACCAATATCAATAACATTAACAATAGCAATAGCAATAACAATAACGGTAACAATAACAATAACAGTAGCAATGACAATAACTATATAGCATGATCAATATGGCATTTCTCAATGTTTCAGTGATGTCAATGTCAATGTTGTAACCCCCTAAACCAGTCTATACAATATGCCTAGTCTAGGAGGTCACATTCGAATCACCAGAGTGACCCACAGTAAAAATAGAAAAAAAATCTTTAAAAATACATTGAAAAGTTATTTCCCTATAACTGGAGGCTAGTCCTAGGCCCGAAGGCATAAGAGGCCTATCTGAAGGCAAAAAGCCTATTTGGAGGCACAAAGCCTAACTGGAGGCATAAATCCTGTCTGGAGGCACAAAGCCTAACTAGAGGCATAAAGCCTGTCTGGAGGCACAAAGCCTATCGGGAGGCACAAAGCCTAACTAGAGGCATAAAGCTTATTTGGAGGCACAGCTGGATCAGGGTTGTACCTGAGGATCTCCAATCACTCTCCCAATAAACCCAATTAAAATAGTTTATACAGTAAATAGTAATATCAGAAATCACTTGATGAATCATTTGATAGGTATACATTTCAGTAATTGTAACCAGAAACCATGCTATAAAAATACATACTTGCATATAATACTTCAGGAAAGTATATAACGATCAGTTCAGAAAATTATTTCAAACTATCCATTTATTTCAAGACTCGAGGGAATATTCGTCATTTCAATTACTTTAAATATTCCAAAACTCGAGGACATTTTGGTCATTTTCTAATTTGATCAATTCTGTCTTATTAATTCTCTCACTCATTTTAGTCATTATAATCAATTCTTATTCACAATTCACTTTAACTGAATAATTAAATACAAACTCAAGTTCGGTTTCACGATCCAATTTGAAGGCTTTCGGGTTTGAATTTCACAAAACTGACTTCAAAAATAGATTCAGGACGTCAAAAAACATAAAATATGGCTTCTCATAAAAAGTTGACTTTTTGGTCAAAGTCAACACTGACATCATGCTGACGTCAGCAGTCAGTGGTCAATGCTGACGTCATTGGTCAACTGGTTGACTAGGGCGAGTTGACTCACTGAGTTAACTCGGACAGGTTGACTCACTAGACTGACTCGTGCGAGTTGACTCACTGAGTTAACTCGGTCAATGGGTCGATTTGGGTAGGTTGGGTTAGACGATTCGAGTCAGAACTGGTTTAAAATAGAACCAATTCAAAGTCGGTTCAGACCCGGTTCACCCTAGCCACCGTCCAAGGTGGCCAAAAATCGCCTAAATAGCGCGTGGAGTCCACACGCGGCTAAAATGGCTTGGAAAAGGCCCAAAATGCACGATTTCGACCGGATCAACCTCCATGACACTTTACCAACTTGGAATTTACGCAAAAGCATTCAAAAACAGCCTGAAACTCACCCCACTTACCAATTTCGATCAAACACCGAAAAGGATTCTAACATCGTCAGTTTGTTGATCTGACGATTAATTTAAGGTCATCTCGACGCTGGGAATATCATGGCACCACTGACGTCTTTAAAGGGCCACGTAATCGACTGAGCTTGACGACGGATTAAAGGGATTTAATCCCTAGGTTCGTTGAACCTTTGAACCACAATTACCGACGAATGGCATGGCTGATCAACACAGGAGTTGAGGGGTTTTGCTCAGGTTGGTCCGGCGATCACAGACGTGCTGACGGTGACGTACACGGCCCGATGGTGAGCTAGATCGGAGGGAATATCCAAAATGAGGGATATGTGAGATCTTTAGGGGAACTCTCTGGAACTTTTTTTTTGATTGAAATCTCGAGGCTGAAGGGTCTTTAGCAGGTTTTATTTATTTCGATTACCCAGCCCAAAACATCACTCAAATTAAATTTTAGAAACTCTTTTCACTTAGAGCTTCTAGCTCAGATGGTTGGGTGACTGGCTAGAGAGGCTTAGGTTGTGGGTTCGAATCCCATAATTTGCATTCCCCTTCAAAACCATATTTTCCCTTTATTTTCATTTTTTAAGGGTGTTACAACTCTCCCCCTTAAAAAATTCTTCCTCAAAATTTATTAGAGTCAAAGGAATGCAGAGACTATTCTTTCGTCTATTCTGCAACTGGAACTTAACTATCAAAGCGTGCTTGTTCTCGAGACTTCCCAGACAGTCATAGATCAATCTGGTAGTCACATCAGCATTTCAGTCTGATTTAGGACCCTAAAATGACACAACTCTAAGCTCTAATACCACTAAATGTAACACCCTAAACCAGTCTGTGCAATACGCCTAGTCTAAGAGGTCACATTCGAATCACCGGAGTGACCCACAATAAAAATAGAAGAAAATCCTTAAAAATACATTGAAAAGTAATTTCCCTATAACTGGAGGCTAGTCCTAGGCCCGAAGGCATAGGAGGCCTATCTGGAGGCATAAAGCTTATTTGGAGGCACAAAGCCTAACCGGAGGCACAAAGCATGTCTTGAGGCACAAACCCTAAGTGGAGGCATAAAGCCTATCTAGAGGCACAAAGCCTAACTGGAGGCATAAAACATGTATGTAGGCACAACTGGATCAGAGCTGTACCCGGGGATCTCCAATCACTCTCCCAATAAACCCAATTAAAATAGTTTATGCAGTAAACATCAATATCAGGAATCACTTGATGAATCATTTGATAGGTATACATTTCAGTAATTGTAACCAGAAAGCATGCTATAAAAATACATACTTGCATATAATACTTTAGGAAAGCATATCACGATCAGTTCAGGAAATCATTTCAAACTATCCATTTATTTCAGGATACAAGGGCATATTCACCATTTCAATTACTTTAGATATTCCAAAAATCGAGGACATTTTGGTCATTTTCTAATTTGATCAATTCCATATTATTAATTCTCTCACTCATTTTAGTCAATATAATCAATCCTTATTCACAATTCACTTTAACTGAATAATTAAATACAAACTCAAGTTCAGGTTCACGGTCTAATTTGGAGGCTTTCGGGTTTGAATTTCACAAAACTGACTTCAAAAAGAATTCAGGACGTTGAAAACATAAAATAGGGCTTCTCATAAAAAGTTAACTTTTTGGTCAAAGTCAACAATGGCGTCATGCTGACGTCAGCAGTCAACTGGTCAACGGTCAATGCTGATGTCAGAAGTCAACACTGACGTTATCGGTCAATTGGGTTGACTAGGGCGAGTTGACTCACTGAATTAACTCAGACATGTTGAGTCACTAGTCTAACTCAGGCGAGTTGATTCACTAAGTTAACTCGGTCAATGGGTCGATTTGGGTCAGTTGAGTCGGATTAGATGGTTCAGGTCAGAACCGATTCAAATTCGGTTCAAAACCGATTCACCCTAGCCACCGTTCAAGGTGGCCAGAAATTGCTTGGACAGCGCGTGGAGTCCACGCGCGGCCAAAATGGCCGAGAAAAGGCCCAAAATGCATGATTTTGGCCAGATCAACCTCCATGACACTTTACCAACTTAGAATTTACGTAAAAAACATTCGAAAATAGCCTAAAACTCACCTCACTTACCGATTTCGATCGAACACCGGAAAAGATTCTAACACCGTCGGTTTGTTGATCAAACGGTTGATTTAAGGTCGTCTCGACGCTGGGAAGATCGTGGCACCATTGACGTCTCCAAAGGGTGACGTAATCGGCCGAGCCCGACAACAGATTAAAGAGATTTAATCCCTAGTCGTCTAACCTTTGAACCATAATTGTCGGCGAACGATGTGGCTAGTCGACGTGGGAGTTGAGGTGTTTTTCTCAGGTTGGTCCGACAATCACAGGCATGCCGGCGGTGACGTATACGGCCCGGCGGTGAACTAGATCGAAGGGAATATCCAAAAAGAGGGATATGTGAGATTTTTGGGGGAAATCTTTGGAATTTTTTTTGGTTCGAAATCTCGAGGTTGAAGGGTCTTTAGCAGCAGGTTTTAATTATTTAGGTTACCCAGCCCAAAACATCACTCAAATTAAATTTTGGAAACACTTTTCACTAAGAGCTTCTAGCTCAGATGGCTGGGTGACTGGCTAGAGAGGCTTAGGTTGTGGGTTAGAATCCCACAACCTGCATTCCCTTTCAAAACCATATTTTCCCTTCATTTTCATTTTTTAGGGTGTTACAAATGTAATGATTCAATAAACAATTCAACGATACCTTTAACATGGTTTTCATCTATCCATATCTTGATTTCGATGATGGAAATGCAATAGAACAATATAATGAAATCGAGATAGGCACCTTGCCTATCCCGAGACTCTGACTACATTCACCGATACTTTCGAGGCTTTGAAGGCTCTCGAATGACAATTCTTTTATTCTTGAATTTGTTAGAGCTTGATGGATTTGGTGATTCCTCACCTTGATTCTCTTGAGCTACAAAAAAAGGAATTCCAAGGATTTCAATATCGATAATAGATTCATATCAACTTATTAGCTATGAAAAACAATAAAGGTCAAACTTGATATCCCTAGGAAATTCTAGGGTTCATAACATTCTTGAGCTTGGATTTAAACATGATTTAACCATGGAATCAACAAACCAATAAGGGATTATTGCTTACTTGATCTATATCTATAATTTAGGATTAAGAAAATTGAGAAAAGGAAAGCTTAAACTATCCTTCAATGGAGGTGCTTGCTTGACTAAGTTGAGAGGTTGAAGATGATGAATGGTGTAGTGCTTGCTTGAAGATTAACCGGGTAAGACTCTTTCTTTCTTTTCTTTACTATTTTGGTTTTTAGCTTTCCCTTAGGTGAATTAGTCTCATCCCAAATGACCACGTGGTGGTGACTAATATTGAGGAGGGGCTAATCGTGAGGCTAGTCCCTCAACTCTTCATTGTTTATATTTTTTCCCTAACTTTCAATTTTCTCAATTTAGTCACTAAAGCAAGTTTCAAAGTTTACAATGGGATTCTTAGTTCATATCAATACTTAATTAGGGTTCAAAAAGCCAATAATTGACCACTTGGCTAAAGGTCAACTATATAATTTGACTTTCCGATACAAAATTTTTTGTTGCTGAAATTAAATTCCGACTAGGCCTGGTTTTGGGGTGTTAGAATAAGTCTCTCTTGGTGGTGTAATAGCCGCGATACAATAAAGAGTTGGTCTTGGTAAAAACACCTTGTAATCATTGCCAATCCCAGTTTCCATCAAGAGTTACCCAATCTGCAACCTTGGAGCCATCTATCACAGTCAATACAAGACAATCGCCTCTAAGGGGCCTTTACCATCAACCCAACTGTCATTCCAAAATTCCACATATAGCCCCTCGAGAACCAATTCCCAAATGTTGCACAAGCCAGTCCATAACCATGAACAATTCCTCACCTTTAGAGATCTCAGAACAAGCTCAGTCCACTTATACTTGGCTTTCAAAACTCTTACCCAAAGTTTTTCAGAGTTAATTACAAGTTGAAATCCAATCTTCATGAGAAAATCACGTAATCATTAAATCAAAGGCCATTGTTTTTAATAGGCTTTTGCAAGGTCAACCAATCGACTAGATGGATCTTCTTTGCCTCTGAGCCAATCCCCACACAAAGTCGCGGATCATTTTTTCGAGCTCATCATAGGTCCCTTTTAGAAGCCAAATTGATTGCATCGTGTAAGTAGGAAATAGCTTGGATAATCGAATTGGCTAACGTTATCCGACCTACAAGGGAGAGAGGAAGAGTAATCCAACCAGAAAGACGATTCTGAACCTTATCTATAAGATACCCATTTGTCGCTTTTGTAACACGACTATGTAAGAGAGGCACTCATAAATCAATTTAATACATACTAATATCTATAAATAAATGTCAACAACTTTTAAAACAAGTGGATAAAGCTCTTAGTTGACATCCTCCCCTCTCCTTTAGGTTGTGAGTTCAATACCCATTAAGAGCAAAATTTCCCTCTTTCCCTCCACTAGGTTAATATTAAAAATTATACTATAAATATCCTCAATATATAAAAAAATACTAAATATTTAACTTAACAATTTTATATTAAAAACTATACTATAAATATCCTAAAGAATATAAAAAAAATTCTAAATATTTATTTACCATTTATTTTTAAAAAAATTAATAAAAAGTGGTTAACATAATTGAACTGAATAAACTAAAGTTTAAAAGTATAATCGACATGACATTATCTTAATCTACAATAACTAGAGAAAGGGAACCACCTATAGCTTACATATAAAAGACCCACCTAATAATTGCATCCGTAAAATATCCATTTTAGATTTAATGATACCTTTAATTTAAACCTTTAAATTGTTCTTTACCAATTGTAGTTTGTGCAAAGAATAATTTCAAGTCCTTTACCAAATCTCACACACACACACACATATATATATATATGTGTGTGATTATTACCCTATACATTAGCGGTGGAAAATAAAGTTTCCACAAGTGGGGTTATTTAGGGATTTAAGGTTTTAGTTTAGGGTTTAAATGTTAATGGTTTAGGTTATAGGGTTTAGAATTTAGAATTCATGGTTAGAATTTAGGTCTTAGAGTTTAGGGTTTGTTGTTAGATTTTTAGGGTTTTAAGGTTAAAATTTTAGATTTAGCCTTGAAAATAGGCATACTTGTGTAAACTTTTTTTACACTGATAGGGTATCAAATATATATATATATATACTTCGAGTTTTTTATATTCGATAATCATATGAATTTTGATTTTAAAATTTTTAAGATCAAATAAAATAAGGTATAAATTTCTTGAGCGTTGTTTTTCATCTATAGAACTAAAATCTAAAAACTTATTTAAGAGATATCAAACAACTGTTCAATCAATAGAAATTAATATCGGTATAGATTAATCATGACAAAACCCGAGAAACAGGAGGGCAACAAAAAATGATATATAGCATTAATTCGCAAGCATCATTCCATACTAAATAAAGATATATTGGGGCCTATAATAAGAATTATTAGGATGATTCTACCACACGCTCGACGAGAACCGCTGAACAACACAAACGATGAATACCGTTGAACACCATAAAATTAACTTATAAAGATTAAAAATCTAAAAGACTCAACGTATAATTATAAATATTTAAAATAAAATTACAATTAAATTATTTTCTATATATATTATATTTTTATTTATTTAAATAATCAAATGCCAACCTTAGGCAATTTAAAAAATAAAAAACCTGAAACCAAAATTCGAAACCCGAAACCTGAAACCCAAAACCATAAACCATAAACTCTAATCCATAAACCTTAAACTCTAAAAATTAAACCCTAAACCCTAAACCTAAAATCATAAACACTAAACTCAAACCCCTAAACTACAAACCCTAAACTATAAACATAATGTTCAAATTTAGGGTTTTGGGTTTATAGTTTTGGGTTTAAGGTTTATGGTTTTGAATTTAAGGTTTAGGGTTTTTTTAAATTTGACTAAGTTTTATATTAGATCTAATTATTTAAAAAAGATTAAATATATATATATATATGAAAAATAATTTAATTGAAATTTTATCTTAAATAATTTATAATTATATGTTAAGTTTTTGAAATTTTTAATTTTTATAAATTATTTTCTGTTGGAAAAAATAGATTGTTGTAAAACGAGGTGTTAGCACTGACTGAAAAATAATAAAATAACAAAATCAAACCAAACCGTGCTGTGGTACTAACCACTACCTTAGAAGCGAATTCACCCCGATATGTGAAATCACTACAATGGACGAATGGCCCCCTGAGGTTAGCACGGATCTCTAAATTTCGTACACCCAAAAGATGAAGTGGACTTTGATGGTATTGCTCTTCTCTCAACTCAAAGTAACACCCAGTAAAGGTTTATAAAAACCAAAGAGTGTTTCAAAGCAAATGCCATTTGCTTTTTGAATTGTGTAAAATGAGTGAAATTGCCCACTATTTATAGGCTAAATAGTGAGGGCAAAATCATCATTTCTATAATACAATTTAATTCTATTTATAATAAAAATAGAGAATGTACTAATAAAGTATTAAAAATAGGATTTAATTCTTGAAAGGAAATGGATGTGTAGTCTGTAGATAGATTCTAAGTAAGGGATGATAAAATTACCCGATCCCGATCTGACCTGGTATGTCCTGCCTCGATTTGATTGGGTTTTAAATTTTGAATTTCGGCGATTGGGGCGGAGCGAGGCAGGTTTTTGAAAGTGCTGAGTCGGGGTGGGGCAAGCCGGGTTCGGGTATATGTTAAAAATTTCCCGTCTCGCCCTAGTATATATTTAAATAAATATATAATTTTTTATTATATTTATAAAAATACCAATATATAAAAACACTTTTATAGTTGTTAAGCTAATTTTATTTGTTTTTTTTGTCTGTGCTTATCGTAATTTCTTTTAGATGTTGTTCAAGTTTTAACATATTTGATATGTCGGTCAATGGTTCAAGTTTATTCTTTTAAATACATAATTTTTCATGTGGATAATTTAAAATTGGTTTTATTTTATTTTTATATATGTTTAAATTTCTTTGAAACTATATATTTATGGTCATGATGGTGGATTCATCAGATTTAACTTTTATCGCCGGCGAATATTAAAATTTTTAAATTTTTTCGGGTCGAGTCGGGTCGGGTTTAAAAATTGTTACATCAGGGCGGAGTGGGACGGATAAATTAATATTTTAATCTGGAACGGAGCGGAATTAAATTTAAGAATTTATAGATCGAGGCGGCCAAAAACCCGCCCTGCCCCGCCCAGTTGCCATCCCTAATTCCAGGATTTTAAAGGATTTGTTAATAACTAATTGGTAATTGAATTGCTTACACACGGAAGAATAATTTCATTTCAAGTGTACACCTAAATACATTCTTAATTTTAGTTAGGATTAGGTATGGGTAAATATTAGTATTACTTTGATTTAGAAATTTATTAATTGATCGAGTGATCAAAAATATTTATATTATTTTATTTTATTTTGTATTGATTCGAATCTTGACATTTATCTTAGGAATTGCTTATACAAGGATATTCATGTTATCTTATTTTATCTTGGTTCAAGTGGTACAAATTTTGATATTGCTTAAGCAAGTATCGAGTTTGAAATTTTGTGTATGTATAAAATTTTCGTTAAAAGACTCACCCACCAAAGTTTGATGTGCAACGCGAGTCAATTTGAATTAATCTAGGTAAAGTTATGGAAAACCGAAAGAGCAACTAAAGAAAATATTAGTATAATTCAATGTATATGTATCATTGTAATTATGACTAAATACTTTACCACCGTATATTATGTGAGAATATCCATAGAAAATAAACTATAATTTTACCATTGTAAAGGCTTCTAACTTCACAATTTTATCCTTTTAAGAGATAAAAATACAATTTTATTGCGTACTAATTTATAGTTTTATAAGCTTCAGAGGGACGTGTATATAATTTTATCTATTTAGGAGACTAGACTCTTGTCAAACCCCTAATTTTTTTAATAGTTGTAAACCCCTAAATTTATTTATGATGTTAACCTTTCAATTTAATTTAACTCCAAATATGCTCGAGATATTCGACATCGAAATTATCATTAAATTTTTAAAGTTACATAATGGACATTAAATTTTAATTTTTTGTTATAAAATAATTATTAAACTATGAACGGTCGTTAATTGAATGACGTAACGATTATAAAAGTTTATATAATAACACATTTAATTTTTAATATTTATGCATTCAATAAATAAATAAATAAATAAAAGAGGAAAAAGAATTAGGAGTTATTGATAGTGACAAGCATGGCCATTGTTTTCTTGGTCTTTTTGTCAAAAAGCAAGCCCGGGTTTTCTGGATGAGATGACAATTCTTGTCCATAAACAGGAGTCACTCTCATTATTGTTATTTTACCATTAAATATTAATAAGGTTAAACTCTGGTTTTAGTCCCTCTACTATATAAAAATTTTGGATTTGATCCTATATTTTAATTTAATCTATTGTAATCTGTTTCTTAGTACATAAAAACTCAAATCATCCTTTATGAAACAACAAAAACAACCCATTAGTCCCTTTCATTACAGTTGACCAATGTTGATCTTTAGTACACAAATAAACCAATCAAATGACAACATGTGGTGCTCTATAGATATTAAAAATATGTGGTGCTCTATGGAGATGCCATGTCACCAAACAATAAAAAATCATAAAAATTCAAAAAATATATAAAAACCATAAAATTCATAAAGAACTTAAAAAATTATATAACATTTTATAAGGACGTTTTAAACCAAAAAGCCTATTTTAAAAAAAATCTATGTCAGCACTTTAATGATAATAGTTAATGGTATTAATAATTTAAACTAACTAATAATATTATAAAAGTAAGATGATCAAATTATATAAAATTAAAATCTAGGTACTAAATGTCAAATTTTTGTATAATAAAGGGACTGAAAACCATAATTTGATTGTTTGTTTAATGAATATTTTTTTCTATAAAACAAATCTGAAGCGTCTTAATTTGACCCAAATGTGTATTTAATCTTTTATTTCCACCCTTAATTCTCTGAATTTCTTTTGACTCTACTAAGGCACGCGTATATGTATTTCCCCACAAAAAGTATAGTACACTTCAGGTATAAAATTTTTATCTCTTGTTGATGACCGTATCAATTTTCGATAAAAGATTGATAAATAAGTTTTTCTATATAATCATCGGTATTCGATTTATTTATTACTAGTTCAAATTGGGTACTGTAAAGACTTATTATGACTACAATCCTTCTAACTTAGTTTATTTCATTTACAACACCAAGATGTAAACCCTAATTTTGTTTAAAAATTGTATTAACTAGAGATCTACTAATTGGTTGAGTGGTCACTGATGTTCATATTATAACATATTGTATAGATTCGAATCTCGGCATTTGCTTTGAGTATGAACTTATCTCTACTTAATAAAAAAATATGTATTAACTATTTCTGTTAACAAATGACATATGCACAACTATGATCGATTGGATTTTAAAAGTTTTTTTTTGAAAAAATATATAGTATTAAAATTCTATTTTTTTCCTATAAAACCAATTATAAAAGCAAACAATAATAAAGGTTAAAATTTTTTAAAATATCATTAGAATTTACAATTCCATCAAAATTCAGAAAATACTATATGTATTAGCTAATTAAGCATAAGTTGAGCTTATTTTATATACAATATCAAAATTATTTTTAGTCTCCCAAACACTATTTAAACACGCTTAAACATATTTAAATTTATGATCTTCGAAAATGTATCATTCGAATTAAGACTCAGTTTATAAGTTTATTTTATATACAATATCTAAATTATTTTTAGTCTCCCAAACACTATTTAAACACGCCAGATTTAAATTTATGATCTTCGAAAATGTATCATTCGAATTAAGACTCAGTTTATAAGTTTGAGATTTTAAGCGAAAGAAAAACCCGATCATGCATGTAAACTCAATGCCTAAACTAGCTGTCTAGAAAGCAGCCACATATAGTTGAAAATGTTCATGTTGATGTAATAATGTTACTTTCCAGTTTTTTTTTTTTTTTGCCATTAAAGAACACAGTTCGAACTGTGTTGGTATAATCAAAGTAGCTAGGGATTAAATAACATTGGCTGCCTTAGGTTTTTTTCCTAAAAAGAATACACAATTTGCAAAGAAAAGCATATATCTCGTGGGGAAATAGGCAAGGCTTAATTAAACAAAAGACAAAAATAAAAATAAAAATAAAAGGATAAAATTAATTACAAGACATTAAACAAATTGTAAGTAGTACATGTGATGCTGCATGCTTTTTTTTTTTTTTTTTTTTTGTGTTCTTTGTTTAAGCTAAGATTGTTGGTGAACTAAAAAAGCCGCCAAAGCAGCAAAGAAAAAGACCGAGCACCAAATGTCTCATCTCTCCAATGCACGCCTACATTAATAAAAGGCTTTAAGAAATATTATTAAACTATTATTCTGTCTCATCAACTATCAGATGGTCTAGTAAAATAAACCGTTAAATTTTTTAAATAATATTAGAGGTTCGAATCTCAACACTATGAATAAGGTAAACTAAGTTACGGGGATCTTTTTTATAAAAAAAATTCTAAATTATCGATCAATAGAATAAATGTCTTTGTTTTCCCATTTATAATTAAGTATACGTAACTATGTTGGTTTCAAACTCTACACAAACTGTTACGATATCTCATATTTAAACATTGAGCTAATTAAATAATGATATTTGTTCTAAAATGGAAGTATCCTTTTCAGGGTTTGTTTCACACTGTTGCAGGGTGGTGGGAGATCAGACACGGTGGACGGTGTGGCGGCACCACGTGTTGTGTCGACGGTGGCGGTGTTCTTACACGTTTGGATATATCATTAGACATTGTAAGAATGGGGACCAAATATCAACTTTTAAGGGTAGGTGACCTTTCAAAAGGAGACGGGTACAATGATCACCCAATCCAAGGGTTTTGGTACTTCTATTGGATGACACCCCCAATTATCTGAGGCTAGCTGGAGACTATAGACTTCTTTCTTCCAATCATAACCATATGTCAATATTTTATAATTGGAGGATGGGATAGAATTCAAACTCGGAATAGGGGATGTTAATGTTAATTATTGAGACAATGCAACTATTAATTCTTTTGAGTATTTTAATTCATTTACAAGGTAATGTTTTAGTTCGGTTTTAAATTTGGATAAACACCTGCACACTTGTAGACTGTATTGTTCGAACTCAAATTACCTAAGAGGAATAAGGTCATCCCATCAATTAATCATATGCCAATTGGACCATACTTTTAATGTCTTAATTGAATTTTCATGGACAGAACCAAGATTCTAGCTCGAGGGGCAAAGTATAACTTACTTAAAAGAAAGAGGAACAATTTGTAATTATTCCATTAAATTTTTAAATTGTTATAAAAATCAAGGGGAAAATATAATATGGTGCGGAGGGGGGGCTAGAGCCGCTCCACATATAGTAAATCTTTCCTTGTAAATTTCTATCATTAATTAAGTTATTTCATTAGTCTAATTATCATATTGACCCATTGGAAAAATGGATGATGATCATATTAGGAGACCCGAGTTCAATCGCTTTGTCTGTAAGGTGTGTATGCATTGTCAAAGGGTTAAGAATATGTATGAACAGATACTAACTTGTAATTACCTTTAGACTATTCAAAAAAATTATCACATGAAATGCCTAATAGCTAGAATCTCTTATAAAATATATTTAAAAAACGTGTATCAAATTTTAAATATGTAAATACCTAGTAATCATGTATACAATTTGCTTAATACCATCATATCTAAATTATTCACGTAGAGCAAACATATTTGGTCGATAGTCAAGCTGCTCATCTTTATTCCCTCATATTCCCTTTGGTCATGGGTTCTAAACTCACTAGGAGCACCCCCTTCCTTCCCTTAGAGTCCTCATTTCCCTCCCCTATAGGTAGGATTAGGATTAGAATTAAGATTTGTCAAAAAAAAATATCCATGTAGCAGGCATTCACATGTTTAAAATGTTATCCCTACAATAGATATACAAGTATTTTAAATGTTATCCATGTATAAACTTTAGTTTACAAGAGGTTCACGATTTAGTTTAAGATTTTAAATTTAGAGATTTAGCATTTAGAATTTAAGGTTAGCATTTAAAATTTAGGCAATAAGGTTTAGTTTTTAAGGTTAGAAATTTAAGATTTTAATTTTATAGTATAAATATACAAGCTTTTACATAACATGAGCAGAAGCCCATTTTTATCCGAGCTACAACCCGAATAAAAAAACAATACAAATTCATCACCATTTAATTAAACCCCAACAGACCCCATTACATACCCAAACCCAAAATTACACTAATACCCAAATTACCCCTAAACCCTAAGATAGCAAAAAAAAACCCTAATTACACTTTTTATTCTCAGCTGCCGCCCTCTTAGCCTTTGCAGCCCACCGCGCATGGCCACCACGCGCGGCTCTTCCTTTGCCACATAGCGGCCACGCGTCACCATCGGCCGCGCCCTTATCTCCACCGCCACCGCCCGCTATCACCTCGAATCTACAAGAAAAAGCAACGTGTTATCATTTGAAACAATATCATATCCACATCAGCATAAAAAAGAATTTTATATTTTTTATGTGTGTAAAAACGTGCTATCACCTCGAATCTGCAAGAAAAAACAATAAAAGAGAGTTTTTTCCGAATCAAAAACAAGCAAACAAAACACAAAAAACATATAACAAGGGGAGATCAAGAAGGAAAAAAAGGCAAAAAAAAATTATAAACCGAATATATTTCCTTATATCTACAAAAATAGAGAAAGATTTGGGAGAAATTAACCTTAAATCCAGCCTTGGGACGAAAAGCTGAGTCGAATAGTATATTTGCACGGCGGCCGACTGGGCGGCTCTTGGCTCCAGTAGAATAAAGGAAGAGAGGATTGAGAGAGTATTATGTTTTGTTTTTTTAATCAAAATGAAGAAATGTAATTTTTGGGCAATTTTGGACATTTAAGGCCACACCAAAACAATGTCGTTTTGGTGCCGGCCTTCCAGGCCAAAAACGACGTTGTTTTGGCCACGAATCACATATCAGACCCGACCCGACCGAGGGAGATCCGCGCATTTCTGAAAAAAAGGGTAAATTATGCATGCGGTCTTTCTGCATGGTATAATTACTCATTCGGCCCTTGCAAGTTTCAATTGGGTTTCAATTTGGTCACCAGATTTAGATTCTTATCCGATTCCAAAAGGGAAATGATGCCCATGGTCCCTCCGCTTCGTATCCTTTATAATTTTGCCCTTTATTTTGTATTTCTTTGCATTTTTTCAACTGATTTTAATTTTTTTATATTACTATTATTATTATTATTATTATTATATATGCATATATATATATATTTTATTTTCTTAGTACATATAATGTATTTTATATTTATATGTATATATTATTATATTACTTATATATTATTATGTATATTATTATATATTATTTATTATTATTACATTAAATTATCATATTATATACTATATTACTACTATTATTATATTAAATTATTATAATTATGGGTTACGTGTTATTAACTATTATTATATACCTCTAATATTATTATTATTATTATGTATACTACTATTTTTCTATACATATATACATTTTACACTACTTTAATTATTATTATTATCTACTTATTTATAGTTTAATGCATATTAGTATATATATATATATTCATAATATGCCAAAGTATCATCAATATTATTATTTACATAATATTTCCGATTTAGTATATATTTTTATACATCTTGTATGTATTTTGATTAAATTTCAAAAATAGTTTTTTGGGGTTATTGTGAAAAACGTATATCTAACGTAAGAGATGTCGCTTTCTGTTAATCTCTACCTTAAAAACATAATTTTAATCCTAAACCATAATTTTCAAAATAGGTTCCTTCGTTCAGGAATCTAACATGAAATTATGCCCCGGTGTTGGGGTGTAAATTTCTTTCATACAAAAATATATATATTTTTAAATATTTTAATGGGATCACAAATTTTAAATTAAATTCGAATTCTTAATTTCCCTCGCTTAGACAATAAATAACCGACCAGGTACCAATTTTGGGAGTTGTGGGGTGCTCACCCTTCCCCACACATAACTGACTCCCGAACCTATTTTTCTGGTTTTCGCAAACCAAAACTTGTTGTTTTAATAAAATGACAAAAATAGGTTTTATTAAAATAACCCGTTTCCAGGTGATCCAATCTCACCAAAATGAAAAGATTGGTGGCGAATCCACTCCAAACCAAAATATTTTACGTAAGAACGCGTCAAGCACCCGACCGCAGGACGGGGCCGTTGTTTCAACTTGGCGACTCCATTGAGGACCACCTTTTTTGAGAGTCGAGTCACAGGTCGATTAGTTTTTGTCTTAATTGAGTGGAAACTATAAAGCCGGTTTAATTTATTTTGTGATCTCTGTTCCTGATAAATTTTGAACAAAAAGGTTTTTCTTAAAATTGTTCCCTTTTTTCATATCATGAGCTCTGCACCCGAGCTCTGTCCCTTTTAAGTGGGAGTAAGAAGCTACGCCTTCGTGAGGTATCGCCTCCGTGCATGATAGTGGATCAATTTCGGGACACATTGGTACCTTTGTCACCGCAAGATCTTCATCTCCGCGCAGACTTAGGGAAATGTATCCTCCCAAATCGATGTCCTACGACAGTTCAGGTACCGTTACTTTAGAACCTAAACCACATGTAGTCAATCATAGCAGCCTACATTGTCTAAAACTATACCGAACCTCTGCCCGTTTAGAGAATCACCTGATAGGTGCATGGTAGAGAGAGTTATGGGGTTTCTTTAATTTCTTTCAATTACGCTCTTTAATTTCATTATCATTTATTTTCCTGCAATAAAGCATATACTATGTATCATAATGATATATTTTATGCGGGTAGAAAAGCATGTTCGGGTAGGATCTTTTTTTGTTTAAAATGTGCGGGTAGAAAGCATGATGGGGTAGGACTGCCTTTATTCGAATAAAGCATGTCTATTTATAGGTTCTATACCTTTTTATTTGTTTTTAAAATAAATTATTGATTATTTTATCTGTATTAACTTGTTTTATTAGTTGCATCGCATTAGCATCGCATTTTGCATGTATTTGCATCACATCATATTCATTTCTAATTCGAGCTTCTGATTCTAAGAGAACTGCGATCGCTTTGATTTTAGGGCATCTGATCTGGCCGAGTCAACATTGTTTATTTTTCACTTGAAGCAAGGCTAAAAATGGATGGTCGTTTAGAAAAGGTTGAAAAAGCATGCGAAGATATAAAAAATGACATGGAGCAGAACCTGGAAAAAGCACAACAAGTTACTCGCGACTATATCTCGCAATCACAGGAGGATCTACTGGCCAAGATAGCTACAATGTTGACAGGAAAAGATCCTGAAAGGGAAAAAGGATTGGTCATAGACTCTGATGCTCTATGAAAATCAGAGAATCCTTGTGACAAGATACCTTTGCAAGCGTCGACTTCAGTTAGAAAGCAACAAGGTCTTCAGGCCGGATCCTCATCGCATAAAGGAATTAATGGCCCTAATGAGCACACTATCCCTGATCCTAATGAGGTGGCTAAAGCGAAGACCGAACTATCTAAACAGTTTGAAGATTGGTGCCAGCGACTTGAAGAAAAGTTTAAAATTGTAGAAAGGCCGGATACTTTTTGCAAGATGGACGCAAGAGAATTGAGTTTGGTCCTTGATCTGGTATTACCTTCAAAGTTCAAAATGCTAGAGTTTGAAAAGTTCGATGGAACAAGCTCTCCATTTGCTCACCTCACCATAATCTGCCGAAAGATGATGGGGCATGTTGATAACAACAAGCTTTTAATTCACTATTTTCAAGACAGTTTAAAAGAGTATGCTGCCAGGTGGTGCAATCAGCTTGGTCGGGACGAGATACAATCATGGAAGGATCTGGCCAAAGCCTTCACAGAGTAGTACAAACATATAACAGACATTGATCCAGACTGATCAATATTGCAAAACATGAAGAAGAGGCCTAACATGAGTTTTAGGCAGTATGTACAAAGGTTGAGGGATATTGCAGCGTTAGTACAACCGCCTCTACTTGAAAGGGAAATAACGCCTAATTTTGTTAGAACCCTAGAAAATCCATTCCTGAAGTATATGTTGGAAATGCAACCAAGAAATTCGAATACCTTATGATATCATGTGAACTCATAGAAGAAACCATTAGACAAGGAAAGATCATAGATCCCAGCAGTGAGATCGTCGGAAGAGGAAGTGGATTAGAGGTTTATATGGCGGGATCTTATCCATCCAATCGACTTTGGTCCTCGCACCAATCAAACTATTCGTGCTCACGTCGACCTACGACGTTTCAGAAAGTCGTCCATCCAATTCTGGTAACATATACAGAGTTGCTTTCGATGCTTATCGAGAAAAACTTGTTAGCCCCAGTTTAGTTTAAACCGAAAGAGCCTCCTTATCCAGAAGGCTATGATGTTAATGCTATGTGTGACTATCATATGGGAAGCACGAGCCACACTACCGAGAATTGTGGTGCACTGAGAAACAAGGTGCAGAGTCTAATTGAAAATGGCACTTTGAAATTTAACAGTGGAGTTCCTGAGATGAACTGATAAGGAGGTAATGTTGGATCTACCCGGAATCTAGACAACCTTTTAAGACACATTTGTATCTTAAATCTCTTTTTGAGTAATGCATGAAACAAACCTTTTGCCTAGGCCTGAAGGCAAGAAGGAATCTTTTGTAAGGGCATGTGTCCATTTATTGTTAATAAATAATGCATTTCTACAAATTTTCTTAAAATTTAACTTATTCATGATTTTTCGTACATATATACATATATGGATATATGGGGGCCTTATTTTTGAAAAATCATATTTTAGAAAAAAGAATAATATTCTTTGATCATTCATATAAGCATCTTGTATGATTGAGAAACAAAATATTTCTTGCATTAATCTTTATAGATATTTAAAGTACATAGACCTAAGACAGGTGTCTACTCAGATCAAAAGCTTGAAGCCTTCAGAGGTATTCAAAAAATATATAAACCCCAGAATAAAAGGGGCATCTGAGCTCCAATCAATGATAAATTCAATCTCCCTCGAGAAGAAGAAACGAGATGACGTTGACAGAGGCCATTCTGCTCAAAAATTCTAATTCAAAATGAGAACAATAAAAGTTTGGGGGGCAAACCTTTGCTGGGGCAAATTTTAACCATAATGGAATCAAAAGATTAACATAGGTCAGAAGAAAAGGACTTCCGCAAGTATTCCATGCAGCTTTATTCATCATGAGGGCATACGTGAAAGCATATGCATCATTGCATTGCCAAACATGTTCATACATCATGGCATCTAGTTTTTCATAAAGCATTCATAACTTGAAGATTCATACAAGAATTTCATGCATCTTTGCATTATCACATTTACATAAATACATTATTAGAAAGTAACTTTGCATTTTTCACTTAAAGCAATTTTCTGAAATCACGTCCTTCCATAAGAACATTTTCCTTAAAGCAGGAGTTTCTTAATTTCATCATTTCTTAAGGACGTTTTTCTCAAAATAGGAGTTTCTTAAATCTATCCTTTTATAAGGACGTTTTTCTCAAAACAAAAGTTTCATAAACTCCGTCCTTCCATAAAGATTTTTTTTCTCAAAATAGGAATTTTTTTAATTTCATCCTTTCTTAAAGACGTTTTTCTCAAAACGAGAATTTCTCAATTCCAACCTTCTTTCAGGACGTTTTTCTCAAAACGAGAGTTTCTTAATTATGTCTTTCCATAAGGGCATTTTTCTTAGAACTGGAATTTCTTAACTCTGTCCTTCCTCAAGGACACTTTTTCTCAAACAGGAGTTTCTTAACTCCGTCCTTCCTTAAGGACATTTTTTTCTCAAACAAAAGTTTCTTAACTCCATCCTTCTTCAAAGACCTTTTTCTCAAACAAGAGTTTCTTAACTCCGTCCTTCCATAAGGACATTTTCCTTAAAAACCAGAAATTTCTTAATTCTATCCTTTCCTAAGGACGTTTTTCTCAAAACAAGAGTTTATTAACTTTGTCTTTCTATAAGGACATCTTCGTCAAAAACAAGAATTTATTAATTTCATCCTTTCATAAGGATATTTTTTCTCAAAAAACCATAAATTTTTAATCTCGTATTTCTTAAGAACATTTTTCTCAAAATAGGAACTTCTTAAATTTGGGAGAAACTAAATATATTTGCCTAGATCTACAAAAATAGAGAAAGATTTGGGAGAAACTAACCTTAAATCCAGCCTCAGGACGAAAAGCTGAGTCGAATAGTATATTTGCATGTCGTCCAGCCACTGTGGGCGACGGCGGCCACCGCCGGCGAGCGGAGGCCGACTAGGCGGCTCTTGGCTCCGACAGAATAGGGGAAGAGAGAATTGAGAGAGTATTCTGTTTTGTTTTTTTAATCAAAATGAAGAATGAATTTTTTGGGCAATTTTGGACATTTAAGGCCACACCAAAACGGCGTCGTTTTGGTACTGGCCCTTAAGGCCCAAAATGACGCTGTTTTGGCCACGACCCGCATATCAGACCCGACCCAGCCGAGGGAGATCCGCGCATTTCTGAAAAAAAAGGGAAATTATGCTTGTGGTCCTTCTGCATGGTATAACTACTCATTCGGCCCTTGCAAGTTTCAATTGGGTTTCAATTTGGTCACCATATTTTGATTTGTAGCCGATTCTAAAGGGGAAATGACGTCCATGGTCCCTCTGCTTCGTATCCTTTATAATTTTTCCCTTTATTTTGTATTTCTTTGCATTTTTGCCACTGTTTTAATTTTTTTTTATATTACTATTATTATTATATATGCATATATATATATTTTTATTTCCTAAGTACATATAATGTATTTTATATTTATATATATGTATATATTATTATATTACGTATATATTATTATCTATTATTTATTATTATTACTATTATTATTACATTAAATTATCATATTATATACTATATTACTACTATTATTATTATATTAAATTATTATTATAATTATAGGTTACGTGTTATTAACTATTATTATATACCTCTATTATTATTATTATTATTATTATTATTATGTATACTACTATTTTTTTTCTATACATATATACATTTTACACTACTTTAATTATTATTATTATCTACTTATTTATAGTTTAATGCATATTAGTGTATATATATTCATAATATGCCAAAGTATTATCAATATTATTATTTACATAATATTTACGATTTAGTATATATTTTTATACACCTTGTATGTATTTTGATTAAATTTCAAAAATAGTTTTTAGGGGTTATCGTGAAAAACATATCTCTAACCTAAGAGATGCCGCTTTCCGTTAATCTCTACCACAAAAACATAATTTTAATCCTAAACCATAATTTTCAAAAAGGTTCCTTCATTCGGGAATCTAACAGGAAACTATGCCTCGGGTGTTGGGGTGTAAATTTCTTTCATACAAAAATATATATTTTTTAAATATTTTAATGGGATAACAAATTTTAAATTAAATTCGAATTCTTAATTTCCCTCGCTTAGACAATAAATAACCGACCAAGTACCAATTTTGGGCATTGTGGGGGTGCTCACCCTTCCCCGCACGTAACTGACTCCCGAACCTATTTTTCTGGTTTTCGCAGACCAAAATTCGTTTTAATTAAATGGAAAAATAGGTTTTTATTAAAATAACCCGTTTCTAGGTGATCGAATCTCACCAAAATGAAAAGATTGGTGGCGACTCCACTCTAAACCAAAATATTTTACGTAAGAACGCGTCAAGCACCCGACCACGGGGCGGGGCCGTTGTTACAACATGTGTATCAAAATTTTACCCTTCTAAATATATATATCCGTAAGATTCGAATCACATTTAATATCAAAGACGACAATCAAAATATTTACATTTAAAAAACTAGACTATAATTGTAAGTAGGCAAAGAAAGAGCTTAGAGGGAGATGTAAGATTGTTATTGGTTGTCTTTGTTGGAATAAAATCCGCAATTGTGGGCACATATGTAAAATGTATGAAGTTATTATAAAGTATGACACAAAATCAAGTAACCGATTATGTTAGGCGTGTCATAGGTATTAAAGTGCCATGGAAATAAAAGTGTAGATACTGTAAGATATATTTATAATTCAATGAGGGGCACAGTTATAAATATTTAATAGTTGATTTAATAATCAACTATATAAAGAGGTAGTGCTCCCCAAAAAATGGGTTAACTTGAATTACTCTTGTCCCCGTCATAGAGTTTTTACGGCAATGGCTAACCTATCTTCTTAGAAGATCACAACCACCTTTTAGGCGATCTTTATCAAAGGATTCAAGGTTTTATCTATCGATTAATTCAGGTATGCTTTTTAATTCAGTTTATTGTTCTTGATAATTTGACATGATAGATCTTGGGTTTAGATTTCATATTAATTTATGATTTGGTTATAACAAGTGGTATCAGATACCCATCATGTTGAATTGTTAAAAATTATTTATGAAAACTTTAGAAATTTTGATGTATCGTATGATTTGAATTTTTTTGGAGTGTTTAGGGTTCAATATCCCCCCTAAATTACCGATTGCAGCTATTTGTTTATTAACCCTATTCGAATTTATATTATGATAACCCATGTGCAATAGCCCTCCTCTTGAATCGTAAAGTATAATTTGGATTATTTCCAAACTCTAATGTCGTATATGTTATGTTTGCTGTACAATTCTTTAAGGATTATATTTTTTATAAATAACGTTAAAGGCTTCAATGCTTTTAGATTCCATGTTAATGTCAATTGTATTTCATTTTTTACATATGGTACCTTTTTGTTTTAAAGAATCATTAAGATTATTATGTTTTATTTATCGATATGCTTTAGGGTTCTAATTGATGGTTAATATGATTGTTTTTAGTTTAAATGGCATATACTGTTTAATCTAAAAATATTTATGTGTATGCAATCCGTGGTATATATATTTAGTTTTAAAATATATATTCAATTAGGATTGATCAAAAACTTTAGTTTTGAAAGTTAGTAAAAAAAATTAAAAACAATCATGACTTAGAAACTTTATAATCAGGAGCTCTTAAATTTTTATATTCGGATTAGTCTAATATATTATGGTTGAATTTGTTGAATCTTGTTTAGTTTCGTACATAACCTTTAGCTTAAATTTATTTGATATTATGCTTAATTATGCTATTATTGTTATCTACGGAATATACATTTGGTTTTGGTATTGGAAGGCATGTCATTAATCATATAAAATTAATATCCTATTCAGTTTGATCAAGAATTTCAATTTCAATTTTGATCATTAGGTTATTATGGATATTTTAAGGTTTCATGTTATCATTATATGAATTACTTATTTACATGATACTTCTGTTTTTTTTTTATTTTTAGTTAAAGATTAATTGTTTTGAATTCAACCTTAATTTTGATAAATGCATGTTTGAGGAAATATATTTTGAGAAACAGTCAAAGATTTCGATTTTTTCAATTTCTGATAGCCTCATATAGATAACCTTATTTTGGGTTATTTCAGAAACTTAAAAGTTATCAGAAATTTCAGTTTTGACTGTCGCAAAATTTTAAATTTGAATATCGGTATATTTATATTATATATTTTAAGATAAATTAATTGAAGCATTAAGTCACAAAAGTGACCTCTATTGTAGAAAATATGTTATTTTAATATATAGAAGGTTTTGTGCATGTAAGTCGGATTATGTTAGTATTAATTGGCCCAAAGGAAGGTTAATAATTAATATCATTACATGTGCAACTGTGGTAATAAACATGTGATAATGATTCAGTTTTATATGTGAGCAATAAATCAGCCCAAAGGAAGATTTATGCTTGACATGTTCTTATTATCAATGTTTGATTACTGTACCAAGATATCACTTGCAAGTTAATGTTTTGTCCAAAGATGAAATATTAATGGAGTGTTCGGTATCTTGATATGATGTTTACCTTTATTCAAATTTATTATTATTTTGGTTATCTTTTAATTTGATTTAAAGATAAAATTAAGACAAATATTTTGAAACAATTAAATTCATATTTTGGCTTCGGATGTCTAATATTTTAATGGATTAATTGAAACATAATGTCACCAAAGTGACCGCTTTTGTGTAGATTAGTTTATTTAATATATTAAGATAATTATGGGTTTTTGTAATTCATGCGTTTATTAATTGGCCCAAAGGAAAGTTAATATTTGGCAGAATTACAACGACAATTGTGGCGATAAATGTGTGACAATTATAAGGTATTTTATGTAAGCAATACGTTAGTCCAAAGATTAATCTATTGTTTGACATAGTTTATTGTCAATGTTTGATTACTACAACAAGAGTACCGCTTACAGTTAATATTACTGTCCAAAGACTTGATATTAATGTTGTGCTTGGTATCTTGAAAAGAACTAGCCATTATTTTGAATTTATTTGTTTACTTATGAATATTTATGTGAGCTTGTTTTTATTTTATTTACTTATTTTTGTTCTATATTTAGGTAATTTATCTTTGATATCACAATATCTGTTAAATACATTGTACACTCATGTTTAGTGAAACTAGTTTCAAGGAATAAAAAAGACACTTACATATAGTATTTAGTTGTATGAACATAGACTTTGCACT
Organism: Hibiscus mutabilis; assembly: GCA_019671005.1. Taxonomy (NCBI): domain Eukaryota; kingdom Viridiplantae; phylum Streptophyta; class Magnoliopsida; order Malvales; family Malvaceae; genus Hibiscus; species Hibiscus mutabilis. Next base: position 45,817,443 of record CM033736.1, read on the forward strand.
AAGGGAAGAATAACTTGCACCTCTCACCGCGGTAAGTACCCATAAATAGGATTTTGGGATGTGAGACTATTCAAATCGCACGAGTCTAATGATTATAATGAATAACATTCTATAAGTCTTTAGGAGTAAAAAAATCTAAAGAGATTACTCATATTAAAGGTTTCCTTGACGAAATTAAGAAATGTTTTACACAAAACATTAAGGTTAAGATGACATCACTTATGCCTTCTTTGATGTCTATGAAATATAAGGGTGGAAGAATACATTATGAAAATGTTAAATATTGCTTCGAAATTGAAGGCACATAAGATCGAACTTTCTAACAATTGTTTGTTCTTATGGTTTTGGCACCGCTTCCTATACAGTTTAACCAATTCAAGTTACAATTGTCAAAGGGAGAAATAAACTCTATTTGGGCTCATTTCTCATTGTATTCAAGAGGAAGAAAGGTTGGAGCATTATAAGTGTAAAATAATCATTTGCCCAGTGCTTATTTAGTTAGTGTCTTTAAGAATAAGGGCAATAAAAAAATATTAGAAAAAAGTTGCTAAGGTACAACTCAAAAGAAATAACAATAAGTTACAAATGGTTGATTTCTTTTGTAACAAGTTAGGACACATGTGAAGTAATTAAACTTCAATAGTGAGCAACTACTTCAGTTATTTTGAGTGATCCATGGGTTGTAAATTTTATGATCTCATAATTAAGATTATTTTAAGGAGAGATTTATAACTTTTTTAGGATGTTGAGTTTGGAAGGACAAATAAAGTTAGATGCATTGCTATTGAGGAGGAATTGGATTATAATTTAATTCCTACTATCATTTTTGACAATGTTTAGGTTTTCACACCTATCATTATCAAGAAGTGAATCAAGTACCTCAGCAAAACAATGTTGAACAACTCTCATTCAAGATAAGATAATTGTTTCTAAAGAAAAAACTCAACAACCTCAAAAAAAGTGTCATTAAAGAGGTTCACGAGAGGAAGGAGAAATACTATTTGAGATTATTATATTGTATTTCCTCAAGAAAATAAGGATAACAATGGAATGATAGAAAATGACTCAATTATTTTTTATCAGACTATAAAAGTTTTAACTCTCAAAAGTGGATTGATGTAATTCAAGAAGAGTATAATTTTATGCAAGACAATAAAGTTTAAGAACTTGTCTTATTACCTGAAGATGCAAACCAATTGGTTGTAAATGGATATTTAAAACCAATAGGGGTGGAAATGGTAATGTGGATAAGTATAAAGTACGTCATGTATCTAAAGGATATACTCTAAAAGAAGACATTGATTTTGTAGAGACTTTCTCTCAAGTTTCATTGAAAGATTCTTTCAAGATAATTATTACACTTGTTGCTCGTTTTAGTCTTAAGCTACATTAGATAGATGTTAAGCTTGTTTTTTTTCCAATGGAGACATTGAAGAAACTATTTATATGGTACAATCATAGAGTTGTGTCTTATGATACAATATCAATGATGTGTAAATTAAAGAAATCCATCTATGAGCTTAAGTAGGACTCTCATTAATGAAATTATAAATTTTATATTGATTATCTCATTTGGTTTTGAGATAAATTTGGTTGACAATTGTATGTATACAAGTTCAGCGGGAGTAAACCAAGTGATACTCATATTGCTAAAGAAGACAAATATTGTCTTACTCAATGCCCTAAAAGTAACCCTAAAATTTAATATATATATATATACAAAAGATTCTATGTGCATAATCTATTGAGAATTTAATTTATGCTCAAGTATGTATGCGTTCGGATATTGCGTACATTGTTGGAATGTTAGACAGATATTTAAGCAATTCTAGTTTAAACTATTGGATAGCAGCCAGTAAGATTATGGGATATCTTTAAATAACAAAAATTACATGCTCACATGTCGGAGCTCTGGTAAGTTAGAGATCATCATGTTTACAGCCTTCGATTATATTAGAATATTGATGCAAAAGAATTTTGTCACATGGGCTGCTAATTATAGATTGAATAGAAAGACCACTTCGGTTATTTTGTGAATAATAAATATGCATTCATTTATTCTATAAACAATAGGAGCACTTCAAATTTGAAGCACATAAATATTAAGTTCCTAGTTGTTAAAGAAAATTCAGAGTGGTTGTGTGTCTATAGAGCATGCTGGTACAAACTCCATAATTATGCGCTTATTAAGAAATTATCACCCTAGGTCTTTCATGAGCTCTCTACTCATGTGGGTGTAATTTTATTTAAGGATATTAGGTTTTAGTGGGAGTTTGTAATTTTAAAAAAATGCTCATTTGGTCTAGACACAATTTCGGTTACTTCAGCTTAAAGTTATTTTAAGACTATTTTTTGAAGAAATAAAGTTCTTTTGGTTTATGCACACTCTGAATTCAGTAAAGTTTGATCTCACTAAGGTTTAGGAGGACCAGTTGGAAATAGACATGTTCGGTTCACATTTTATGTAATTTTCCATGCTACGCATCCATGATTGATCTATGTCATTTGACTATATTTGTATACGTGACCATTGATGGGTCTAGTCGATATTGATATGGCAAAGGCTGCTTTGATCCTATATGGCTATAGTTGATGGACGAGATTGTTATAGAATACATATTATATAATAGCAAATTTCTGAGCTCATAAGGTTGTACTTTTATCAGGAAACATATGTTGCCCAAGTGGGAGATTGTTAGATTAAAATCCGCAATTGTGGGCACAAATGTAAAATGTATGATGCTATTATAAAGTATGACACAAAATCAAGTGACCAATTTTGTTAGGCGTGTCATAGGTATTAAAGTGTCATGAAAATAAAAGTGTAGATACCGTAAGATATATTTATAATTCAATGAGGGGCAGAGTTATAAATATTTAATAGTTGATTTAATAATCAATTATATAAAGAGGTAGTAGTCCTCAAGAAATAGGTTAACTTGAATTACTCTTGTTCCCGTCAGAGAGTTTTACGGAAAAGGCTAACCTATCTTCTTGGAAGATCACAACTACTTTTTATGCGATCTTCATCAAAGGATTTCACGGTTTTATCTATCGATTAATTCAGATACACTTTCGCATTCAGTTTATTGTTCTTGATGATTTGACATGATAGATTCTGAGTTTAGATTTCATATTAATTTATGATTTGGTTCTAACATTCTTTTCTTTTCTTTTCTTTTCTTTTCTTTTCTTTCCAATCAATTAAGGTATTCAAAAGCAATGTGTGGAGATACGAGAATCTATTACTTAACCGCCCATAAAGCAATATAAGTAAGTCTTTATGTGGAAAAATTGACCACGATTTCACCATTGAAATGAACATTTCATTTCATTGGGTCATTCAGGACATATGTCTTAGAATGGGATAATATTATAAAACCAATTTAGAACTCAAAAAAAAATCTTTACTTGTTTTATGACTACAGTAGCTATCTGCAAATATCGATACATATCTATATATAGATACATACAATTTATGTTATTCGAATTTTATATTTTTTATTATGTTTTTTGTGTTTGACATTTGGGTATATAGATATGATCTCTAAAAACCCTTTAAATATATATATATATATATTAGAAATGATAGTATTTGTATTGGATGCATTACTGTACTCGACATTTATATCAGAGTCCGAATAACTTAATATATATAAAAAAAGAAATAAAAAAGGCAACTTTGAGATTGTGATGTTTAGGACATGGGGTTAAGGTTAGTGATATGACTAAGAAATGATGGAAACCCAAGTACCCCTAGTCCACATTCAATGGCTCCTCTTCTTCAACTCCAAGCTGCTGGACAACGACATGCAATTTTATCTCTTTTAAATGCAAAATTTATCATTTTCTACATTTTGGTTGATTTAATTATAACAATACATATTTTCAAAAATAAATTATAACAATACATATATAACCTTAGCTTTTTCTTTAAAGTGTTTCTCTATTTTTTTTAAGAATGTTGTCTTTGATGAGATTAAAATCGTCGTCTAATTTTTTTTCTTTTATTTATAGCTCCAGGTAGAAATTTTCTTTGTTTGGATTCCACATTTACACATATCTTATTGTGTTCGTTTGTCTACTTTTATGACATGATTTTTGTTTGCCTTGTGGCATAGATTTCGTCTATCTTTATGATAGTTTGATGTTTGTATAGCAATCATCCCAACACACACTTTAATCAAGGAAGGTTAGTGGTCTAGTACGACTAGATCCCCTTTTAAAAGTTTGATGATGCAATCAAGATTGTTAGTGAATCAATTTGTAAGATTAATTTTCTCGATCTTAACTCCATCAATATGGCATCTCATTGGATAGAGGCATGAAGATTTTGATGAAGGACATATTTAAGAGATAGTTCAGTTCTTATTCTTCTTCTTCTTCTTCATCATGGTTTTTGTCTTTTAGGTTAACATGTTTTATTTCCTTTCTGTTTGAGTTTTCTTTGTGTATTTCATTTCTAAAGTTCTCTTTATGATCGATGTGTGTTGTTTTTGTTATACCTTTTATTATTTTTAATGAAATTCAGCTTTTTTTAGAAAAGGGTGAAATTTACAATTAGTCGCTAAACTATCTCAAAATATTAATTTGGTCGTTCAACTTTTAAAAGTTACAAAATAGTCACTAAACTTTGATTTTTATTACAAATTAGTTAGTGAGCCGTTAGCTATCGTTAAAGGGGTGACATGATAGTTAAAAAATTTTGTATACTATCATATTTAATTCTCATATATATATGCATTCAATCAAATTAGTCATAATTCGAAAAAAAATTCAATAATTGTAGTCCTCATTATTTACACATTCTATTAATAATTTGATCATATTAGAAATAATTTAACAATTTTCCCCAACTAGATGTTGACATGTGTCACTACCTGGTTGAAGAAAAATAAATGGAAGAAGAGGGGGATAGGGACTTGAACCTAAGAAAAGGAGTACAAATAAGATGTAACCACTGGATCAAAGCTGATCTTTATATAAAAATGACAACAATTTATACATCAACTTATATACAAAAGCAATAAGAATAAACACAAATGCTAACTGCTTGACATTGAGATCAGACACCTGCAAATACCCCCATTGCATTGCTCCATCATCAAACATCAATATCCAAATCACCTTCTTATTCATATATATGTTGTAAAAATGTATTAATAATTGGAGAAAAAAAACTAGGGACCTAATGAAAATTTTCAAAATTTTAACCGGCTTAATCAAAATTTTCAGAACTTTCTAGAGATTAATGGAAGTTTCCCAAATTTGGGGTTGCCCCTACCTCCTTACGTTATGTCTCTAATCCCTTCCAAACCAAAAAAAAAAAAATCCATGTTATAATCTTGAGATGGGAATTTTGGTTCCTTATCATCAGATTGAGTAAGTTTAAAATAAAAAATAAAGTCAACAAATGATCACTAAACTATCCCAAAATGATCATTTTTGTCACTGGGCTTTAAAAAATTATAAAATATACATTAAACATTGAATTTTGTTACAAAATGGACACCAAACCGTTTGATGTCATTAACAGCCTAATCACAAGCTGACTGAGCAATTAAAGTAATATATTAGTTGTTACAAAATGATTATTAAACCTTGTAAATGTTATAAAATTATCATTGAACTATTTAATTGTTACATGACGGTAAATTCGTTATTTAATAGTAATAAAATTGGAAAAATCAAATTATGTTAAATTAAAGTGACTAAACTTGACTATTTTCAACTAATTCATAATCAATCACCTTTTTTTCTCTCCCATGATTCCATGTTTAATTGATGAGTTCATTGAATGTTTGATAAGTCATTGAAAATTTTCATTTTATTGAAAAGAAAACTTTCAATATTTGAAATAGTATGCTTGATAATGATATTAAACTTTTAATTAGTACATTTTTTTCAAGAAAAATATTGAATAGGATAAGTAAATTGTTAATTGATTTATTTATTTTAATTAAAAGTGAAGTATTCAAATTATTATATTTAACTTTTATCCGAAACTATTCAAATTATCATGACATGTTGTATATATAAGATTAAAATTACAAACCAATGTTTTAAAAAAAAGTAAGAATATTTACGTTCACCAAACAACATTTTCATATTCAGAACTTAATTTAAACCAAAGCTATATATTCAATACACTTGCGGTGGAAACTAAAAGTTTCACAAAAGCCTTAGTTTTAAGGTTAGAGTTTTAGTTTGAGGTTTAGAGTTTATAGTTTAGATTTTAGAGTTTAGGGTTTAGATACTAGGGTATAGGTTATAGACTAATATGGTGAGGAATTTAGATTTTAACCTATGAACCCTAAATTCTAATACTAAATCCTAAGTTGTAATCACATCCCCTAAATTTTAAACCTCCAAACTTAAACCCCTAAATCATAAACCCTAAATTAAACCCCAAAACCCTAAAATATCACACTTATAGAAACTTTTAGTTTCTACCGTCAGTGTATAGAATAATTACGCCGTAAAACATATCAAACAAATTCAATACAAAAATTTATTAGTTCATTATGAGAGCGAATCTCCCAGTCCATTTTACCCAATTCATAATGTCAGAATTCTCAACTAATTCAGATTAATTAGTATATTTTTCTCCTCCGATTCCTCGTCAGATTGGTTAGTGATTTAAAAAAAAAATCCATTTAGTCTTAGCTGATGTTGCATGAGATTGATAATACTGATTATTCTGATTTCTTTGGACAAATGTTACAATAACCCACTAACTCCATTTGATTTTCAAGGTTTGGGAGAGTATAATCCCACAATCTCTTTGATATATTGTAAGTACACTAAAACCTTCCTCTTTGTTTGGTATTTAAGTCAAAGTGTTGAAATTCTACAGTCAACTGAGTTATGAAGTAAATCAACCAAAGGTTTTATTTTATTTATAAATGAGAGGAAAATATGTCAACTTTTGATTTCCCATCAATTTCACCATGTTTGCATATGTGATTCATCTAATTTCAACATACACAAATTTGGGTCAATTTCACATGCAAAATTTCATACTTTGAACTCAGTGCCATTGCCTCCAAAGTGGAAGCTGCAAAGACTGAAACATGCTTTGTTGTTTAATCCTACACATGTGAGACATTCGGTTGGTTAAAGCCCATCACATATATATATATATATATATATATATATATATATATATATATATATATATATAATTGAAATAATTCCACCTAAAGTTGCATATACTTCCCGCTAATCTGGTGGGATGCGGCGTTAGGCTTCTTAAACAAGATCAAAAGCTCTATTTTTAGTGGTCTGCAGTGGTGAAACTTGGAATAATAGTTTGGGGGCAACTTAAATTTTTTAAAAATTTGGAGGCTTAAACAAAAAATTTAAAAAAAACTTGAGGGTTTAACTAAATTTTTTTATAATTTTGAGAGATTTAACCAGAATTTTTTAGAAATTTGAGAGAGAATTTAGTTAAGAATATTCAAAATTTTAAAGTTTAATATGAATTTTTAAAAATTTTGAGGGGGCTAAATTAAAATTTTAGGGGCAAAATTTGAATTTCTCGAAATTTTGGGGTCATGGCCGCCTAGTCCCTTAAAAGTTCCACTCATTGTGGTGTGAATGGAACAAACTGGACTAAAAGGGTCGTTCCATCATAAATTTCTGCAATAATCGATCTAGACTAGTCGATCAATAAGTCAAATATGAGTAATTATATAAAAAATACTATATCAATGTTCCATGAACTAATATATATATATATATATATATATATAATTCCACCTAAAGATGCATATACTTAGGCCTATATTTGTAGTTGATTCATGCAATAGAAGACCAAAACACTACAATAAGCAACTTGACCAATTGTGTTTTTCATACGGTACATTTTGAATTAAAATCAGAAACATCTTTATTGCATTATAAATGTCACCCAAACAATAAGATAAATCTAAAACATTACTAGATATAATTAAAGTGACTACCAATTATCAGTTGGTCTAACCGGATGAGTTGTTAGGTCCCTTAAAGCAAAGTTAAAGGTTTGAATACTGGTGTTGTGAGTAAAACAAACTATATTGAGAGGGTCGTTCCATAATAAACTTCTACCGTTCTCGATTTGAATCCGTTAATCAATATATCTAATACCAATGATTACGGATAAAGAATCCATGAACTACTCTGCCAAAAAGGTTTGAAAAAGGTGATCGGTCCTAAACAAAAGATTTACAAAAAGTTAATAAATTAAGCAAGTAAAAGATACAAAGTCAGGTCAACTAAGCAAGTTTTACCCAAAAAAAGGAATATAATAATAATAAGTAGATTGAAGCAAAACGAGTCAACTCCACAGGCATCAATATTCCATCTAAACAATGCTTGAGAATGAATGATTATTGGCTCATTGAATTTGGAACTACCAAATCCCACACAGTAATTAATTAAATTGGAAAATTCTAATTTGCAGCCACACCTAATTGCCTTTGACATTCAAAGGACGGTCCAAACTATTCAATCTGATCATATAATTTTGGATTCAAACTATGAGCTCAACACCTCTATTCTTTCCTTGGGTACCAAGAAACAAGTGTTCCCATACTTCCATTCCACCCATTGTTCCTTAATCCTTATTTGTTTATATATTTTTCGGTCATGTTGTTTTTTAATTCTTTTATACAATATCTAAATCATTCATAATCCTTAAAGAGAAAAATATCCCATGCGATAATTTTTTTTTGTTTCCACATGTGCCTAATTTTTGGGGTTTGAAATTTAGTTTAGGGTTTAGGGGTTATGAGTTTATGTTTAAAGGTTTATAATTTAAGTATTGTGGTTGGTATTTATGGTTTAAGGTTAGAACTTAGGGTTTAGAAGTTTGAGTTTAGGTTTTAGAATAATATGTTAGGGAATTAGGTTTTAACCTATACACTTTTAAATTCTGATCATAAACCCTAAATTCAAATTACAATCCCTAAATTCTAAACACATAAATATAAATCCCTTAAACTATTAATCCAAAAGTGAATCTATGACCCCTAAAATTAGAACACTTGAGGAAACAAAAAAATTTCACTATTAATGCATGTACCCATCCGTAAAACCCTAAATCTAGAAGGTGTCAACCAATCTAAACTCAGGTTACTTCATTTGCTTTTCGTTCTTTTTGGGCTTTGTAGTTCAGAACCCAAGTTAATTCAGTATAGTGGTTGGGGTTGGCTAATGAGCTAAAGCTGAAAAATAAGATAGCCCAACATTATGCGACTATACGTTCTATGTGTGATGTGTATGCTGAAGATGGCCAAATTTTGATGCAAAGTTTTAATAGAAAATATCGAACAATATAATCTTAGGAGTAAAATCACAAGAGGCGGATAGTAAATGATTCGGGCTTGAACGAATAATATTATATTCGTGTTAGTTTGTTCATTTTTAAAGGTGTTTTTGTTCGGTTCATATTCGTCAAAAAAATTTAATATTGTGTTTGTGTTCGTTTATTTATTTATTTTTGAAGGTGTTTGTGCTTGTTTGTTTAGTGTTTGCGGACGTGTTCGTTTAAGTGTTCATGAATGTTTTATTTATATGTTCAGAAATATTAACTAAACAAACAAAATATAAAACGAACTCTGAAGTTGTGAAATTAATCTATTAGTCCTTAAGCTCCACAGTTTGAACATTAAAATTCACCATTTGTTCAATTTAGTCCCTACATTCATCAATATTTAAAATTTTAAAAATAAAACAAGCCTGTAAAAGAGCTTGTTCGTGAACATAAACGAACTGAACACATCTCTATTCATGTTCGTTCCTTTATTAAACAAACATAAAAAAAAATTGTTCATGCTCATTTATTTAGCTTATTAAACGAACCGTTCACGAACCGTTCGTCGAACACTCTATTCATTTACACCCTTAATGATAATCGGGGTCAGTAGAAGCGTTAGGCCTATCAAAAATTTAAAATTATATTGTTTAGTCCTTCAATGTTTTCAAAATTTTCAAATTTATCCCTTCAAAAAATTTAAAATATTCTTCTTATGTTTAAAAGCTTTTGAATATTTTAAATTAAGTACCTTTTTAAAATATTTAAAATATCTCGTTAAGTTTTTTTTAAAATAGTTAGATCCCAATTTTTTTTGAAAATTTTAAATTAAACCCTTCGAAATTTTTGAAAATTTTAATCTAAGTGTCCAAATATTTTAAAAATTTTAAGTAGCCACCTCAAACCTTGTTACCAAGATCTGCCCTTGAAAATCACTATGGTGGTGTTTGGTAAACAACTTTTTAGCCAAAATTAGAGGTATCCGCTAATTAGGATGTTTGGTGAATAGAGGTTTATAAGAATAGATTGGGGGTGAAACATTTTAATTTGAAAAAGCTGTTAATAGGAGCTTTTTGGGTTTAGAGGGTTTGACCTAAGAGTTGTAAAAGCTTTTTTACCTTTAACAATTAAAAAATATCCAAATTAATATATATTCTTCAAATATCATTTTTTTTGGTAAAGATGGTATGATTGTATTAGATAGAATCATACACACGTTAATACCTAAAATGAAGAATGTATTAATGTGTGCCTCATTAAAAATCTCCATAAATCTAGTCGGAAGGAAAGAGTACACACATTAATACCTAAAATAAAGAGTCAAACAAAAGGATAAACCTAAACATGAGACCTACAACCAGAACATCATTGTTCTCGCGTAATTGCATCTAGGGGTGTTCATATTCGGGTACCCAGAATTTTCAGGTGCCGAAAAGTCAGCCCATGACCCGGCCCATAAGAACTGGGTACCTGCAAAATCGGGTACCGGGTACCTGGTTTACTTTTTTAAAAAAAATACATATGAAGCACATAAAATTTCATGATATATATTTCAAACACAAAAAATTATTGATTTGAGGTTAGTTTTAAGGGAGAAATATTTGGATATATATGTATATGTATTAAAGTTTATCTACAAATAAGGTATTAAAAATATTAATCTAGATCAAGATTTTTCTTTCGAATCTCATATTGACAAATTAATGTAAATATTTTTGAAAATTTTAAAACTTAAAAGTACATAATACAAGAATAAAAAGAAGTTAGGGATTTAAAATTAGTTTTAGGAAAAAAATAGTAAGAAACATAAAATAAAAATAGAATTTAAAATTTAAAATATATAACTATTAAAATTACCGGGTCGGGTACCCGGTTCCGAAAAAAATTCGGCCCTGACCCGGCCCGACTACCCGAGAAAAATTACGGGTCGGGTACTCGGCCCGAAAAATTCGGGTATTTTCATTTAAATACCCGGTAATTTCTAATCGGGTCGGCGGGTCGATTAGTTCGGGCCGGATATTTTTGAACACCTCTAATTGCATCATGCACATCATCATGAAGTAAACTAATTTGATACTCTTTCGCGTTATTTTATTTGTTTTGTTTACGGAGCGTGTTGCCCATGTCATTCAGGTTGAGATTGATGACGAGAAGTGGAAACCGTTTCATACGGTTAAGAGGAGTCCAGGTATTTCACATCTGTTTTTTGCGGATTATATGCTTTCGTTCGCTGAGGCATTTTTGGAACAATGTGGAATAATTCGCCGAGTTTTGAATCATTTTTGTGAGATATCAGGTCACAAGATTAGTGTGTCCAAAACGACAATATTTTTCTCGAAGAATGTTCCCGTGGATAGTCGTACTCAAATCAGTAGTGCTTTTAAATTTTAAGAGGTCGCGAATTTGGGAAAGTACCTGGGTGTTCCATTGTTACACAATCGAGTGACAACAGCTTCTTATGCTTATCTGATTCATATGGTTCAAAGCAAGCTTTCTGGTTGGGCAGAAAAAACTTATCTCTTGTTGGTCGTATTACACTGACCAACGCGGTGCTTGTGGCGCTTTCCGATCTACACCATGCAAATATCATGTAAATTTAATAATTATTTAAATTATATTAAAAATAATTATATAAATAAAAATAATATATAAATCCTTCAAATATGTTTAATAATGTTTTAATAAAAAAATTCATAATCTAATTAGTATTAATTGATACAAAATATTGATAACTAATAAACTATTCACACACGTATTGAATATGATCATGTCCTCATATGTCATTTTGCGTGTTCAAATAATCAAACAACTATCAACTATGAGTTATTTTCGCCAAACACTTTTATGCAATCAGCTATTCAAATCAACTATTAACTAATGTAATCTGCTATTAGCTATCCGCTAATTGCCAAACAGGACCTATGTAAATAATAAAAATAATGAATCTAGATCAATATATAAATGACACTAAAGATATATATATAGTTTGTTAAAATTTATAGATTTTTATGAGATTCTTTAATTGGCCGAATAACTAAAAATATTTTTTTGCTCTCCACATTGTATGAGTTTGAATCCTCACATTTATTTTAGGAATGTAAAAATCACACCATTGAACCAAAAGCATTATATATTTATATAATAAATATTTAGCACACACTATATAATTTAACTTATTAATTATTTCATTAATATATTTTATTCTATCAATAGAAAAAATATGTCTTTAAACTTTTATTGGTCCAGATAAATAATTTTAATAAAAATATAATTAAAACTATTATATTACAAACTAAAACAAAAGTTTACAAGATGAATGCGCATTGTCAGAAGATTAAGAAATGTATGAACATATACTACCTTGTAATCACCTTTAGGCCATTTAAAAATAATAATAGTAAAAGTTATTAATATTGAGATATATTATAAGCATTCACATTATACGGATATAATTGCATTTATTACAAAACAAACTTAAATCTAAACTTGATACGAAAAAACATGAACTCGAAAAGGCTCAACTCGAACCTACCCAAATATGCACGATTATCACTTCTAGTTTCCAGTTGTTTTACTTAAATATTGTATAAAAGTATCAAAAGACAAAAATACTGAGATGGTGTCGGTTTGACTCAGTCGTACGATAACAACTAAGAACGTTAAAAAATATATGACCAATCGACAGGGGCAGATCGTTTAAGGGGCTAGTGGAGCTACGACCCCTCAAAATTTTGGAAAATTCAAATTTCTCCCCCTAAAATTTTTGAAGATTTTAATTTGACCCTCTCAAGATTTTTTAAAAATCATATTCAATTTCAAATTTTTGAATATTTTTAAGTAAATCCCCTCTTAATTTTTTTTTACTAAATCTCTCAAAATTATTAAAAATTTTGGTTAAACCCTCAATTTTTTTAAAAAAATTCGTTTAAGCCTTCATTTTTTTTAAATTTAAGTTGGCCCTCTCAAATTTTTAGTCCAAGTTCCGCCATTGGTGCCCGACCTATTAAATTTTATGTGTTCATGATTCGGGCCCTAGCCACAATTTTTGAAATATACGAGTACCCAACCCGGTTCGTTAATTCTAATTTTAAGATTATTTAATTTTTTTAGTTAGAAGTTAAAATATCTTATTCTCAATATTTTATCCTCATTCCTAACTCTATTATCTTACTCTCCAACTCACTCATTCAATGAAAGCCATCCACTGGTACATTTGTACGTCTGAAACAACAATCACATAATTGTCTTGTTTCATAATTGAAAGTGTTGTTTTCTGGTTGAATTAGTGTCAAGTTCATACCCAAGTCAATTTGCGATTAAATTGTTACGTTTAAGGTAGACCTGACAAACTTGACTTAAGACCCGAAAACCGAACCAATTTACTTGAACCGATATTTGAAATTGACTCGAACATGATGACCCAAAATTTGATCCGAAATCAAAACAAACCGAACTGAACCGAAACTGATCCAAATTTTAGTTGAACCGAAATAGACCCGAACCGATTTTTAACCGAACCGAATAAACCCGAACCGAATGGACTCGAACTGAATAGACCCGAACCAAAGACAACCCGAAATATAGAAAAGATATTAATAGAAATAAATAAAGATAGGATATGAACAATCGCACAACTCACCAAAAAGTTAAATATATAGACTTTATAAAAACTCGATTAAAACGACCGATCTCCCATTGACCCGAAATTGACCCAAACCGAAATCAACCGAACCGAACCAAAAATAACCGAACCGAAAATTAACAGATCCGAAATGACCCGAATTATAATAGACCCGAACTAAAACCGAATCGAACTAAACCGAACAAAAACCGAATTTGAACCGAATAATATCAGACCCGAAATGACTCGAACTGAAGTGATTCGAATTGAAACCGAACCGAATGACCTGTTTGCCACCTCTAGTTTAAGGGATGTTTTAAGGGATGTTTCGTTTCTCAAAATCCATCTCTTATCTCCGATTGGATTTTCTGAGGTGTTTTTGTGATAAGTTCCAATGAAAGATTGCATTTGAGTTTAGGGTCCTTGCTCAACAGGTCGTTCAGATTTCTTATACGTTGCTGAGGATAGATAGGTTGGTCTATGATTTTCAGTGCCTAATCTGGTAATTTCTGTCGTTGTTTTGTTTCTGGTTGTCCCAACAGTTTTGTAGGTTGACTCCGGGACAAGATGTTTCCCATACGGATGGTATCGTGGCAGCTTTTCGAGACAGCTGGATCCCAGTGGTGATTTTGTTTTACAGCTGTATTTCCATGCTGTAATTACAAACTAGTTTCGTTTTTTGTTGTAATATTTCGTTCCGACTGCTGTTTTTGGGTCAGGACAATAGGGGTGTCTGCGCGCATGGCTCACGCTCAAGAAAATTAAAATATAATCTTTAATTTTTATGGGTGAATAAAAAAAATTTATTGATGAACATATATATAGTTGGATAAGTTTCGAGGGCCCCAATAATAAGTATTAAAAAAATTAAATCGTAAGAGTATGCTCATATTAATAAATATTATAGAAAAATTGAGTCCCTAATAATAAGTATTAAAAATAATTCAATTTTTAAAAGTATGCTTGTAATAATAAATATTAAAATTAATTTTTTATTACTTGTTATTAGGAGATTTATTTTTCCCATTATTTATTATCACGAACATAATCTTAAAATTTATTTTTTAATATTTGTTCTTATAGATGTACTCTTTATTTTTTTTCCAGTACTTGATATTATATACATGTATTTAAATAGAAGTATATAACTACAATAGAGATCGTTATATAGCGGTAAAGACACCATCCAAAATCACAATACATGCAACCGTTATGTTCATAATAGCATATGCTATTAAAAATTTCCACGACTGCGATACCCGTAATGATAGAAATAACATTCGTTATGTCTGCAACCGTGATAACGCAACATGACTAAATATACGATCGCAACCGCAATTTAAAATTTTAATTTATGGTCCAATTTTTAGATTCACCCAAAGGCCATTAAAATATCAGAAACGACCCTGCTCGTGTAATGATCAGTACTCTAATGGTATTGATTTGGTGCACTCTTTTTTCGAGGGTTTTATGAGGCTTATTTATTTGATTTTATTGTATGATTTTTTTAATAAAATTATACAATTTTCTCTTTTAAAAAAAGGATGTTTCGTTCGTCTAATGACCATTAAGGGCTGTAAAATTGAGGTTAGAACTACGTGATGTCATCTCACTACGTAGCTATATAGACTTGCCATGTTTATGTGTTATGTTCGGATTGTGTTGTAAATTGATTGTCCGAATTGCTAAAAACTCAATAGCTATTTTGTTTTTTTAACTAAGGCCAAACAACATGGCTGAAAAACAAAACAGAGAAGAAAAGTAGCAAGCTTCGCTAGGCGTCACTGGTGGAGGAGGGACACTGTGCGTCTAGACTATCTCAGAGTCCTCTATATTAGAAGTCTTTGGCAGTCGGTTGAACCGAGAGAATTCAAGAGGCCGAGACGACTGACGAAAAAGAAAAAATCATATAAACAAAAAAAAAATAAGGCTTTTTTCGCCGACGAAGCTACTAAAGTAGCAAGCCACCATTAGAAAGGTTGGTGGGGTGGAGCAAACAAAATAGACTAATGAAGAAGCCACCAGAAAAGCATCCGAAAAAAGACCAAAAAACAAAAATACAACTAGGAGGGGAGCTCCACCGTTCTCTCTTGAACCAACACCGTCGAAGGAAGTTATGCTTCTCTACCATTTGTCGGCGTCCCCAAAAAATCTTGATCGCCGAAGAGATAAACTCTCAATAGCTATTTTGTGCCTTATTACAAGTTGTATGCTTTGTTATATTAGTTAAATTGTACTATAAAAAGAAGTTAAATTCAATAGAATAGTTACTGTCATATTTTGGTACCTTTAGTAAGTTCAAATATGCTTCTAAATGCTTGAATTTTTAAGTTTATATTTGAAATATGTAATTTAAGTTATTAAATTTTATGCTTGTATTTATAAACTTTATGTTTAGATTTGTATGATTTGTAAAAAAAAAAAAATACAAATTTGATAAAATACCCTGTGATCTATTTTTTAAATTTTTTCCCTATTTACCGAGAATGGAGATTGAAGGGGAAAGATAAAAAAATCTGTTGTTTAAAAAAAACATAATAACGTTGTTAGACTTGGCAAACTTGATTCGATATTTGAATTATTTTATTCGATCAGAAATTTGATATTGACTCGAACATAATGACTCAAATTTTATCTAAAACAAACCAAACCGAACTAAAATTGACCCAAATTTTATTTGAACCGAAATGGACGGAACTGAAAGTAATCCGAACCAAAGATATGCCGAAATAAAAAAAAGATATTAAAAGAAATAAAAGAAAGAGATGTGAACTACTGTATAACTCACCAAAAAGTCAAATATTTTGGCTTTATAAAGCCATATATAGTGTGTAAAAAACTAACTCGGCCTAAAACCCGATTAAAACCGATCGATCTCTCATTGACCTGAACCAAAATCAACCAACCCGAATCACCATAGACCCGAACTAAAAAGCTGAAACGGATATGAATCGAATAATATCATACTCAAAATAACCCGAACCGAAATGACCCAAACCGAATGACCGTTTACCACCTCTAAATGTTGTCTCTAATACGATAAACGGTACAATTTGACCTTTTTGGATGTAGTCAGTTTCAACGTATTTAATTATTTATAGGGTAAATTACACAAATCATCATTAAACGTTACTCTCTAACCTATTTCAGTCACTGAAGTTTTAAAATGACAAATTTACTCGCTAAACTTAATTTTTTGACATATTTTGATCATCATGTATTATTTTATTAATATTTGAATATAACTTGACATATTTTATTATTATTAAATATAAAAAAATAAAAAGAAATTATATTATATTTATTATTGAATACAAAGACAACCTAAAATAAAAACCTCAAACCCCAAACCAATCTTACTTTCACCGGCGTCACCCACCCATTCACCGACGTCAATCAGCCCCCTTTGCCAAAAATCGCCTGAATTTTTATTGTATTAATCGATTGCACAATCCAGATTATATGTATAATTTAGGCTTTGTTTGCGGTTGAGGTGGCAAAACCAAGGTTTGGGGCAAACCAATGTTTGAGAAGCTAGTTTGAGAAGCTAGAAAATCTAGCTTTTGCAAACCAAGGTTTGAGAAGCTAATTTGGGGGCAAACCAAGATTTTGACACTCAAAAGCTGCATGTTTTTGATTGCTTATTGGAAACCAAGGTTTTGACACTCAACAACTGCCTGCTTTTTGTTGCTTATGACTTCTCAAACTGACTTTTCCATCCAGCCTCAACCGCAAACAAGGCCTTAGCTAAAGAACCCTTTTTTTACAACAGAGAAACCTCAATTTCTCTTTTATTTCATCACTAGTTACTGTATTTCCAATAAATTAAGCACCACAAAATTTCATTTGTTTCCATTTGTTCACTTAATTATTTATAGGTTTTATGATAATAACCACTACTGTCGAAATCTAAAAAAATGATTTCCGGCAATTCTTATTTTCGTTGTTTGCCTCCTTTTGCATGTATAAAATTTAGCCCTTTGATTGGATAAAAAATGTAATTGTATTTGAATTTGACAACAGCTCACAGAGGAGGAAGAAAATTTGGTGGGCAAGGCCGGTGAATGAGTGGCGACTCCGATGAATGGATGACAATGCCGGTAAAGATGATGCCGGCGAGGGTGAGAGTGGTTTAGGGTTTTTTTAATAATTTTTGTATTTAATAATAAATAAAATATAATTTATTTTTATTTTAAATTATTTTTTATATTCAATAATAATAAAATATATCAAGTCATACTAAAATAGTAATAAAATAATTCATAATAATTAAAATATGTCAAAAAATAAAGTTCGATGAATAAATTGATCATTTTGAAAAGTTCAGTAATAAAAATAGATAAGAGAATAAGATTGAATGATGGTTTACGTAATTTCCTCTTATTAATATATTAATTAATTAATTGATGAGGTATTTGGTTTTAACTTTCCCACTTCACAGTTTAAAGAATCAAAACTCAAAAGCGCCACAAAATTTTCCTCCTCCTTCCTCAAATCTGTTTACTTTATATTTAATTGATTAGTTTCTCCAATTTCCTCTCCACCCAAGCACCAAAGGAAGTCTCTCTTTATTATTTTACCTAGCCCATCATCATCCCTTATTTGAATTAAAAGAACTGTTTTTTAGGGCAACTCTCTTTCTTGATCGAATCAAGAAAAACCTTGAATTTTCTTGTTCGGGGAATTGACTGATTATCTTAATTTAGGTTTTCAGTGAAGGCGTTTCAGATAATCGAGAATGTTCTTCCCCGGTGATCCGAGCATTCGGAAACGAGTTGATTTGGGAGGTCGGAGCTCAAAGGAAAGAGATAGGCAGAAACTTTTAGAACAAACGCGGTTGGAGCGAAATCGCCGCCTCTGGTTGCGTCGCCAGAATTCTGCAGCTCTCAAGATTCAGGTTTTCTTTTGTTAGTGGTTCAAGAACTTTGCTTTCATTGAGTTTTTAATTTCTTTAAAATGTTTTCATGGGAGTTTAATTTTAATATACAAGTAACAATGAACCACTTCGTGTAACAATGCTTCCATGTTATGGGGTGCTGTATATAACTTTTTTTTTTTTTTTGGGGGGGGGGGGTAACTGCAGGTGGATGTAGCCATTAGGTTCTTGAATTTAATAAGAGGGAAAGGCAAATAATAATTTAACTGATATGATTCCTACTAACTGGATTATATTTTGGAAACGGATTCAATGCCAATACATTTGATTGCATGTTTGGTATTTTAATGGAAAACCTTTTTGAATCTTGATGATGTTCATTTTTGAGAGAGGGAATACGGTGATCATCAAGTTCTACTTTGGAAGATATGCACTTCAAAGTATATTAAAAATATTCTATATTATGTTGAAGAAAATTGATTTTGGAATTGTGACTGAAGTGGATAAGTATCTAAATTTTGCTTTTGCTCCTCAATAGGTGGATGGCGTTCCTTGATTTTAAATGCTTCAAAGACCTTATACTCAACTATGATTTTAATTTTCTAAATTCAAACTTATTATCTTCAACATAAGTTTGATTTTTTTGTTATAAGTGATCAGGTTTAAATGGTATAACTAAACTAAATGGCCTTTACATCATTAACATGTTGAACTATCCTTCAGCCTGGCTAGGTGATGTAATAAGTTTTTATTTAAATCAAAAGCACTCATTGTTTGTTTTAAGCTTCAATTTTGCAGTGTCTGGTATGTTGTTGGGTTCTTAGTTATTTCTCTTGATTCTTTCTTAGTTATATCTGGTTTATGATTAACATCACTAAACTGAATTATGCATTGGCTAAGGTGGTATGTGAGAATCTTTTAGCTGCACCTTTCTATTATGCAATTTCGGATAGAAAAATGATTACCTGGATTTGTCTTTAAAAACTTGTTGGCTTTCTTTTGCAAAGTGTTGACTAATTACTAGCTACAGAAATACTTCAGAGGGAGAAAGGTAGTAGAAGCTGAACATGCCAAGGTCTGAGAGCACTTCTACCAAACCTATGGAAAACACTGCCAAAACGTAGATAGGTAAATCTGGACTCTTTAAGCTGTTTCCAGGTTAATGAGAATTCTGTTTAACATCAACACATTGACTTGACACACTTCCTTTTAGCCTGTTTTAGTGCTTTTCTAAATTACTTGGTCTATCATGTTATTTTCTTGATTTAGTGCATATTGTCTCTGTTGAACAGGCATTGTTTTGGTCCAGACTCGGAGTTTCTCCGCCAGCTAATTTTCTTCTTTGATGCGCGGAATTTAAATGATTTTTCAGTTCTTGTAGAGACTTGCCGATTACTTCTGAATTTTGTTCGAGATTGTGGTATTCTTATCAGAATCCCTTCATGAAAAGTAGTAACATTAATAAGTTGTTCTGTGTGTGCGAGTTTGTGCACCCGCCTGTGCTTTTTTGTGTTTTGTATATTGTCATGGTAATGTTATCTTTCTTTCTTTGTTTCCCCAACTTTTCAATACAATTATGCAACAGGGGGTGCTGTTGGACTCTTTGAAGGCATGGACGATTCGCCTAATCATTCTTTAGTTGCCTACAGACTGAAGCGGTTCTCATTTTCTTGTATTCAAGCTATACATCAGAACATGTTAGTGCCTCAAACCTTCTTTCGGTGGCTGGGTTTTGTCGTATTATCATTTTTGCTTCTCACGATGTATCTTGCAGCCTTTAGATGTTCTTTAGAGTCTCAGGGATCTAAAGTAGAAACAAAAACAAGGGGAGTGAGTAAATGCCTGGTCTTGATGTTATATATTTTCATGCACCCATTACTCTTTCCCTCTTCTTCCCTTTCTCATTTTTAGTGTCTTGCACTCTGATGTCTGGAATTTAATGTATTCATATTTTCTGTGCATATCTTTTAGTTGTTTCTAAAAGTAGTATTACTTTATTTTTTATTGGATAGAAATCAATTGAGAGATCAACTGTTGATGACTCTTGAGGAGTCCGGTGCATCAACGATAATCTTGCTTCAAGCATTGCTTTTGTTGTTAGATCCTAAACTGCCATGGTCACGTAAGGCAGTTGGTTATCTCATGCAAAGAAATGTATTCTCTCTGTTTAGAGGTTATTCTAACAGTACAGGTACAACTTTTTGCAACCCTGTTACTAGGTTTTGTTTTCTTTCTGTCGGATGTTATATTTTTATAGCCATTTTGATATTCTATTATTGTAATAATACATCTTGAAACTTGTGATTAGTATTTGCATTCTTTTCTGATACCATCTTGATTTTGTTGTGAAGGAAAATATAAATGCTAGATGTTCTTTTTGGAAATTATCTGCATTGTAGTATGTGCTTGCTCTTGTGATTTCCCATGTTGGTCAGAGTCAATGTATTTGCTTAAATGTGGATCCACAGTGGAGTTTCTCATCCCAGATTCTCACAATACCTTTCATATGGAAACTTTTTCCATACTTAAAAGAGGTAAATTTCTTCTCAGTCCTACTTTTATGGGACTCTAGAAGTTGTTTTGTTGATCTTAATTGAATTTTGACATTGGTAGTATGTGGTGCTGGAAACTTTAAAGAATTGTTTCTACTTTATCTTTTCAGCAAACTAGCTGTACATAATGTAGGTTAATATGTAAATAATAAGAGTTGTAAGTCAATTCTAACTAAGTAGTTTAGAAGAGTTGTAAGTCTATCCTAACTAAGTAGTTTAGTTAGAGTCTAACTCTATCCATATAAGGGGTAAGAGTCTTAGCCGAGAGAATTCTACTCAATGTAAAACTCCTTGTAAAAGTCTATAAGTAGACTTTATTTTTCTGTAAATCAAAATAACAAGAGTAGAAAACTTCTCTAACCCTATTTTCTACACATAATGCCAATTGCTTTTTTGTGTTTTTTTCTTCATGCTGCTGAGCTCCCCAATCTTATTTTTCATAACAATTTTTTTAGTACATCATGGTCTTTGTTTTCATTTTATGTGTGGAAGATTATAATTTTATTGTGTTTTGCTATTTAGGTTTTTGCTTCTGGGAGCTTGACCCTGTATTACACAAATCAGATGACGTTGTATGCTAATTTACTTCCCACTGATATATCGAATGAGTTTCCTGGTTATGCCTGCCTCCTTGGTAATATTTTAGAAACAGCATGTGCTGCTTTATGTCAGCCTGACTGCTCATTCGAAATGGTAGGAAGCTGACTATATGATTTTCTACTACAATATTTTCCTTATATCGCTTAGAGATAATGTGGTCATCCACATGCATTGCTTTAGAAAAGTATTTTCCTTTTAATGTGATTGAATGCAACGAACATGTGCAGCTGTAAATGTAAGTATATAATTGAGTTATTGGACCCAAGCAGTAAACTGAATTATGCTTGCATTGAATGTGGTCATTTACTCTTATGCTTGCATTAAAGCTGCTTCTTGGGTTAAAAACAATTTTCAATTTAAGCTACTTTTTTCTTTCTTTAATATTTTGATCAGGCCTCAGACCTTGCAGCTGTTACAACATTCTTGTTGGATGCTCTTCCTCCTATAAAATCCTCAAGCAGAGAAAGTATGCCTACTCTTGATATGCTTTCTTTCTCTTTCCTCCTTTACTTTGATGATGTAGGCTTTTTACTAGCATTCCAACGTGGAAATAAATTTGGTTATAGTATAGTGCAGAATCAATGACTTAAATTTTTCCACGATTCTTGAAATTGGTTCATTGAAATTCACATGCGTAAGTATTGGCTTCAGGTTCTATGGTTGGGGAGGATATGAACATAGGTGATGAAATAGAGGAATTAGTTTTGGATAGTAATTTGGAGCAGCAAATTATCAATGCTAATTCACGCTTCCTACTGCAATTGGTAAGGTGTCTTGACACTTTTAATTTGAAAATATCCTCATGAATTTGGTGTTTTCTTTTTCAATATCAAAGAAAGGGCTTACATTTTGATTATTCTGAGCAGACTAATGTATTATTTGGAGGAATTGCTGCCATCTGTGGTTCACATAATGAAGTACCGGATGATAAGGAGATGGCAGCTGTTGCTGCTGCTTGTTCTTTTCTGCATGTAACATTCAATACTTTACCTATAGAGAGAATCGTGACTGTACTGGCATATAGAACTGAACTGGTTCTAGTGCTTTGGAATTTTATTAAGCGATGTCATCATAATCAAAAGTGGCCACCCTTGCCTGAGCGTTTTTCCCATCTCTTGGGTGATGCACCTGGTTGGCTGCTACCTCTGTCTGTTTTCAGTCCAGTGTACAAGTAAGATACTGGTTGATTTCTAGCCGAAAATTTATATGGGCTTCCTATTTTTTGTTTCAACCTTAACTTGTTTTTCATAAAATTTAAATGGTGTTTTTGAATTAATGACTGACTAGTCTGGCTTCTTTGTGGTTGATTAGGCACATGCTTATGATAGTTGATAATGAGGAGTTTTATGAGCAGGACAAGCCCTTGTCTTTGAAGGATGTCAGGTGCCTAATTGTCATTATGAGACAGGTGATTCATTTTGTACATTGAAAAACTATTACTTAAACTGGGAATAATTTTTACTTTTCATTCTCAAGAACATCTTGTATTTTCTGTACGTTCATTAGATTAAGGACAACATCTGTGGATATGCATCAATCGTATGATGGCATTGGTAGCATTCATACAATTCTTCTGTTTTCCTTCTCAATACAGGCTTTGTGGCAGCTCCTATGGGTGTTTCCTCCAGCTCATCCTAGTTCTGGGAAATCTGTCTCCAACTCTTCTGGTCATAAGAGCACGCTGTTGAAGCTATTCAAAAAAGGGTTGGCACTGTTGTCTCTGAGCTCCTGTCCCAGGTAGATGCCTGTGTAATTTGTTGAATTTTCTGACTTCCCATTTGTTGACATTTGGCTTGTGTTATATTACAAATTATATGGGTTGTGCTCAATAAATATTAAATGAGAGATTTATTCTCAAGAATAATGTCATGTAGGAAAACATTATGCACTTTTCGCCTTACTATTTTTTTCCCTTCTAAATTGTTCTTACAGTTGCAAGATTGGAATAACCGGCGGCAATTTACTCCCCCTGGTGATTTTCATGCTGATGGTGTAAATGACTATTTTATTTCTCAGGTAATAGCAACTCGTTGCAGCTTTTAGTTCCAAGTATCAACTTTTTTGATGCATCTTGTTTGTTTCTGATCTCAATTATCCCTAGCAGGCTGTAATGGAAGGCACAAAAGCACATGACATATTGAAGCAAGCACCTTTCTTGATTCCATTCACTAGCAGAGTTAAAATATTTACTGTGAGTAATTAGCAAACTCCGCTCTCGGTCTTTAGTTGGAAATTGTTGGATCTCGTAGAATAAGCTGTTGACATGGCTATCTTTATTTGAATTCCTTGAATTAGGGTTTGTAGTCACCATACCTAGGGGATTTAGTCCAACAATTGGATTCTTTTTCACTTATATCTAATTTCTTATTTGCTTTGCTTTGTACCTCACTTCTATAACTTCACCTACCAGTCACAACTAGCATCAGTTAGGCAGAGACAAGGAGCTCATGCAGTTTTTACCAGAAATCGATTCAGAATACGAAGGGATCATATTTTAGAAGATGCTTATAATCAGATGAGTGCATTGTCTGAAGAGGATCTTAAAGGACTGGTATGCTTTACATATGTCTGTGAGTGCATTCTCTACTGATTTTTTTATTAATTCTCACAACTTATTAACTTACACAGGAGGTGCTATATACTTAGAGTAAAAGAGTTTAGCTTAAAACTAACTACTCCTAGAGATAATCTTATCTAATGATAAGATAGAGTCATAATACACCTATACAACTACTAAGCTAACTTCTAGGATAATATTTACATTAATCTCTACAATTACATAATTCTAACTTACACTCCCCCTCAAGCTGGTGAGTATATGTTATAGACTCCCAGTTTGGATGTTATCTCATCTAAGTTTACTCGAGGTAGTGCCTTGGTGAGAACATCTGCAAGTTGATCTCTGGTTGAAATAAATTTAAGTTTCACCACTTCATTATTAACCTTTTCTTATATGAAGTGTCTGTCTATCTCTATGTGCTTGGTTCGATCATGATGTATTGGGTTTTTGGCAATACTAATTGTTGGTTGGCTGTCACTGAGTAATTCAAAACCTTGGCTGTCATCTAATTCCAGTTCTAAAAAGAGTCTTTTTAACCATATTCCTTCACAAATTCCTTGTGCCATTGCTCTGTACTCTGATTCAGCACTGCTTCGAGACGCTACAGACTGTTTTTTGCTTCTCCAAGTAACTAAGTTACCCCAAACAAATGAACAATGCCCACCGGAAGACTTTCTATCAGTCAACTCACTTGCCCAACTAGCATCAGTATAAATTTTAATAGATCTGTCTTTATTCTTTCTAAAAAACAGACCAAAACCAGGAGTTAACTTAAGATACCTCAGAATTCTGTATATTTCGTCCATATGTTCATCTCTCGAGTCACTCATGTACTGGCTAACAATGCTAACTGAGTAGGCTATATCTGGTCTAGTTAGGGACAAATAAATTAATTTTCCCACCTGCCTCTGATATGATTCTCGACTAACAGGTTCTCCCATGTCATCTTTACTCCATTTCAAATTCGATTCCATAGGGGTTTCTGCTGGTTTGCATCCAAGCATCCCTGTTTCAGCAAGCAAATCCAGTGTATATTTTCTTTGGTTTATAACAATGCCATCAGTCGACCTGGCAACCTTCATCCCCAAAAAATATCTTAGACTGCCCAGGTCTTTAGTTTCAAATTCTTTTGCCAGTAACTCTTTTAGTTTTTCAATCTCCTCACTGTTATCCCCAGTGATTATTATGTCATCGACATAAACAATCAAGAATGTCTTCCACTTATCTGCTGCAATCTTGACAAAGAGCGTATGGTCTGCTTGGCATTGTCTATAGCCATACTTCATCACAGCTTTAGTAAACCTGTCAAACCAGGCCGTTGGGGATTGTTTTAAACCGTAAAGAGACTTATTCAATTTGCATACCTTCTGTCCAGTTGGAGTATCAATTTCTGGTGGAATTTGCATATACACCTCCTCTTCAAGTGTCCCATTCAAGAAAGCATTCTTGATGCCTAATTGATATAGCTTCCAATCTTCATTTGCAGCTTGGGAAAGTAGTACTCTAATGGTGTTCAGCTTTGCCACAGGTGCAAAGGTTTCTTGGTAATCTATCCCATAGGACTGTGTGAACCCCTTTGCTACCAATCGAGCTTTAAATCTTTCCACACTGCCATCGGAGTTGTACTTAACTGTAAACACCCACTTGCAGCCAACTACTCTCTTGCCTTTAGGTAATTCTGTCAACTTCCATGTTTGGTTGAGTTGAAGGGCTTTGAGTTAACTTAAGATACCTCAGAATTCTGTATATTTCCTCCATATGTTCATCTCTCGGGTCACTCATGTACTGGCTAACAATGCTAACTGAGTAGGCTATATCTGGTCTAGTTAGGGACAAATAAATTAATTTTCCCACCTACCTCTGGTATGATTCTCGACTAACAGGTTCTCCCATGTCATCTTTACTCCATTTCAAATTCGATTCCATAGGGGTTTCTGCTGGTTTGCATCCAAGCATCCCTGTTTCAGCAAGCAAATCCAGTATATATTTTCTTTGGTTTATAACAATGCCATCAGTCGACCTGGCAACCTTCATCCCCAAAAAATATCTTAGACTGCCCAGGTCTTTAGTTTCAAATTCTTTTGCCAGTAACTCTTTTAGTTTTTAAATCTCCTCACTGTTATCCCAAGTGATTATTATGTCATCGACATAAACAATCAAGAATGTCTTCCACTTATCTGCTGCAATCTTGACAAAGAGCGTATGGTCTGCTTGGCATTGTCTATAGCCATACTTTATCACAGCTTTAGTAAACCTGTCAAACCAGGCCGTTGGGGATTGTTTTAAACCGTAAAGAGACTTATTCAATTTGCATACCTTCTGTCCAGTTGGAGTATCAATTTCTGGTGGAATTTGCATATACACCTCCTCTTCAAGTGTCCCATTCAAGAAAGCATTCTTGATGCCTAATTGATATAGCTTCCAATCTTCATTTGCAGCTAGGGAAAGTAGTACTCTAATGGTGTTCAGCTTTGCCACAGGTGCAAAGGTTTCTTGGTAATCTATCCCATAGGACAGTGTGAACCCCTTTGCTACCAACCGAGCTTTAAATCTTTCCACACTGCCATCGGAGTTGTACTTAACTGTAAACACCCACTTGCAGCCAACTACTCTCTTGCCTTTAGGTAATTTTGTCAACTTCCATGTTTGGTTGAGTTGAAGGGCTTTGAGTTCTTCCACTGCCTTTCTCCACTTAGGGTCCTTTAGTGCTTCATCCACTGTTTTAGGAATAGTAATGCCGTCTACCTTAGCTGTAAAGGCTTTGAAACTAGGCATTAATTTTCCATAGGCTATAAACCTCTCAATAGGATGAGATGTACATTTTCTAACACCCTTCCTGTGGGCAATACTAAGGTCTGTAGTGTTTGAGCAGAATTTTGAGTAATATCATTACCTTCCAAGGCTGCAGAATCCAGTTCTAGTTCTCGGCAAGTGCTAGACTGAGTAATGTTTTCTGGAAGTGGTTTATTTCTCCTTTTATAAACACTAAGTTGTTTATTTTCAAGTTGTGGAGTTAAGGTTTTCTGAAGTGTTTTTGTTACGGACGTAGGTGCTTGATTTCGAGTAGTGGGACTGGTGGGAGTTATAGGACTAGGTGAAGATATACTTGCTTGATTAGGAGACTGTATAGGCTGAAAAAGAGGTTGAATTTCAGTAGGTTCATTATGCTGATATTGAACTCCAGTAGGTTCAGGTTGTGGTAACAAAGGAATAATGGTGAGTGTATTCCAGAGGCTGAAATTCCTATAAAGTCTCCCCCTGAATTTCAGAAACAGAGTAGTAAGGTTTATTTTCAAAAAAGGTAACATCCATAGAGGTATAGATGTTGTAGGTGAGTAGCATTTGTAACCCTTCTGACTCGAGGAATAACCGAGGAAAACACACTTAACAGATCTAGGATCTAGCTTCCCCCGAGATTGAGCATGGACATGAACAAAAGAAGTACAACCAAAGACTCGAAAAGGTAGAGTGGATGACAATGGCTTAAAATGTGGGAAAACACTAGGAAGGACATCTCTTGGAACTTTAAAATTCAAAGTCTTACTAGGCATTCTATTAATTAAATAGGTAGCAGTAAGCAAAGCTTCTCCCCAAAAATGTTTAGGAACACTAGTTGAATAAAGCAATGACCTAGTAACTTCTAAAAGATGCCTATTTTTTCTTTCAGCCACCCCATTCTGTTGAGGAGTACTAACACATGAAGTAATATGAACAATCCCTTTCTCTTTGAAATATGAACCTAAGGTTTTTGTGAGATATTCACTACCATTGTCTGTTTTAAGTATCTTAATAGTACTATGGAATTGAGTCATAATCATGTTATGGGAAATTTTAAAGACACTCTCAGCTTGAGACTTTTCTTTCAACAAATAAGTCTGTAGAAAATAGGGTTAGAGAAGTTTTCTACTCTTGTTATTTCGATTTACAGAAAAATAAAGTCTACTTATAGACTTTTACAAGGAGTTTTACATTGAGTAGAATTCTCTCGGCTAAGACTCTTATCCCTTATATGGATAGAGTTAGACTCTAACTAAACTACTTAGTTAGGATAGACTTACAACTTTTCTAAACTACTTAGTTAGAATTGACTTACAACTCTTATTATTTACATATTAACCTACACTCCCCCTCAAACTGGTGTGTATATGTTATGTTCACCCAGTTTGGATGACATTTCTTCAAAGCTCACTCTTGGAAGTGCTTTGGTGAAAATATCGGCTAGCTGGTCTTTAGTAGGAATATAGTGAAGTTTTACAACCTTGTTGTTGACCTTCTCATAGATGAAGTGTCTATCAATCTCAATGTGTTTGGTCCTGTCGTGTTGTACTGGATTTCTAGCAATGCTCATTCTCCGATCGGGTGTCACTATAAACTTCAAATTCTGCCTTTCCATCCAATTCTAACTCCATAAGAAGTTTCTTGATCCACATTCCTTCACATATCCCTAGAGCCAAGGCTCTGAATTCTGCTTCTGCACTACTTCTAGAAACCACAGCTTGCTTCTTGCTTCTCCAGGTGACCAAATTTCCTCATAAATATGTGCAATAGCCACAAGCAGATCTTCTATCTGTCAATTCTCCCGCCTGACTTGAACGTGTAGACCTTTATTGTCCTATCCCGATGTTTCTTGAAAAGTAGTCAGATCCAGTGTAAATTTCAAGTATCTCGAATTCTATTGATTTGCATCCATGTGCTCTTCTCGAGGGTCACTCATATGTTGACTAACTATGCCCACCGAGTATGCAATATCGGGCTGGTAAGTGAGAGATAGATTAGTTTCCCAACTAGTCTCGATAGGGTTCTTTATTCTTTGGATTCCCATTTCACCTTTCTTGAACTTTAAACTGGTTCCATTGGAGTTTCAATTTGGTCTACTTCCAAGCATCCCAGTTTCTATAAGTAGATCTAGGATGTACTTTCTTTGGTTTATAACAATCCCCTCTTTCGATCTTGCTACTTCCATTCCTAAGAAGTACCTAAGGCTTCCCAAATCCTTAGTCTCGAACTCCTTAGCTAGAACAGTTTTTAGCACTATTATTTCTTGAAGATATCCTGTAATGATCATATCATCAACATAGACAATTAGAAGGGTCTTCTTACCATCTGGAGCAACCTTTCGAAACAATGTATGGTCTGCCTGACTCTGCTTGTACCCATTTTGAACCATAGCTTTAGCAAATCTGTCAAACCATGCTCTAGGGGATTGCTTTAATCCCGTACAAAGATTTATTGAGTTTGCACCTTTGTCCTCTTCGTGGTCTTTTCCTCCAAACCTGGTGGAACCTCCATGTATACTTCTTCCTCCAAGCTTCCATTGAGGAAAGCATTTTTGATGTCCAATTGGTGTAACTTCCGGTCCTTGTTAATGACTCACGATAATAACACTGATGGTATTCAACTTAGCTCTTTGGGGCAAAGGTTTCTTGATAATCTACTCCATAGGATTGAGTAAACCCTTTAGCCACTAGCCTTGCTTTGTACCTCTCAATGCTCTCATCCGAGTGATATTTGTTGTGAATACCCATTTGCACCCAACAGCCTTTTTCCCTTCTCGTAACTCGGTCAAACACCAAGTATTATTCTTCTCAGTAGTGCTTTGACCTCTTCTTCAACACCTTCCTCCATTTAGGACTTTGAGCGCCTCTTCTCTTGTCTTGGGGATCTTCACACTATCAATGCTGGCTGTAAAGGCTTTGAAACCAGATAATAACTTCCCATAGGCAACAAATTTATTGATAGGATGAGCAACACATTTCCTTATCCCTTTTCTAATAGCAATAGGAAAGTCATCTAAGTTTCTGATGAGAATCTTGTGAAATAATATTACCTCCTGTCTCAATAGCATCGAACTCAAAACTGGTTCCTGGCAAGTGCTAGGCTGACCAACATCTTCAGTTTGATTTCTTTTCCTCCTTGTATAGACATTGAGTTGTTTCTCTGGTGGTTGTGGAGTCACAGAGTGTGATATAGTTCTGAGTGTAGGAGGAGGTGTTGTATAGGGACTGGAGGGTTTAGACTGTGGAGAAGGTGTATTGGACTGTGGAGAAGTTGTGTCTCTGTGGATTAGGGACAGCAGTTTCAATGATATCCAAGGCAGGCTCGGGAAGGATAGGCATAGGAATAAAGGATTGTATGGTGAGATTCTTTAGGTCTCTCCCCGAATGTCGAGGCCCCGCAAAGTAAGGTTGATTTTCAAAAAAGGTAACATCAAAGGAGATATAGGTTTTCCTATTAGTGGGGCAGTAACATTTGTAACCCTTCTGACTCGAGGAGTAACCTATAAATACACACTTTAATGATTTAGGATCCAGTTTACTACGATTGTTGTTGTGCACATGAATAAAAGATGTGCATCCAAAGACTCGAAGAGGAAGAGCTGAGGACAATGGTTTAAAGTGTGGAAAATGTTGAAACAGAACTTCAGTGGGTATTTTGAATCCTAGAGTCTTGCTAGGCATCCTATTGATAAGGTAGGTTGCAGTAAGAAAAGCTTCCCCCCAAAGATATTTAGGTGCATTAGCTGAAAACAAAAGGGACCTAGTTACTTCCATTAGATGTCTATTCTTCCTCTCTCACCACTCCATTTTGTTGAGGGTATTGACACATGAGGTGAGATGAACAATTCCTTTTCTCGAAAGAAACACCTAATAGACTTGCTAAGATATTCACTCCCATTATCACTCCTAACCACTTTGATATTTCTATCGAACTGTGTTTTTATCATTTGATAAAAAGTTTTAAAATTACTTCAACCTCGGACTTTTCTCTCATTAAATATGTCCAAGTGGTCCTAGAGAAATCATCAATGAAAGACACAAATCACCTAGACTCAGAAATGTTTCGAACTTTAGAAGGGCCCCAAATATCACTGTGTATAATAGCAAATGGTGAAGTAGGTTTAAAAGGAGAAGAAACATATGGTTTTTTGGTATGTTTTGCCATCGACATACTTCACAAGTAAAAGAAGAGGGATTTTTATTGATAAAGAGATTTGGAAACAACTTTGCAAGGTAATAAAACTGGGATGTCCTAATCTAAGATGCGAGAGCATAATATTATCTCGAACCTAAGCTTGTGGATGAAACTCGATGTTTGAAGGCAACTGGGAATGAAGGAGTTCTGGTAGGATATTCCATCAAGGATATATAAGCCATTAGATAGCCTAACACCGCCAATCACCATCTTGAGCCACGTGCTGAAAAATACATCCATCAGCCCCAAAATTAGCATTACAAAGTGAATATCCTTAATCAACTTGCTCACTTGATAATAAATTACAGGCTAATTTAGGAACATAAAGTACATCAGATAATACTATATGTTTGCTTAATTCAATAGAGCCACTCCCTTTAGCTCTTTGAGAGGGAACCATCTGCTATCTTGATCGAGGAGGAGAGATGTGATGGCTATACTTTACGAATGGACTCATATTTCTGTCATATGGTAAGAGGCACCGAATCTACTATCCAATGTAAGGTATTAATTGTTGCTAAGCAAGAAATTCTACCTTCGGATGTTGTTAAAGCGTAGTATGAGTTTTAGGCGATAGTTGGCTGAGTATTTGTTGAAGTTCTGCAATCTGCTGTGTCTTCAAAATTTCTTTGGAATTATGTTCGTAGATGCAACATTTGCTTCCTTCAAATCTGGATTTAGAGGGTTTCGGTCTGCTTTGGTTTTCCATGTAGCTTCAAAGACTTTGCTCCATCAAATGTCCAGCCTTTTTACAAGTGTTCACACCATGGTCTCCCCCTCCTTTGTTTATTCCGGGATTAGAGTTTGTAATTAGTGCCAAGCATCATGCTGTTGAGCAATCGGTACCATCAAGGAGAGTCCGCTTTCTTCTCTCCTAATCTCGGAAAAGGCCTCCCAAACCAATGGTAGAGGTTTAGTAGCCAAAATTCTGCTCCTTGCCCCATCAAACTCACCATTAAGTCCAGAAAGAAATTGAAAGATTCTCCTCTCGATTTTTGATTCTACTATAGAAGTTAACATCATCAGAACACTTCCACTCATTGGCCTCATATAAATCGATTTGTTGCCAACACTTAGTGAGAACTCCAAAATACTGTGCTACAGACAAATCTCCTTGTCTGAGATCCTTAATCTGGTTTTCAACCCCAAATAATTCTGGTGTATTATCCACCTTTGGAGTATGTATCCCGGCTGCACTCCATATATCTCTGCAGTGATGCAGTAGAGCATGAAATTTTCCCCAACTTCAGGAACCATGGAATTAATTAGCCATGACATAATCATGTTGTTCTCACTCAACCAGTTAGAATAGGTTGGATCAGATTCTTCTGGAATAGACATTGAATCGAGAGATAGGAAGCTTTCCTTCTTCTGTAATATCTGACCTTCTTGGTGAGACCAAGGGAGATAGTTGTTTCCATTTAGTTTGTAGGATGTAATTGGAGAAAGAGATGAATCAAAGCTGGAACTCGGAGGGACGAGGATGATTTTGAGAACTGATTTTTGAAGCGGAGGGGGTCGAATGAGCCATTGACAAAAAAAGAAGGTTTTGATCGACAGAGAGACTGGAAGGAAAAAAAAAAGGTTGTTGGATAGGTAGGATCTTCCTAATCTGATACCATGTAGAAAATAGGGTTAGAGAAGTTTTCTACTCTTGTTATTTCGATTTCTGAAAAAATAAAGTCTACTTATAGACTTTTACAAGGAGTTTTACATTGAGTAGAATTCTCTCGGCTAAGACTCTTATCCCTTATATGGATAGAGTTAGACTCTAACTAAACTACTTAGTTAGGATAGACTTACAACTCTTCTAAACTACTTAGTTAGAATTGACTTACAACTCTTATTATTTACATATTAACCTACAAAGTCCATGTTGTCCCAGAATAGTCATCAATAAAGGAAATAAACCAGCGCGAACCGTTATAGTTTTTAACCTTAGAAGGGCCCTAAATGTACTGTGTATAATTGAAAAAGGTGAAGATGGTTTAAATTTGGAAGGAGGATAAGGTTGTCTAGTGTGTTTGGCAAGTTGGCATATTTCACAAACAAGAAGTTTTGAATTTTTATTCACAAATAAATGAGGAAATAACTTGGCCATACAATGAAAGTTAGGATGGCCTAACCTAAAATGCCATAACATGATTTCACTAGAAATAGCAGTATTGAAAAAGGTAGTTTGAAGATAGCAGCTCGGAGAGACGTGTTTAATTGGAGAAAACCCCGAAAAAATGTAGAGCCCATTACTTAGCCTAGCACTGCCAATCACTGTCCCTGAACCCTGGGCCTGAAATTCACAAACATCCAAAGAAAACTGATGTTACAATTCAAATCAGTACATAATCTGCTAACAGATAGAAGATTGCAAGCGAGCGTGGGGACATAAAGGACATTATGCAGTAAAATGTTTTCAGTAAGCTTCACTGAGCCACTCCCGACTATAACTGAAATTGAGCCATCTGCTGTCCTAACAGAGGAAGGGGACTGGACTTTGGTGAGTCTTTGAAAGACATGAGGATTCCCTGTCATATGATCTGTTGCACCAGAGTCGACAACCCAATTTGTAGATTGACAATTTGCAAGAGCAGAAATACTACTGAAGTTGCTGGTGGAGTAACTTGTAGGAACCACCAAATTAGCCTGCATATCCCTCTGGTTTCTCAGCCTCTGAGGTTCACAGCATGTAGGCTTTCCATGCAAATAGTTGTTGGCATGTAATTTGTACGAAGTAATAGGTGAAGGAGATGCATCTATGATGGCTAAATCAGATGCAGAATTCTCAGACGGAGAATCTGGTTGGACCATGATGGCTAGGATTTGGATCAGAAAAAAAACCCTAAACTGATACCATGTGAATAATAGGTATTCCAGTGTAGAATTCTCTACTGATTTTTTTATTAATTCTCACAACTTATTAACTTACACAGGAGGTGCTATATACTTAAGAGTACAAGAGTTTAGCTTAAAACTAACTATTCCTAGAGATAATCTTATCTAATGATTAGATAGAGTCATAATACATCTATACAACTACTAAGCTAACTTCTAGGATAATATTTACATTTATCTCTACAATTACATAATTCTAACTTACAATGTCTTCTGACATATAAAAACTTTATTATCTTTATCAGCTTTGCTGTTACCTTTCTCTTGACACTGTCCAAGAATGATATAATCAATTTTATTTGCTTCCCTACAGATTCGTGTTACATTTGTCAATGAATTTGGAGCGGAGGAGGCTGGGATTGATGGTGGTGGAATTTCAAAGATTTCATGGAGAATATTACTCGGGCTGCATTTGATGTGCAATATGGGTTATTTAAGGTTGCTAAACTATGCTAATGCTTACTCATCTTCTCTCCATATCCATGAGTGGTTTCTTAATAAGCTTGTTGGGACATTATCCACGGATATATATTCAGTTATGGCAAGATGCCAGGAATGGCATCCTTACCTTTCTTCCGTTATTGGTAGGATTTAATGGTTTGCTTCTTCAGATCAACCATGTCGATGGAGAACATCAGTATTCAATTCTTTTTGAAAAGAGAAAGAAGAATAATCAAATTTTTTAAATAAAAAATTTATTATTATTTTTAAATAGTAAGAATATGTTTGGCATGATTAGTAAACCAAGAGATGCTCTCTCAATGGAATAGTTAAATGATAAAGATGGATTTAACATCTGAATTTGGTATAAATACATTGTATGATGGAATTCAAACAGTGGATATCTTTACCGTCAGCTGCTATTGCCTTCTCAGACTAGCATGGCTATTATGGAAAGTTCATAATATTTTCTCTGTGAATTTAAAGTCAAATATAGTTCTCACTGCTAGGGATCCATTTTATTGTGCATGTTAATTTGTCTCACTTATTATGTATTGTTTTTTCTTATAACACGTGTTTCTTGACATGGTATGTATACCTAGGAAACAGCTGATCACCTCCTCTATCCAAATCCTCGTTCAGGAATGATACATGAACAACACCTCCAATTTTTCCATTTCTTGGGAACACTTCTTGCAAAGGTAGGCCATTATAGTACAGAAGCCTAATGTATATCATAAGGGCTTAATTGATGTGGTTTAATTGTACCTTTCTTGTAGGCCATGTTTGAAGGGATTCTTGTGGATATACCATTTACAACATTCTTCTTGAGCAAATTGAAGCATAAGTAATGCTTTGAATGGTTTCCTCCTTTCTGGATGACCTCTTTTCAATTGTATTTTAGAGATACTGATACATGCATATATCTTCTTTCTATTAATTAGGTACAATTACTTAAATGACTTGCCTTCCTTGGATCCTGAATTATATCGGCACCTTATTTTCTTAAAGGTGATTTTCCTTCACCATTTCCTTTTTCGTTGCTGCATATGTCATGGAAAAACATTTGACCTTATTTCACATTGTCATATCTACATGTTCATGCTCTATCCTTATAAATTATCTCATCTTCTTTGTTATGGCTTTCAACATTTTAAAGGGGACATTTCAGAGTTGGAGCTCTACTTTGTAATTGTGAACAATGAATATGGAGAGCAAACAGAAGAAGAGCTGCTTCCAGGAGGCAAAAACATGTGTTACTAATGAAAATGTCATCACATTTATTCTCCTTGTTTTTAATCATCGTTTGAATTTTCAGGTAGTGAGATCCTTCAATTCAAATTAGTTTAATGCATCTGCCTTTTACCTTGCATGATGGTGACCCAATGATGTGGTGCCTTGCAGATACGTCAACAAAGTTCTCATTTCCTTAGAGGATTTCAGCAGCTTATGCAGAAAGATTAGATTGATATGTTAAATGAACATGAATTGTAGGTATTGTCGTCTACTTTAAAAAATCTCTTGATATTCCATATTCTCTGTCCTTGCTTTCAGGTTAATATTTACTGGTGGCTTAGATTTCAAGTCACTCGGGCTTGTCTGACCTATTAGCTTAAAGTTTTGTAGTAAAATGGAATTCCATAAGCCATTTTACAGGGAAAAATGTTTTGATTGTATTAGAATAAATTAAAAATAAGAAAGGAATTTAGAACGAATTAATTAAAAATGAAAATCATTAATCTCTATAATGTCTAAAGGCCTAGAGGTAATTACTTATTTCTATGTTTTCTCTTTGTTTTGGGGAAAAGGCAATGTGCTTTTCCTTGTCTTCTTGTTGTTTTGGATAGAGGTAATTTCTCTCCATTTTATTTTATTTTTCTCATAAGTTTCATATAGAATAAGAGATTACAGTTTCTGTGAACTTTGTCATAAAATCATAAGAAATAACACTACAATGGTAGAATTCAACCAAGTCTAAGCATAATGGCAGAATTCAAGCTTCTCCTATATCGTAGTGGCACGATTGCCCTTTTTTCCCCAAAGGTAGATGGACCTTCATATTGTTATGCCTTTAAACATATTTTGCATTTCCTAGCATTAACATTGATTTTGATTGACTTGTACTATGTATGTGTAAGCCATTGACTAGAATTCTTAACATTTTCCTTTGATGATTTAAGCTTCTTGAAAGTATTCCTATATTCACTGTGAATAAACATGCATCTTTGTAAGTGGTAATATTTATCGCTTGTGTGCCAATGTCATTTTGAGCTTTATAAATCCTTGAAATCTATTTTTCGTTGCAGATTTTGATATTGGGTTCACTTGATAGCTTGGATGTTGACGACCTTCGATGCAACACCAATTATGCAGGTGGTTATTACAGTGTAAGTTAACAGCTTCTCCTCGTCTCTTTTTTGTTGGCTTATAATGATTTATTATTTTACAAGTGTGCTTTGCTTCCACGTTGTATATCAGTTGAAATGGAAGGACCGAGGAGTGTAAATTGTTGCTGAATTGATGAATTGCTCTATTTGATATTATTATCAATCTTATATTATTATCAAGAGTTGTTTGCTTTAAAAGCTTTATTTGTTTAACAGGATCATTATGTCATTGATATGTTTTGGGAAGTCGTCAAAAGCTTTTCACTGGAAAACCAAAAGAAGTTTTTGAAGTGAGTTACACCATCTATGATCTGTGCACGTTTAATTCTCCTATGTTGTCTACTTCAATTGTTTGTTTCAAAAATAATGAACACGAGAGAGGATAATAACTAGATGAGATTTTTTTAGATTTGTAACTGGATGTTCCCGAGGACCGCTGCTGGGATTCAAATATCTTGAGCCTCAATTTTGCATACAAAGGTAACAATTGTACTCTGAAAAATATGCTAACTTACAGGTCATGTGGTTAATAGGAACATAAGTGTGATACTTCATTCTCTGTTTCCACTCTACTATTTTTTACATATGTATTTGTTTTTAAATCAGAAATTAAAGATTTTTCTGTGATTCTTTTTCAGAGCTGCTGGAAGTGCCTCTGAAGAAACGTTGGACCGATTATCGACGTCAGCTACTTGTATGAACCTTCTAAAGCTTCCACCATATAGAAGGTTTGTCTCACTTTGAATAAGCTTACCGTAGATTAAGTATGACTTTGGGATTAGAAGTTTATCTTGGCATGAAAATCAGATTGCTATTTATGGTCTTGTATCATTCAGAAGTCACTTGTAAATTAGCCTGCAAAATGATGGGACTAGCCATTCTCTTGCACACCATTTTAGGCATTGTGCATGTGCTAGCTATATATATCCATAATGATATACCTCCAAATGATGTGTGCTTATGGTGCAGCAAAGAGCAACTCGATTTTAGTTGATGTATCCTGTGGATTCCAGTGCCACACGAAGCCGGGTTCAGAACTATACTCATTTTGCGATTAATATTAAAAGTTGGGAGGCAATGCTGTGATGATAATCTCCTAGTGGTGTTTCCATGGTGCAAGCAAGGTGCCTTACGGAGAATCAACGAGTGCTGGGGCAAAGGTCGAAGGCTAAGCATTAACAGTGTACAGATAAATAGCTTGCTCCTGTAGTTGAAATGTACAAACGTGGGGATATCTGCAGTTTTTATTCTCTTAGGCGAAGGTTTAATCGAACGTATGAAGGGGTGGGCATGGGAGCAGATATGGAATCTGCAAAGTCTATGAACTCTTTGAAGATCACGCGTGAACTGGCATCAGGAAGGCTCACCGTAACTCCCAGGTTTGGTCTTTTTTCATTAAGCTTTTCTTGATGCAAGTCAAATAAATAAATAAATAAATATTCCTTGTATAATATTTTTTATATGGAATAAATTAGCATAAAACACTTTCTGTTGTGCTATGTAATTGGCTTATTTGTGTGTTTGCGACATGTTTATGTTATTTTTTTGCTTTCAAAAGATTATAAATATTATACAATTTCTTACACACTAATAAATAATAATGCACTTTGTATAGATTTTGACCTTTTATGAATTTATGTTATATTCGTATTCTTTTTCATGTCATGTCATGAAGTGATTAATTATTTAACGGTGTTATATGTGTATCATGTCTTATTTCATTTGTATTCCATGTATCATATCTAATATAAACTAATTTGCATGTTATATTTAAAATGTTAATTTCCCGATGTATATTGAGGATTATATTCAAATAATTTTTATTCTTGTAGATGGTTATTATTTAGTGAAATTATTTCTTCTTGCATGTTCTTTTTTTCTTCGAATGAATGGCCTAGGCCATGAGATTAAGTAGCAATAGATTTACGATATGGGGACCTATAATATCTTGACGAAGAATATCATAGAGACGACAACAGTGAAGAAAGGATCAGAGTCTGGTATGTTGAAGATGAACTTGTCTTAGCAATGTGATCGGCAATCATATTGCTCTCTCTACGAACCCAAATAATCTCAGTCGCCCAACAATGTTGGCACATCTGGTGGATGGATGGATCGTACCAAGTGGGGACTTGTTGAGCAGTCAGCATCGTTGATGAGCCTCACAGCCTCAATATAGTGAGATTGTGAACTAGTAGCATTTCAAAGCCTTGAGACTAGCAAACCTCTAAGCCAGCAATCAGCCCCTATAACTCAGCTTATAGGGGGAGTGGTGGTGCCAACTGTTTGCTGAACTCGACCAACCAATTACCGAAAATGTCTTGGATGAATCTTCCAACAAAGTCGGAGTTTGAAGTAGCAAAAATTGCGCCATCAACATCGAGGAAGTACCAGCCAGGAGGTGGTCTGTCTTTGTTATTGAAAAAAACATTCTTCTTTGGTCGTAAAGGAGGCTCATCTTTTTGGCATCTATAGAATAGCTTTGCCTACGCCACGCAATGAGCAAGGACTAAGTGAAGCGGGGTGACAAGAATCATTAAACATCAGGTCATTTCGCTTTTTCCATAACTTCCAAACAATGGAGAAAAAGAGAAGACACCAAGGGACATCAAATTCATTCAGTATACTACAGTTAAGTATATTTGCTTTGAGCCATTGTTCAATATCCAAGGAAAAGAACTCAATCGCAGGGGATGCCGGAACAATATGAGTCCACAAAGAACAAGTTGGGGGACAGTCACGTGGCACATGGATTGTAGTTTCTTGAGGGGCACTGTAATTTAGGCACGATGGATCATCAGTGAATGTGCAAATCGGACATTCTAGATTGGTTATAAGCTTTTGTCGGAAAGGTGCCGAAAGAAGAGCGTGGGACGCGTAAACGCCAAGCCAAATTAATTCCCATATCGGAGCTTGCATGTCCCAATTATGCTCCACTAAGGAGCAATAAGCAGAGTGTATACAAAATTGGTGCTTAGTGTCACGACCAGCACATTTGGGTCCGGGGCATTGGCGAAAAGATCAGCCAAAGAAGTTGTGTGCGGTGTATCAGGCTTGCGAAGACCATTAGACTTGGCCCATCACTTGGAAAATGCTAGAAAGCCCGCAAGACCACCAAATTTAGCCCAACATTTGGAAGATTTTAGAAGATAAGTAACATTATCCATTTATTTAAAATAGTTTATTTAGATAATGTTTGAGATAATTAGAGATTTTGAATAGATAGAGTCAATCTTGACCGTCGATGTAATTTAAATTGAGCCGTTGGATATAGGGGCTTTAACTATAAATAGTGGCATACCCTTACCTCATTGTATCATCTCATTCGTCTATCATTTTGAGTAATATATAAAGCATTTACTCTAAACTTTTGTAGTGTTTTTTGTGTTCTTGAGTGTTCTTCGTTATTCTTGTTGCAGATATCTTTTGTTTAGCTTTCGCTTAAAATGAACTTGCGTTCGAGTATTTGAAGGAGTTTGATCTTTCGGAGTGTGAATCCAGGGTGACTTAGCCGTTGTTTCGACCGAGAAAGCGATTAAGGTTGCACGATTTGCTAGCAGCAGTTTAGTTCCGTGACAAGTGGTATCAGAGCGAGTCGAGGGAACTTGTGTTTGAGACAGCGTGCAGATGTAGTCAAGCGTGGTGAATATTTGAGTTTGAGTTAGCCGAAGTGATTAGGGATTAGGCTAGTTTGTGGCAAAGAAGTGATTAAGATGGCACAACAAAGAGATGTTGTTTTCGTAGGAAGAGGCAAAGAGTGCCGTGACGGGAACCAGTGAGGGATATTGGCAATGGACGAGGTATGAAATTTTCTCCATGATTTTGACGTGAAGAGTTATCTTTTTAGTTTTCAGGTGGAACAACTGGATGAAATATCATGGTTGTTGGAGAAGAGGGTCTATAAATTTGAGTATTTCGAAAAGGAGATCCAAAGAGTTGTGGAGTCACGTCTTGAAAAGTTAGAGTCCATGGAGGACAGGTTCAAGGAGGAGACACAACGTATCCTTAACGAGTTGGAGATAATCCGAGAGAGTGATGCTCTTGAAGCCGAGATGGGGGCTTTGCGGAAAGAGGTGGATGAGCATAAGAGTGAGCTGCTCAGTTACAAGACCATAATGAGTGAATGAGGTGTGCTCAAGACCTTCTCAGAGGGACTTAGTCGTGGGGCGAAGCTTGCAGTGGAGTCAGGAGATGCTTAGAGACTTTCAAAGGCTATTACTGTTGTCGAACCTCTGACCGAGCTTGCAGAAAGCAAGCAAGCCAACGTTGAGTCATCCAAGCCCAAATCAAGGGGAAATAGGAATGGTGAGGCTAAGTTTGTGCTGGAGAAAAAGGGGAGCAAGAAGCTAAAGTTTATTTCTGTGATGGTCCTCATGTGATGCGGGGATATTAGGATTTATGTTCTGATATAATAATTGAAAAATAGTTTTGAACTAAATTAAAAAGATTTTAAAAATGGTTTTAACTCCAAACAACTTGAAAATAAGTTTGAGAAGTTTCTGAGAGGTTTTGGAAATGTTTTAAATATTTTAAAGTAGCTAAGCTAACGTTTTCAACATAGACGTACCGATACGGTATACCCTGTATTGATACGGTCCAAGGGGTTCAGCTACAGTATTTTTCTAGTAACCAAAAATTGTATCGATACGCTCTTAGGCGTACTGATACAGAGTGTATCATTTTGATATGCCATAAAATGTATCGATCCAGTTTTTAACCTCCCTAACGACTATTTCCCATCGGCTATTTGAATTGCAGGCGTACCGAAACGTACCAAGGCGTACCGATACGTCTTAAGGAGTTTCGATACGGATAGCAAGACCGAGCATAACGGCTAGTAGCTGTACAGATACGGGTACACGCATACTGATACAGATAGCTGCAGAACTGCATTTATTGCTGGAAATAAAGCCTTCAACGGCTCCAATTCAATTTCAACGGTCTCCAATGGCTAGAAACTCAATTGAGAGTATTTAAGGACCCTTCAAGCTTTAGCAACAACTAATGTTTTTATTGTCAACAGCATTATGATGCCAAAATTGTTTAGGGCTTTTAATTCTCATTCTTTGTATAGACAACACTTGTGAACTTTAATTGTTATATTTGCTCAAGTGTTTAGGGTTTGGGTGAGTGTTTAAAGAGTGCAAACATTTACCTTGTAAAGATGATTCTTTGTTTGCCTTATTTTTTTGTTTGAGAGGATTCCCAAAACTTGGGTTGTAAGCTTTGAATGCTAGACTTGGTAATTGAGTCTAGGTTGTAAAGGTTGCCTCCTAAGCCTTGTTAAAAGGGGAATACATCTTAGTGGGTTTGGGAAATTCTTAGTGGGAGCTAAGGTAGTGGATGTATAGCTTATTAGAAGCTTGAACCACTATAAATCCTTGTGTCAATTTGTTTATATATTTGCTTTCACCATATTTACCAAAAAATTGACTTCTCCACCACTTAGCAAGCAATTCGGTTGAAGTAATTCAGGCTTAATCTATCTCAAAATTGGTATCAGAGAGAGGCTCAATCAAGAAGGTTTAACCACTTATTGAGACGATCCGGCAAGCTCGACCAACAAATAAGTCAACTGACTTCCATGGCGTTATCCATTGACAAATTGCCCTTCTTCAACGGTGACAACTATGCTTCTTGGAAGCATAGAATAATGTTTTTCATGAAGAGCAAAGACTGCCATCTTTGGGACATAGTTGAAGATGGACCGTTCGTGTCAAATCGAAGCAAGAAGGAGTGGAATGCGGAAGATCGTAAGAAGATGAAGCTCAATTGCAAGGTTTTGCACATTCTATTTTGTGCATTAGGCTCAGAAGAGTATGCGAAAGTATCTTCTTGTGAGAGTGTCAAAGAGTTATGTGACAAACTTAAAGCAATCCATGAAGGGACAAATGAGGTGAAGAAGATAAAGATTGATCTACTCAACCTCGAATACAAAATCTTCAAGATGGACCTATATGAAGACATCAAGAGCATGTTCGACCGGTTCTCTACAATCATCAATCAACTCAAAAGATTTGGAGAAGAGATTTTGAAAGAAAAGCTCGTTCGGAAGTTGATTTATTTACTTTTTGAACCATGGGAGAGCAAGAAGACGACCATTATTGAAGTCAAAGACTTGAAGAAGCTTAAGCGTGAAGAGCTTGTAGGGTCTCTTCTCACCCATGAGATGATGTCTCTACCCTTGAAGAGGGAGAATGGGAAGATAATTCAAGAGCAAGGAATCGATGTCAACATCATTGCTCTACAATCCTTCCTAAGCCAACAAGTAGAAACACATACTGATACGGATAACAAGACTGAGCATAACGACTAATAACTGTATCAATACGGGTACACACGTACCGATACGAATAGTTGCAGAACTGCATTTATTCCTGGAAATAAAGCCTCCAACGGCTAGAAACTTAATTGGGAGTATTTAAAGACCTTTCAAGTTTCAGCAACAACTAATGTTTCTATTGTCAACAACATTATGATGCCAAAATTGTTTTAGGGCTTTTAATTCCCATTCTTTGTATAGACAACACTTGTGAGCTTTAATTGTTATATTTGCTCAAGTGTTAAGGATTTGGGTGAGTGCTTAAAGAGTGCAAACATTTACCTTGTAGAGATGATTCTTTGTTTGCCTTATTTTTTTGTTTGAAAGGATTCCCAAAACTTGGGTTGTAAGCTTTGGATGCTAGACTTGGTAATTGAGTCTAGGTTGTAAAGGTTTCCTCCTAAGCCTTGTTAAAAGGGGAAGAAATCTTAGTGGATTTGGGAAATCCTTAGTGGGAGCTAAGGTAGTGGATGTAGAGCTTGTTAGAAGCTTGAACCACTATAAATTCTTGTGTCAATTGGTCTATATTTTTGCTTTTACCACATACACCCAAAAATCAACTTCTCCACCACTTGGCAAGTAATTCAGTTGAAGGAATTCGAGCTTAATTTATCTTAAAAGGGGATGTCTAGAGAAAAATCGCATTGCTGTCATGGTCAAGACAGTAGACGAGTCAAAGGGAGAAGTAGCGAGACTTGGTGCGATTGCTAGTGCAAGTGTCGCAAAGCCGAGAGAGAGTCATGGTTCGACTATGAGCGCCAAAGAAGTCAAGCCAAGGACGAAACCTGGTTCGATAGCAAGTGAGAAAGTTGTCAACCGAGGGTGAAGAGGAAACAATTAGAGTGCTACCGATGTAAGGGGCCTCACAAGTTGCGAAGATGCCCAGTTTGAGCTAAATAGTCCAAGATGGACTTGGTGCGATTGCTAGTGTAAGTGCCGTTAAGCCGAGAGAGAGTCATGGTTCGACTATGAATGCCAAAAAAGTCAAGCCAATGATGAAACCTAGTTCGATAGCAAGTGATAAAGTTGTCACTGAGGGTGAAGAGGAAACAATTAGAGTGCTACCGATGTAAGGGGCCTCACAAGTTGCGAAGATGCCCAGTTTGAGCTAAGGAGTCCAAGATGAAGGACAAGGCCGAAAATAATGAGCCTGTGAGACTTGGTTCAAAGTTGTCAAGTTCTGCCAAGGTAAAT
Source organism: Hibiscus mutabilis (assembly GCA_019671005.1). Taxonomy (NCBI): domain Eukaryota; kingdom Viridiplantae; phylum Streptophyta; class Magnoliopsida; order Malvales; family Malvaceae; genus Hibiscus; species Hibiscus mutabilis. The sequence goes on from CM033736.1 coordinate 45,862,152, forward strand.
GGATATCAAGAGCAGAATGGGTTTATCATGTTCGAGAAGGTTGTTGAGGAGCTTGCCGAGGATGTTCGAGTGAAGAACATTGCTTTTGAGATTGAAGAGATGTCAAAGGGGGCCAAGCCTTTGAGGGACATAACAATCAGGGAGACACCATCCATGGGCAAGGTGAGAAAGAAGCGACCGACTTCGAGTAAGAAGTGCCATTGCAAGAAGAGGCACTGAACTTCAAAGAGGAAGAACCGATGTAGGAAAAGAGCACCAAACTTTAATTTAAAAGGGCAGATGCAAAGTGGCGCAACGAACTTTGATTTAGAAAGTTCAATGCAAAGGGTGTCAGACTTCGTAGAGAATGAAGGACTGACACTTTTTAGAGTAAATACGACTGAGGGAATGATACATCGCAAACACAACTATTTTGTTTTTGGTTTTGATTTGCCATCTTTGATGAGCATAGGTCGAGTAAGACCTAGCCTTCAGTGTTGGGGAACAAAAGATTGGAAGGGACCTTTTAGAGCTCGAAGGGGCAAGCCGGAGTTGTCGATGAATCTGAAAGTTCGACCGGTGTTCAATGTTGTGACAATTTCTAAGTCTTTGCCTCAAGACCAAGAGGGTCTGAGTCCAGGTAAATCAAGGTTTGTGGGATAAGGCTCCTACGATGTATCTGAAGACGTTTTAGCACGCGATATTTCAAGTCAGTTTGAACCGATGGAAGCAATTCATATGGGAGAACTGCAACAAGCTGAGGCATCGAGGGGTAACCAATGTGACCCAGCCCAGGATCGTTCGAGTGTAGCGATGATGGCGTCGCTAAGTTCAGTGGGGGAGAATGTCACGACCCGCACATTTGGGTTTGGAGCATTGGCGAAAAGATCAGCCAAAGAGGTTGTGTGCGGTGTATCAGGCTTGCCAAGACCACCAGACTTGGCTCAGCACTTGGAGAATGCTAGAAAGCCTGCAAGACCACCAAATATAGCCGAGCACTTGGAAGATTTTAGAAGATGAGTAAAACATTATCCATTTATTTGAAATAGTTTAATGTTTGAGATAATTAGAGATTTTGAATAGATAGAGTCAATCTCGACTGTCGATGTAATTTAAACTGAGCCGTTGAATATATGAGGCTTCAACTATAAATAGAGGCCTACCCTCACCTCATTGTATCATCTCGTTCATCCATCACTTTGTGTAATACAAAAAATATTTACTCTAAACTCGGTGGTGTTCTTCGTTATTCTTGTTACATATTTCTTTTGTTTAGCTTTCGCTTAGAACGATCTTATGTTCGAGTACTTCGAAGGAGTTTGATCTTTCAGAGTGAGAATTTAAGGTGACTTAGCCGTTGTTTCGATCGAGAAAGCGACTAAGGTCGCGCAGTTTGCTAGCAGCAGTCTAACCCCGTGACATTAGGCACCATCTCCACAAGCATGAGTCAGCCATGTTAGTATTGGTGGGTGGTCCGATGCTTAACACTATGCAATAAGAAAGCAAGAGCCTCGATGTTCCATTGACCAGTAGAGGTGATAAGATCAGTGATGCTTACAATATCATCAATGACAGTTAGATGAAGGGCATATTTGCAGAGTGGGCCCATAAATATCATCCCAAAACCAGATTCCCAGGCCATTCCCAATCGACCATGCAATATTTTGTCGCAAGTCCTCCCACATTTTTGGCAGCCAATATTGACTTAGCAAGGATGTTAAAGATAGAGATAGTGAGTTGACCATCCATTTTGCTTGGCCCACATCTTCTCCAGAATAAAGTCGTAGTCCGGACGAGTGCATTAAGGAATCTACAATCTGAAATCCAAGTTTGGCACCGATAGAGGCTTGCAAATCAAGTGGGGTATTGGGAGAGAAAAAATTGAGATTTTCTCTTACTGACCCGTTAACTCAAGAACTTACCGAATTCAAAGAGAACAAAATTAATTATCTTAGCTTGCGTAGAGGATCAAAAAGTCGGGAAAGAAAGGTAGGAGACAGTTGTGCCATGACGCGAAAATTAAAAAGGAGCCCTTGTTTCAACGACATGAGACATGCAGTGACCAAGCCTCTCCATAGCTAGAACAAATAAATATAGAGAGAATGGGTCTCCTTGTAGGACACCTCGTTTAGGCTTAAAAGTTGAAGAATACAAATTATTCCACTATATCATCATAGATGACGATATGAGAATATGTGATTACCTGAAGAAGAGATTGTGGAAAACCAACACAAATTAGAGTTTCGTCAATGAAATCCCAACATAAAACGATCAAACGCTTTTCCACTATATCAATTTTAACTGTCATCCATCCAATCTTGCTCTTAGAGGAATGCATAGAATGGCGATCAAAGTAGGCACGAGCAGTTTCAGACGTTGGACAATAGCAAATGAGCTTGTAAACAATTGAGCATAAACTAATTGGTCGAAAATTGAAAAAAGTTTTAGGGGTATCTATTTTTGGGATGAGAACTATGACCGTGGCATTTAAATCAGGATCCAATTCGCCAACCTTAAAAACTTTAGGAATGGCTTACAGACGGCGCCACCAACAATGTGTCATTACGTTTGATAGAATTCATCATGCCTCAAAGCTTTCAAGGGTGCCATACCAAGAAGAGCCTCGTGAATTTTTTTTGTCTGAAGGGCTTACATCAAGAGAAGAAAGTAAGGACTCTAGAAGCGAAAAAAATATGTTTGAAGCTAAAAAAGTGTCGCGAGACGCATCATCAAAAGAGAAAATTCCTTTGAAAAAACTGTTACAGTTTCTTCTTTCAAAGTGTCAGTGTCATGGCACCAATTTTCATCTTCTAATTTTAGAGCAGCAACTCTAGTGCGTTGCTTATGGAGCAAAGCTTTATGATGAAAATACCTAGTGTTTTGGTCACCATGGACGATCCAGTCTGAACATGACTTTTGTCTTCATAATTGCTCATCTTCATCAAGGATGTGTTTCAACTCAAGCAAGAGTTTAGATTCAAGAAGTTAAAGACGGGGAGAGTGGTATTGGGATAGAGCTTTCTAAATACGCCAAAGATGTGCCATGTTGATTCGTTTTTTTTGTACCCACGTACCTGAGAACTGTTTTATTTTAGACATCTGAAGCTAAGGTGAAAGAGCGAATGGTTGCAGATAATGTAAGTGCCATTTTTCAATTGTCACTAACCATTCGACTGAAGTCTCCATAGCTTAACAAACTAGTGAAATACCGTAACTCTGTGCAAGAGATTGGGTCTGTGTTCGTAATGCATACACAGGAGATGAAAGACCAAAGACTCCAGCAATTGTTCATCACAGTGATTGTTACATAGAACACGGTCAAGGCGAGCATACACAACACCTTTAGACCAGGTAAAATTTTGCCATCAGAAGCCCATATCATGTAATCCTGAGCCAAAAAGAAGTCTCGACTAGGTCTTGTAGAGTTTACACACCTTTTTTTGTCAGACAAAGGGTCAAACTGAAACGCCTAGAACGATCCATGGAGAGTGGATAGAAGCAGCAAGAGAGTGAAGATGATTCCAAAGGGGCCGATGCTTCGTAGCATTTGGACTGGCATATACAACCGAAATAGGGAAGGACGAAGCATCACGAGTACAAGTAATCCTGTAGTGGATAAACTGAAAGTGGTTGAGAGGGATTATTACATAAAATAGTCATACCAACGGAGCCAAATTCCTCTTAAAAACCCTGCGACTTTAACATGGTAGGAATGATGGAAACCCAAAAATGTAATAAAAGAGCGGCCTTGACACCTCTAGTACGAGGCTCAACAAAAACAACTAAATCAGGACGGTGGTCACACATGAATTGTTTGGTTGTCGGGGTTCTTCGATCACGAGTTGAGTAGAGTTTGACTCGTGCTCGTTAAAAAATCTCGTTGCTCAACTTGACTGATTGCTCGTTAAGCTTAATAAAATTACCTTTTTGAATTCTTATAAAAAAGAAAGGTTAATTACTATAATTTAATTTTTTATTAATACTATTAACTTTTTGAATTCTCAAAAAATATAAAACCTTTTCGAAATGTAAAATCAAACATTTTATGGGTAAATTACCTAACAATTCACTGAACTTTTTTAGAGTTTTCGGCTAGCATTTAAACTTCTTAGAACATAATTTTTTAAGGTAGTCACCAAAAAATCATAAAAATTTATTAAAAAAATAATGAGTTGCTTGCGAACTTATCGAATCGAGTTGGACCTTACTCGACTCAACTCACTAAGATTTCAAATCGATCTTGAACTCGAGTTGAGTCAACTAGTCGAGCGTTGATCGAGTTTTGACCAAGTTAAACTCGAGTTGTTTGTGAGCTTCTCAACTCAATTGTCGAAACCTTGCGCATTCCAACAAAAGAATTTTAGATTCATAATGAAATATGAAAGAGAGGAAGAGCCATATCAACATTTATTCGAGCATAATAGAGACATGCTCTACACCATCAACATTAGCATTGTTATCATTGTTTAGGTTCAGAACTGCATTAGAGGGTGCGTTGCCAATCGATCTTCATCATGCGGTGAATTTACACAACCTACGTCATTTGGTGGTTCCCCTATTAAAGAATCATCCTGCAATTGGGTTGGAGTCTTCTGAAATGGTTATAAATGAATGCCTGGATCGATCTATTGGGGGGACCAAAGTGAGCCAAAGGAACAACACGAGAATTTCCACTAGTTTGCCCTAACTTTAGAAGCAATGGTGCATTCACGCGGTGGGTGGAAGAAGGCACATTTGAGATGGCGAGGGGCTTGGAAACTAGAATCGAGACCTTATCGGTGTTACCTTTTGCACTTGCAAGAACCTTGCGCTTACCAGGGCCATGGTTTTCACCTGGTGAGTACTCAATGCAGCGGAAGAGGCCACGACAGTCGATTGAGGCAAGTCAGTGTTTGCTAGGACATCAAAGCCATCTTTCGAGGAATCATAAATGGGGTTGAATCGGGACCATTTCATCCCAAAATCTTGATGTGCAGTCGACTGTTCAGGTTGGGGTCGAGGGGCGTCTTGCCATCATCATCCCTGGTTCATAAGAGGTGGTTGTCTCATTCATAGAATCCACATTACATGTTCTTGGGAAGGCATCGGATCAGCAACACCATGATCTTTGGAAGCGTCCAATGAATGACAAACATCATGACTATGTCCATACTTACAGCATTCGAAGCATATAATGGGGAGTGATTCATGCACCACCACTTGGACACACTCATCGATAAGAATTTTAGACACCAATGGCTTATTGAGGTTGAGGGTAACATCCACGCATGCTACGTCCCCTTCTCGTTTGATAATCAATATGAATATTTGGGCTGATGCATTCCCGAATGAATCCACACGGTAACCTTACTTGGGAATGGCTGGCTGGTAGAGGAATTAGGTGACCACGGCCACAACGACACAAGGAATTAATTGTTGTCGATGTCCATTAGTTTGAACGGATGAGAAGGCTTTCATAGATCATTCGAAGGGTGTATAGCCAATCCTCCGTTTTACCACGACAATGGATTGAACTCTTTTAGAGAAGCTGATCGAGATCATGCCATCAACGATTTCTCTCCTGACATTACCCTCAATGTAATCCTCATCTTTCGGTTCAAACGAGTCCACCAGCATCTTTCAAATGAATTTTGAAAATATTCATTTCTATGTCAAATTGTTATCACTTTATAGAATATAGCATAAAAGAAAGTATCATTTCTTTTCAATTAATATTTTCCAATTAATTTGTCCAATTTATCCTTAAATAGGAGAAAAAAATTCCTATTTCTTATGAGAGTTAAGAACGTCATCTTAATCTGGTGTTGTAAATGGAACAATTTCAGTTGGGAGAATTACCGGATAATGTCTCTGCACTATCCTATACAGATTAGTTAGACAACGAATTGGATACCGGTAATTGTACAAAAAATATCATCACATTGGTTTAAATATTAAAACCCTAACTAGTTGTAACACAAACCATAATTAATATTATTATTCAAATAAATACATGGAAATATACATACATACATACATTTGATAAACATAATTGTTGATCGAGCCGTACTTCGATTGGCATCGTTGTTGTTGTAACATCCAGAAAACTACAAGTTTTTTTGGTAATATGCATGTCTGTCTTACGGTCCATGTTAGGAGTGGGAGGCTGCCCCTCCCAACAATATCGTCTCCAAGAAAACTACAAGTTTGAGTTATGCTTAAGTGCAATTGTCTTCAATTTAATGATGAAAGTTATAAATAATTTAGTCATTGTAATTTGTATAAAAAATTATGGAAATTTAATGTTTCCCATTTTTTTAGAACTGAATGTTTCCCAATCTTTGGATCATAATTTACCATTAAGATGCATTTATACTTTTTTTGGATTGGGATACATATAGTAAATTAGTAATAACTAATTGGTAACATTAAAACATGAAACGGAGAAATTATTATATGGTCCCGGCCCACCACGTCATTCATAGTCCCCTCCAATGAGATTCATTCATTTAATGATATGTAGGAAAGATGTGAAGATTTACCTTAAAAAATGAGATGAAAAATTATTATTGGATGAGACCATAGATGACGTCGTGAGCCAGACCCATCTAATATTTTTTTCATGAAATGGGAGAAATTTGATACAAGAATATCCTAGATTTGGATTTGGATATATAAAAATTATGAAAGGAAAAATGTAGTATAAATTAAGAGCAAACCTAATTTTTTCTTATCATTCTACATTCTGACTAAAATGCTTTTAAGCGTATGCTTAATTAACCTCAAATTATGGGCATTCTTAAATTTCTCCAATTAATCATGGATGGATCAATCATATAAGGTAACAATATATTATTAACCACGAGTCTAGATGAGATGGTAAGAGATTTTTTCTATCTTAATCAGTGGTCTAGTGTTCGATTCTCATCTTAAATATGGAATAATTTTAAAATTTGTGTCCCTAATCCAAAAAAGAACATGTAATTAAGTTTGTTTGACTTGAAGTAATTAACCTTACCTTGTAAGGCGTGGATGATTATACAATAAACGCCATGTACCACTATGTACCATTAATTATGTGTACCTCTATGTACGATTAATTATTTTATTTATTTTTGAAATTATATGAAATTTGGTAAATTATTCAATTTGATAACCAAACTTACAATTGCTTCAATGTTATCATTAAACTTTTAGTTTGCTCTAAATTGGTCACTGACCCATTAACAGCCATTAAAAGGGCGACGTGACAGTTAAAATATTTTATATAATAACACATTTAGTCTCTACGGTTGCGTATTCAAACAATTTTGTCCTAACTCGAAAAAAGATAATAAATTTAGCCTTCATTATTTATACATTATTTTAATTTGACACTATTTTAATAAAAAATAATTTAACCCTAAACACTAAATCTTAAGCCTTTAATACAAAACCCTAAACCCTTAAACTCTTAATTTCAGCTAACGTGATTGGCACAGGAAGCTCCGAGGTTGTATACAGGGTAATGATTCCAAACGGTGAAACACTAGCAGTGAAGAGGATATGGCCATCCAAAGATTCCGGTGCATTCACTTATGAAATCGAGACACTAGGCTCAATCTGACATAGGTACATCGTTAGGCTTCTTGGTTGGGGTTCCAACTTGAAAATGAAGCTACTGTTTTACAATTATCTTCCAAACGGAAGCTTAAGTTCGCTCATTCACGGTGGTGGTAAGGGAGGAGCCGACTGAGAGGCTTGTTATTAGGGGCGGAGCTAGAATTTTTTTGTGGTGTTAAAATTTTGGGTGTTAACTTATATTTTATTAAAAATTGACAGAATCAAATGACGGGTGTCAATTTCTAATAAAAAATCTCAATTATTTTTAAACTGGTGTCAATCTCCTTTTAAAATGGTGTCAATTCAACTTTTTCATATATTTTTATATAAAATATACATTAAAAAAATTTCTCAAAAATTTTAGGTGTGTCATTTGACACCCCAATTGGCCAGTTCCCTTCGCCCATGCTCATTATGATGTCGTGCTCGGTATCACGTACTTAACCTTTAGTTTGTTCGGTCGCTAAGCCGTGCGGCACTTGAAATGAACGCTTCCCGATCAAGTCAGCCTTTTCTCCCGATAAATCAGTTCAAGATCCAAGAACAATACATTAGTCTCGCGCCACAACACCATTTCTCAAACCATGGGCGAAGCTGTGGGGCATAGCGGATGCACACAGTCGACCCCCAGCTTCCCCGTAGGAAAGAAAAATGGTTTTATTTTATTAAAAGAAAAAAATATCAGGTTACATTAGAAAAACTCACCCACACCATCGAATCGGGCGATAGGGGCCGCCTCGATGGTGTGTATGATACGTACCTTTACCAGTGGATCAGCCCAAACTCTGCCGGCTGTCTACCCCCTACATATATGTGAAAATAACTTTATAGAAATGACCCGAGTGGACATTGAAATGCTTGAAACTAGGACACTTTTTCCCTAACTTAGAAAATACATCAAAGAAAAACACTTTTTCCCTAAAACATTGGAATGACTGAATTATGGACATCTCCCTAGCTACTCGGTTGTAGCCTTAGACATGAGATAGCCACAACATCCTCCCCCGCCTAATTTGTTGACGTCCTCGTCGACTGCATCACCTGAAACTCCTCGATCTTCCTTCGGTAAGCCTTTAGATCATGCTCTCTCTCCTAGCTTGTCTTTTCGGGTTCTAAGCCTTCCCACCTGACTAAGTACTCCCAGACCGGTCTCTTCTTGGATACGGTAACAAATCAATTATCAAGGATCTCCTCTACTTTCCTTTGAGACGGGGGTTCGGTACAAATAGGCTCTTTGTTGGTCTGTCCCCAACTTGCATCAAAAGGGTCTGCATGGAAATGCTTCAAATTGCTTACATAGAACACCGGGTGAACTTTCATCCACACGAGAAGCTTGATCTTATAGGAGCTGTTCCTCACCTTTGCTACAATCGGCAATGGACCCTCGTACTTCCACACCAACCAGCGATCTCTATTGCGTAGGAACCTGAGTTGCTCTGCCATGAGCTTTACTAGTACCAAGTCACCCACCTTGAATTGTTGATCTCTCCGACCATAGTCTGCCCATTTCTTCATGCGTTTTACTGCATTCTCTAGGTATGCTCTTGCAATATCTGTATTTCAGTGCCATTCCTATGTAAAATCAAAGGTTCTTGGGCATTTCCCTCGATAAGACTCTAGTGCAGTATGGGGAAGACGCGGTTGTTGACCTGTAACAATTTCAAAGGGACTTTTATTAGTAGCCGAACTCTTTTAAGCATTGAAAAAAAGTTGTGCAACATCCAACAACTGTGGCCAATTCTTCTGGTTAGCCTGGATAAAATGCCGCAAATACTCCTCCAACAACCCATTGAATCACTCTGTCTGACCATCTGTCTGAGGATGGTAACTTGAAGATAAATTCAGTTTGGAACCCAACAATCTGAACAACTCTCCCAAAAAGTTTCATGTGAACCGTCCATCTCTATCACTGACTATATTATGCGGAATACCCCAATATTTCACCACATGCTTGAAAACCAATCGAGCTGTCTCTTCCGTAGAACAATACTTGGGTGCTGGAATAAATGTAGCATATTTAGAGAATTGATCCACCACCACGATAATGGCCCTAAGATCCCTTATTCGGGGCAGACTCACTATAAAGTCATGGGAAATACTTTTCCAGGGTCTCTCCGGCACCTGTAGGGGCTCCAAAAGTCCTGCAGTCTTTTGTCGATTCACCTTATCTTGTTGAAAAATGACACAAGTCTTGGTGTAGTCCATAACATCCTGCCGCATATGTGGCCAATAATACCCATGTTCCAGTAAGGCAAAGGTACGTCGCCAACCTTGGTGCCCCGCCCAAGGCTTATCATGACACTCCTGCATTAACTTCTGCCTAAGGTTTCCTGCTCGTGGAACAAACATTCGCGGTCCTTTAGTCATCAATATCCCATTCTCTATCCAAAACGCCTTAGACTGCCCATTCTTTACCATCGTCATAATCACCACAGCTTGAGAGTCTTTCTGTATGTTTTTTTCTATCAGCTCTTGGATGTTGTTGGTCACCCTACTAGCCGATATTGGAGCTATTATTCTGAGAGCGGCCAAATCTGCCCTACGACTTAATGCATCTGCAACTTGATTCTTTTTCCCGGCTTTGTGCTCAAACCCGAAATCAAACTCAGCTAGAAACTCTTGCCACCTAACTTGTCTTGCCGTTAGTTTTGGTTGAGTAAGAAAATGACTAACAACTATGTTCTCCGTCTTCACAATGAATCTTGAGCCCAACAAATAATGCCTCCAAGCCCTCAAACAGTGAATTACAGCTAGAAGTTCATTCTCTTATGTTGTATACCTCTTTTATGCCCCATTTAATTTATAAGTTTCAAAAGCCACAGGGTGACCATTCTGCGTGAGTACCCCTCCTATAGCATAGTCAGACGCATCCGTCTTTACTTTCAGGGGTCCCTCAATATCCGGCAAAGCTAACACGGGGTCATTCACCATAACAGCTTTCAGGTCTTCAAAAGCTTCTTGGCACTCCTTAGACCAACCCCATTTCCCCATTTCCTTAATAAATTGGTAAGACCACAGTCCTTCGCGAGTAGCCCTCCACGAATCTCCTATAATAGTTAGCTAGGCCAAGGAAGGATCTGAGCTCACTAACATTTTTCGGAGTCGGCCAGTCTTGGATCGCTTTTATCTTTTCCTCATTCATCCGAATATGACCCTGCCCGATAACATGACCCAAAAATCAAACTTGATTCTGGGCAAACTCACACTTCTCTCTTTTTACAAAGAGTTGATTTTCTTCGAGCCTTCCCATTACCAATCGTAGATGTTCTTCGTGTTCCCTCAAGGAAGAGCTGTAAACCATAATGTCATCCAGGTAAACAACAACAAACTTGTCAAGATAATCATGAAACACTTGGTTCATTAGAGTACAGAAGGTAGCCGACGCATTGGTCAAGCCGAATGGCATCACAAGGAACTCAAATGCCCCATAATGAGTCACACAAGTGGTCTTTGCCTCATCCCCCTCTGCCACTCTCACTTGATGATACCCTAACCTAAGATCCAACTTGGTAAAATACCTAGCATTACTCAACTGATCAAACAAGTCGGTAATCAAAGGAATTGGATACTTATTTCGAACAATCACTTTGTTCAAGGATCGATAGTCCACACATAATCTTAGACTCCTATCGTGCTTTCTTTGAAACAACACGGGCACCTCAAACGGTACTTCGGATGGAAGGATGAACCTAGCTTCAAGTAGTTTATTTAGTTGTTTCCTTAACTCAATTAACTCAGGCGGAGACATGTGGTAATGACACTTGGCAGGGGGTTTAGTCCCTGAAATCAGTTCAATCTCATGGTCCACAGACCTTCGAAGCGGTAAGCCTTGGGGCAGCTGGTCTGGCATGACATCCCTATACTCTTCCAACACCTTCTGAATCTCTCTCGGCAATATCCCGACTGCCGAATCCTCTTTACACATTGGTAACACCAGGAATGAAGGTTCCCCCTTCTTTATCCCTTTCTTAAATTGTATCACGGACATTTTTTTACTACCCCGGGGAACAATCGTGGCAGGCGCCACACACGGACAATCTCTCAGAAACATCAAACAACCCGCGGTAGGAACATGGATTGCCTGAGCTGACGTCATGAAATCCAATCCCAACACCACATCAAAATCATCCATAGGTGTGACAGTAAAGTCTACGTGTCCCTCCCATGGACCCAACTTGATTAACACTTTCTTGGAGTTCCCACAAATAGACGCCGCCGCCAAATTGACCGCCTTCATATGTCCAACATCTTTAGCTACCACCAGTCCACATCTCTTTGCCTCTGTATGTGAAATGAAGGTATCAATAGCTCCCATGTCAACAAGAGCCCACGACGCCTTCCTGTGTATTACCACATTTACATACATTAAGCCTTTCTTTGGTTCTTTCTTCAAGCTACTCAACTGAGATTGCAATGCTGTCAAAAATCGAATGGACCCCATTTTAGATAGTTCTATAACATTGTTCTGTGTAGCATGACTTGCCTGAGATCCCCCCACCGGTGAAACTTCCATAGCATTTAACGCACCCCTGTGAGGACACTCAGCCACCCAATGAGGGCCTTTGCAAAGGAAACAACCTGGCAGAAAATGACTTTTCCCATTACCTTGTCCAGAGCCCCCATTTCCTCTATTATGAGTTTGTTCTCGATTGAAAAGCCTTTTGCCAACTCCCCAAATTGTTGGCTTATCTGTCATAGCCACTTTATTCTCGTTGTTCCCGGAGTTGTTATTCCCACTAGGTACCACAACCTTACGCTTAGTTGTGTTGTCAGTATAATTAGTGAGGCGTTCAGCTGCAACCATAGCGGCTATTAGATCCTCAGCCCTCTGTCTCTATACCTCTGTCCTAGCTCACAACTTCAATCCTTCAAGGAAAAAGAACATATTGTCTTTCTCTAACATATCCTTGATATCCAGCATCAAGGTAGCAAATTCCCTCACATAATCTCGAATAGAACCGGTATGTGCCAAATCCTTTAGCTTCTTTCGAGCATTATACTCTACATTCTCGGGAAAGAAGGAGCTCATTAACTATTTCTTCAGCTCTTCCCATGTCTTGACAGAACAAACACCATTAATGAACTTAGACCACCACCACAACTTGGTATCCCCTGTTAGATACATCGAGGCCACCGAGACCTTGTCTTCATCAGTTTCTGTATGCATAGCCCGAAAATACTGCTCGATGTCAAACAAGAAATTTTCAAGCTCCTTAGCATATATGTTCCCTTCATACCGCTGGGGTTCAGGAACCCTAGTCCTCAGACCCTTATATGCGGTCATTGAATTGCCCATAGCTATCTGTATCAAGTTAACCTGGGCCTTGATCTTATCTAGTTCGAACTTCATATGACTTAACGCGTCTTTGGCTTCACTACCAAAATCTTTGATAGTTTGGGTCAACTCTTGTTGTGTTTCCTCGATTGCTTGAAGTCGATCATTTGACGCCACAACTCTCAGGGCAGCCACTACGGCCTAGAGTTCCTTAAACCGGCTCGGGTCTATCGAACCACCACCTTGTGTCGACGTCCCAGCGTCTGGGCGTGTTTCCTCCATGGGAGCAGTACTCGCTCCACGCTTCCGCGTTGTCACCACTTCTATCGACACACACAGAATTATTACGCCTGCACAAAACAAGCAGCACCACAACGCTTTAATTAATTTATCCTATAATGCTAAAATAATTGTCGTGGTTAACGACAGGCACCGCGTGTGCACTGATTCCACTCCAATTATCTAGCGAGCACCACTGTGCCCCCATGCGCCACTACGTTAGGATAATCTATGTGGATAATGTTAGGCACCGCGTATGCACTGATTCCACGATGATTTCCCAATAAGCACCATTGAGCTAAATCAAGATCGAGCACCGCGTATGCTTCGATCGCTATAGTGGTTAACGAGGCACCTCGGTGCGTTGATTCCACTATAGTTATCAACAAGCACCTCTGTTCTAATTAACACGCACCTATGTGCTTAGGGTAATGATCACGCCACAACGTAGCCTTGATCAAACACACAACTTGCTCTGATACCAAGTGTCACGTACTTAGCCTTTAGTTTGTTCGGTCACTAAGCCGTGCGGCACTTGAAAGGAATGCTTCCCGATCAAGTCAGCTTTTTCTCTCGATAAACCTGTTCAAGATCCAAGAACAATTCATCAGTCTCGCGCCACAACACCATTCCTTAAACCATGGGCGAAGCTATGGGGCATAGCGGATGCACACAGTCGACCCCCAACTTCCCCGTAGGAAAGAAAAATGGTTTTATTTTATTAAAAGAAAAAAAGTATCGGGTTACATTAGAAAAACTCACCCACACCATCGACTTGGGCGGTAGGGGCCGTCTCGATGGTGTGTAGGATACGTACCTTTACTAGTGGATCAGCCCAAACTCTGTCGGCTGTCCACCCCCTACATATATGCGAAAATAACTTTATAGAAATAACCCGAGTAGACATTGAAATGCTTGAAACTAAGACACTTTTTCCCTAACTTAGAAAATACATCAAAGAAAAACACTTTTTCCCTAAAACATTGGAATGACTGAAATGGGGACATCTCCCTAGCTACTTGGTTGTGGCCTTAGACATGAGATAGCCGCAATACTCAGCGTGGCGTATGCCCGTGCATACTTGCACCATGATTGCGTGCCTCCAATCTTGCATGAGATGTCAAAGCCATGAATGTCTTAAGGTTTAAGGGTTTATGGTAGTTTAGGTCTTAAGGTTTAATGTTTAGGATTTAGGGTTTTGGTCTTAGGGTTTAGGGTTATATTATTTTTAATTAAAATAGTGTCAAACTAAAATAATGTGTGAATAGTGAAGGTTAAATGCATTATTTTTTTAAATTAGGACAAAATTGTTTGAATGTGCAAATGTGGGGACTAAGTGTTATTATACAAAATATTTTAACTATCACGTCACCCTTTTAACGGCTGTTAACTAAGGTTTTCTTTCAAGAAATGCCTCCAGTGAAACATTCTAATAAAGTTAAGAGGTATGGGTCTCTAATGGATTTTTAAGATAAAGCCCTAATAGATTTGGAAAGAAAAGAGAGAGAGAGAGCATTTAAAAAGAATAAGCTGAACAAAAACAATTTGATTGCTTCAGAGCTATCTGGTAGGTCTCTCTTTGATTCCGATCTTGCCGCAAGGTGGAATGCGACGACAAGAGAGGCTAAAAAAGCTTTAAAGTTGGGGAAACAGCTAGGGATGCAAATTAAAGGAGATGAGCAAGAGGTTGTGATGGAGTTAACTCGTATGGAAGTTAATTAGAGAGTTTGGTGTGTGAGATAGGATTCACCTCTGAGTCGGCGTAAGTGGACTGTATATATGCACTTTGATGGCTGTATTTATACTCGAATTAAAAAGAGTTTTTCAAGAGTTTGAGGTGGCTGTTAATCAAGAGTCAAAGTGAGAATAGGTTGGTGAGGAGACTTTGGTATGGTGTGTTTTGATGAATATTTTGAATAGGGGGCGACTATCGTTTACTTCATCTGATGGGGAGCAGGAGTTCGAATGTTTTTTGACGCAAGTTGGTTTGTTTGAAAGAGAAGCTAGTTGGCATATTTTTGGAGTCATTGAACTTTGTGGCAGGTTTCATGTATATGGTGAAGTGGTTGCTTCCAGCGGTGATTTTTTCAAATACTAGTGGAAATGACGCAGTTGTCATTAGTAGGGACTGACATTACGTTTTTAACGTTTTAAGCTGCAGCATTTTAGAGCTTGCAGTGTGGTGGGGGGATGAGAACTGAGCTGGGAATTAGTAGAGTTACCTTTCCAGGTTCAAGTCAACCTTGGGAATAGTTTAGGCAAAAGTTATGGCAAGCAAGACGACCTCGGAGGTGTTACTTAATGATTTTTGAATATGCGAAGGAGATTTAATAGTAGATTTGAGCTCGCAGACAGCTTTAACTTGCTTCAGCAACTCAGGTCAACATTCGTGGCCATGGTGGTCTTTCTCGCTCATGTTGTTCGGGTAAAAAAGAGTATTGATTATGTATTACCAGCCTAAATGAATATGATTGTGTATGTATGGACAATCGGAAGAGATTCCAACTACTGAAATGTAGTCGAGAGATTTCGATCCAGAGAGTTTCATTGATTAGTTCACTATAGCGGGGTTAACTTCGTGCTTAGTCTGTTGGTGCGGGTAGGTGGCTTTGTCCTGGCATGTCTTTTGTGTCACTAGTAGCATGGGACGTCTTCTAGCTAAGGCTGGAATGAAAAGACGAGAGCTCGACACAGTTTGGTGGTTGGATGTTTAATGTCGATATCAATATGGTTTGGCGGATCAGCTAGTAGTGGAAGGTTTATTTCGGTAAGAGATGGTGGTAGCAAGCGTTAGTGTAAGCTTAGGCGTTGTGTAGTGAAGGCGCATAGGCGATCGTGTTTTATCAAGTAGGTTCGATGCTTTTGTTTTTTGTGGTTTTGTGGCTTGTTTATTCAGTTGTGGAATACTCTTTTCCTCCATTTAAGATTCAAGAGGTTTTTAATGAGGCTCTCAACTTAGGCTTAGGTTTTGTATGATTTTAACCTTATTAATAAAATCTTTTGCCTAGCAAAAAAATTTTAGTCTTAATTTAAAAAATCAATAAATTTAACCTCAATATTTACAAATCATTTCAATTTGGTCATAATTATTTTTTATTAGAATAATTTCTGAATTCTTTCTTATCCCAAAAAACTTCATTTTTCTCAACTTCTTAAATCTAGTTGCCACTATAAAGCACCGGTACTTCAATCTAATATTGTACCATGTACGTATCAAGGACACATTGGGTACGGTTTGGGTACTCTCCAATATTTTATCTCTATATTTATTCTTATGCTTCTATTCTCCCATACTTTTTTTGTTTTTTTATTTCTCTTCGACTTTTCTTTGCTCACATAATTCAACTATAAGTATATAAGTATGTGAGATGTCATACTCACATGATTTTTTCATGACTTTTTATTTGTACATTTTTTAAATATAATTTTTTTTATATTTATCGTACCTGTACCCTGTAATTTTTAAAATTACAGTTTCTCATCCCCGTTTTTATCCTTATATCCATATTCATATCCGTATCAGCGCAACATAGGCAATTATACTTAAAAATCAGTTTTGAGGAAGAATTGTGTATGGGTTTAGTTTCTAGATGTTATTTGTATATGAGTTCTTCATTTTCCTTTTCCTTTTCTCCTATTTTTAGTTTGACTTTTGTTTTCCTGGTTTGAGTTGTGGTGTAACGGGAATCACCATCCAATCTATTATTGGTTCGAATGAGGCTGCAGCCTCGTCTGGGTTTTGGTTGAGGGAAGCCAAGTGAAGAGGAAGAAATCGAGATTTAGGAAAATGGTGAGACTGAACGAGGAAATGAGAAAAAAATAAGAACTTTAAAGGAAATGCATAATTTTAATATTAAATTATTTTTAATAAAAATAAAACTAAATTGATAGAATTTGTATTATTATTTTTAATTAGAACCAAATTAATCAAATGTATAAATATGGAGGACTAATTGTGCTATTAAACAATTTTACCCGAACTGCCACGTCACTCTACTTAAGGAAAATTAGAGCTCAGTGCCAAATTTGAATTAAAACTAAAAGTTTAATGGTAATATTGAAGCAATTGAAAGTTTGGTTACCAAATTAAATAATTTAGCAAAGTTCAGTGACCATTTGTAAACTTTACACTTAAAACAATTAACCATAAAAGATAATAAATAATAATAATTTTAATAGGAATGAGAAAGCACATTTAGCCGGTTGGCCAAGCTGCTAATTTTATTGCCTCGTATTCCCTTAGGCCATGGATTCTAAACTCACTAGGAGCACTCTCATTCCTTCTCCTCCCCTCTAGGTAAAATTAAGATCAGATTTAGTATTTGTAAAAAAAATTAATAGGAATGAGAAAATACTATATGACTGTATAAATGGTGTCCTAATTCCTAATTAATGTTGGTAGCATCTTACATCCATTGAAATAAATAAATCTCTAAATCGCCTTATTTTTTAGGTGCGAGTAAAATCCGACTTGATTTAAAAAAGTTAAAATTTTTAAATTGATTTAAAAAAATTTAAATAAAGTTTGAGTTAAAAATGAGACTTGAATAACTTGAAATTTTTATTAATTAGTGGATCTATTTTCAAGTTTGAGTAAAGTGTATGATATATGTATATCACATGTGAAAAAATGTAAAAAAATATATATATGTGTATATATATATCACATGTGAAAAATATGAAGAAATATATGTATCATATATGATTATATAAAACCGTTTAAATTAGAATCAAATAATACCATATCATTATAAATAAATTTAAACACATAGACAACTCGACTTGACTCAAAAATACTGTATAATTATAAATTAGTATAATAAGTAAAATCTAAAAAAATTATGATAACTTGTATATGGCTTCGCTCCGGTACAATACTTCATATTGCTGGGCAGGATTAAAAATAAAAGGCTAAAGTACACAAAAGTTCACTAAACTTATCCCAAAAATAAAAGGTATAAAGTTAAAAATAATCTCAACATTTAATTTTTTGGTCATTTTAGCTCATTTTTTTTATTCAGACAAACTCTTAATATTTTATTTTCGTTCAAAATTTATCCTAGATGGATAAAAATCGCCAGTCAACTAACGACAAAGCTCTTCGATGATGTGACATGTCTGTATGATAGGATTTGCTGACGTGACACTTTACTAACGTGTCATCACCATTTTAAAAATTAATTATTTTTAATATTTATTTTATATTATTTTCTAACTAATCTGATGATAACATGTGGCATCATTTGATTTGTTCAAATGCTTAAAAGACAAATAAAAGTTAAGAATTGAAGGAGTTAGGAAATGATGCAAGGTCAACTGGATAAAAAGCATGACGCCTATACACCAAGCTAACCCAGTAACTTATTAACTTTTTACCACATATTTTATTTATGACATCTATTATTTTTTCCTGTTTGGTAAACAATGGTTTGAGCCAAAATTATAAGTTTGAGCTAAAATTAGAAGTTTGACCGGTCAAATCCGCTAATTTAGATATTTGGTGAATAGCGAATTGTGGTAAAACCTCTAATTTAAAAAAAAAAACTGCTAATAGGAGCTTTTTGAAATTAGAGGTTTTGATATAGAGTTATAAAGACTCTTTTACCCTTAACAATTATAAAAAATCTCCAAATAACTTAAATTTAATATTTTCTATTTTAATTTTTTACCCTCGCGTATTTACATTGTGACATTTGTAAACTAATATTTTTTTATTCTCACACGTCTATATTTGCATCTAAATTTAATAATTAACTAAATTGTATTAAAAATAATTATATAAATAATAAATTAATATATAGACCATTTAAATATGCTTAGTAATATTATATTAAAAATATTTTTCATAATCTAATTAATATTAATAGATACAAAATATTGATAGCTAATAAACTATTCAAACAAATATCAAATATAATCATGTCCTTATATGTCATTTTGCTTATTTAAATAATCAAATAACTATCAGATAATTTTACCAAACACTTTTATACAATCAACTAATACAATCTGCTAGTCAAATCAGTTAATTCAATTAGCTTTTAGCTAATGTAATCTGCTATTAGCTATCAGCTAATTGCCAAACAGTGCCAAAAACTTAAAATTTTGAGCGAATTTGAATAAATATGAGATTTATATTTTGAAATAAATTGAACTTGAATAAATATAAAATATTTTAATTTTATGTATAAATTCAATCCGATCCAACCCATAGCAATACTTACAATTGAAAGGCACGAGTCCCTTAAAAACGGTGGAAATATAAAGGGTAAAATACACGGTTCTCAACTTTTTAACTTTTCAATTTAATAATTAAATTTTTTAGAATATTTTATTATTATTTTTAAATTTTTAATATTATTAAATATAAAAATAATTTAAAATAAATAATAAAATTATATTTTATTATTATTAAATTTAAAAATATATATGAAAAATCAACGCAGCTTGTCTCACCGTTAACATCAAAACCGACAGCCGTTTGATCCCACATTGTACTAGAAGACTCATTTTGAGACGTTGAGTCCAAATCTGGTGGTGGTTGTTTCATCCAAAAATGTCACAAAACCCGCGAATCTCGATTGAAATTTTTGGATTTCCTCAATTTTGATCTCTTTTTCTTGGACTTATGAGCACTTCCGACAAAATAGAGGTCGTATTTAACCTAAGAGGGCTGAGACGAAGCTACCGGTAAAATTTGAGACCGAACGATCACCATTTACGACCGTTGATGGTGGCATCCTACGACGACGAATGGTGGACGGATGAGAGTTAGGTTTTATTTTATATTTTATATTATTTTTATATTTAATAATATTAAAAAATTCAAAAATAATAATAAAATATTTCAGAATGACAAAAAACGTTCAATGTATAAAGTTCGGTTATTAAATTGAAATATTTAAAAGTTGAGTGAGCAAAATAGAAGTGAAGATAATTGAGTAATGAACAATGTATTTCAGCCAAAGATAAATTAGTGAGTAAGGTTATATTTTGATACTCGGTGTATAAAAAATTACACAATCATTTTTTAAAATCTAAATCTCTAACCTTAAGCCATAAATTTTAAACCCTAAACTAACATCATAACTAAGCTAACCCCATAAACCTTGATTCTGACAAGTTTGCATAAATTTTAGTTTACATGGTTTGTGAGTAATCACATATGGCCGGTTGACCAAGTTGCTTATCTTGCTCTCTCGTATTTCTTTAAGTCATGGGTTCTGGACCAACTAGGAACACCCCTTTCTTCTCATAGAGTCACCATTCTCCTCCCATCTAAGTAGATTATAATTAGAATTAAGATTTCTCAAAAAAAATAATAGTTTACACAATTGTGTATCAATTTTTTTTCAAAATAAGTAAAGAGTCATATTTTGATACACAAAAATTACAAAAACCCTTTTTATTTAAACTATACAATCTAAAAGCTCTAACCCAAAAATCATAATCCTAAATCTTAAACTTCAAAATATAAACTCTAATATTAAATTTTAAATTTTATAATGAAACTTAAATTCTAAATTAAACATCTAAAACTTAAATTTAATAGATTTATATACATTTTAATTTTAACTGCACTATGAAAGTTTTTCTGGGTTCACCCCTCAAATTTAGTACAATACTTATTTAGGGGTGCGTAAAAATATCTGATCTGACATATTCTATTCGTTTACCCGTTGACTCTATCAAAAAATTTAGATATCCAATTCAATTTTTATTTTAGGTATGATATTTGATTCAATTTTTTTATTTTTTGGTCAAATACAGATCACATTATTTTAAATTTTGAAATATCCAAAAATTTTAAAATTTTAAAATTTCAAGGATATGAATATTAATATATTTATCAATTTGATGCTTGTTATATCCAAAAATTCAGAAAATATAAATTTAATACATGCAAATTTTGTTATATTTGGCAATTTATTACTTGTTATATTTGAAAATTTAAAATTTTCATAGATACTACCGCTAAATTCGAATAAATACTTAAATCAAATTATATATTTAGATAATCGAATATTTACATATTCGATCCAAATATTCGATATCTAAATAACTAAATACAATTTTTTCGAATTGAATATGAATCAATATTTTACTGATATGAAATTTTGGATATTCAATTTTTCGAATAGAATCGCATCTTAGATCAAAAAATGCACACCGAACTTATTAATCGCCGGGTCAGGAGTGAAGTAAAATCACAAGCGAACCAAAAAGACCCAAATCTCAGATCCTCCGTCCGCATGGCCATGAACAAGACTCTGAAGTGGAAGATGAACTTCCGGCTGCCCTTCAATGTCCCAACTCCACCTTCCTTTTCAACCATACCAAACCTAACCCACACTTTCCTAAACGCAAAACCCCCAACTGCGCCCGCACTCACCCACCAGGAACTCCAGAAGATCAACCTCCTCCTCCCACGCCTCTGCCTCTCCGATCACGTCTCCACAGCAATCCACCTCACCACCGCCGCACTCACTCTCCCTAATCCTCCCCACAATCCCAACTCCCTCTCCCTCTCCATTCTCATCCACTCCCTCACTCTCCAGCCCGACCTGAAACTGCCCATGTCATTCCTCAACCGTATCCCACGAGGTCACCCATATGTGACCCCCATCTCCACCATGCTCATTGCTTCTTTTCTCAAAAAGGGTAGGCCTAAAGACGCTTTAAAAGTGTACAAATGGATGCTCAGGCCTGGCTCCCCTTGTGCTTCTACGGTGGACAAGTCTGCCTATGGGGTTTTGGTCGGTGGGTTGTGTGGCGGTGGGTTGGTTCCTGAAGGATTGATGGTTCTGAGGGATATGTTGAGGGTTCGTTTTTTACCCGGGGAGGGTCTTAGAAAAAGGGTGGTTGGGAGTTTATTGAGAGAAGCTAGGGTTAGGGAAGCAATGGCATTGGATCGGCTTTTGCCTCGTGTTGGATCCGATGGCGGTGTCGGTAAGGTGTTGGATTTGTTGGATCACTACATTGGGAATTGGTCAGACTAGCTGGCTAGTAACGGGTATGTGATTCTGATTTATGCAGTTAGGTTAACTCTTTTATTGTTCCTGATTACAAATATACTAATTCCTGTAATTGCATTGATAGGTAGTCGTTTTGATGGTTAACTAGTTCGAATTGCTGTTTGTTTAGGGTCTTGAAAAACATTTGTTCTCATGTTGGATCCGATGGGGGTGTCCATAAGGTGTTGGATTTGTAGGATCACTACATTGGGAGTTGGTAATGGTCAGACTAGCTGGCTAGTACTAGGTATGTGATTCTGATTTATGCAATTAGGTTACTAGATTATTGTTTCATGATTACAAATATACTAATTCCTATAATTGCATTGATAGGTAGTCGTTTTCATGGTTTACTAGTTCGAATTGATGTTTGTTTAGTGTCTTGAAATACATTTGTTTTCATGCTAGTATAGGGTGCTTGTACTCGAATTGAAATGTATTTAGAGAAGTTAATCTGGTATATAATTTGGAAGATTTTGATTGATGTTTTATAAATTTTAGAAGAAAAATCGAATGCAGAAACATGCCATTTATTGAAGCCTTAACTACCTGGTGATGAAGAATTCCCAGAAAAGTTAACATGAGGAGAATGTTTATCATTTTGCTTGGGAGGTGTCGGTTTCTGCATGTTTATCACCCTCTCAACCTTTTTAGTTCCAATTATAACAGGGCTGATGTTATCATCACTAAGTTTTGGGTATCCATAACTTACTGCAGGAACTTTGCTCTCACTGACATGCAGCATAGCCCCATTAGGGGGACGTCCCCTTGAAGGAGAGCATCACTGTCGTATTGGTCTACAAGTAGGACTTGGTTCAACGGAAGAAGATTAAGAACTTAGTGCTCAAGGCCTCCCTCTTGTTGCTGAAAGTTATTCCTGCTAAGCTGCGAAATAGTGCACAACTGGTTTTGATGACAAGTCAGTAAAACAGAGATAAATTGTTATGACACAAATGCAGCCCATGCCAACTCAGCACACACATCATCCATTGCCAAGTCAGCAGCAGGTGGTGTGGCAGAGAGCACTTGAGAAAAGGCATCCCAAAGGCCTTGCTGACTAGATTTAGTTGGTTATTGCTGGCTAGTATATAGGTAGTAGATGATAGAAGGAAAGGATGAATAGAGTTATTAGAAATCTCTTATTCTCTCTTTTATTCTCTTCTTCTGTAATATTCTTGTCCTTGAATGAAATCCAGCTTGAGTTTTTGAGTTCATATCATTGAGTAATTAAGATCATAACAGAAATATTGAGTTCCAAGATAACAATCAATCATCCATGCTCGTTCGTAGTTTAAAAAGAGGTTTTTTAACCAGTTAGTATAGATGCAAAAAGAGTCTCAGTTTTGCTGATTCCTGACCACACTCGTATGTTACACTGCAGCACATTGTATGTAGTGCATTTGTTCTGTCATGACATGAGCAAAACATGCATTGATAGAAATTTAGAGTTGTTAATTTACACCAATGCTTTAGTATTGAAATCCACCTGATCTCTACTGTCTAAAGATACTGCAACTTCGAATTATAATGTCAATGATACGCATACCACTCTACTGTCTAAACATGGAATTCAGATGCATTACACTTTATAATTATTCCCCCACATAAAAAGAACCCAAGGCAAAGAAATGGCATAAACATATGACAAGGATCGAAGGGTGTGAAGAAGATTGTAATTAACATCTCACATCTGACCATGAAAAGACGATTCTCATCTGAGGGAATTGCATCCAAACCAAATAAAATACTCCTCTTGAAACATAATCCAAGACAAACACAAGCCTTCATTGGCACAGATTATCAGTACAGAAGAGGACTGCAGACATGACACTTGCCATTGGGAATGGTAATCATCAATCCATTGATTTTCTAATCATCATTTTATGATCTATAAAGAGGAAAATAAAAACTGTAATTCAAATATAAGACATCAAGAATCAAACTAAAAACATGAACGACAGAAAAAAAATAATCAAACCAAATATATGATTAGATCAAACCAAAACTATATTCAGAATATGGGTGTTAACAGTTTGATTTCCCATACGAAACCAACTTCAGAACCACAGTTACAAGCATGGTTGAACCAGCTAAGTTGGATTACATTTACATTGCAAAAGGAAATTGACCATTAACAGAAAGTTTTGTAGCTTGCAGGGACTTCTTTTTCGATTGTTTCAAAATCCTCATCTTCTTTCCTATCCTTTTGTGACTCTGGCAATCTCTCGGTTTTTCAAATCTGAGACGATTTCTTGCAATCTCTGAGTTGTAGTTTGATCCGGGATTCACCCCATAAGCAAATGATGTTGGTTTAGGCACTGAAACAGCCAGCTTTGAACCACTTGCTGCCGTTGAATATGATTGCTTGGGGAGTAAATCCAAGTCTAAATCAGCCTCCCTCAGTTGCATTGTGGATTGCTTCTTCACCGATGATGCCTTCTTCAAAGGAACTACAGCTCTTTCTTCCAGGTTGCTAAGGTCAGAATACCTTTCACTCTGGTTGAATATGGTTCGGCTCCAGCTTTCAACCAAATCCTTTGCAAGTTGCCTATTGGCAGTGGTTTCCTCTTCCGATTTGACAGAAACATAATGACCTTTCCAAGGCCACTCTTCTTCAATTGCTCCCTTCGATCTTCAGAACTTAAATCCACTGGCAGGACATGAATCAAGATGTTTAGAATGGAAGCTCTAACGGTGGCATTGGGTAAGCTTCCATCGGGAAGAGGTTCAAGCCAATCCTTGAACAAACACAAAACCCCATGATCCAGAAACGCTTGTTGAAGCTTTTTCTTGGAAAGAAAGTGGGTGAGAAGAGGGAGCATTTGAATCTTTCTGATGGCGGGTTTGCTTTCCCTGTTGAGCTGAATGTCTTCTTCAGCGGCAACCTCCATTAGGGCCATTACTTTCTCCACAAGTAACACCATTTCCAGAGGATTCGCCTCGTCCATCTTCTTCCTTCTCTTGAGTACCTTGTCAAACATGGCATATACCTCAGCATCCACACCACTCTGTGTTTGTTGAAACATCCTCTTAGTCTTCGGGCTGTGGTCGGGAACAATGTCTGAGATGACATTGGGTTCTTCAGGTGGCATGGAAATGGATGGTTTCTTTATCTTAATCACCAGCCTCATTCTTCTTCTGGATTCCATCATCAAATTCGAAGGAGGGTTTTGTTTTCTTTGCTCTGTCAAGAAACAAATGAAGCTTTTGGTTATGGAGTAGTAAAGGGGTTTCTTGAATTGATTCAAATTCAGCAATGTTCGTTGGTTTAAAGCATGAGGGAGAAAGGCGGTGAAGGGGAAACCCGCGTTTTAAATTTTCACTGTGTAAAATTATGACCGTTACAAGAGGAACACGAGCTGGGCCTGAGCCTGAGCCTGAGCCTGAGCCTGAGGCCTGAGAGGACACAACACAATTGCTATATACTTGCGTTGGACAAACATGTTTAGAAAGGGTTTGTAATATTTTATATTATTTCCAACGTAAAACATTGTTAATCTACATATTAATGTTTTGAATATATCCGTTGTATTTGTTGGATAATGTTAAAATTTATTTGGCGGTTGGCTAAGCTGCTCGTCTTTATTATTCATATTGTTTTAAGTCATGAGTTTATACCTACTTAGAACATTTCCTTCCTTCTAGCGACGGACCTACGTGGCCAGCAGGGGGCAATTGCACCATAATTTTGGGGGGAAATTTTGTTTTAGTGTTGAATTTTTTCTACAAAAAATTAATTTATTGTGTAGAGGGGGAATGAAAAATTAGATACCCATTTGAGAAGAAAAAAAAATTTGAACCCTGCCGGATTGGATCGAGGCAAAACCTGTCGAATTTAGTTTTTTTTTATCCCTAAATTTGGCTTTTTTTGTGTAGGCCACATTAAGTTCAAGGTACATTTGTTTAGTAGAAAATAACTTTAGGAAAATGTTTTCAAGAAAATATGGAAATTTCTTAAAAAGTAGGAACTTTTTGTTGTTCATTGTATGATTATTTTCTGAAAGCTTAAATGAAAAATATGTGCCTAAAGTATGTATTTTTTAAACTTTAGGTGCTTAAAATATTTTTTTTTGTAAAAATAGGTGCCCAAAATTTCAAAAGTTATAATTTTAGGTGTCTGACCGTTAATGGGTGTTGAATTTTTTTAACCAATCAATTCTTGACATGTGGCATATTTAATTTGTTTTTTTTCAAAATTAAAAATTTAAAAAAATCAATTTTCAAAAAATCCCGAAAATTTTGAAAATTTTACAAAATAGTACCCAAATCCCTAAAATTACCCAAACCCAAACTTCCAAATCGCCGCCGCTTTTGCCGCCGATCGTCGTCCTTGAACACACCGGTTTGGTCGCCGGACTAAGGTGGTCATTTTTCCCAACACAGTATCGTCGGAAACGACGAAAGCCGTGCAGTCGAATGTCGAACACAAAATCGATGTTTGGTTGACACGCCGTTCGCCGTTTCCAACGACGCCTTTTTAGAGAAAATGATTAAAGAAGGAACAAACCGAGCAATAATTTGATTCGAAATACAGAATTAATGCATATCACCCTATGTTTTTAATCTGCAATAACAGGGAGAGTACCCTATTACTGCAACACCGGTATTATCCTTCTTGAAACTGTTTGCACCTTATCCTATCAGGAATTGAGTAAAAGAGGGATACCTAGGGTTGGTCTCCCATCTGAACTAGCTCCATCAATCAGTGGCAGATCCAGGATTTAAAAAATGGGAGTCCAAAATTTTAATACACTTTTTTTTCTTTATAAATGGGTATGCAAAATAAAATTTTCTTTATAAATTACATTATATTTTTAAATTTTTCTCCAAAAATGGGATGCATATGCTCCCTATGGGAGCCATATGCATCCGCCCCTGCCATCAATGTTCAAAATGGTACCCCCTCGAGGGTCACTGTATAAGGACAAACCAAACTATGAATCTTTGAAGAAAATATTTATGCTCACATGATGCTTCCGCCGGTGGTTTATAGCTAGAGGCATTGGACCCTGCCTTATTTATCTGCATCATTCTCAACATGGAGTAAGCTT
The DNA here is from genome assembly GCA_019671005.1 of Hibiscus mutabilis. Classification (NCBI taxonomy): domain Eukaryota; kingdom Viridiplantae; phylum Streptophyta; class Magnoliopsida; order Malvales; family Malvaceae; genus Hibiscus; species Hibiscus mutabilis. Next base: position 45,889,331 of record CM033736.1, read on the forward strand.
TGTATTAGGGGAAGAGGGGGTTCAACTTTTAAATTGCAATTTTGCATTATCCTTGGTAACTCTTTTCCCAGAACTCAGGCTCCTCACCTGAGATTGCTTTACCAGTATAGAAAACCACCTCATCTCTAAAGATACGGAAACTTCGAATTATAATGTCAACAATGCATTAGTACAGAAAACCACCTGATCTCGAATGTCTGCAATGTCGAATTAAAATGTCTGGCACACATACCAGAGACATGAAGCACATATACATTTCACTTTATAAGTATTCCCCACATAAAAAGCACCCAAACCAAATAACATACTCATCTCGAAACATACATGCATTTAGTTAAATCAGAAGCTACCCTTAGCCACTCGTTTGAATACATAATCTAAAACAAACACAATCTTTAAACATCACAGGCCTTTAAATGACACAGATACATTACGAACCGAAGCTATTATCAATACAGAAGAGGATTGCAGACATGACACTTGCCACTGGGGATGGTAATCATCAATCCATTGATTTTCTAATCATCGTTTTATGATCTATAAAGAGGAAAAGGAAAACTGTAATTCGAACCTAAGATATCAAAAATCAAACTAATGAACCACAAAGAAAAAAAAGAATCAAACCAAATATTTGATAAGATCAAACCAAAACTATATTCAGACTATGGGAAACCAGCTTCAGAACCACAGTTACAAGCATGGTTGAAACAACCATAGTTACATTGCAAAAGGAAATCGACCATTAACAGAAAGTTTTGTAGCTTGCAGGCACTTCTTTTTCAATTGTTTCAAAATCCTCAGGTTCTTCTCTATCCTTTTGTGACTCTGGCAATCTCTCGGTTTTTCAAATCTGAGACAATTTCTTGACATCTGTGGGTTGTAGTTTGATCCAGGATTCACAACATAACCAAATTGTGTTGGTTTAGGCACCGAAACAACCTTCCTTGAACCACTTGCTGCTGTCGAATATGATTTCTTGGGGCATAACTCCAAATCTAAATCAACCTCCCTCAGTTCCATTGTGGACTGCTTCTTCACCGATAAAGCCTTCTTCAAAGTAACTACAGCTCTTTCTTCCAGGTTGCTCAGGTCAGAATACCTTTCACTCTGGTTGAATATGGTTCGGCTCCACCTTTCAACCAAATCCTTTGCAAGTTGACTATTGGCAATGGTTTCCTCTTCCGATTTTGACAGAAACATAATGACCTTTCCAAGGACACTCTTCTTCAATTGCTCCCTTCGATCTTCAGAACTTAAATCCACAGGCAGGACATGAGTCAAGATGTTAAGAACAGAAGCTCTAACGGTGGCATTGGGTAAGCTTCCATCGGGGAGAGGTTCAAGCCAATCCTTGAACAAACACAAAACCCCATGATCCAGAAACACTTGTTGAAGCTTTTTCTTGGAAAGAAAGTCGGTGAGAAGAGGGAGCATTTGAATCTTTCTGATGGCGGGTTTGCTTTCCCTGTTGAGCTGAATGTCTTCTTCAGCGGCAACCTCCATCAGGGCCATTACTTTCTCCACAAGTAACCCCATTTCCAGAGGATTCGCCTCGTCCATCTTCTTCCTTCTCTTGAGTATCTTATCAAACATGGCATCAACCTCAGCATCCGTACCACTCTGTGTTTGTTGAAACATCCTCTTAGTCTTCGGGCTGTGGTCTGTGTGGTCGAGCACAATGTCTGAGATGACATAGGGTTCTTCAGGTGGCATGGAAATGGATGGTTTCCTTATCTTAATCACCAGCTTCATTCTTCTTCTGCATTCCATCATCAAATTCAAAGGAAGGTTTTGTTTTCTTTGGTCTGTCAAGAAACAAATGAAGGTTTTGGTTATGGAGTAGTAAAGGGGTTTCTTGAATTGATTCAAATTCAGCATTCAGCGATGTTCGTTGGTTTAAAGCATGAGGGAGAAAGGCGGTGAAGGGGAAACCCGAGTTTTAAATTTCACTCGGTAAAATTATGACCGTTGCAAGAGGAATACGAGCTGGGCCTGAGGGGACACAACACAATTGCTATATTCTTGTGTTGGACAGACATGTAAATACAGTTAGAAAGGGAGAAGATCGTTGATTAACTCTATCTTATGGATTATTACGCATGTTTTTGTTTTGTCTTGTCTTGTTAAAAACTTAAACTTAGGAGTATTTAATCATTTTATTTATTTATTAATAAAAATATTTGTCATATAAATAGTGTAAAATAAATTTTACATAATTCTACTTATTTCAACCGTTAATCTTGAAATATAAATTCTAATTATGATGTCATTCAAATAAGCAAATTATATGTGTACAAAAAAATTTAGTTGGGATAATCATCATTAATAAAAACGTTTGAAATTATCTTATCGGTAAATTTAAAGGAAAAAGAACTAAATTTTATATTCTTAAATTTTTTTAAAACTATCTATTAACATTATTTTATGACGATATATAGAAGATATATTTAGTAAAATTATCAAATTTAATTTGTTAAAATTATTTAACGATGTTAGTATAACTAATTTAATTAAAAATTAACTTGAGTAATGTAGAATATAAATTTATGGTATATAAAATTTAATACTTAGAGACTATATTCACAAACGCAGATTTTGGGTAGAATGCCTTCCGGGTTATCAACACACCCTTAGTACCGAAATAGGTAAAGTCTAGAATTTAAGAAGAGTTTAAAATTTTAAATTTAAGCTTCAAGTTGTGTATAAAAATAATTTTATATATTTTAATTATGTTTTAAAATAAAAATCATGTTTACATATAAATTTTAACATGATTTCACTAGCTCCTGTTTAATTCAAACAAGATTTCACTACCAAAACCAGAAAAGCAAAAAAAAAAAACAAGTAACTTGTATCTCAGCAGGGATGAGATGATCAAGTTTTCAACATCCATGCTTATAAACATACTTGAAAATAGCAAAACAATGTCAAAGCATGAAACAAACAGTGTGAAGGTCAATGATGTATATAAACGAAATAAAATTAAGTTGAAACTAACCTTTGAAGTGTTGTGTCCATACGTATTCATTGCTCGTTCAATTGAATTGTAAACATCAAGAGCCTGATTTGTATCTTGGGTGCACTTTATGACACGAGCTTGTTCTTTTGAATCTGTTGGTCTTGTCTTTAGATAGAGTATGAGTCGTGAAGGTGGAGCTTTGAAGTGGTCATTCTTTCCCTTAGTCAACTCCATTGTTGCCAGATCATCCCACGGTACATCCCACAACACTGAACACGGATCCCTCATCGGGTTGAATTTCTTCTGAGTTATATTAGAGCTTTGCTGAAAAAGACAAAATAGAATGTGGTCCTTCAGTTTGACCTCCACAGAGAAAATAACAATACAAAGGCACCGGACAACCATAAAATATTTCCAACTACATTAGTCCACCTACTTGTAAATATATTACTCTTCGATGAGTAATTATAGTAATTTTTCCCTTTGGTAGCATGAAATGATCTTCATATGCATCTGATAATGCAAATTTTCCGCGTACTTTGAATAGATCAACCTGGCCCAAGAAAGAAGTTGACTGCGCCAATTGCAATATTACCTTCAAGATGAACACAAATGCCAGCAGGTTAAAAGAGTTGTACTCATAAGTCATAACATAAGCAGGTGATCATCTACGGAATTTTCATACTTAAATACGACACAGAAAAAGGTTAAGTACAAAACTGTAACAGAAAATGAATGGCCAAAATATATTAGAAAAGGGTCTTTTTTAATGTACTTGGAGCCAACTATACCCGAGACAAGGACACAAAAACTCAAGTACCTGTCCTCGTGCTTTATACTCATCATATGGTCGAAGCAAATTATCACCACCAACTACACGAGGCAGCCTCCTGCGGAGGATTTGGTCATCTGAAGCTATGGCAGATGCTATCTTCATTCTCATAGCATTTGCACCTTCAGTAGTTTTTGACAAAAGATCCAGAACCCCACTCACAGGCTGTGCAGCTGCACCTATTATGCCTTTTCCAACACCCTGAACAAAGCCCTCAACGCCTGAAGATTTTGCACCTTCAATAGGCTTTGTTAATATGCCAGTAACTCCTCTAAACAGACCTTTTGCTAGTGCTCCACCCCCTTCTCTGATGACACCACCTAAGTCATCTACACCCTTGCTATCCTGCCAAAAAAAAAAAAAGCAAATTGAAAAGAACAAGTGAAAACTCCTGGATGATTAACACATAAGTCATACCTGCACAGGAACCAGACAAATATTACTCAAGAAGTGTCCCATTTGATGAGTATCGACTTTATTAGACAGTAACATAGCATGTATGCAACAGCAGAATGAATAGGAAAAGAAAAAAAGGTTTGACACTCAACCAATTGGATGATCATATTGCTTTAAGGAGAAATCTACATGAGGGTAAGTCACCCCATTCAGAATTCACTTTTTCGCCTTGAATCAAATCATATTAGCAAGATATAGTAGACACATCCCTTTCAACAGTTATTATACAGGTCTTATGCATCTTTCAGGGTTTACAGTTATTACATACACCTTCAAGTAGATCAAACGCACCAAAGAAGCAAAGAGGCACAAAATAGCTGTATACAGTTATTTGCAGCTCCATTATAAATATAAATAGCAAGAAAACATTTTGCAAAATAATTACTGCAGTACGGACAAAGGGTACAACCTTGACCAATGAATGCTTAGTAATCCAAATTTGGGTTTGTGACACACCTGTCTCTGTCGGCTTTGAATGAATTTCTTATCCATTGATAAAGCAGCCACTCCTTTACTCATATGACCAAGAGCACTACTTGCGTTGCCCAATATATCAAGGCCTGAGAGTAACTGAAGTGGTTGACCAAGAAGATCCTTTTTGATGTTTGCAATTGCATTACTAATCATAGTACTCTGCCTCATGCACACATTCTCATGAAATCTTTGATTTATCTTGACCTGTTTATCAAACAGTTTGTCATCACAGTGAGCATAACCAACCACAAATAGCTCATGAAAATTTTGAAAATCTTGAGATATGCATAGCTCAAAGAGTTGCCAGTGCTACTTCATCCATAGAATGGTACTTAACTAATTGGAACATAGTTATTAATAAGGTCACAGTTCAGTCTTACACAAACCAAACACTTGCAATTACCAAAATAAGTTCCATCAACCTATTAACTGCAACTTTGAGACATGCATTTGGAGGTCATGACTCGTAACAGATATTTATACAGCATGTTATTCTCTAGCTTCCATATACTGACATAAGTGTCATTTCAGATCCAGCCAGAGAATTGAAGGTCAAACTACAGAAAGATCTAGAAATGAGGAAAAAAAGAAAAAGGGGATTAAATGTAAAACTTACAGTCATATTCTCAGTGTTCCCAAGTGCAGTCATTAGGGATGCCCAGAAACCAAGTACTCCCCTAGGCCGCTGACTAGGTGACATAGTCATCGACACTTTTAGTCGAACTTCTGAGATGTCGAGAACCCTGCATTTCCAGTAAAATACAGGTGATAAGCCCCAAGCAGTCAAGTACAGAAAAAAACACATTTTTGAATATCTAAATTGAAGAAAGGTTTTCACATACCCAATTTGAATGACTGGATCAACTGACACGGCTGTAGCTTTAGTATCATATAACCTACTAAGATTGACCAGCTGCATCATCTCATGTATGCGCCATATGATAGGTTCATGAATGTTTATCAAAAATGAAGAATTATCAGGCCCCTGATCATAAGCCAATCAAAATTAAAGACTATGAGTGACTGAGATGGGGATAAAATAATAAACTCTGCTCATGATGTTGAGATTTACCATGTTCACATTGAAACCAATATATGGATAGACACATAGATCCAGTGATCCATTTGTCTGCATAGTCACAGAAATTTTCATAATATAATCAGTCTCCTCCCCAATTTTTTGTGGCCTGAAGAGAACTGGTGTTGGAGTTAATGGCAATTGGTTATCCATTTGAAGGCTGCTCATTCTTAATTTGAACCTGAAATAACGATATAATCCATACAACACACAAATAGTTAAAGAACAGGAAAATCTTTCAGCACAAGAAATTACAATTTTGGATATCTATTCTGCCTACATGATAAGTAGACAGTTTATTAGGTTGTCTGCAGAACAGGGTGTCAAAAAGCAGAGTTCTGCTAAATCTAGATTTTCAGACTAAAAAATTTAGAGCCTTCTTTGAGGTGTGAAAGGAAAAAAAGGTACGGTCGGTAACCCCTATCATTTAATATACATGAGCGAGTTTAGAACTTTTTACACTCAACTTGCACATACAATGAATTTATGCATAAGAAAGACATATAACTGCGTAATTTATACATTAGTGTACTTGCAATAAATAATCCTATATCAATTGAATGTAACAAGGAAAATCCACAATGAGCTGATATACAATTTATCACTAGAAATATAACTCCCAACAAAATCAGGGCATCAATAAATAAATGGTACACAATAGTTGAATGAATAAAACCAAGGTTTAAACTTCTACATATGGCATGCTATGAATGACTCAAACAAAAAAAATACTGTTATTTATTTATTTACTTATTTTCTGGGAGCAATTCTGTGGGGCAAGCAAATTTTTATAGTAATAACATAAATCTTGCTGTATTGTGGCATTGCAGAATCTATTAAAGCAGACATACCGGCTACAACCAGAGCCCAAGCCAGTTGAATATGCCAAATGAAGATTTTGCACTGACAGGTATAATAACTCCTCAGGTGTATGGTCAACAATGGACATGCCAAGCTCAGCAAGCTCGAAAATAAAATGGAACTCACATTCTGATGTAGAATGCAGTTCATGAGATTTCTTTCTAGAGAAATCCGATAACGAGGAAGGAACCCTACGACCAATGATTGCTGAAGGCTCACTTTCAGGCATCCAGTCACTGATCTTAACAACATTTACTTTTTCTTCTTTTAGGATGGTAACCTGTAAAGCTCTGGCAGGGCCTGTAACATCAACAGGCAGATGGTCGGAAATCTCATCAATGTTGTAATTTTTTGATCTTGATGGGTCAGTCCCATCTGCAAGGATTTCCAACAAATGCTGTCGACCAAGATCTTCCCATAAGAAAGAAACAGCAGTGTTGGGAAGAAGAAAGTGCCATGAATCACTGGTACCATCCACTTGCCGGCAGCGAATTGGTAAGAAGATGGAACGGTTTTCAATCCTGTTACCAGAAAATAATATTACAAATGAATATAAAATAAACACAAAAGGGAATTTGAGAAAGGGGATTATGCATGTTCAACATGAAAAATCCAACCCAAGCTGATGCAAGATGCCTGAAAGGCCCTGATCCAACCCCATTTGACTCTAATAGTCACGACCTAAACTTGAACAACATTATAAGATAAACATGCCTAAATAATCCAGATCTTCAATTGAACATAAGTTTTATTCTTCTCTTTGTAAACTTCAACTTAAGAAATAATGTGGGTTATTCCACATTTGTTTAGTCTTGGGTTACTTGTGATCTTAAATTCAAGTTGAGTATCTTTACTTATTGCTAATTGGTTTTAGGTTGGATGTTTAACATGATAACAGAGCCATAGTGTGTTTTGTTAATTACTACCTACTACCTCTAGTGATGCTGTCCACATGTAAGCCCTTGTTAAGCTACATGTGACGGGGGGTGTTAAACAACGTTATCCATGTCTATTAACTCTTGAGATTTATATGAACCCAACTCAGGCTGTTCACGTGTAGCCCTATGACTACACATAAGGGGAAGTGTTAAAGTGGTGTGATCCAGCATCTGTTAAGTATTAGGTTTCTTGTGGTCTTATATTGAAGTTCAGCCCACCTAGGTTAGATGCTAACATAATTATTTTAAAAAGTCAACGACCCAAAACCAGGAAATGTGAAACCCAAAGTGACCATAAATCAACATGACCATACCATAAACAAATCCAAAAATGACTTAACTTGAACTACAGCCAACCAGAACCCAACTCAACCACCAAATTCCCACCCTTGTATGCTCGGAAAACAAGAAAAGTAAATGAAAGAGAAGAAGAAAAGGAAAAACAAACTCCCCTAGTCCATAAACTATTCTGTAAGTATTTAAGGAAGTTTAAAATGTATATAACATAGGTGCATCATGTAACCTGTAAGGACTTGATGAGGAATTAGGGCGGAAGATAACTTCGTAGCGTGAGCTTTTTGTTCCACTCCTAACTTCAACCTTAAAAAATAACTGATCGCTTCCATTGTCCTTCTTCAAAGAAACACGCATCACACCTTCACTGGAAACACTAAACAGTGTGCTCCAGTTGTATCCATCTACACGCAACTGAAATAAAATAGTTGCCATTTAGTATAATAATATATGCAGGAAAATATACTGAAACATTGGTATGACTGATTTACACCAACCTTCAATAGCTCAAGTTTAGAACTCTGCCATCGAAAGGGTTTTGGAGGATCAGTGGGATGGATCCATTCCTCTGTATGAGAATCACACTGCTGCAGACAAAGGCTTAAACCAATCCTGTTGACAAATAGCATGTACGGCTGAATATGAATGACCTGAACATAAGCCATTTTTAGTAGTTATTCACCAAAGAAAATATCTGTAAATAAATATTGATTAACTATTTTTCAAGCTGTTTCAATAACTAAATCATTATAACATCCTTTATATACTGATTCGATACTAGTAGGACCACAAATTTGTTCTGATGAGCTGTCAGATATATTCTGGTTTGTCAATTTGAGTTCAGTTAGTTATTCAGTGCTTAGTAATGATTAATTATGATATATTCTGATTGTAATTGCCAATATAGTTGTAAGCTGTAACTTCAGGAGGATAGATCAGGCCTACTAATGATGTCTTACAACTCTATAGATTACTAAGACGATCAACAGATAAGAATACAGAACAGACAGTTCTGAAAATGCCAAGACAAGGATTTGACAGTTCAGAAAATGTTGCAATGAGACAAGGATGCCAGAAGAGGTAAAACAGAAAGATAGTGCAAGACCTGTTTCTGAGATAAAGAGTTGTAATCTTATCCTAACAAGTAGTTTAGTTTTATTTAAACTTTGTAAAGAGATAAAAGTCCTTAGTTAATTACTAAAACGATCCTCTTCCGTAATTCCTCTTTTCCATTAAAATTCTTCTTCTTCTCTGTCGACATCTCCTTTCTCCATGGCTGGATCAGATTCTTCCCTCGATGTTAGCACTCCTGTCACCACTCGACAGGCTGATTTTTCATTCTCCGATGCCTCTCTTTCTCCCATTACCTCCTACAAACTTAATAGGAACAACTACCTTCCATGGTCTCAATCTGTGAGGCTTTATATCCTTTGGTAGAAGAAAAGAATCCTATCTTTTCGATTCTCTGAAAATTCAAAAAAAACTGATCCTACTTACAGCACTTGGTTAAGTGAAAATACCATGATCATGTCATGGTTGATCAACTCCATGATTCTGAAGTAGGAGAAAACTTTATGCTCTATAAAAGCATTTGCCGAAACTGGAATGCTGCTCGAGATACATATTCAAGTATTGATAACACCTCGTAACTCTTTGGGGTGGAAAATCAAATCAAAGATCTTCGCCAAGGAGAGATGATGTAGCTCAATATTTTGGGGTCTTGACTAAATGCTGGCAGCAAATTAATCTATATGAAGCTAGTGATTGGAAGTGTTCAAGATGTTATTTTTACTATAGTCTAAAAAACCAAAAGAGAATTTTTCAGTTTTTTTGTCCGCCTTCATGGGGAATATAATGGGGCCAAAAGCAGGATCTTGGCCACTAAACCCCTTCCCCAAGTTCGTGAAGCCTTCTCTAAAATAAGAAGAGAGAAAAGCGGCGTTCCTTGATGGCACCAGCTGTCCAAAGAGCAGATTCTTCTGCACTCCTTACACACTCCACCTCTGGAAATAAACAGAGGGGGAGACCTTGGTGTGAACACTGCAAAAAGGTTGGCCATGTCATGGAACAATGTTGGAAACTGCATGGGAAACCAGCCGAGTGGAAGCCTCCTCAATCCAGATTCAAGAAGGAGGCTCACCTTGCATCTCTCCCGCCAACTCTACCAGCAGGCTCCTCCAAATAGTTTTTAGCAAGCAGCAGATTGAGGAGCTTCAACAACTTTTCAGCCAACTGTCATCTAAATCTTCTCTCAATGCCCTCATGACCACAGAAGGTAGTAGCATCTCTTGTTTGGCCACCAATAATTCTTTGTTTTGGATAGTAGATTCTGGGGCTTCTGACCATATGACAGGAAATCGAAGCCTTTTTTCTACATTTAGCAGTCACAAGTCTGCTTCCTCAATCAGAATAGCAAACGGTTCTCTATCCACAGACCATACTTTGTTTAGAAAGGTGGCATTCAATGGTAAGATGACTCTCTTAATTGTCTATGTCGATGATATGATTATCACTGGGGATGACATAGAAGGAATAGAGAAGCTCAAATCTGTTTTAGCAAAGGAGTTCGAAACCAAGGACTTGGGAAGTCTTAGGTACTTCTTGGGAATGGAAGTTGCAAGATCAAATGAAGGTTTGGTTATCAATCAAAGGAAGTATATCCTTGATCTACTCACAGAGACTGGAAAGCTTGGGTGTAGACCAATTGACACTCCAATGGACCCAGGTTTGAAATTTGGTAAAGAAGATATGGGGAATCCTGTGAACAAGAAATCCCACCAAAGGCTGGTTGGAAAGCTGATTTATCTTTCACTCACTAGACCAGATATTGCATACTCAGTGGGCATAGTTAGCCAGCACATGAGTGACCCCCGAGAAGAGCACTTAGAGGCTGTTAATAGGATCATAAGGTACTTAAAGTTCACACCAGGATCTGGGCTTATTTTCAAGAAACACCAGGACAGAATAGTGAAAGTGTATACAGACTCAAGTTGGGCAGGTGAATTAACAGATAGGAGATCCGTAAGTGGTTATTGCACCTTTGTATGGGGTAATATGGTTACTTGAAGTAAAAAACAATTGGTTGTCTCTAGGAGCAGTGTTGAAGCAGAGTTTAGGGCAATGGCCCTTGGGATATGTGAAGGAATGTGGATTAAGAAGCTTCTAACTGAACTGGAGTTGGATGGGAAGTTCACAGTTTGAAATTTATAGTGACAGCCAATCGACAATGAGCATTGCAAGGAATCCTGTGCAACATGACAGGACCAAACATATTGAAATAGATAGACATTTTATCTATGAGAAGGTCAACAATGGGATTGTCAGGCTGAACTACATTCCTACCAAAGACTAGCTTGCAGATATCTTCACCAAGGCACTACCAAGAGCAACCTTTGATGTGCTTTCATCCAAACTGGGTGCATACAACATATACACGCCAGTTTGAGGGGGAGTGTTGGTTAGCACGAGTAAAATAGAGTTATAATTCTATTAGGAGTTGTAATCTTATCCTAACAAGTAGTTTAGTTTTATTTAAACTTTGTAAAGAGATAAAAGTCCTATCCTTGTAGTTAATTACTAAGGATAAAACTCCTTGTAAGAAGTCTTTAAAAAGACTTTCTGTTGTACATCGAAATTAACAGAGTAATTCTAATAAAACTCTGATTTCTACAGATAGTAATATAGTATATATAGACTATGAAATCTCAACTAAACGTGAAACAAACTGTGTAAGAAATAACAGAATAAAACTACTAGTCTTATTACTAGATAAAAAGAACCACTATAAAACATAAAGCACCAACAATCTTTTAAAGAATAGTTTTCCACCTTTGTTCTGTCTGAAGTCATATACACTAGAGCTGAAAGCTTATAGTATGACTCATCTGAACTGAATGCTTTTACAGCAACACGTTCCTGGAATAGAAGTTACATTTCAGTTAGCAACAAAATGTCTGAAATACCACCAAACAATTTTATCAGAAGCATTGCACCACTCCACCAAGCCCACAAAAGAGAAGAAAGAAAGAAGATTGATATGCATGCACTTGACTTACCTTCTTTTCAAGCTCAAGAAGAGAAATGCCAGGACTGTAAATTTCACAATCACGAATAGCCACAGAAATGCCTAACCCGTGGGGACACATATGTATCTTTTTGTGATGGAAACAGCATAACACCACTACGACTAGCAGAGTCTTGTGGGGAAAGCATACTAGCTACTGGACTGGTGTCCTCAATAGTTTCAAGAACTTGGATGTTCCTCCTCATACCAGTGTTTCTCCTTTCCATGGAGGAAGTGGTCCTCAAAACTGTTTTTGCAGATTTAACTGCTCTAGAGAGTGTAGCAAAGAGAGTTTGAATACTCTTCTTGTTGTTTCGATATACAAGAGAAGAAGTCTATTTATAGACTTTTACAGAGGAGTTTTACACAGAGTAGTTAACCTATTAGGATTGGACTCTTGTCCTTTACAATGATAGAGTTAGATTATAACTAAACTACTTAGTTATGATAGAGTTAGACTTCTTATTATACACGTATTAACTCACACTCCCCCTCAAACTGGCGTGTATATGTTGTGTACACCCAGTTTGGATGAAAACTCATCAAAAGTCGCCCTAGGAAGTGCTTTGGTGAAGATATCAGCAAGTTGATTCTTGGTTGGAATATAATGAAGCTTTATTACTCCATTATTGACCTTCTCATAGATAAAGTGTCTATCTATTTCAATATGTTTAGTCCGGTCGTCGTTTGCTTTGGATTCTTGGCAATGCTCATTTTGATTGACTATCATTTGTAAACCTCAAATTCTAATTTTCCATCCAACTCTAACTCGGTGAGGAGCTTTTTAATCCACATTCCTCACATATTCCAAGAGCCATAGCTCAATTCCGTCAGACCGCTTCTAGATACAACACCGCTTTTTACTTCTCCAAGTGACAGATTTCCCACACAAACGCATACAATAGCCACTCACTGGACCTTCTATCCGTTAGTTCTCCCGCCTTGACTTGAGTCTGTGTAGACTTTACTGATTCTGTCTTGATGTTTTTCGAAAATAAGCCTGGACCTGGTGTAAACTTCAGGTACCTCAGGATCCTATCGACTGCCTCCATGTGCTCTTCTCGAGGATCACTCATATGTTGACTCACTATACTCACTGAGTATGCAATGTCAGGTTTGGTGAGTGAAAGGTAGATTAATTTTCCTACTAGCCTTTGGTAGGACTCTTTATTCACTGGATTCCCCATTCCATCTTTACTGAATTTCAAACCTGGTTCCATTGGAGATTCTGCTAGTCTACACCCGAGCATTTCGGTTTCTGTAAGTAGATCTAGAATGTATTTTCTTTGGTTGATAACCAACCCTTCTTTTGATCTTGCAACTTCCATTCCCAAGAAGTACCTAAGGCTTTCTAAGTCCTTAGTTTCAAACTCCTTTGCTAGAACAGTTTTCAGCTTCTCTATTTCTTCTATGTCATCACCAGTAATAATGATATCATCAACATAGACAATTAGGAGAGTTATCCTACCATGCGGTGTAGCTTTTCTAAATAATGTATGGCCTGCTTGACTTTGCTTGAAAGCATTCTGAACCATAGCTCTAGCAAACCTGTCAAACCATGCTCTAGGGGATTGCTTCAAGCCGTACAACGATCTATTCGGTTTTGTCTTTGTCTTTGTTGTGGTCTTCTCTTCTAAACCAGGTGGAACCTGCATGTACACTTCCTCCTCAAGTCTACCATTTAGAAATGTGTTTTTGATGTCCAACTGATGCAACTTCCAATCCTTGTTAACTGCCACTGAAAGCAATACCATGATGGTGTTTAACTTTGCTACAAAGTAAAGTTTCTTGATAGTCTACTCCATATGATTGAGTAAACCCTTTAGCCACCAACCTAGCCTTGTATCTCTCAACACTCCCCATCCGAATGGTACTTTTTGTAAAGACCCATTTACACCCCACAGCCTTTTTTTTTCCTTCTCGCATATATCTGTTATGCTCCGTGTATTGTTCTTTTGTAATGCCTTAATTTCCTCTTCATTGCTCTCCTCCATTCGGACTATCAAAGGCCTCTTCCTTTGCTCTCGGGAATTCTTATGTTGTCAATGCTTTGTGTAAAAGCTTTGAATCCAGCGTTAATTTCCATAGGCAATAAACTGTTAGTAGGATGAGCAGTACATTTCCTTACCCCTATCTAATAGCAATAGGAAACTCATCTACGTTAATGATAGTAGAACCACGTGGAATAATATTACCTCCTGTCTCCAAAGCAGCAGGACTCAAAGCTAGTTCTTGGCAAGTGTTAGGCTGACTAACTGCCTCGGTCAAGTTTCTTTTTCTTCTTGTATAGACACTGAGTTGTCTTTCTGGTGGTTGTGGAGTCATAGAGTTTGGTGATGAATGTGGTACAGTTTTAATCATTGGAGGAGGTGTTGTATAAGGGCTGGTAGTTTTAGACTGTGGAGAAGGTGTGTCTAGAGGATTAAGAACAGTACTCACAATTTCATCAGAAGTAGGCTCGGAAGAAGTATTTTGCGGAGCAGTGGTACTTACATCAAGAATAGGCAAGGAAATAATGGGTTGTGGATCATGCAAGGACTGAGATTCCTTGTATCTCTCCCCCTGAATTTCAGTTCCTGCAAAGTAAAGTTTATTTTCAAAGAAAGTAACATCAAAAGAGATATAGATTTTCTTGGTAATGGGGCAGTAACACTTGTAACCCTTCTGACTCGATGAATACCCTATAAACACACAACGTAGAGCCCTAGGACCAAGTTTACTCCTATTATTGCGATGCACATGAACAAAAGATGTGCATCCAAAAACTCGAAAAGGAAGAACAGAGGATAATGGTTTAAAATGTGGAAAATGTTGGAAAAGAGTTTCAGTGGGTACTTTGAATCCTAGTGTCTTGCTTGACATCCTATTGATTAGGTAGGTGGCAGTAAGAAGAGCTTCCCCCATAGATAATTAGGTGCATTGGCAAAAAATAATAGGGACCTAGTCACCTCTAGTAAATGTCTATTTTTCCTTTCGGCCACTCCATTTTGTTGAGGGGTGTTGACACAAGAAGTAAGATGAAAGATGTCTTTTTCTTTGAAAAAATACCCAAGAGATTTGCTAAGATATTCGCTCCCATTATCACTCCACACTATAATAATTTGTTTCTCAAATTGAGTTTTGACCATGTGATAAAAACTTTTAAAAATTGTCTCAACTTCAGATTTTTCTTTCATCAAAAAGATCCAAGTTGTTCTAGAAAAATCATCAATAAACGACACAAACCATCTAGACCCAAAGATGTTTTTACTTTAGAAGGGCCCCAAATGTCACTGTGTATGATAGAAAATGGTGAAGTAGGTTTATAGTGAGAAGGAACATATGGTTTTCTCATATGTTTAGCCATTTGACATACTTCACAAGTAAAAGAAGAGGGATTTTTATTAATGAAGAAATTAGGAAACAACTTTGCAAGGTATTAGAAACTTGGATGTCCTAATCGAAGATGCAAAAGCATAATATCATTCGAAGGGAAACTGCTAGAAAAAACTGATGTTCTAAAGCAACTGGAAATAGAAGGATTCAGATAGGGTAGGCCATCAAGGATATATAAGCCGTTACACGGCCTAGCACTGCCAATCACTTGTCTTGAGCCACGTGCTCAAAAAAACACAACCAGCAACCCCAAAGTTAACCTCACATTTAACATCCTGAACCAATTTGCTAACAGATAATAAATTGCATGCGAGTTTGGGAACATAAAGAACATCAAACAATATTATCTTGCTACTCAATCGAACAGAACCACTCCCTTTTACTGTTGTAAGGGAACCATCGGCTTTCTTGATGGAGGAAGGAGACTTGTGGTTACTATAATTGTTGAAGAGTGTAGGATTTCCTGTCATATGATCAGATGCACCAGAATCGACTATCCAATTAAATGCACTTGTTGTTGCTAAGCAAGAAATACTACCTTCAGTAGCTGTTAAGGCATTAGGGACAGGCTTAGATGATAGGTGAGTAAAAATCTGTTGGAGTTCCTCGATCTGTTGTCTACTAAAGCTGCTGGAAGAATTTTCAGAAGATGCAAGATGGGCTTCTTTCTGGAATATGGATTTAGGAGGCTTCCAATCTGCTGGTTTTCCATGCAGTCTCCAACATTGGTCCATCACATGCCCAGCCTTTTTGCAGTGGTCACACCAAGCTCTCCCCCACCTTTGTTTACTCCAACAGTTGGAGTTTGTAAGAAGAGCAGAAGCTTTCATTTTGTCGGATCTTTGGCACCATCGGGAAAGTCAGCTTTCTTCCCTTCGGATTTTCGAAAAGGCTTCTCGAACCAAAGTGTAGTGGTTTAGTGGCTAAAATCTCGCTCTTTGGCTCCATCAAATTCTCCATTCAGTCCCGGAGAGAAACCGAACACCCTCCTCTCGATTTTTTGAGCTTATTGTAGAAGCTAATGTCACAGACACTTCCATTCATTAGCTTCATGCATGATCTTTTTCCTGCCAAAGATTTGGTGAGGACTCCAAAATATTGCGCCATCTTGTTACCTCCCCTTGTGTCGAGATCTTTGATCTTATTCTCAACTCCAAAGAGTTCTGGTGTGTTGTCAACACTGGAATACGTATCTCTGGCAGCATTCCAAATTTCTGCTGCAGTTTGATAAAGCATAAAATTTTCTCCAATTTCGGGTACCATGGAATTAATTAACCATGACATTATCATGGTGTTTTCACTCAACCAATTAGAGTAGGCCGGGTCAGACTCATCTGGAACAGGAGTTGAGTCTGAGAGATAGGAAGCTTTCCTTCTTCCTGTAATGTACAGCCGCACTGATTGAGACCAAGGAAGGTAGTTGTTTCCATTTAGTTTATAGGATGTAATGGGAGAAAGAGAGGCATCCGAGAGTAGGAAATCAGATGAACGAGGGATGTTTTGAGAGATAATTTCTGATGTAGCAGAATCGGAATTAGTCATGGAGAGGTGTAGATCTGATCGAAAAGGGAAAAAAAAGATTTTGAGGAGATAGTATCGACCTAACCTGATACCATGTAGAAAAGAGAGTTTGAATACTCTTCTTGTTGTTTCGATATACAAGAGAAGAAGTCTATTTATAGACTTTTACAGAGGAGTTTTACACAGAGTAGTTAACCTATTAGGATTGGACTCTTATCCTTTACAATGATAGATTATAACTAAACTACTTAGTTATGATAGAGTTAGACTTCCTATTATACAGTATTAACTCACAAAGAGTGAGCGTGAATCAGTGTCTGTAGTATCTGAACCTTCAATTTCTACCACTTGATAAGCTAGAAGCAGAGATGAATCATTGACGATCCAATATGGAACAAAAAACCTTAATGTTTTTGGTGCAGCATTGGTTCCCCCATATCACTTTCGACACACACGCAATCTCCTATAAAATCACGTGATAAGATAATGGAATGCATAAACCACAGTGTTTTAGGTTTTTTCTTCTTTCTAAACACACAAAAAAACCCTCAAAAGAATGACGCACTAGTACTATTCACACAATTAGTGACTAATTTATCCCTTTACTGTGGAAGTTTCATCAAAGTTTCTTTTTTCAGTAAAAATATTAGACCAAAGTTGATCACGAAAGAACATACATGATCAAGAATCATATACTAATTCCTTTCAGGAATCATATGCATCCATTGTTGGTAAAAGATATAGCGAAGCATGGATCAACTTTGACACTACTCACTAGGTTTATGTACGGTTAGAATCGACCATTATCAAGGAGCAACAAACATGAGAGAAATAATATATAGTTCCTTTCTATTTTTTTTCTTAAGCTGCACGGGAAAAAATAGCAATTTATGCAGTTTCCTCCCATAATGACAATTCAGTAAGAGATGCAGGAAGGAATATTTTACCCATGATCAATAATCCAATTTGCTGCAGACTGGGTAGAAACAAGAGTAGTCAGCAAAAAAACATCTATATTACCTGCAGTTTTCACCATAGCCAAATTTCCCGCACCAGCAGAATTAAACTGACGAAACAGCTTGTGAAGCTCAGTGAGTTGCTGATCAGTAAAGCTACTAGGGCCAACCTTTGGTGCGGCAGTAGGGTATTATGGCCTGGATATCTTGGCTGCTGTAGGTTTCCATACTGCTGGTCGACCATGAATTTTCCAACATGTATCCTTAGAATGACCTACCTTTTTGCAAAAAACACATACTGGTTTACCTCTCCTCGTAATTGGAGAAGAAGAAATTGGAGTAACCAGGGCAGAGGGTATCGCACTAGAAGCCGAAGAAATCACCACTAAAATTTGCTATTAGGATCGTATTTTAGACTAATACCATGTTAATGAACGCAGAAAAATAAAAAACATAATTGAAGTTTCTGCCTAAAAGGAAAAAACAACATGCAGAAAAGAATGCAGAATTTTTCTGTTATTGCTCAATGATTTTTTACATCTCTCGATACAGACTTTTATAGGCTCTAGGTCTTTTAGTACATTAAGAAGACCTTAAAATGACTTCTAGTTCTAATCTACTAAGTTGATAGACTCTAACTACAATAAGGAGTCCTACTAAGGATAAAATCTAATCTATTAGGGAGATAAACTTTAAGTAGGATAATTACTACATTATTTACAAAAACTAAAATTTCTCTCGGATAACTCACATGACTATCATCACACTACCATAATGAAAACTATGGGACTGTGGAAGGGAAGGAGATTATGATGCCACACGAGCCAAACCTCAATCCATTCTTGGGGGCTAAGATCTTCCCATTTCTTATCCATCTTCCAAGGCATGTTATCTGAATCATGATACAGAGCAAGCCTCTCCAGTTGCAAAGACTGACCAAAAACTTCAAAAGCATTAGCGAAACATATTTTGCTTGTCATTCAAAAAAAAAAAGGAAGCAGCAGAAATTATGACAAACCAGCAAAGGTAAATCTAAAAGGAAAGCATAAAAACAAAGGATTTAGACTTCATTGAGGAAGTTGAAACACTATAAATTGACCTTGTCAATTTTTCTGTTCAAGCTTCCACAAAAATTTTAAAAGCCAATTCACCCCCTCTTGGCAATTTTTGGTTGATCAATCAAGCTAGCAAAAAGGAGTACGGTCCCAACATCTTTTCTCATTCAATTAAATGCGATGGACATTTTTAAATAAATCATCAGTTTTGGGAAGCATGTAGATTTGTTCAGGTTATACCAGCAACCAGCCATTTTCACAACCTAGATTAACAAATCATCCTTTCCAAATATAGTATGGCATCCAAATTTAAAAACAAGGTTAGGATCAGAGTTGCAAGAATTCTCAAGAAAAGAAAACTAAATTCTCATCATCTCATGTTTGTCTAACCCCCATAATTTACTGATGAAATTCAATTGCGACGATGGTTAACTAAAGTCTACATTCAATAAGAAATGTACAATCCCCATTGAAAATATATATCTGATATTAAATAATCATAAAAATACATTTAACCTCACAACTTAGAGGAGCCTAGATCATATATTAATTGATTAATATATTTGTTGCAACCGCTTTGAACTCAAGGCAAAGTCCTAATCATACATGCAACACAAAAGTTGAAACATCAGAAAGTGAAACTTTTACCATCATGACTTGAAAATTAGATCACCATTTATTAAACCGGAAAACCGGAATTATGTTTTTAAACATGTCATCCTTTCTTGAGAAATTCCAAGAATAAACTGTTAGCTTTAAAACAAGGAGAAACAATGTAAACAAACATAATAATCACCATTCCCAAATATTGAGATACAACTTCATAACACACTTGGAAATACCCTCTATTTCAAGAAACAACCATAGTGTTTTACCATTAACGTGTTTTAACAAATTACTTATACCCTTCTCAAACATTTAAAAGGACAGTAGAATAGGTTAATAGGGCAGGTTAATAAAACAGAGCTGACCTTACGCAACTTATCTAAAGCACCACTGGTATCAAAGGTATCATTGCCTTGCTCATCCCTTGTAACAGCAGCAAGCTTCGCAAGGGTAACACCAGAAGCAAATGGATGGCCAGGATTGCTACAATATTACAGCCCATTTATACAAAAGCAAATCAATCAGTAAAGAAAGACAGAAATATGCAATTGAGAGATTAGAAGGAAAAACCATCTTAGCTTACAAAGCTTAAGAAAACTACAAATCCAAAAACAGACGACTAAAACCATCGAAAAAAGCACATGATCACCACCTGATGCAATTCTCATATCTGATATGTACATTGCTAATAGTTATCTTCAAGTTTCCAATGATTGTAGCAATCAGAGAACCAAGCCATGAATTTCCAGGAGGCTGCATGCACAACTCAAATAGAAGGGGGAAAGAAAGAGGTAACAATGAGTGGCTATAATTTGCAAAATGCAACAATTTCTCCGAGATGCATAAGCTGATAGAAAAAACAAAGAACATAATCAAATTAGTCAAACTAACATAAACAAATGAAGGATATGCATGCAATACAATTAACTAATCAAGATCCATCCATCAAGATTTTACTAGGAAAAACATAAAAGTACATAATAGGAAGTAGGGGTGATAACGAGCCGAGCCCAGCCCGAGCTTGGCCAGGCTCGGCTCGGAAACTAGGGGTGAGCATTCGAGCGAGTCAAAAAATTTCGAGTTATTCACGTTGACGAGTCTAATTTTACAACTTGAACTTAATTTGAAATTTTTCGATTCGAGTCGAGTTTAGCGAGTTCGAGTCGAGTTTTCGAGTTTATGTACAAATCTTAATTGTAACTATTCATTGTATTATTATATTTTGGTTCAAATTTAAACGACTTTCTCCAATAATATAAAATCTACATACATATAAGTTTGAGTCATTTTATTAAATTACAGGTCTCGTTAAAAACCTCCTTATCTAAGTAAGGCCAAGGCGAGACCAAAGATAGCGGAAGGAGGAAAAGAGTGCCCCAAAATATATTTTCTAGTTTAGGGTTTAAGGAAATATTTGATAAATTTAAAATGCACCGTTGTAATAACTAAAATTTTGAGGTATAAGAGTTTTTTTATGGCGGGGTTTTTGTGTTTCGAATACATTTTGAAAATATTTAGGGAACATAAATGCATAAATTAAAATATTCGTAAATGACCGGATTAACGGAAATAAAATACATAAATTAAAATTTTGAAAGCGGATCGGGACGAACAAAATAAAATACGTAAATTAAATTGCATAATTTTAAGTACGGAAAATTAAAAGCGATAAGTTAAATACGACAAATTAAATGCGGAAATTAAAAATATAAAATAAATAGCATAATATAAAAGATACGAATAAAAATAGCATTAAATAAAATAAAAAAGATTCTGGAAAGTGACCATATTGTAAAGAAAAGAAAATTAAAAGGAAAAAATAAAAAAAGAGAAAAAAGAGATGTTTGGACAGAAATAAAACTAAAAATAAAATTACAGGGGTTAAATGTGCAATTAGCCCATGAAATTTAAAGGGATATTTTTTAGTTATTCGAAAAATCGAATAACTCGAACTTTGAAAATTTGAACTCTACTCAAAATTGAAATTTTTTCGAGTTATTCGATTTGACTCGAATAACTCGACTTGAATAACTTGAAATTGAAAAAAAAATTAATTTTTTCGAGTCGAGTTTTGCTCACCCCTATCGGAAACAATACTACTGGGCTCAACTTGGGCTCATCGAGCTCGAAATTTTAGGCTCGAGTTTGGCTCGAAAACAATACTATTGGGCTCGGCTCGTAAACAATACTACTGGCCTCGACTCGAGGCTCGGGCTCGAAGCTCGTCGGGCTCGGCTCGGCTCGAAATGGACAATTTTGCTATAGTTTTTTTTATAAAAGATTGGGCCTCGTTAAAAACCCCTTTCATAACCAACGCTGAAACGAAATTCAATGTCGGGAAAGGGGAAAAGTGTGCCCAATTTATTTTAGTTAATTTGCTTTTAGTAGATTTTCTACTAACTTATTTTATTATTTTTCTTTTGCTAAACAGATTACTTTTAGTGCATATGTAGTATATAATATATATATAAATATATAGAATTATTTTGAGCCTATTCACGAGCTTTTCGAGCCGAAGCTCTCGAGCCGAGCACGAGCACAAGCCGAGCTTTGACCGAGCCGAGCCCGAGTAACTTGCGAGCCGGTCAAGCTCATTATCATCCCTATTAGGAAGGCATAAAATGTAGGCAATAGCCTCAAACGTATTTCAGAGTACCTTATCTAATATCAAAAGCAAAATGAAAGAGTATTGAGAGAAAGTATAACATTTTTAGCATCCATAGACACACATTTCCCACCTTTGACCCAGATAGCGCTTCAAGAGTTGCAGATTCCGACTCCTGCAGGAAATAGAATAAGTGTAAAATAATTAAGTCTTCACGAATCATGCATGGCTAAAAATCAAAAGATATAGCATACAACAAATTATAAAAATGTTTGTACAATATAACATTTGAGTAGACAACTCTACATGATTGCAAAACAACCATGCAAGCTTAGAATAATTAGTTCAGGAATTGTTATAAATAAGGGAAACGTCACAAGAATGCTTTAAGCATTAAAAGAAACAACCAGTACATTAACTATTCTTGCTTATGACAATTTTTTACAATCACAAACTTGGCATCTGAAGATTGTTATTTCCCTATTGGTAAAATTTCAACAAGAATATACTCGGAGGAATCACAATAATATTCTGCACACATGCTATAAGATGAAGAGTGTATTTGATATGAATGCTAAAGGTTTACCTCAATTTGTTGAATTTTAGCTTCAAAAAGATTTTCCCTATCATCCTCCTATACAAAATAAATAAGATCTCAAATCAAAGTAGAAGAAAATTAAAAAGAAATTCCCTCAGTCAAATAAAATATCATCCTACCTTAAGAGTCCGGCCATCAAGAACTGGGTGAGCAAGAACAAATACACGATCAATAAGAACAATTACAGGTTCTTTACCTAAACTTTTCCAAGGAACCTACAATATAAAATTACAAAAAAAGAATAAGAATATATAATCAGAACAAAACACACATCTCAAAAGAAAACATTATTTGTTCAAGTATAATTAACAACTACCATATCAAAAATGGAACTATTTTTTCCAAGCTGTCCAATGGCAAAAGTGGCAGAATATAAACCTAATAGAAAAATAAACAAACACTAATGAAAAACACAGTCACCTTTAGAGTTATGGTGCCCACAAAACCAGCTTTGACAGTAACTGGAAGATTTAAAGAGTTTAGTGCCTCTGCCTTCAAATTTAAATCTTTGAGGACAACATCACCTGTAGAAAGAAGGAAAATTTGTAAAAAGGTGACATCATGTTCATTTCCCAAGCCACTTTCATAAGAAACCGTGATTTAACAATTGTAGCCCAAACAGATGATAAAAAGGATCAGTAAGAGAAAAAAGAAGAAAAAATAATATTTCTGAAGAAACCTTTCCAAACACTGATCTTTAAAGTCTCTAATGAGAGACCATGAACATACTCCCCCAAGTATCTTCGAAGCAAATGCAGAACCTATAAACATAGAACAATATGCACAAATTCAGAAGCCCCGAAAGAAATGTGCAAACACATGGTACTTGCAGAAATGATTAATTGTCTAAAAGCACAAATATAAGTAATGGCGTGAGAAAAATAAAAATATAAGCTCAAAGTCTCAACATATACAAAAATAAAAAATAAATAACTCAAGGAAATATGATGATTGAATGAAAGAATGCAGACACAAATTGAAACCAAACAACCACATATCACTAACGAAGTTAGTTGGCTCACATGCCTTGATATCATTTAGAAACGAACATTCCTACTAAAAAACTTGTGTAAATTTATGCCTAATTTAAGTGTTTTCGTCACTCCTCTTATCATCTACACTGCTACTAGTATGCCTTGTGTGATTATAACCCCGCAACCCAACGTATCACTGTACAAACTTTTTTCTCAAGAGAAAACCCTTAAATTAGGTTCCTCCGATCTAAATCATTAACATATACTCACCAAACTATAACAATTTAACTGCTGACAAAATTTATAGGCTACCTAAAACTTCTTAATCTGTATAAACACAGTGAATGAATCACTGATTCACTCGAGCAAGAAAGGTAATCAAAATGAAATGAAATGAAAATAAGAGAAGCTTACGTGAGCTTCAAACATGGCGATGATCGGAAGAGTGTCTCAGTGCAGCCTGATTATTCGATTCGGTATCCAACAAAACCCATATTCTCGGGTATTGATTTGGGAGTATTTGGGAGGGGATTAGGGTTTTCGAGGAGAGGCGAAACCTTTAACCGATTGCAGTATGCATACAGCAGGAGAAGCGGACGGTTTTTCCCAAGGCAATGGAGAAATGTGAAAATAAAAAATTGTTTGTAAAAAAAAGGCTTAAATAGCGTAATACAGGGGAATTGAAATTATACGATTTTTTTTTTCAAAAAGGAAATGAGTTTTTTTTTTATTCTTTATTCATAAAAATAGTTCATATTTAAAATTCATAACTATTTTTTAATAATATTATTTTTAAAATTTGTATTTATTTTTTAATCAATAAATTAATATTTTTGGAAAATCTATAGCATAAACTTTAATTTTAAAATTATTACACATTTTTAAAAATAATAATAACAGGAAAATTTTATTTTTATCTATATTATTCAATGCCCTAAAATAAAATGATCATCCGATGACTCTAATTTGGCACGTGTCTAACATTATTGCTTGACACGTAGCAAGTGTTTTTTTTTAATTTTTGATTTTTTATTAAAAACCACGAATTAATAAAAACAATAAAATGGTATTTTTTATTTTTTTTTGAATTTTTATTGATAAAAGTTTCCAATTTCTTAATTTGTTTACTTTTATTTTTAATGTATTTTAAATTATTTTTGTATTCTAAAAATTTTTAAGATAATTAAATCAAGAACTGATGATCTAACTTTGTTTTGAATGTATCAACTCGAATAATTCGAAATTTGTTGTCTCGGCTCAATCGAACACTCATCCCTAATTTTTAATATTATTTTTAGTGTTATAATATTTCTTTTATATTTTTAATATTTTAAATTTCAAATAATTTCTTAATTTTAATTTTTTCTTAAATATTAAATAAATCCCCAAACTTTCTAAAAATAAGTAAGCCCTTAAACTTTTTTAAAAGTCAATTAAGCCCCTCTAACACGCCATCACTCACATGTGGTGTAACCCCTAAACCCAACCAGAAGAAATGACCAAATTTAGGAAGTCACAATGTAACACCCTCGACCCAGATGTCATATTTGGGCCTCAAGCCCAACCCACTACCATAAAATTTCGACCTAGTTTAGCCCAAACCATATCCATTTTCATAAAATACATTGAGTTTAAATATTTCAAACATAAATAAGTAGTTAAAACATTTACAGGGGAGCTCCATTTAAATTACAAATATAAAAGCATTCGACTCACAATTTAAATATAAAATATGAGTTACAATACAAACCATAGGGTCCTATGAATACATAGCCCAAATAAATTTGAGTATTGTACTTTGAACAAGTCGATGTTGAAATCATACTTCGATGGTGCTCCATCAATGCACGTGCCAACCTAATAAACTGCGTACGGAAACAACAATTATGAACGTTGAGCTAACAAAGCTTAGTGGATACACCTTCAATCTACTACGTTTCATGCAAATCATAAATATGAGCATGTAGCTAAAGATGACATCATGGAAATATAATAACATATGGCGCTACCTCTAGCAGCCCAAACACATAGCAAATAAAAGATGCATCAACCTCACAAAGCAACATATGCATCATGCCACACAAACCTGGAATGAGGCCTGGTGTCACGCAGCCTCAGAAACATACATTCAGTGTCATCTCATGGTGTTGCAACACGCTCACTGGGTATCCATATCTCATCAACCAAGGTGACTCAACCAAACAAGCGTCTTTACTTAGCACACAACATTTCATGATCCACCAAGGATCCTTACCGTATCTATTACCACAAGTCACCCAAAGTTTACAAAGTTATTACTCATTATGCTCTCATATGTGAGTGATATCACGATTTTTCAGTTTTACAATTCATTTTACCACATTAGAAGTTTATTGGATCATCGTCCTTGAATTATCAACCCTTCGAACCTAAAACCAAAATTTTGGAAAATTGCTCAATAAGTACCGGTACTGGCTCTCACATACCAGTACAGTACCATTGGGTATCGGTACTCACAGCGTACTGATACCAAAATAGCTCACTGGAATTTTTCCAAGCCTTAGCTTATCGGTATAGGTTGACTCGTATCAATACGGATCTGCATGGCGTTGTGGTATAGGTTAAACATCGTATCGATACCCCTCTCTTAGTTCATCTCAATAAAACAGTGTTTTTAAACATAGAACATTAGGGTATCGATACATGCTCCCCGTGTACCGATACCAAAGCCCAAAAATGACTTTATATGCTCGAGAAATTGCTCCCAAAGCCCCAAAATCGCAACCACTAGCCCCTTAACTCGATCCTACATCTTATGAAAGTTATTTAGGGTGGTTTGCTACCATTTTTACATGTTATTAACATCAATCCCGGATTATTCCATTAAAGAGTCTCTAAAACCACAACCAACCAAAATATTACTTAAGCACACAAAGCAATCAAATTTATGATGCCCATGAAGACAAAGGAGTTAGAGGTGTACTAACCTTAACTCCTAGCTGGAAAACGAAGCTCCTTAGCTCAAATCTTCAAGTCTTCACCTTCTCACCCACCTTGGATGTTTCCACTCTTTCTCTCACTATACATAGGGTTGTAAAATGAATTACAACTTTGCAGAAGATGAAAAGCTAACTAAAACTTACTCTGAAGCTGAAAAAAAGAGATTGATTTCACCTTTCATCCCACTTTCCTCAAAACCCCACAAAACTCACCATTTCACTTTACCACCACACTTGATGATTCTTACCTTGAAACGTAAATCTTTGAATGTAGATAACAATACCCTTAGCTTGTATTTCGAAATTTTGACTCAAAATGACCAAGATTCAACTTTTGTCTTGAGGCTAAGGTGGATGGGAAGAAGAATGAGATAAAGAAAAAAAGATGGGGGACAAGGGTGATCTCACCCTCTTCAATTCTACAAGGTATAAAACCTTTCTCTTTTGAAGAGAGGATAAATTACCTTATTACCCCAATCTCTTCTTCCCATACAAGCAATGCCAAACCCAAACCCACTAAGACAAGAAGGAAGCCCATTAAGGCTCTCTTGGGCACCCAAAAGCCCAAACTCTCGGCCTAAAATGCAAGGCCCATGGTTCGGGTTTAACTAACCCACAGATTCTGATATTTAGGTCGTTACACACAATTGAAACTTAACCTTCAAGAAAACCAATTTTAAAAATTATACTTTAATTTAAAAAGAATATATAACAATAATTTAATAAATCTCTGATAATAAATAAAGCACAAATGTCATAATTAATTTTTGAATATTTAATAAAAATCTCTAAATAAAAACCATAGTAAAAGAATGTAAAATAATATGGAAAACATAAATAGTCCTCAAGTATGAAATTACATCCATGTCCCAAAATAAGAAATAATAATCTGAATAACTAAAAATGGCTTCGTACTGATAAATATGATAATCAGATAAAAGTAAGATCCTCCAAGTACCACGTCGCCTAAAGTCCAAAGATATCTGTAAGGGGAAACTACGGGGAGTAAGCTAAAGAGCTTAGTGTATCTCTAAAGTGCAAGAAAACCATAATTGTAAAACACAATGATATTTTCTTAATTTTTTTTAAAAATATAACACAATGGTACAATATCACAAGCATAATGTAATGCACTCAACTACGTCCGCTAAAGATGAGGAAGGTTCCCATAACCTCCTCGCTACGACCGAAAGTCTTAAGTGTATCAATCGTTTGAGGGGTGATATTCATAAACTTCATTCATGCAATCTCAACTCATTCTCATACAGCTATGATGCTTAAAAATCTGTATTTCACAACATAGTTCCATAAATCATAGTTCATAATCATATTCCATAAATCCATAAATTATAGTTTCATAAATTTGATATTTCATAAATCATAGTTAAAACACATCCTAAAAAAGTATGCATGTGATGACAAACTTACAAGCCATAGTGTAAATCATAATCAAGCAAGGGGTGAAACACCAACACACAAAAAATATGTAGCATAATAAAAAACACACTTCAAGCAACAATAGCTCTAACGTCGAGAAGCACGCCTCTCACGTTCGGGGCTAGCTGAATCAGAGCCTACAATATAAAACTCTACATCAAAATCTATCACTATGCCACCAACTTAAACACTAATACTAATATGAAAGAGTACTCACATGTAGTCCTCGTGGTACGTGCACAGTTAGACTGAATAGGCGAAGGAGATGGCAGTTCGTCAAACTCACGGTCGGATGAGTAATGATCACCTTAATCAAAATCCGATAATCAATCATCTTAAATTACTTAGCGACTAACTTGTAAAAATTAAAACATGATCTTCGAATTCGATCTCGGTTCAGGTTATGTTTGTGCTAGGATTCGAAAGACAATTTAAAGAATTAAGAATCATGGTTGATTATTGTGGTATACTCAGACATACAATGATGGCTTATCGGATTTATACCAATCTGATATAAATGCAAGCATCAAAATGCTAGTTATATATATATATCCTCTAACCATAAACCTTAAATTCTACATCCTACAATCTAAATCTCTAAACCCTAAAATTAAAGGGGTTAACTACATAAATAATACCCTATCTATTCCCGCGTTAATGTTTTGGTAACTGAGTTTTTTTTTGACAAAATGGTACCTAACGATACGTTTTGTTTCTATTTTTGTACCTTCCGTTAAAAAATTAACATGCTGACTAGGAGGGAGAAAATTACACGTGGTAGACTGTCACGTCATTTTATCACTCCTAGTCAGCATGCCACGTCATTTTATCTCTTCAACTACAAAGTTGTTCTACTTTTCAAGCTCTATCTTTTGATATCAATAATTCATGGAATCCATGCTTGATTGATGAGAATTTGTATGAGAAAAAAATTAGGGTTTATGGATCAAATTGTGGCTTTTGAGATTTTATGATTCCATGATTGAATTCAAGTTGAAAACAAGCTAGTATGATGTTAAAATCATGATATTGAGTTGGGATTTAAGTTTTACATGTTTTGATTATTATTAATATGATTAGGGTTTATGGATTGAAGTTTAATTTAGGGTTTGTGATGTTGAAATAATGATCTAGTAAGCTTGAATTGTTGTTTGGAAGCAAAACCTAAGTTAAATTGTGTAGGGACCATTTTCGGCAACTTGAAAAGTTGAAGGACCAAATCTAAATTTTTATAATTTGGAGTGCATTTATGTTATTAATGATGTTAGAGATAAGAAAATGAAGTTAGAATGCCAAATTGATGTTGGATTGAATTAGTGACCATTTTGACAATTTGTCAAAGTTAAGTGACCAAATCGAAATTGAAGTTTTGTATGGGGGGTTAAATCTGATTTTTAGTTGTGATGATGGAATTAAGGTAGTAATGTTTAATTGAGGACAAAGTTGCAAAGTTAAGAAGCTTGAATCCTTATCTTTGCATTTTAGTGACTATTTCGGTAAATAAGGAAAATTAGGGAGAATTATTGTGAATAATTATTTGGTGAAGAATGTGATGAGTTGGTGGTTTAAAGCTAGTGATTGGACTAAATTGAAAAGTAGAGAAATAATGAGAAGTTAGTATAAAAGTTGAAGTTGTTTATGGAAGCTGTGTAGAAAAACTGGTTTATGGCAGTAACTTTGAAAATTCACCATAAATTTTACAAAAATGGTTAGAAGGTGAATTTTATACCGATGTAAATATTTGTTCGTCTAGTTTTGTTTCCAACAAACGGAAACTGATTTCGAGTTCTGAGTAAAAAGATATGAATTTTTAAGTGGTGAAAGGTCAGAAAACAGTATAGCAGGCTGTTCCGAAATTCAATACTGGAAATTGACTTTGAAAATTCACCATAAATCGTACAAGTTAAATTTGGGCTATTAATTTATATGGTTGAAAATCTTATTGAATCTAGTTTCTATCAGAACAAACGGAATCAAATTCTGAGTTGTAGATTATTTTATAGAAATATTTCTTTGGAGGTACTACAAACTGCCAGAAAATGAGAATTGATACACTTTGTATCTAAGGTTAATTAGTAGGCTTGAAAAGGGTTAATGGAAGTTCAAATTGGTCACTAAGGACCATAATGAGTTTTTGAACAATGCAAGGAAGAAAAGAAAATGTTTGGAGATTTTGTATTCAAATGATTATATTGGACAATATGTCTAAGATATTGTTAGATTGGGATCTAACAAATATTTTACTTATTTGAATTATGAAGTTAAGTTCGAATCAAGGGAGGTTCGAGGTACAATGAAGGAAAGGATCAAAGAGGACTTAGTGAGGCATACTAATACATGGCTCAGGTGAGTGCAATTGCATACATGTCATACTACACTGATATTTTATACATGATTGGGATGGCTTGCGATGAGCCTACCCTAAATTATTGTTGCTATGATATTTATGTCATTGAGAATATGATTGACATATCTTAATATGTCAAGAATTGAAATATAAAATGCATTGATCATATGATTACTTACATTGATGAGATTGAAATATTATTTCTAGTATAAACTGCCAAATGTTGATATATATATATATATATTGATTGATATATGTTGCCATTGATGACATAAATGATGAAATAAAGCCCAATGTATGATATATAAGTTCGATGGTATAGTTGGATATCCATAGGGTCATAAACAGCTGTATAAATATTCTAAGCACTTCAGTGCAATATTCATAAATACTCATTGAGGGTATACTCATGCAAGGTTTGGGTATACGGAAACACTTAGGGTGTTAAACACTATGGTGCAATTTTATTAATACTCAACGAGGGTATACTCGTGCAATGTTTGGGTATACGGAAGCACTTAGGGTGCTAAGCACTACGGTGCAAATAATACACATACTCAAGAAAGGTTGGGTATGGAGGGATGACTCGTGTACATAGAATCTCTTAATTCGATACCTTAGGCTAAATATAATGAAAAGAATAAAAAAGAAACATGAAGATAAGCTTGAAAGTTTGCAGATATAAATGAAAAAATGTATTGGTAAGCACTGAAAGCTTACGGATGGAAATGGCAACGGTAGTGGTAAGATCTAATCTTATCACTTTGATATACATATTTATTTATGTTAACGAGCATGTAATGGTAAGGTGATCATATGCATTATTAATCATTAATATTGATATTATGACAATTGCACTTGAATTTGATTTATTGCCTCACTAAGTAAATTCTTAGCGTGTAATTGTTTTACACGTAGGAAAGAAGAAATCATTTGAGTAAGGAGCATATGCGGACATCATCAATCAATAACAGGTACATCGGTATCAGTAAGATATCTTTTGATACTGTTTGATATTTACTAGTTGGCATGCATATTAAAAGGGCATGCTTGCTCTGATAGAATTTGTATTTTATTTGGTCTCTGATGAATTTTAAATCAGGCAGTTTTTAGGCAGTTTTATTAATTATATCAAGACAAATTAAATTGATAAGTTACTGAAAATAAACTCGATTTGAAGATGAAAATATTATTTTTAAACTTTACGCGAATAACTAGATTTGTAAATAAAAACTAAATACATTGTAATATTTTTTTAAAGAAACAAAACTTTACTGAATTACAAATGTAGAGGGTTTTACGAATGTTTTGTGATATCTCTAACTCGTATTCAGTGTTGGATACGGGAAAAGGGGTGTTACATACTGTGAATATATTTATCTTTATTATATTTTTGGATAAACTAAAGAATACAAATTTTCTATCTTTTTGGTATCGTATGAATGTTACAATACTAAAAAGTTAAATCTTACATGGTTCATGTTCAAGATTCGTGGTTCTTTTTTCCAACAATATCGTCTTTAAGATTTGAATTCGTATTCTCTCTATAGGAATGTAATATACCTTGCTTTTGCATTCAACACTCATTAGTAATAATTGTTGGAAGGAGAACCACAAATCTAAACATGAACCATAAATTGACCTGTAATATAAAAAAAATTGTATGTGACGTAGGAGTTATCTACTAATGAATAATAACAACAAGAAAGATGTTACAAATACAGAAAAGAGAAGCAGACATGGAGGAAGAATAGTAATTTGCAGTTCAATACATTGGATACTCAGACGCCACGTAATCTCCATGCACCAACCTTGACTTTCTATAAAAACAAGCCTCCTCTCTCCTCCAACTCTTCACAGTTCACACCAAGAAACCAAATCCACCATTAATCTGACCCAAAAAAGAAAGAAAAAAATGCCTGGCATCACCATTGGAGACACTGTTCCCAACCTTGAAGTCCAAACCACCCATGGAAAATTCAAGCTCCATGATTACTTCAACAATGGCTGGACCATCATCTTCTCTCATCCTGGTATTAGCTATTAGCTATGCTTTTCTTATCAGCTCCCTTTTTATTTTGTTTGCAGTAGTTTATTTTATGTACTGGGGCCTGGGGGGTTTTCTGTTTTTGCATGCAGCTGATTTCACACCTGTATGCACGACGGAGCTGGGCAAGATGGCGGCTTACCTGCCGGAGTTCGAAAAACGAGGGGTTAAGCTCCTGGGTTTCGCTTGCGACGATGTGCAGTCACACAAGGAGTGGATCAAAGACGTTGAAGCCTATACCGTAAGCCTTGTAATTTCAAACTTAAAAGCTTTTCATGAAGTTTATGCAACACTTGTGTTCGATACTCACCTTTAGAAATATGCTTTGACATGCCAATAATTAGTCCAGCAAGGTCGAATCTTGACGTTATAAAACTAGAAAGCTGAGTTGGGAGGGTCGCCTCTACCGTGAACCTTTTCATTTGAAACTTAAAATGAAAAACATATCTAACACTTGTGTTTGATACTCGCCAAGTATTCGATACTCGCCTTTAAAAATATGCTTTGACATACTAATAATAAGTGGCTCTAGTAGGATAAGACACTAAATTCTTTAGGTAAGATCCCGTTTTAAGAAAGCGGGGTTGGAGGGTTATCCTATAAGAGACCTCAATAAATTCTTATTAAGATTAGTCCTAATACAGTGATTAACAAAAGAAAAATATGCTTTGACATGAGTTTCTCTTTGTAAAGTGGGGCAGCCTGGGTGCAAGGTGACATACCCGATCGTAGCAGATCCCAGCAGAGAGATCATCAAGCAACTTAACATGGTGGACCCGAATGAAAAAGACTCTTCGGGGAACCAGCTCCCGTCTCGATCTCTGCATATCGTGGGCTCCGGCAACAAGGTGAAAGTGGTGTTTTTATAATACATGCATATATATGTGTGTGTGTAATATCTTTACTCATGCAAAATCAAAATGAAGCCATATTGAAAACATGTTTGTTGAGTTTGGTGTATATAGATCAAGCTGAGCTTTCTGTATCCAGCCACCACAGGGCGGAACATGGATGAAGTGTTGAGGGCTGTGGACTCGCTGCTTAAGGCATCCAGGTACAAGGTGGCAACGCCGGCGAACTGGAAACAAGGTGATCCGGTGGTGATTTCTCCTCAGGTCAGCAACGAGGAAGCGAAACAAGTTTTCCCTCAAGGTTTCGAGACGAAGAATCTTCCGCTGGGGAAGGAATACCTGCGCTTCACTAATGTCCGAGTCTCAAAAACACCAGTTGAAGCCATAAACAGATCACATATATCATAATAGTTAATACTAACTTATGCTTTTGGTATGTAGTTGTGGGCTGTGGCTAATACTTCTGTACTAGTGGACTATATGTATGCAGTTTTTACTGTGTATGCACTGCTTACGGTGGTTAAATAAAGTTGTTCGGTAATTTCTGAAAGGTATGAATGGGTGTTGAAAATTTTACATTGCTGTAATGTTGCCAGAAGTGAAGAAAAGGAAAATTGCGTTTGCCGGGAGTCGAACCCGGGTCTATTGCTTGGAAGGCAATTATCCTAACCGTTGGACTACAAACGCAAGTTGGTGCGGTGATATGTCTCATTTATTAAAGTTTTAATAAAACGTAGAAGGAATATCAAAAAATAACGAGTAAAAAACATAAAAATTAAACCGTGCTTAAAAATGGTGAATCTTCATCATTACAAAACCATGTTCACAGTATTCAATATGCATAGCAGACTCTTTAACATTCATCTTATGTCTATATAGCATACATAAGAAATGCGGAGTCCACCAAACACAACACTATCATCTTTGCACATATTAGTACACCCTTATTGTGTACTTCATAACAGTACAATGCAGAATGAGGTCCAAATTTCATTTTCTGCTAAAAAAATAGCATTAAATTTGACTTTGAAAAAAAAATAAAGAAAATAGGAATGCAGCAGTTGATGTATATACGACTACTTAATTCCTGCTGCAGGTGGCATTCATGGACAAAATTGGCATGCATTGCCTTTGGAGCTTGGAAGGCAAACCAAAAAGAAACAATTGAAAAGTGGTTCTAGAGTAGAGTATAGTGGAGAAAATGGTATTTGGAGTAGAAGACTGCATATCCAAGATTTTGCAATATTGCAAAGGAATATCTGGCGTGCATTCAAATTTCATCAGAAACTCTAGTCAACAAATGCTGGAAGTACAGAACAATGGTTCATTAATTGTAGCTTGGACTTTTTTTTCTTCTTCTTTGTATTTCTCATGCCAAACTCAATCCTTTGTTGTTGAGTTAGCTCGGTGGTAAGCAAAAAAATAAAATAATAAAAGATTTTGAAAGGAACTGATCCATGTATATTCCATTAGATTGTTTTTAAAAGGAGAAAATTCTAATACACTTTGTATCAATTAAAAGTAAGATATCATTTGATTGACAATTCTCATCTATAAGATGAAGTGCAACAGCAGCCTATGCTAATGCCATTATCTGCTATCTATTGCTTCCTCTGTCACTAACCTGTTCAAAAATTTACCAACACATTTCAGCTACAAACCTCAAACCCCCTTCAGATTATTGCAACACATTTTCCTTTGAGCCTCCAAATTTTCTAGTTAGCCTCATGTACTGCTCGCGTGCTTCTTGATCACGAGCCATGGACTTAACTCGTGCTAGAGCATTCTCGATTCCATCGACTTTCTGTTGATGACCAACTTGAAAAAAATCATATTCATCGCCAGCCTCAGTATCGGGTACTGCGTTATCAATATCAGTTTGCACCCTGAATCCTCGTAAACCGACACCTTTACGCCTCCATCGTAGGATTATCTTTTCAACTATACCAACAGACCAAACAAGCTTTCGGTATTGTTTACGAACTTGATGTCCCCTCACATGAGCCTGAAATTAATGATAAGCAGAATGAACTTTTGATTCGTACTACAAGTCAAGAGACCAAAAGCGGGAAGAGAAAACAGGAAAAGCAACTTTGGGAATTTATTGTCAATAGACATTAATAGCAGCTATCAAGAATCATTCTTGCAACTTTCCATAACCTTATACATAAAATAATTGATGTAAAGTACCTGAATTTTCACGATTCGGTTTCTTATCTTCAAAAAACCATTCCTTCCTTTCCAGCCACGGTACTTATGTTGGATCTTTGAAGCGGCAGTGTGCAAATAGTCTCCGAAATGAGTCATCTTTTGAAGCCTATTCCAAGACCCAAGAATACCTAGTTCAAGCGATACTTCGGACATATCATCATTGCCTTCAGTCAATTGTCTGAAATGAGATGAGCGAGCCTGGAAAGCAGCTTGAATTAGAGCAGCTGCTTGAGCTGATTTTCTAACAGCAGCGAGGGACCCTTTCAATGCACAATTCTCATCTAATGCCCCATTAGACGGAGCTACATGGGAAGCAATCTCAGTGGCCTCTTGTGCTGCCGTAGTTGCTGCATCGTTACCTACCACATTTTGGTTAACAGTCAATGAAGAAAGACGGGTGATCAAATCAGCTTCAGCCAGGTATCCAGCTATTCCTTTGTGCCGCCTTCTTGATGCTAAGTCGGCTGCAGTTCTTCCACCAGGGAAATTTGGTGTGGGGTCATCAACGGCACTGGGAGATGCACCTAGTTTGATAAGTGCAATGACTGTTTCTTCTC
The DNA here is from genome assembly GCA_019671005.1 of Hibiscus mutabilis. Taxonomy (NCBI): domain Eukaryota; kingdom Viridiplantae; phylum Streptophyta; class Magnoliopsida; order Malvales; family Malvaceae; genus Hibiscus; species Hibiscus mutabilis. Next base: position 45,925,404 of record CM033736.1, read on the forward strand.
TGCAAAAAATAAATAACCATCAATACAAAGCCATCAAAACCATCATTTTATTCCGATTATGTGTAATTGATTCTGAAATTTTAAATTTTAAAATCAATACAAAACCATCAAAATTGAACATGCAGGGATATTTAACATGAATTAGATGTATGAAAGAAATTACACAAAGTCTTGACCTTCCAAAGTATGCTGCCCAGTGAAGAGCCGTTCTACCTCGTGCATCTCTAAAATTAGGACTTATTCCTGCAGCAATTATAGGGTCCATTGCCCACTCATAACCAAGAGAAGCAGCCAAGTGTATAACTCCTTGACCTTTGTCATCGAGAATCTGTGGACCTTTGCCATCTCCGTTAACTTTGTTTATCAGCCACTCACAAAGCTTTTGCTTTAGCAAATGCAGAATCAATCCCTCTTTAGATTGTATACAATCATTTGCACTTGCTATTCCCGTTGAACATATGTTATTTTTCAACCTACATTTATCACATTCCTCAACAGAACAATCCAAAGACTTTCTCCCTGGGCCAATATGCAACAATTTCGCAAAACGAACTTGCAAGTGCATTTCCTCTAGCACTGAACTTTTAACAGCCGTAATAAATGTAAATCCAGGTGGCTTTTCACGATATTCAAACTCTCTTATCTCACTGCATGCCGATCTGTTGCTGCAGGTGATATAAAATGGAACACGTCCAGGATCATGAAAAGGAACTTGACAACGAATAACATTGTTAGTCAAAACCTCAGCAGAAACTTCATTTTCACCAAACATACAGCCCCATTTAGCAGCACCAGGATGCTCTTTGTTTCGCAAAAAAATTCCAACAAGTAAAACCTAAAACATAAAAAGCATTCATGGATAAGTACAATTTCATGAAAACAAATGATGCTTCCACAAAACATTACACATAAATAATATTTCTGTACCTTTGTTCGAACACCTGAATAAGCCCAGTCGGGTGAGAAATCAATGATGCTAAATAACTGTTCCTGAGAAAGAGAAGGACCCAAGGAGTCGACATCCAACTGCAGATGGTGTGATAAACTGGATACTTCCTTGTCATCAGTCTCAGCGTTAAATGTATTCCAATAATTGGTAGAGTCAGAAGCCATCAAGGAATCATCACAATCTCCACCAATTTCTTTATCCATCCATCTTCCGAAGCTATCAAGTTTTTTCAGCTCTCCTGGTTCGTCTTTATGAAGACCAGAATGATTCTGAGACTGCAAACCTATCAAATTGAAATCATACCGCTGTAGCTCCTGCAGGTGGTCAACTATCAATTGATAAATATTCAACATGCCTGGAAAAACATAAAGAGGAAAATGGATTGATTCTATGACATCATATAAGTGACATAGGTGATAAAATGACAGCATAAGTTAATGGGCAAAGAACGGTAGTATATTAGTCATTTGTGTCTACTTTAAAACAGAAGCTGCTAAAAGATGCAAAGAGAAATGAGGTAAATTAAGTGCTATACAGCTTAAAGCAAAATTGCACACTTCTCTAAGCATACGCCATATATAGCTAAGTTCTACGCTCCAATGCTATTGAGAACTATGTGGAATACAAAATGCAGGTGTCCTGTATACTTGGCATAACAGACTTGAATTACCTTCTCAGGATTTTCTCGAACTGATTGGACACCTACACTGTTGATTGACTTATCTCCACATGTTACAGCATCTGAGACATTATGCAGTCTCACCTGCAGAGAATGAATGCAACGTATGGTATAGAATGAAAATGTGATATTTAAAAACAATTTAAATCTGAGTTAAAGCAATTGATACTCCGAGATATTCACAACCTAAAGGGCATTTCTTGTAGACACGGCATAGAATTCTTTGCAATGTGTCTATCATAACGGAGAGACAGAAAGAGAGTAGGTTGATACCTCTTTTACTTCTCTGTAATGAACAAAAACAATATGTTCGAACTCCCTGAAAATAGAATTACAACGATGAAAATACGAAATATTGAAGAATAGACCAAGTAATTATTGATAACGAAGGATTATCAAATATATTTTCTAAAGGAAAAATTGAAATGGTGTTGCTGAAAACTGTTTTGGAGGTGTATAGAGTCAGAAAACCGCTCACCCATCAAGCATCCAGTAACAACGTCGCTGAAAATTCTCATTAAACTGACCGTGTGCATAGTAACAATGAAGAGCATCCACACTTCCAATCTGCAAAAGTAAATTAGAGAGGACAAGTTATTTAAAAAAGTACATGAACAAGTTTCATGGAAAGATACAGAAATCAATTTTGATATGATAGATGCCCTTGCAAATTAACATGCTCAATGAAAGAATACGGACTCATAGATGTGAAGACTCAATTTAATCAACAGCAAAAGATTAACTGGTGACTTTGGGCAATTTTCATTCGTAAGTCAAAAGGTATGTGTTATGCATAAGAATTAGACAATACAAGGCTTTCTTATTGCATTCGATGTTTAAAATTAGAAAAATCAGACCATATTTCTTTTCCATTCTTCACATTCATTTAGTTTCTGCCACAGAGAATGCAACCAAATTGCAACATCTTAGATGGTACAGAAAAGTGAACTATAGGCTTCTGCATTCTAACAGCATGGCTCAGGACCAATCAGCGAAAACCAAAACCTTACCTTCAACTTTTCATGAGCTTCTTTGACAGTTTTTCCATCCTTCTTCTTCCTCCAATCGTGACCGTCTTTACGAAAGTATCGCGTTGTTTTCCGGTCAAAGAGGAACAAAGATCCAGCTGAAAACCATTTTCAGTCACTAATTGCACGTGGCATCAAAATTCACGAAAAAATGGTGGCACTTAAACATGGTAAACAATGTAAACTAATAAGAAGCATATCAGAGAAAGGCCGAACTCGAAGGCGCATTGAATATTGACATAGATATAGCAGAAAATGTACTGTACAGTAAGAACATGTGGGGATAAACAAAGCTAGTGAAGACCTTACCCGGAGGCTTAGAGGGTGGCTTGTCTGATAAACTAAAGTTGGAGTGATTTCTAAGTATTTCATAAACTTCAACAGGACGAAGCCAACGATGGTGTGCTTCTTCCAATATCTGCTTATGATCTGCCAAAAAAAAAAAAAAATAGTAAACACCATCTAAAACATGCAAACAGTAATATAAAGATATCCATCAAAAGCAAATACCAAAAAAGAAAGAAAGAAACATTAGAGAGATTCAATGGAATGAAAAAGAGACAAAGACACAGCATGTAATGCCCAAAGAACATAGATGATGAAGATTCTTTCAACCTTTTAGAACCCTAATTCCATAAAACACACACAAGAAGTTTGCTAAGTAAGCACAAAGAAGCTTTCTTTACAGTAAAGAAGGATCTTGAATGATTAAAAATGGCATTGTAAAACACATATTAGTAAAGATAAACTGGGAAAAAAGATACCTAATTTCTGATCGGGGAGGTATTTTCTGCCTTGAGACATTGTTATTTAGCTAACAGAACTCTCCAAATAAACCCAGATTTCATCGCCCATAATAAACCAGAAACCAAGGAAGAAAAGAAGGGTTCTTCAAGAGATTTCAACAAGAACCCAAAGCTGAAGGGGATAGCCTTATTACCAAAGCAAAGAAAAGACAGAAATTTTCAACAAGAAATCGAGAATGGAAAAATGAGGAAGGAAGAAGAAGAGGACGAGAGGCGCGTGAATTTCACTGACGATAAAAAAGCGTAAAAGAAGATGGGTAAGTTACACAAACGGTTACTGAAGTTTGAGTACTTTTCTTTTTTCACCACTAAAGTTTGAAAAGTTATATTTAATCACTAATATTTTCTGTTTGTTACAAAACAATCACTCATTCAACAAAAAAGGGGGCTCGAATTTGGGACCTTTTGAAAAATAAATCAATAGCTAACCATTGAGCCAAGCTACACAACTTTTAAAGTTTTAACAAAAATAATATTTAGGTTAGAACGTGGTGAGAAAATGTTAAACATAGGGATTGAATCTATAACCATTGAGCCAAATTAAAGACTAAAACTATAATTAACAAAAACAATATTGAACTTAAATGGTTGTTGAAATTAATTACATTTTTAATAAAATATATTGACTACAACATCAATTATAAAATATTATTATAATATCAATTATAACCTATGTTATAATAATATTTATAAAAATAATAATTCAAGTATAATTGATTATAATTTATAAGAAATATTTATAACATGAATAATAATAATAATAATAATAATAATAATAATAATATGTTGGTTATAACCTATATTATAAAATGTTATAAGAATATTTATAAAAAAATAATAATTTAAGTTATAATTAATAATAGTTTAAGTTATAATTAATAATAATTTATAAAAAAGTATTTATAACACGAATAATAATAATAATATTTTAATTGTAATTCAAACTATAAAATATTATAAGAATTTGTATAAAATAATAATTTAGGTTATAATTAATAATAATTTATTTGAATATATTATTTAAATTTTGGTAAACTATGCCATTGATCGATAATATATATATTTTATTTGAAACATTTACGAAAATAAAAACTCTTTTTACATTTCTAAAATAAAATCTATTAAAGTCAAGAGTAAAAACAATTATAGTATACTTGTAATAACTAATTATTTTGTAACAATAAATAATTTAATGATCATTTTATAACAATTAAATAATAAATTTATTATTTTATAAAAATTAAATAGTTCAATGATCGTCCAATAATATTTATAAAGTTTAATGATTATTTTATAACAATTAATATATTACTTTAATTAGTGGGCATATCTCATTCTATAACAATAAGGGGTGTTGGAAATTTATATTCGGGTTTGATTTGTGGAAATGTATACGTTATCAAATGTGGTATGAGATTATGATCTGGTTACAAATGAAGAAAGATCGTCGACGATGGAGGATAGTAGAAAAGTGGTCGAAGGGGTTTTTCCGAAGAAATGATTAGTTGGTACGAGTTAATTTTGTAGAATTATGACTAAATTAAAATGTAATGTAAAAGTTGAGGGCTAAATTTATTATTATGTTAATTTTATTAATTGGTACATCATTTACGGTCAATTTTTTAACGATAATAGGCTAATTTTTAACTTTTTTAAGTCACGTAACAAATTTATAACTTTTTTATAATTGGTGAACTCAATAAAAAAATTTCTATAACCGGAGGACTATTTGCATAATTTACCTGTAAATGCCAACTCTGTTATGACGTAAAAAATATATCTAAAATACATAAATAAATTATAAAAACATGTGTACTTATGTACGATTTTCTTGAAATATTACGTGTTAAAAAATAATCATTCTAAAATTTTAATGATTTTGTCTTTTTAGCACACTAAATCCAAATTATTTACATGATAAATATACATGTGTTTATAATTTAATCTAAATATTTTATATTTTCATGTTAAATATAAATTAAAATATATAACACTTGAAATATTTTAAAATTTTTATTATATTTTTTTAAGTTTAGGGATTAATTTAAATTTTAAATAATAGTTTAGGGATTAATTTAAATGTTTTTTGAAATTAACTAAAAGAAGTTCCAAGATACATTTATTAGATTAGATGAGATTGGTATGAAAAAATTAAGTCAATTTATTCACATTAATATTCATATTTATTGTTTGTAGGTTTGTTTAAAAAAAGTATTTAAAACTCACTCAAGATACTTTATAATTAATCATGTAATATATTATTTTAATGCTTCAAAAAAATATTTTAAAGATGGTTATTATTTTATACAATGACACTGAAATATTATAAATATAATTAAAATGACCTGTTTAATTCATTAATAAACAAATATTAATATTTTAATATTATTTAGATTTATTTATTGTTTTAGTTTTAAATTTATTTGCTTCTTTTTAATAAATTATTGCCTAAAAAAGAATTATACTCCTATAATAATTAAATAACTAAAAAACTGATGTTTTAATCATCGCTTTTAAATTATTGGTTAAGGATGATAATCACAAAAAGCACAAGATATGAAGGGTGGCAATGAGCTTATAAAAGAGCAATGTTTAGAGAATACTTCAATGAATACTATTCTCAACCAGTCGATTGTTCCGGATTATTGGTTGGTCAATGAATACTAGGATTTGCGTGTTGTAGAGTTGAGCTAAAGTACAGAGGATGGCAATTGTTTTGAAGGGGCTGTTATGTCTTCTCCTGAACATCAAAGTTCTAGGGATCAGGGTAAGCACTTGCCGTTGCATGATTCTAGTCCTTTGGGCCAGGATGAGGTTTTGGTTAACAAGAGCTGTAACGACCCAAGTTTCGATTTTTGCGAATTAGGCCTCGGACCAATTAATTTGGGTCTTATAATTGGGAGCCCAAATTTAATATAGTGAGTTTGGGCCTTATAGCAATAAAATAAAAGAAGAAAATTGATAAGTGGATAAGATTTGAGTAAAAAAGTGGCTTGTGATTGATGGGGAGAGAGAAGGTTAGAATGGATAGGAGGAAATGATATTTTAGAGAGAGAAAAAAGAGGGAAAAAGTAAAGAATGAGATTTTGAACTCTAATCTATCGTCGACGAAGCTGATATAGGGGACACTGTCGGCACCATTGGAGAGAGCTTGTCGAGAGGAGTCAGCCGGTGGTCTCCATGCCACCACCGCAGTCATCATTCGTCGGGGTAAAAAGAAGCAAGATGCGGGTTGTTGAGGGGAGGTGGTTCCGGTGGTCAAAATTGAATTTTGAGGCCACCAACGTTGGAACAGAAGATGTGGAGGTCGACACCGTCGTCCGACCACCGAAAGGTACCCTACGCGTCTTCACGCCTCGCCGCCGAGGGTGGGCCTGCGCAGCAGCAGCCGGGTGCACCGTCCTCCCATGCACCTGCGCCACACCGGATTGGGATACCCAAGTGCACGTGGTCTTTGCCGCACCAAATTATTGCTTACTGGTGCACCATCATTCCCATGCACCTACGCACACTGGATCACGTACTTGGGGTGCACCTTAGCTACTGTGCACCCGCGCCACATCGGATCACCAGACTGTTGACCAATAGTTGATCGATCGTTGACTTTTTCGAGGGACCCTACCCGTGGGTTTCTCAATGTTCCGGATTCATTGGTGCAATCTGTTTTGCCAAATTCAAACCTGATAAGCTGTTTTTATGCATTTGACCTAATGAATTGAATAGGAGATGCATAAAATTAATGTATTTTTATATTTACATATTTATGAGGATTATTTGGGATCAGATATCAGATCAAGTAGAATGTTCGGGAAGCTCAGATGAGGATTTTAGCAACATCGGCTTAAGGTTAGTACACCTCGAACTCCTATTGCTTCATGAGCATCATAAATGTGCTTGCTTTGCGTGTTAGTATCTGCAAAATAGGTAGACAATGAATGACCATGAGTAAAGACCGGTATTATAAAATTCGATAATTATGAAATGTATGATGATGTCATGAATATGATGTGACTGTGGAGGCTTTAAAGACTGCGTAGGGTCATTTGAGATGCTCGTATAATTATTCGATGATTGTTTAACTGATTGAAATAACTGTGATGGCTTGTATGCTTGTTCGATTAAATTGACGAGACTTGATAGAAATTATGCTATATGGACCGATAATTGGTAAATACTTGTATAAGTGATTATAGAATCGATATTATATATTAATTGGGTGAATACGTTAGTAAACCAACCTTAATGACTTCCATAAGATTTAGGGATCGAATAAGCGTTTTAATATCTTAATCTGAGGAAATGGTACGAACTCATAAATAGGATATCAATACGCATGTGAGTACGGATACTAGGGGTACCATATCAATAGTCATGTCCAAGTATCGATGCCCACTGAATGAAATAATCAATAATACTATTAAAAGATAAAAATCGACGTAGGATTTAAACGAGCTAATAGGATTAATGAGATAATTAATGAGGATATTAATGTACTCTTCCATAATGAATTAATAAGTCGGTAAACTTAATTGGATGGCTTGTGGTAATAGCAACCATAAGAGATCCTTGGTGGATCGAGAAATACTGTGTGATGTATGGTGATTGTGTCAATGTTGTGTGTGGTTACTTGCCAATTAAGGGCACTTGTGTGATTGAGTCACCTTTGATTTGATGGGATTCGAATACTTAGATAAAGAGTGTTGCAACACCATCGTTAGAGATGTCAAATGTACGTTCTCAATGTTGTGTGACACTAGGCCTCATTCGATGATACTCGAGGAGAGATACCGAGTACGAATGTATGTTTTCAAGGCTGTGTAACACCAGGACTCACTCAAAATGTACGTTCCCGAGGCTGTGTGACACCGGGCCTCACTCTAGGTTGTGATGATAGCATTAGGTATTTTGCTCAGTAGGATCCTGAGTATAGTTGGGCCTTGTGTGGCTTATATGATGATTGTTTTGATGAGAGCATGTGTTTAAGCGACTAATGGTAGCTCCACATGTTTATTTATCTATCCTTATTGCTCGTACTAGTTTGCATGCTTATGTTTATGATTAACATGAAGTATAGTAGAGTAGATGTGTACCACTGAGCTTTGTAAGCTCAGCGCTCAAAATCTTTATTTTCGTATATAGGTTGATCATCGGATCATGGGTTCGAGGAGCACTATTAGTACGAGATTTCAGTACGTGGAGGTTTTCAGAGTACGATACTTGTGTTTAGTGGGCTAAGTATTCATAGGACCTTACGTGGTTGAGTCTATAATTCTTATTTTTGAAATTGTATTCATTAAGTTGAATGTTTAAACATTTTAAATTAAAGAGAAGCTCTTTTGTAACTATTTAAATTGTTTATCTATATTTTCAACTATTGGCTTTAAATGATTTTGAGAATTAACTTGTTTGGGCTAAACCAATTTTATGGTTTTTGGGTTGGGATAAAGGCTCAATTGTGACATCCGGGTCAGGAATATTACAAGAGCTCTTTGCGGACACACCCCATGGTCAGAAGGAACAGGTCGTAGGTAAGGGTGATGTAGGTAATCATGAGTGCCAACTGAGCCCTATTGCAAGTAAAAGTCTTGTGACAAGCAAGCTAAGGATAATGTCGAGTGTTTTGGGGAGGTTGGTTCTATTTCAAACACTGAGTTGGTTGAGCTCGAAGAGGATTCTAATGCTACTGTGGGTCTGTATAATGTTGAACGTATACAAATTAATAGGACTCTTCAGAATGTGCAATCGGTGAACCCTGTGTCAGGCACTTCTGCGTGCGGTAAGAAGCGTCAAGGTGATCCAAAAAAGATCACAAGTGTATCGACTAAGGGTTTTGCAAATAAAACTCTTACAGACTCGGATATCAATCATCGACAACAAACTTTAAATCAAAAAATAGAGGCGACTATTAATTTTGGATAGATTGGTGAGGGTTCAAACAATTAGGAGAGAGGAGGATACCATTAGAGACATCCCTCGGGTTATGTCTGAGGGAGCTAGAGACTTGTGAATATGCGAATCTTATCTTGGAACATCTGGGTTTTAGGTAGCGCGGCTAAGAGAAGAAGAACGCGTGATGTTTTTAAGAAACAATGTGTCGATATGGTGATGTTACAAGAGACTAAATTAGAGGAAATTCCATCACTCGTTATTGCAAATTTATGGTCATTGGATGGCTTTGAATTTTTGTTTTCCCCTTCTGTGGGAGCCTCAGGTGGGGTGGCGGTTATTTGTGAGGGATCGCAGTTTAAATTGGAAGCAACTGAAATTACTCGTCACTTTGTTTTGTTATAGGGCAGATGGTTGCAAAAAGATTTGAGCTGATGTATAATAGCGGTATATGCACAGTGTGATTATTTATAATAAGTTAGGCTATGGGAACAACTTTTGATTCGTGTAAATAGCTTTGTTGGGTCGTGGTGTGTGGCAGAGGACTTCAATTCGGTTAGGTAGAGAGGAGAGTGAGTTAGGTACACGTTAGTATTATAGAGCTCGATAGCATTTTCTTTCCTTGTTGATTCGGCAGGTTTGGTGGACTTGTCGCTCGTTGGTAAACAATTCACTTGGTTTGGCCATAGGAATGTGTAGCTATTTGGACATATTTTTAGTGTCTACTGCTTGGATTGATTGTTTCTCTTGTTTGCAACAGTTGAATTTATCAAGGGAAGTATCTGACCATAGTCCATTGGTATTATTGTGTGATAACTGTGACTAGGGGCCAATGCCGTTCAAGTTTTTTAATTTCTGGCTAGATAATAAAGTGAATATTGCTCGGATCGTTGAAGAATGAATTTTTTGGTGAAATTGTAACAACTAAAACAATTTCTGAGGGTATCGAACCGAATTGAATTTAGTGATGTTGATGAAGCGATATCGTCTTTGCAAAAACATATTGATGATATAGATTGTGTTATGGGGTCGAGTGGGGTGAAGGAGGAGTTATTGGAGTGTAGGAGAGTGTGTATGTAGGAATTATGGAGATCTTTGAAACAAAAGGAATCTCTTTGAAAACAAAAATCTCTCGCGACTTGGCTAAGGTTAGGGGACAGAAACACTTTATTTTTTCATAGAGCTACAAAATTGAGAGTTTTCCAGAATGATATTGCTAGATTAATGGAACATGGGCACTTGGAAACTGAGCCGCGGCAGCTGCGCTAATTTGTAGTACGTGAATTTACTAAGCATTTTGCCAAAGATGATCGTAAGAGTGAATGACGGATGGGTCCTTTAAGCAAGTTTTCGAAAGTTAAATGACAAGTTTGGTGGCTTCATTTCCAATCGATGAGGTTTGTCGGGCTGTGTGGAGTTGTGATGGTTCGAAGGTAGTTGGGCCTGATGGTTTCAATCATGAATTTTACAAGAGAAGCTGGGAGTTTGTGCAATCAGATGCTATAAATTTTTTGATGGATTTTTATCTATCAGCTAAGTTTCCCAAATGAGCTAATTCGATGTTTGTAGTTCTTATACCCAAAATAGATTCACCTTTGTGATTAGGTAATTTTCGGCCAATTAGCCTCGTGAACCTGGCTTATAAAATATTGGCAAAATTGTTGGTTGGTCGACTATAAGGAGTGTTGGATACTTTAATTAGTGATTGCCAAATGGCATTTATTAGGGGGCGTCCGATGGATGGCATTTTGCTTGCTAATAAGGTGATTCATTCGTTGCCGGTCAGTGATCGGGGTGGTTTCGTGCTCAAGCTCGACTTCACGAAAGCTTACGACTGTGTATTGGGAATTTCTTGATCATGTCCTACAGTGTATGGGTTTCGATATGTACTGGTGCAATTGAATTTGAGAGTGTGTCTCCACAGCTCGCTTGTCTGTGTTGTTCAATGGTTGCGCAACGTAGGAGTTTGGAATAGGTCGTGAAATCCGTCAAGGTTGCTCGTTATCGTCTTTATTATTTGTTATTGTTGCTGAAGCGTTACATTAAATGTTGGCGAAGGCGACTGAGGTTAGGGTCCTCAGCGGTGCGGAAGTAACAGTAGGTATATTTAAATCTCTTTCACAATTTATCGATGACACCATATTATTTTTTGATGCTTCTGTTCAGTGTGCTAGAAATGTACATCGTTTACCACATTGCTTTCAAGTGTGTTCGGGTTTGAAGACCAATTTCTTTAAGTCTTCCCTATTCACTTTTGGGATAGTGATATGGTTGAGTCGGTGGCTAGCATTTTGGGTTGTCGGAGGGGTGGGGTGCCATTTATGTATCTAGGGATGCCGTTGGGGGTCAATCCGAGGCATAAGGTTATGTGGGAGTTGGTGATATTAAGCTTTAACAAGAAGTTGGCAGGTTGGAAAAGAACATCATTGTCCTTTGCTACCTGCGTCACTCTGGTGAACTCGGTTTTATCGCCTTTGCCAGTTTACTACATGGGAATTTTCTTGGTTCCAAAGGGAGTTGTTGCGGCTATTGATAAAATTAGGCGGGCATTTCTTTGGGGTAGTGTTGGTCTTCAGCGTAAGATAAGTCGAGTGAGCTGAGAGGTAGTTTGTCGGCCTCGTCATCTTGGTGGTCTTGACGTAGTGGATTTGCGAGTTTGAAATTTGGTCTTGTTATCCAAGTGGTCGTGGGGGTATGCCACGAATACTTCATCACTTTGGCACTCATTAATTGTTGCAAAGTATGGCGAGAACGTTCAATGGTGGCATTTTAATACTACTAATCGAGGTGCTATCTCTGTCGTATAGAAGCAAATAGTTTCTTCGGTTTATTGTGAGAGTGTGGACACACATTTGGGGATCTCAAATTTTATTTGGAAAATAGGCAGTGGTGAATCTGTTTTATTTTGGCTTGACCCTTGGTGTGTCGAGCAACCACTAAAAAATGTATTTTCTCAGTTATTCTCGATTGCAGCCAATAAGTTGGCTTGGGCATCTGATTATGCTATGGAAGGCTCGTTTGAGCATGATCAATGAGAGTCTTGGTTTCAAAGAGAGATTAGGGTGTTTGAGTCTCGGCAAGTGCGAGAGTTACAGTCCTTGCTAATTCCAGTGACGTTACATGCTGGGTGCCACGACATGTTGGTCTGAAAGCCTGATCCTCACTGTAAATTTTCAGTACAGGCTTTTTCGAATTTGCTCATGCTTGATAAAATCAGTGATTGTGATACAACTAGTTGTTTTGCATGGAAGGTGCTAGTCTCGCCTAAGATTTAGGTTTTTTATGGTTTTTTTTTTTGAAGAAATCGGCTTCTTATTTTTCAATTTTTATGACAACATGGTATACTGTTAGATGCATATCAGGGTGTATGTTTTTGGTATGAAGAAGCGGAGGAGGATGTTGAACATTTATTGTACTCATGTTCGTTTATCCGCAATATTTAGGACTGGTTTCTTGGTTGCTGAGGGTTCATTTGCCTTTATCGCATTCAATTTTGAAGTTTATGCATCCTGGTTTTAATTGTTCGTTTACTGGTGACATGCGGCAATGGTGGATGTCGTGTATGTCAGCCTTATTTTGGTCGTTATGGCTGGCGAGGAATGATTTTGTTTTTAACAAGAAGAGATTTACTTTTTTAGAAGTTTGTTTTTTGTTTAAGTTACGATCTTTTTATTGGGTAAAGGCGTTGCACGATTCTATTTGTATTAGCGAGTATAAGTGGTGGAATTGTTCGAGTGGTTGTCTTGATAGGCAGGCCGTGCGATTGCCTCGTGAAGGAGTCGTTTGGGTTCTGCCTTAAGCCGGGGTATTGAAATTTAATGTGAATGGCTCAAAGCGGGGAAAATCGGGACCTGCGGGTTTTGGTGGTACGTTGCGAGATGAGCATGGTCAGATTTTGGCCATTTTTCTGATCCGTTGGGTGTTTTAAACTCTAATAAGGCGGAGCTGCGAGCCATAGAGTTTGCACTCTCTATGTTTGTGAGTTCGCAGTGGGGTGGGCTTTGCTTGGTGATCGAATTGGATTTGCTGATTGTTGTAGGGTGGGTGTTACATTCTCAAAATCGGCCTTGGCATTTATGGGAGGTGTTCGGCTCTATCGATCGGGCTTTTCGATCTTTGCCTAGCATTTACTTTACTTACATCTATCGCGAGGATAATGAACTTGCTGATGCTTTGGCTAAGGAAGGGGTGACTCGTGGCACTGTTTTTCAAGCTTGTTTATAATTTGAGAGGTTTTTTTTGCCTTGGTGGTGAGTCAGTTTATGTTGATGTTTTGGCGTTTTTCGTTGTCTTTGTTTCTTTTTTTCATTATCATAAGTAATTTTTTCCTCCATTTAGAGTAGGGAAGTTTTTAATGAAGCTTATGATAATGAAGAGTTGTATGATTCTTCCTAATAAAATCATACTTTGGCAGATAAAAAAGAATAAAATATTGATATGAATTTAAAATTATTTTTAGTTAAAGTTTAACTGATTTATTCCTTTACCCTGGTAATATCGGTCATGTGACTATCGTAATAAGCCGAAGAAAAAATTATTGCTGCACTTTGGTTGTACATTTTATGTATTTGAAATTAAGTTTGTTTTTAAGTATAGTTTGGTTGGAATAGAAATCTTCAAATCCTTTTTTACTGTCTCTTTTTATGCTCAAACACTAAAAAAATATATTTAAGATTAGGATTTAGGGAATTAGGGGAAGAGTGTATTTTTGGGGTTTAGGCCTATGGTTTAGGATTTAGAATTTAAGGTTAGAGCTTAGAATTTAATTTTTTAGTGTTGGGGCATAGAAAGGGGCACCAAAAAGAGGCAGAGCATTTTTGTCTGTTTGGTTGGCATTTCGTTGGTACAATATATATGAGAACGTATGATTAAACATGTATAAATATTCAATATTGTTGAGTTGGTCAATCGATGGAAATGACCAAGAGGGGGAGAATTGACAATTAAAATTTTTGTGGGAGCAAATTGCAAAAAGAAGAATTTTACACAAGATATTTATAGTGGTACAACCTTCTAAACAAGGTCTACATCCACTACCTTAGCTACCACACTAAGGATTTCACGAATTCACTAATTTGTCTTTCCTTTTAGGCTAAAGGAGATAACCTCACAAATCACCTAGAATTATACCCCAAAGTCTAAAGACCTCTTTCTTAAAATTGAATACAAAGAAGAAAACTTTGAGAATCCTCGTAAGGAGATTGTTTGCATAAATTTCAACTCTCTAAAACCCCAACACTTGATGAAAGATGAAATACAAAAAGTTCACTCAAGTGTGTACAAGATATTACAATAAAAGCTCTTAAAAGGGATTGGATATGTGCTTGGATGCTTTAGAATAGTTGTCTTGTTGTTGAAGAAGCTTTGGAGATTTGTTTTTATACTTCTCTCTGGTTTCTAGTCATTTGTGTTGTGATGAATTGAATAGAGCCGTTGGGCTGTATTTTTCCTGCAATATATGTTGTCTGGCAAGTGTGGGTATCGGTACATGGGTCTCTGTATCAGTACATGCTCAAAGAGATAATAACCGTTACAAGAAAAGGTACCGGTACATTAGCTTACGAATTAGTACAAAGTAAGGGGTATCGGTACGCTTTTTACTGTATCGGTACTTGAAATTGCTCACTGGAAAATTTGGTGGAGCTGGAATATCGGTACGCTCATGGTCGTACCGGTACTCAATGTGTTTAAAACTATTTTCGCTCCAAATGCATATTGGTACGGGATTCACTGTACCAATACTAACAAGCATTTAAAAGGAGAAGATTTAAAAACTCGTACCAGTACGTATAGAGTCGTACCGTTACTCTGTTAGGATATTTGTTTTGATATAATAATTGAAAAATGTTTTTGACTAATTTGAAAAGATTTCAAAAATGGCTTTTAAGTCCAAACAGCTTAAAAATAAGTTTGAGAAGTTTTTGAGAGGTTTTGGAAGTGTTTTAAACGTTTTAAAGTAGCCAAACTAAAGTTTTCAACATGCCCATACAGATACGGTATACCCCGTATCGATACAGATAAGGGTTTTAGCTATGATAATTTTCCATAACCAAAAAAAAATACCGGTATAGGCTTGACCGTACCGATACGATAAGGGCCGTACCGATACGCTTATACGCGTACCAAAACCCTATACTTTAAATCCTAACAGCTATTTTCAAAAATCCCTAACGGCTAGTTCCCTGCAGATTACAAAGCACCCGTACCGATACGAAACAGTGGCGTACCAAAACGACGTTCCGATACGGGAAGGTAGTTAAGAGCTCAACGGCTATTTTCCAAGAATGGCGTACCGATACGGCTATTTTCCAAGAATGGCGTACCGATACGGACAGCTCCAAAACTGCATTTATTACGGGAAATAAAGTCTCCAACAGCTACAATTCAATCCCAACGGTCTCCAACGGCTATGAACTCATTTGGGAGTATAAAAGGGACATTCAAGCTTCATCAACAACTAATAATCCTATTGCCAACAACATTATGATGCAAAATTGTCTTAGTGCTTAAATTTCTCATTTTTGTATAGACAACACTTGTGAGCTTAAATTGTCAATGTATGCTCAACTATTTTAGGTTTTGGATGAGTTCTTTAGAGTGAAAACAAACACCTTTAGAGAGGGATTTCAGTTTACTATCAATTCTCTTGTTTAAGAGTGTTCCCAAAGCTCAGTTTGTGAGCTTTGGATGCTAGACTTTGTGAGTGAGTCTAGGTTGTAAAAGGTTGCCTCCTAAGCCTTGAAAAGGGAAAATATTCTCGGTGAATTGTTAAAATCCTTAGTGGGAAGGCTAAGGTAGTGGATGTAGGCTTTGGTTAGAAAGTCGAACCACTTTAAAATCATCTTGTCAATTTTCTATCTTTTACTTCCTACAACTATCACCCAAAATACATCTTCTCCACCATTTGGCAACACAAACGGTTGAAGGAAATCGAGCCCAACAATTGGTATCAGAGCGAGGCTCAATCGAGAGGGGTTAACATCCTATTGAGGCATTCCGGCAAGCTCGACCAATTAACAAGTCAACCAGTTTCCATGGTGTAATCCATTGACAAGCTACCCTTCTTCAACAGTGAACATTTTGCCTATTGGAAGAATATGATGATATACTTCATCAAAGCCAAAGATTATCGTCTATGGGATCTTGTTGAAGATGGACCATTCATGCTAAAAAAGCAAGGCACAATGGAATGCCAACGACAAGAAGATGATGGAGCTTAATTGCAAGGCCTTGCATATTCTATTTTGTGCATTAGGCCCGGACGAATATGCAAAGGTATCTTCTTGTGAGAGTGCCAAGAAAGTATGGGAGAAGCTTGAAGTAATCCATGAAGGTATAAATGAGGTGAATGAGACAAAGATTGGTCTACTCAACCTCAACTATGAAAACTTCAAGATAGACTCGGATGAAGACATCAAGAGTATGTTCGATCGTTTCTCCATAATCGTCAACGAGCTAAAATAATTTAGAGAGGAGATTTCGGAAGACAAACTCGTTCGAAAGTTGATTTACTCACTTCTCGAATCATGAGAGAGCAAGAAGATGGCCATCATTAAGGCCAAGAACTTAAAGGAGCTCAAGCTTGATGAGCTAATTGGGTCTCTTCTTACCCATGAGTTGATGTCCAAGCCACTGAGAGAGGAGAATGAGAAGAAGATCAAAGAGCTCGAATTCGAAGATCTAAATATAGTAGCTCATAAATCCTATACAAGCCATCAAGAAGATTAAAGTGAAGAGGAAAATGAAGATGAAGAGATGACATATCTCTTCAAAAAGTTTGTTCGATTCATGAAGAGCAAAAAGGAAGAATCCAAGCATGAATCGAAGAAGAAGATGAAGAATCTCAAGTGCTCTGAATGCAAGAACATGAGGCACACCAAATACGATTGCCCTCGCTTCAACAAAAAAGGATCATCTTCAAAGAAAACATATGTGACAACATGGAGTGATGAAGACTCCACCGATGAAGATGAAATATCCCACATATGCTTGATGGCCCTTGATAAGTGTTCAAAAGTACTATTTTTCTTACCCTTTTTACTCATATTATTGTTAGACTTAGGCTCATATTAGTTGCATAATTAGCTATTCATGCATTAATCCATGTTTCCTTCAATCGTTGAGCTTGATTACATAACTTGGTAGTTTTTGTGGAAAAGATGCTGCTTTGGTGTGCTTTGTGTGTGTATGTGCAGGATCACTTGCCAAAGCAATGCCGAGCTAGTTGCCAGGGCAATGCATGAAGGATATGCCGAACTAGTTGCCAGGGCAATGCATGAAGGAGACGCCGAGCCAGTTGCCATGGCAATTGTCGACAAAGAGAAAATGCAATAGGGATGTCGAAATTAATGACTTTACAAGCCCAAGATGACATGGAGCAAGGCCCAAGCCCAAAGGAATTTGATTGCCATGCAGAGATTAAGGAAGAATTAAATTCCAAGAAGATAAGAGAAGTTCTAATAGGAATAAAATTATAATAAAGAATTATATTCTTTAAAGATAATTTAATTCCAACTCAAACTCCTCCTCAAAGAAGGACTTTGGCCTAGCCCTATAAATAGCAAGGAGATTTCGACAACTTATGGAGAGAGCATTAGGGAAATTTCGACAAGTCCAAGGGAGAAAGCAAGGGATTTTCGACAAGCTTCATCTTTTCTTCCTTATTCGATTGGGTTCATGCTAGGGATTGTTTATCTTGTGTTTCTTTGGAACCTAGCCATGAACTAAATTTACTTGGCTATGGTTATTGTGTTTTGTGGTTGTGAGAAACTATTGGTTTTTGTTTAGGTAATAAGAGTTTGCACTTTTCTATTTCAAGGTTTATTCATTCTTGGTTCTTATTCTTGTTTGCGAGTGAATTGGGAGAGGATCTCGTGATTTCATCTATTTATCTAATATCGGGAGAGTTAGATTCAAGAAACGAATGAATATGATCTTTATTCAATCCAATGATGGTGAAGATTAATCCGGCTTAGGAATAAGTTAAGGATTTCAACTGCTAAGAGGAGCGCAAGATTGGTTGTTGTTCACCCTTGATTCACGCAGGGATGTATTATCAAGGCATGCACAAGTAGCTAGAGTTTCGACTTAGGGATAAGAAGAAACCATTGAAGAACGCTCTGCCGAACCTTGAAGGTTGCTGCCCAGAAGCCCAAGTAGTTGCCCAACTAGTCGCCCAGGCAACCATCGATTAGTTGCCAAGGCAACCTCGTTGTGCAAGTTGCCACGGCAACTGAGTTGCCCATGCACTCTTTTACCAAGACGATCCAATCGGCTATCACACCTCAACTCACGATAACCTGGCCTATCTCTCTCATTTGAATTCATCCTTTCTTTTACCTTATTTGCTTTCTAGATTAGTTAAACTTCTATAATCTTTTATTTGTGTTTTTATTTTTACGATTGCAAGAGACTAGATTCTTGAAGTAGCACCAATCCCGTGGAGACGATATCTTTTATACTATAACTTGCGACGTGTATACTTGCACATTTGCGTAGCACTTATTACGCGCAACAAGTTTTTGGCGCCGCCCGTTAAGGGATTGGCAATAGCGACTTTGTTTTTACTTTCTTGCACTTTCTTTTTATTTTTCTTGTTTAAAATTCAAAGGGCTAACAAACTTTGGTTTTGCATTGGTATATGACCGTAGGCGAGACCGACTTCACAGAATATCCCTTTGATCCGTAAATCGAACGAACCTTACAAAGACTTAGGCGAAGGATAAGAGAAGCAATGGCAAATCAAGATGGCAATATGAATCAAGATGTTCGGCGGGAGGAGGAGTGATTCTTGCAAATGCAGAACTATTCGAGACTATCTTGAAGAAGATCTTGATGGACTTAACCCGGAGTTGTCGCACTGAAATTGAAGCCGACCACTTTGAGTTGAAACCGGTAATGTTTAATATGATCAACACAATTGGTCAATTTGGCGGCTCAAGAATCGAAGATGCACGACAACATCTGAAATCTTTCCTCGAGATTTGCAACTCGTTCAAAATACGGAGTCACCCCGGTGTTTTACGATTAAGATTATTCCCCTATTCACTGAGGGATAGGCGAAAGCATGGTTGAATAGCATTCCTGCCGGATCCATAGAATCTTGGACTGATCTTTGTCGTGATTTCCTTGCTAGATTTAATCCTAAAAATCTGACTGATAAGCTTCGTAACGACATTACTTCTTTTCGGCAGGCAGATGATGAATCCATGTACGAGGCTTGGGAGCGATATAGAGAACTTCTACACAAATGCCCCTTACACGGATTCCCGGTGTGGACTCAAGTAACAATGTTTTACAACGCCGTGAATACACCAACAATGATGATGCTAGATGTCTCGGCAAACGGCATACTCTTAGATAAGTCGCCGGAGGAAGCGATGCAAATTTTAAACAGGCTGGCCAAGAATGATTATCAATTCCCATCTACTAGAAGATGAGGAGTTAGACGCCAAGCCACAATACATGAACTAGGATCATCGATTCAATTTCGCACAATTGGCGCTTTAACCAAGATGGTCCGAACATGCAAAAACCAAACAACACACATGAAGTCAAGGTAATGGATTCTTTTTGTGAGCTATGTGGTGATAACCATAATTCTTACGAATGTGTGCGAGAATCCGAATCCGGCTTCTATGTGGGGAATTACAATCGAACAACAACATGATGTCCAATACATACAATCCAGCTTGGAAGAAGCACCGAATTTTTTTCATGGAGTAATCCCAACAATGCTCTAAACCAGAACAATCAGAATGCACAAGCATCGGGATTCAGAGAATATGCCACGG
This sequence comes from Hibiscus mutabilis, assembly GCA_019671005.1. NCBI lineage: Eukaryota > Viridiplantae > Streptophyta > Magnoliopsida > Malvales > Malvaceae > Hibiscus > Hibiscus mutabilis. The sequence goes on from CM033736.1 coordinate 45,945,545, forward strand.
CAGCGGATGCCGCGGCAACAACCAGCGACATCTAGTTCTTTGGAAAATAATCTAAATGCTTTTATGATGAAAACTGAATCTTATATGGCTGAGAATAGTAATTTCATAAAAAGAACTGATGCTTTTATTAACAGGACCGAGATGAGATTGCAAAACCAAGAGGCGGCAATCAAATCATTGGAAAATCAAGTCGGACAGTTTGCTCAAAATCTGAACACTAGACCACAAGGAGGTTTACCTAGTGATACTGAAGTCGCAAGAGGAACTGGCCATGAGCAATGTAAGGCAATCACCACCAGAAGTGGCCAACAACTTAGAGAGGTTCAAACCCGCTCATCAAACAAAACTCCACAAAAAGATCAAGACGAACCTAGCGGCAAAGCCTCAGATGCTGAACCAAGAATTGCCACGACAACCGGTAATAAGCATGCCTCGGCAACCGACGACGCCTCGGCAACTTGTGATAAGCATGCCTCGGCAACCCCAGTTGATAATGCCTCGGCAACTCCAGATGTCCCGGCAATGCCGTCAATCAGGTTTCAAACCAATGAAAGGATCGAAGATATCCGACTTCCACCACCATTCCCACAAAGGTTGAAGCGATAAAAGCAAGAATACCAATTCAAGAAGTTTCTTGATATCCTAAAGCAAGTCCACATCAACTTGCCATTGGTCGAAGCAATTGAACAAATGCCAAACTATGCCAAGTTTCTTAAAGACATTGTGTCCAAGAGAACAAGGCTAGGAGAGTTTGAAACAGTTGCCGCGACAGAGGGATGCATGGCAATGTTGCACAATCGTATGCCACCTAAGTTGAAGGATCCCGGAAGTTTCACAATACCCTGTTCCATTGGAAATCACTATGTCGGGAAAGCATTATGCGACCTTGGGGCTAGCATAAACTTGATGCCTAAATCGGTTTTCCAAAAACTAGGAATCGGGAAGGTAAGACCTACAACAGTCATACTACAGCTAGCCGACAGATCTTATGTGCATCCAGAGGGAAAAATCGAAGACATACTGGTAAAAGTCGATAAATTTATTTTTCCCGCTGACTTTATTATTTTGGATTGTGAAGCAGATGAGCATGCACCTATCATTCTCGGGAGACCATTCCTAGCGACAGGGAGAACCTTGATCGACGTTGAAAAGGAGAACTCACAATGAGGGTGAAAGACCAGCAGGTAAAACTAAATGTGTTCCAAACACTAAGGCATGCCGATGATCCAGAAGAATGCCAACTACTTCATGCCACGGCAGAATTTAACTTCGATGAGGAATTTAGTTGCCTCGGTAACTACATTGCCGATCAAGAGGAACCTGAGGAGTATGAAGAACCGGTCGATGAGGAACAACAAGAAGAGGCAAATTGGCTAGTCAACCGACCAGGTACATACTTTGAACCACTGGATTACTCAGGTAAGAAAGGTAAACTCGAAAAACCCTCTATCAAACAACCACCCATTCTTGAGTTGAAACAATTGCCAGAGCAACTAAAATATGTATACTTAGGGACCGATAATGCATTGCCTGTAATTATTTCTTCTAAGTTACAGCCTGAGCAGGAAAAGAAGCTGATCAAGATGTTGAAGCTACACAAAAAGACAATAGGGTGGACAATTGCCGACTTGAAGGGAATTAGCCCGGTGGTGTGCATGCACAAGATCTTGTTGGAAGATGATCACAAACCTTCAATTGAGGCCCAGAGGAGACTGAATCATGCCATGAAAGGGGTTGTAATGAAAGAAATCATCAAGTGGCTTGACGCTGGCATTATATACCCTATCTCCGATAGTACGTGGGTAAGTCCGGTACAATGTGTACCGAAAAATGGAGGTATAACAGTGGTAAGCAATGAAAATAATGAACTTATCCCAACCAGGACTGTGACCGGTTGGAGGGTTTGTATGGACTATCGAAAGCTAAACAAAGCCACTAGGAAAGATCACTTCCCATTACCCTTTATTGATCAAATGCTTGACCGTCTTGCAGGTAAACCCTTTTATTGTTTTCTTGATGGTTATTCAGGTTACAATCAGATTGCCATAGCACCAGAAGATCAAGAAAAGACAACCTTCACATGCCCATACGATACTTATGCCTTCCGAAAGATGCCGTTCGGATTGTGTAACGCCCCGGCAACCTTCCAAAGATGCATGATGACACTCTTTTCAGACATGGTCGAAGACTTCCTTGAGATCTTCATGGATGATTTTTCAGTTTTTGGTAATGACTTCGACGGCTGTCTCGGCAATTTAGAGAGGGTGTTAGCAAGATGCGAAGAAACGGATTTAGTCCTCAATTGGGAAAAATGCCATTTTATGGTAGATGAAGGAATAGTGCTCGGCCACAAGATTTCATCCAAGGGAATTGAAGTAGACAAAGCCAAGGTGGACGTGATTGAGAGATTACCCCCACCAAGTTCGGTTAAAGGAATTCGAAGTTTTCTCGGACATGCAGGTTTTTACAGGAGGTTCATTCATAATTTTTCTAAAATAACTAAACCCTTGTGTAATCTGCTTGAACAGGATAAAGTCTTCGATTTTGATGATTCTTGCACCCAAGCTTTCGAAACCCTAAAGAAAAAGCTTGCCTCGGCACCCATTGTCGTTCCACCAGATTGGACACTACCTTTTGAGCTCATGTGTGATGCAAGTGATTTCGCGGTAGGAGCAGTCCTAGGCCAACGCACAGGTAAGACATTCCATGTGATATACTACGCTAGTAAAACTCTTAATGGTGCTCAAGTGAATTACACAACAACGAAGAAAGAGTTACTAGCTGTAGTTTTCACATTTGACAAGTTTCGATCCTATTTAATTGGTACAAAGGTAATTGTTCATACGGACCATTCGGCAATCAAATACTTATTTGCTAAAAATGATGCTAAACCTCGTTTGATTCGTTGGATATTACTTTTACAAGAATTTGATATTGAAATTAAGGACAGGAAATGAACAGAAAATCAAGTGGCCGATCACTTATCACGTTTGGAACGCAATATGGAGGAGGATGCGGATTTAGAGATATGCGATGCATTCCCGGATGAACAAATTTTAGTTGCCTCGGCAACCCTCAACGCCTCGGCAACCCTAGACGCCTCGGTAACCCACGACGCCTCGGTAACCATGGATGCACACGCCTCGGCAACTCTCGACGCCGCAACAGTCTTTGACGTACACGCCTCGGCAATCTTGGGAGCAGTCGCCACGGTAGCGCATGCCTCGGTAATACCCTGGTACGCGGATTTAGTTAATTTCCTTGTTTGTGGTATTTTTCCTTATGGCATTACTCACCAAGGGAAGAAGGCCATGATGCTAAGCATTACTTTTGGGACGAGCCTCTTTTGTTTAAACAATGTGCAGATCAGGTTATACGCCGATGTGTCCCTGAAGAAGAGCAACAGAATGTACTCCGGCAATGCCATTCTTCACCTTATGGAGGACATTTTGGAGGAACTCGTACCGCGGCCAAAGTTTTGCAATCGGGTTTGTATTGGCTAACATTGTACAAAGATGCCCAAGACTTTTACAAGCAATGTGATCGTTGCCAGAGGACGGGCAATATCTCTAGACGACATGAGATGCCGCTCCAGAACATCATCGAGGTGGAACTGTTCGATGTGTGGGGGATCGATTTTATGGGACATTTCCCATCTTCATTCGGCAACCTCTACATCTTACTTGCCGTCGACTACGTGTCTAAATGGGTTGAGGCAGCTGCAGTTCCCAACAACGATTCCAAGACCGTGCAACGATTCTTGCAGAAAAACATATTTACACGGTTTGGGATGCCGAGAGCAATTATCAGCGACGAAGGCAAGCATTTTGACAACAAACTAATTGCCAAGATGTTGCAACGCTTCGGCATATCACACAAGATAGCCACGACATATCACCCACAAACCAACGGGCAAGCAGAAATTTCCAATCGGGAGTTGAAGGGAATACTCGAGAAAGTCGTAAACCCCTCAAGGAATGATTGGTCATTAAGACTAGATGACGCACTTTGGGCATATCACACTGCATTCAAAACACCCTTAGGTATATCCCCCTTCCGACTTGTCTATGGCAAAACATGCCATCTACCGGTGGAAATCGAGCATAAGGCGTACTGGGCAATCAAGACCGTGAATATGGATTGGGAAAGTGTCGGACAAAAGCGTTTGATGGATCTCAATGAGATAGAAGAATTTCGTGCACTCGCCTATAATAATGCACGAATCTACAAGGAGAAAACAAAGCGATGGCACGACAAGAAACTATTGCCACGGCAATTCACGCCAGGACAACTAGTTCTCCTATTCAATTCTCGGCTAAAACTTTTCCCGGGAAAGCTGAAATCAAGATGGTCAGGACCATTTGAAGTCGTCAAACCATTCTCCCATGGCGCCGTGATAATCAAGTCCATCGCTGACAACCATGAATTCAAAGTTAATGGACAAAGATTGAAGCACTACAATGGTGCCCATGTGGAACGTAACAAGGAAGTGGTCAATTTAGGAGATGCATGAGCATGCTCTCCCTTTTGATATTTTTATTTTTATTTATTTTTATTTTTGTCTTTTTTTCGATTATTTAATTATTTTAATTATTTTTCATTTTTTTCGATTTTTTTATTATTATTTTATTATTTTTTCGATTATTAGTAGTTTTAGGATAGATTTTTTTTATTCAAGTTTAAGAATCCTATTACACATCTTTATTTATTTTCTCTCTATTAGTTTATATTTAATTTTAATCCTTATTTGATTTGTCTTTGAATTGTAGGAAAAGAAGTTCAAGATAAAGAAGGAATTCTAAACCAAGTAGGAAAACAACTTCAACAAGGAAACTAAGGGGCTGAATCTAAAGCTTATATAAAGCCTCCAATCCATCCTAACCAAAACCCCTTTGTCGAAAACTCCTCCCAAACCCTAAACCCTTTTTTGTTTTCCCCCAATCCCACCCACCTATCTTTTCTATAAAACCCATCACCCTTAACCTATTCATACTTTCTATCTTGTAACTTTTTAGTTTCTTTTCTTTTCTTTTCTTTGTTTTTACTCACAACCAAGATCATACATGGCATCCAAGATTAAACTTTTAGTTCATCCAAAGAACCAAGATACAAGAAGTTTGCTACACCGGCGGTTCAAGAAAGATTTTAATCCAAGTTTGAAAGCCGGAAGATTCATGAAGAACAAGGCTTTGAATACTCCAACTCTCATCATGATTTCGGCCTTGAACCATTCATCTTCAAGAGGATTGCACATCAAAAGTGGCAAATCTTTTGCCATCAACCGGAACCGGGTAACATCTCATGGGTAAGAGAATTCTATGCTCACTCACCTAACCCGGATAATCCTTATGTTTTTGTCCGTGACAAGGCCATACTTATAAGTCCCGAAAGCATCAACACCTTTTACGGACTTTACATTGAGAAGGACGAGCATCAAGCCTTCGTTGACCAAATCAATCCCAAGCAACTCGACAAGGTGCTTCAAGAACTCACTCAACCGGGAACTCATTGGAACGACGGTAAATACAAGGGCACGATAAATCGCCTCCGGCTTAAACCCGAGGCAAAACTATGGAATAAGTTTGTTAAAACTTCTTTAATGCCCTCCACACACAATACTACCGTTGATATACCACGTCTTTTGCTCATACATTTTATTTTGCATAATCGCATCATTAACATTGGAAAAATTATTTGTGATGAGATTTTTGTATGCAGCTCAAAAGATAAGGGTTCTCTTTTCTTCCCTTGCTTAATTTCTAATCTTTGCAAGGAGATGCATGTCCCGAATGAGTCCACCGATGAAAAGGCCCTACCCAAGTCTGGTTGGAATCAAGCACTAATCTGAAAGCTAATGGGAGAGGCACCGGGAGATTCTTCAAGGCCTCCAATTGCCACGGCAACTCCTGCCGCCGCGGCAATCCCTAATGCCCAAGCACCTAACGCCAGGGCAACTCGGCCATTAATCCCGAGACACTTTGAAGCACTTTTGCACCCATTGGCAAGCCGCCTAAGGCAAATTGAAGATCGGAAACTAATGTTCATGCGGTACATGAAGGAGCACAACAATGCCATCACCCAAGTCATCCTAGGAAAGTACCTGGACAATCGCGTGCCGTTCCCAATCTTTCCCGCCGAGATCCTTGCCCAGGCAACCAATGAAGCAGTCGCCACGGCAACCAAGGAAGCTGACGCTACGGTAACCAACCCTGAAGATGCCACGACAACCAAAGCTAAAGACATCCCGGCAACAACTGCAAAAGCCAAAGGTAAAGCACATATGCCCGAATCAACTCCTACGGAATCATTTTCTGATTTTTCAGATTCAGACGAGTCCTTCATTAAACCAATAAAGACCGCACCAATTGAATCCTCCAAGCGGAAAACCATTGACATTGATGAAGAGGACGATGAGGACAACCCCGTACGAGGATCGATTCCACCACCGGCAACAAGAAAACAACCATCGCGTTCAAGCAAGATAATCAAGACACCGACTAGAAGGAAACTAATCATCTACGATGACGAACTCTCGGAGTAAGTCCTCGTATGCATTTTTATTTTTATTTTTTTTTATTTTTATTATTTCTCGTTATTTTATGCATGCATTGAGGACAATGCCTAACTCGAGTTTGGGGGGGTTGTTATTAGTAGTTACCATGTCTAGTTACATTCAATTGGAACAAGAATTGTTTAGATTTGATGAATATTCGATGATGACTTTGCCAATGCACTTAATTGATAGAATTTTTATTCTAGGATAACCATGGAAAAACTTAGAATTTTACTATGATGCTAAATTTGATGAAACACTGTTGTGGTTTGATTGATTTAAGGAATTCTAGTGAACTTAGGTTGATAATTAACAAATTAGGGGATTAGAATAAAAATTGGATGAATGCTAGAGGTGCCCGAAATTGGCTCTAGCATGTGCTAAAAAAATTGATCACTAGAGGTGCCCGAAACTGGCTCTAGGATGTGTTAAAAAAATTTAACTAGAGGTGCCCGAAACCGGCTCTAGTCGATTAAATTAACGTAAGAAAACTAAAAACAAAACACTAGAGGTGCCCGAAATTGGCTCTAGTTAAAACATGTTAAAAAGAACCCAATGAAGTAATTTGAGAACCTATTGTTTGCATAGAATCCGAAAAATCAACTTGCACACAACTTCGCACACACTCACAAGCATTATAGTTTGATTCCGAGTAACTCCTAAGTTTTCCGAAAAATAAAAAACCAATCATACTTTGTGCCCCGGTTCAGAGAATTGAAATCAAGTTCAAAAGCTAAGTTTGTGAAAATTGAAGTCTTGGCAGGTAATTCTGAGTTTGCATTGCTTGAGGACAAGCAATAGTTCGAGTTTGGGGGTGTGATAAGTGTTCAAAAGTACTATTTTTCTTACCCTTTTTACTCATATTATTGTTAGACTTAGGCTCATATTAGTTGCATAATTAGCTATTCATGCATTAATTCATGTTTCCTTCAATCGTTGAGCTTGATTACATAACTTGGTAGTTTTTGTGGAAAGATGCTGCTTTGGTGTGCTTTGTGTGTGTATGTGCAGGATCACTTGCCAAAGCAATACCGAGCTAGTTGCCAGGGCAATGCATGAAGGAGACGCCGAGCCAGTTGCCATGACAATTGTCGACAAAGAGAAAATGCAATAGGGATGTCGAAATTAATGACTTTACAAGCCCAAGATGACATGGAGCAAGGCCCAAGCCCAAAGGAATTTGATTGCCATGCAGAGATTAAGGAAGAATTAAATTCCAAGAAGATAGGAGAAGTTCTAATAGGAATAAAATTATAATAAAGAATTATATTCTTTAAAGATAATTTAATTCCAACTCAAACTCCTCCTCAAAGAAGGACTTTGGCCTAGCCCTATAAATAGCAAGGAGATTTCGACAACTTATGGAGGAGCATTAGGGAAATTTCGACAAGTCCAAGGGAGAAAGCAAAGGATTTTCGACAAGCTTCATCTTTTCTTCCTTATTCGATTGGGTTCATGCTAGGGATTGTTTATCTTGTGTTTCTTTGGAACCTAGCCATGAACTAAATTTACTTGGCTATGGTTATTGTGTTTTGTGGTTGTGAGAAACTATTGGTTTTTGTTTAGGTAATAAGAGTTTGCACTTTTCTATTTCAAGGTTTATTCATTCTTGGTTCTTATTCTTGTTTGCGAGTGAATTGGGAGAGGATCTCGTGATTTCATCTATTTATCTAATATCGGGAGAGTTAGATTCAAGAAACGAATGAATATGATCTTTATTCAATCCAATGATGGTGAAGATTAATCCGGCTTAGGAATAAGTTAAGGATTTCAACGGCTAAGAGGAGCGCAAGATTGGTTGTTGTTCACCCTTGATTCACGCAGGGATGTATTATCATGGCATGCACAAGTAGCTAGAGTTTCAACTTAGGGATAAGAAGAAACCATTGAAGAACGCTCTGCCGAACCTTGAAGGTTGCTGCCCAGAAGCCCAAGTAGTTGCCCAACTAGTCGCCCAGGCAACCATCGATTAGTTGCCAAGGCAACCTCGTTGTGCAAGTTGCCACGGCAACTGAGTTGCCCGTGCACTCTTTTACCAAGACGATCCAATCGGCTATCACACCTCAACTCACGATAACCTGGCCTATCTCTCTCATTTGAATTCATCCTTTTTTTTACCTTATTTGCTTTCTAGATTAGTTAAACTTCTATAATCTTTTATTTGTGTTTTTATTTTTACAGTGCAAGAGACTAGATTCTTGAAGTATCACCAATCCCTATGGAGACGATATCTTTTATACTATAACTTGCGACGTGTATACTTGCACATTTGCGTAGCACTTATTACGCGCAACAGCCCTTCAAGGGTAGCTTCTAACTCACCTATTTCTAATTCATATACATTTGATGAGTTACAAGAAGCATATGATGAATTGGTTTTTGAATTTAAATCTTCATTTTCAAAAAATAAAAAGATGATTTTAAAATCAAAAATCGAAAATGATTTGCTTTTAAAAACCAATTTAAAATTTGAAGCAAAAGTTAAAGGTTTTGAGCTTAAAGTTCTAAATTTACAAAACTTGCTTCAAAGTTTGGAAAAAGATCATCAAAAGGAAGTAGATGATCTTAAGAAAGAAAAAGATTTGATTTTCAATGAGCTTGAAAAGAATAACAATGTAGGAAAATCAAACTTTTATGTAAGACAATCTAGTGCCCCTAGATTTTTAAATGGTAAATTTTTTAGAAGTATTTGGGTCCTAAAAGGACTAATTACTTCAACTAAAAAGGACACGATGATTATTTTAATTTGATTTATTTTAATTCAAAATTTGAATTTTGTTTATTTTAATTCAATTTATTTATTTTTAATTCAACTAGTTTATCATAATTGTTGGATTAACATTTGAATGATGCTTGAGTAAGGGAGAGCCAATTTTAAAACAAAACTTATTTTTGTTATTTTTTAACTCTCCATTGTTATTGGTCTTTAAAGTTTGAACCATTTTTGATATAACAAAAAGGGAGAGAATGTTTTGAAAAATTGAATTTCTAAATTAATAAGGGGGAGTTTATAAGATTTTCAACTATTAATCTCTTATTCAAATTTAATTTTTACTAAGGGAGAAAATCTCAAAAACAATTTTTCATGTTGATTTTATTATATCAAAAGGGGGAGATTGTTAGGATATTTATTTTGATATAATAATTGAAAAATGTTTTGGACTAATTTGAAAAGATTTCAAAAATGGTTTTTAAGTCCAAACAACTTGAAAATAAGTTTGAGAAGTTTTTGAGAGTTTTTGGAAGTGTTTTAAACATTTTAAAGTAGCCAAACTAAAGTTTTTAACATGCCTATACCGATACGGTATACCCTGTATTGATACAGATAAGGGTTTTAGCTACAGTAATTTTCCAGAATTGAAAAAATCATACTGGTATAGGCTTGACCGTACCGATACGATAAGGGCCGTATCGATACGCATATACGCATACCGAAACCCTATGATTTAAATTCTAACGGCTATTTTCAAAAAACCTCAACGGCTAGTTCCTTACAAATTACAAAGTACTCGTACCGAAACGAAACAGTAGCGTACCAAAATGACGTTTCAATATGCGTCAAGGCATTTCGATACGGGAAGACAGATAAGAGCTCAATGGCTAATTTCCAAGAAGGGCGTACCGATACGGCTATACGCGTATCGATACGGACAACTCTAGAACTGCATTTATTACGGGAAATAAAGTCTCCAATTCAATCCCAATGGTCTCCAACGGCTAGAAACTCATTTGGGAGCATAAAAGGGACATTCAAGCTTCAGCAACAACTAAAGATCCTATTGTCAACAACATTATGATGCAAAAATTATCTTAGTGCTTAAATTTCCCATTCTTGTATAGACAACACTTGTGAGCTTAAACTGTCAATGTATGCTCAAGTGTTTTAGGTTTTGGGTAAGTGTTTTAGAGTGCAAACAAACACCTTTAGAGAGGGATTTCAGTTTGCTATCAATTCTTGTTTAAGAGTGTTCCCAAAGCTTGGTTTGTTATCTTTGGATGCTAGGCTTTGTGAGTGAGTCTAGGTTGTAAAAGGTTGCTCCTAAGCTTTGAAAAGGGGAAGAATTCTTAGTGAATTGTTGAAATCCTTAGTGGGAAGGCTAAAGTAGTGGATGTAGGCTTTGGTTAGAAAGCCAAACCACTCTAAGATCATCGTGTCAAATTTCTATCTTTTACTTCCCACAACCATCACCCAAAATACATATTCTCCACCACTTTGCAACATAAACGGTTGAAGGAAATCGAGCCCAACATACTCGCTTACCATTTTGATTTCTAGTGACGAGGTGTTTGTACCGGTACGCATAGAGCAGTACCGGTACTCACTAACCAATTTGAATTCTAAGAATTCTAGTGTCGGAAGGCCCGTTCCAGTACGCATATGGTCGTACTGGTACTCACTGATCAAAATAGTCTGCTTGACTACCAAAACACTTAAAAAATATTTTTCTTTAAAAGTTTCAACTTATACAAAATATTTTCTTCAAAATAAGTTAAGTTTGATTGAATGCTTGTTCATTTGTGAGTGATTTCAAATACCTTAAAAATTTATTTATTCACAAATTAATCCTTATTATATAAAATCAAAATATTGGTTTAACAAATATCTCTGATTTATGTGTGATAATGGGTATGAATAGTAATACATTGCATCAAACTGCGTGTTCAAAAAATAAGTTTGTTGATGTAAGAAGTGACAAACGAAGAATTAAGGTGATTTATCTCACAGGTCGAGAGCCTTAAATACTAAATTGGTCGGAAGATGGCTCGAGTTCGTCAAACATTAGCAATCAATCTATTGATTGATTAATTCATATTAGGTAACACATAGACTATTATAGGGACAACCCTCCCAACTCGGTTTACTCAATTCATAATATCAAAATTCAAAAACACTAACCTTGTTCAAAATACCTAATGTCTCATTACATTAGATCACTAGTAGTTGTAATAAGCAATGTGTTATTTTTTTTTTGTTCAATCACCAGTATCCGATTCGTTGGTCAACTAATCCAATCGGGCCTATTATGGGGCGACTCTCTCAATCCAGTTTCCTCCATTCACAACGTTATAATTCAAACTCATGAACTTGCTTAAGGGACATAGCACGTTAGACCAACATATTGTTGGTAATAAGCAAATAGTAAATTTGATGATTCAGTATTTGACTAATATTTCACCAAGTTAATTAAAATCCTGAAATAAGGGGAAGATTATCTCATGGCTAATGATAATTAATGACTAGTGACACTACACATAAAAATATTAATAAAATGCAAAACAAAAATGATATTATAATAAAAATTTTCTTATTTCAAGGAGGCAGAGGGAGACAGATTTCCCACAATTCTTTGTTGTAGTTTTGTTAGGTTGTGTCCTTTGTTTCATCTTTCCATCACATATAAAAGCAAAAGCACATAAATTCTCTGAATTCTATGTCTTCAACTTGGCTATAATTTAATTTTAAGTTCAATTCTCAAGTCAAATCAAACAAGTAGGGAGCACTTCAAGTTCACGTGGACCTTCTTTCTTTGCTATTACTTCAAGAGTTGATCGCAAGATAAACCCGGCTCTAGGAGTGTTTAAATTTGGGTACCCGAGTCTTCGAGTAGTAATTTGGTTAGCCCGTATTTTGGTCCGCATTGATCGGGTACCCGTAAAATCAGATAATTAAATATCTTATCTGAAAAATGGTGGGTCGGCGAGTCAATGGCCGGTTCATCTGGGTCGAGTATTTTTGAACACCCTTAACTCCAACCGATAACATTGTAAACATAAGTGATTTGACATTAGTACTTTAATTAGATATAAAAGTGCCGATTAAATTTTAACTCGGTTGATATTATTATTATTGTAATGTAGAGGAGGACGTGAATTTTAATATGCATAAACGTGCATTATCCTTCGATTTTAAAGTTATTGAGGAGTTTAGATAGTTTAAATAGACATTATTTGAGTCAAGATCATATTTTAAGATTTGAAAAGTATGAGACTAAAAATGATCAAATTAGAGCACATGTTCTATGACGACATGACCCGTCCCACCTATATTTTAATTCAGTCCCTGATCGTATATATGATTAAATAAAAAAATCAAATCAGGAAAGTATTTTGCAATAGACATTACATAAATCGTACATCAAATTCAATATCAGCAAATTCAATTAAGATCATAACATTAACATGTCAAAAACATTTCATTTTTGGGCAAAAACTTGCAATAGGAATGAGGAAACATCTTTAGCTAAAACAATCCATAAAACTTGCGCCAACGGCCAAGAGATGCATGTTTGAAAGAAAGCACACGCAAATGCAATACGTCTTCGCTTCTTGCTTTCTTTTTGTGTCTAATTTACTAATTATATTCTAATTGTTTCTTTTAACAATATTATCTTTAATGTTCGAATTTTAATTTTCCTTACCAATATAGTACGTATAGTCAATACATTTAACCAGGGATGACAACAAGATGAGTGGGACGGGTTTTTTTTGTTGTCCGACCCAACCCAAAATTTAGATATCCGACCCGACCCATCCAACTTTAATTTCATTATAATTTAGTGCCCAAACCCGACGCAACATAGCTAAAGTATAATCCGACCTTAAATTTTTAACAAAAAGTCATCTAAACCAGACACAAATAAAAGTTAATAAAAATATTAAATATAATACATAAAAATAATTATAAAATAATAAAATGATATTTTAGTAAATATATCATGACGAGGAGGGACATGTCTCATCTAAACCTGACCTTGATATTTTCAAAAAATAAAATAAACCCACCCCAATCTCTGATTAAAAATAATAAACTGATTTCAATCTAGTCAGATCGAGTCGGACCATTGAGATAAGGTAAAGTTGTCATCCACGCTTATTTACCCTTAAGCTTACTTATTTCGTTTCCTCTTTAACGAGGCAAAGCCCAATATAGTAACAGTTTCAAAACAAAGCTAAGCAGTAGGGGTGTGCATTCGGTTAATTCGGTCAGTGGCCGAACCGAATTAGCCATAACCGAATTAACCAAAGTTTTTACAACTTTAACCGTTAATCGAACCGAATTAACCGAACCGAAATTATTTCGGATAATTCAGTCGGTTTTCGAATTAACCGAAATTTGTTATGAAATTTTGGGTAAATTACACAATTGGTCACTAAATTATGGTAAAATGACCTTTTTAGTCATTGAACTTTCATTTTATACTAATTTGATAAAAGTTTAATGAACTTTTTATAATATATCAAAAAATTTAATGCTCATTTTATAATTTTTAAAAGTTCAATGACCAAAAATAAATAAATATAATATATATAATATTTAATATATAATAATTTCGGTTAATTCGGTTAATTAACTAATTTCGAACCGAATTAACCGATAACCGAATTTTTCAAAAAAAATATCTGTTAACCGAACCAACCTAAAATTAACCGAAAAAAATTCAGTTCGGTCAGTTAATTCGATTAAAACCGAATAATGCACACCCCTACTAAGCAGTAGTAAAGGGGTATTGCCATTTTCCCTTTCGGCTTTAGGCATCGGCCGATATGGTGGGAATATTATGGGTGTATATTGATCGAGTTAGGTCAGTTCAGATCGAGTTTAAGCATGACATTAATATTAGCGTAGGGTGCATAAAACTGGGTACGGTTAATCTTTTGAAAATTAGTTCGATCAACCAGTAAATTCAAATTGTTCAATTCTCCATCATAAATCGTACCAACTAAACCAAATAACTTGTTGATCCGTTAATTGAAATATTCGGTTTAAGTAATGATTTTTTACTTCGCATATTAAAAAAATATTAAATTTAATAATATGGTGAATTTAATAATATTTCAATTGCGGTAATAGGGCAAAAATAGCTAAAAGCTAAAAATTAAGAGTTCATATTTCCTAGTAATCAAACTCGGGACCAAAAAGTTTTTAGAGAATTCGAGAGACGTAAAAATCATTGAACTATATAATATTCTAATACATAAAATTTACAAATATCTTAGATAACAAATCATATCCATCACTCAATTTTGCCCAAAAGTTAAGAGCTCGATTTTGGGTTGTCGAATATTTTCACAGCCCTAATCATATGTATAATTGTATTTTTTTTTGGATAAATGGTATTTATTCATCCAAAAAAACTCCTCAAAACAACCACAAAGTTACCCCTTACTTACACCAAGAAACGAAAAGAAAAACAAAGAGCTAAACAATGCCCCAATTAGCTAACAAAATTGAATCAACATGATCAGGTATAAAAGAATCAATAAGTCTTAATCTAACTGCAGACTTAATCTGCTCAAAAATAACCGGAACACTTCTCGGTAGCTTCCCATGATGTCTAAAATTCCTATCCTGCCAAAGATAGTAATTAAAACAATCCCAATGATTGCAGCTCTCAAGGATTTATCCTTTCCATTTCGAAGTATTCAATTAAAAACTTCATTTCAAGAGAAAAATGGGTCCAAAACACCACAATTTTGCGAGACGAGCCACTATAACTGAGTCGAGAAGTCACACTCAACAAAAAGATGGCACCTCGTTTCCTCCTTAACTCCACACAAAATGCACATTGGGTCTACTTGACAATCTCATCCTAACATCCTACTCTTTGTTTGCAATTTATCTAACACCATTAACGATGTTATGAAAGAGTTCCGAGGGATGGAAGAATCTCCCCAAACAATTTTGAATCATGGGACTCGATCCTGCTTATGCCTAAGTAACTCTCAAACTTTCCGACCATTAGGCAGATTACCGATGGAAACCAATCATCCCTAAGCTTCATCAACTTCTTCCATGCCCAGCTATGATAAGTCTTAACTTACACATCTCAAATCGAGCTACCCTTCAAAACATACTCTCGCACCTATGCAACCCAAAGGGTTCATGCTTGAGAAATAAGCAACCAAAGGGATTTCATCATACAAGCTTTATTCTAAACAGTGAAATCCTTAATTTCCAACCCCTTCACATTTGGGATAGCACACTTTCTCCCAACTAACCCTAAACACTCCAGGCTAAACCTTAATTTCCTTTTCAAAGAAAGGAATTGCTCAAATGCGGGTAGAACAAAAATTGTTCTTTAAAAATTTTGAATGCTAAAACACACAGCCTGGATAAATTGCAATCTCTCAGAAAAAGACAGACACTTAGCATACCATCATCCAATTTCCTGGTAACCTTCTGAATCAGCCCCTCATAATCCGCAGACGATAGTCTCTTTGTGACCAATGGCACATCCACATAACGGACTGGTAATACCCCAACTCTAAACCCAGACTGTTCAAGCATTCCCTATAGATCAGAAGAGTCTATCCCAACACTAAATAGTTCACTCTTAAAAGCATTGATTTGAAGCCTAAAAATCATATACAGCATATCCAAAACATTGTTTCCACCAGGAATTGAATAAACATTATCGTTAGTAAAAAAACATCAAGTCATCCGCAAAGCATATATGTGTAAGCTTAATTCTCTTACACTTAAGGTGATAATCAAATACCCCAAACTGCCACGCCTAGTTCAAAAGAGCCAAATGCACATTCATGACCAAAATGAACAAATAAACAAACAAGGGATCTCCTTGTCTCACACTTTTTGCTTCAGCAAAGTAACCAACCAGTCCATCATTTACATTTACAGAAAATCTAGGTCGAGTAACACAGGCCCTTACCCACTTTATAAAGCTTTTAAGAGTTTTCAAGACCTGCAACACCTGGAAGATGAACCCTCAACTAACAGAGTCAAATGTTTTTATGAGGTCGATCTTCAGATTACATCTCGGAGATAAGTGCCTTCTACCATACCCATTTACAAGTTCTTGAGCCAGCAAAACATTTTCCGCCAAGTCCCTACAAGATAAAAAAAACGTACTCTGATTCTGAGAGACAACAGTTGGCAACCACTTCTTTAACCTATTAGTAAGGATTTTGGTAATACATTTATACACAGTGTTGCAGCAAGAAATTAGCTGGTAGCTAGATAAAAAGAAATATTGAATAGTCTTAAGAAAATCTTCTCTCACAATCTGGCAAGCAACCTGAAAAAACTTGGCAGAAGACCCATCTGGACCTTGGGCTTTGTTCTCATTCATTGCAAATACCACATCCTTTACCTCTTCCTAGTTATGAGAGTAACCAAGGAGCTTTGTATCTCACTCGTAAACTCCATTCCAAGAATTTATCTTAACAACTCATTCAAAATTCCTTAAACATTTGGATCAGCAACACCCAAAGAGCTAGAGAAAAATTGAGTAAACATACTTGAAATCCTCTTATAGGACTCAACCTTATTCCCTTGATCATCCTGCAAGGCTTTAATAGTATTAGCCTTTTGCCTAATAGCAACTTGCCTAAAGAAAAACCCAGTTTTTGATCCCCTCCTTAAGTAACTGAGTTCTCGATTTCTGAAGCAACAGTTTCCCCTCAACTCGAAGCAGATCATTCAGCTCACCAGCAACTCTCTTCTTCTGAGAAATAACCTCAGAAGTAGGATTGTTCATCAATTGTTTCTATAAATTATTCAACTTAACCCTCTTAAGCAAAATTCTGTTTGAAACATCACTAAAATGCTCCCTATTGAATCTTTTAAGGGGCTCTGTCAACCTTTTAAGCGTTGTAAACAACAATTTAAGGGGATTACCAACCTCGGGTAAAGATCTGGATTCAGCAACAACTGCCAAAAAATCAGAGTGATCAGCCCAAAACCCAAAAAACTTGAAAGGCTTTGGAGGCTTAACCAATAGAGCCCTCAAAGTCACACAGGAAGAGCAGTGGTCAGAATAATTAGAATCTAAAAATTCTATAGTGACAGCAAGGAACTTAGCTAACTAGGCATGATTAACCAGGACCCTGTCAAGCTTTCTTGAAAGAGGGGCCTCCTCCTGAAAATTACACCAGGTGAACACTAGACCAGTGAAAGGGTGATCCCCTACATCCAAGCTTTCCTGGCAGTCCTTAAATTCCCTCATATCCCCAGTGATGCTCTGAGTTCCATCAAAATCTGAACTTTCTTGATGACTATTTATAATATTAAAATCCTCAGCTAGCAACCAGGGATAATTTTCCACTGTACTTTGCAACCCCAGAAGATCAGACCATAAACCTATACGATCATTCCTACCATTTCAAGCATAGACAACAGAAAGAAAAAGGACATCCTCCCCCTGTTGCAACAAACAAGTAATCACTTGAGCCGACCTATATACTACCTTAACCCTCCAATCCTCTCTGCTAAGAAATCATATACGACTATTCAAAGCATACGAGTAGTTATGAATAAAATTCCAGTCACCAAACTTATTAGCAATAAGAGCATCCACATTTATTTCACGAACCATGGTCTCCAATAAACACAAAACCTCAACTTTCAACCTACCTACCTCTTTCATAACACTTTCTTACTTAAGAGGGTCATTTAATCCCCTGACATTCCAAAATAAAAAGTATATTGAGAATTAGATGAGTTACCTTGTGTTTACCCCATTTTCATTTTTTCTACTTCTTTGCACCACCTTTTGCTTTAGGCTTCAGTTGAGTCATCAGCTTTGCAATAGCACGCCCTTGCTTGTGATCAACTTCGTGGCCCTCAACCCTAGCGCCCAAAGCTTCAAACCTATTAGGAGAGACCACAGAATGCTCAACAGAATTATCCACTACTATAGCATCCCTGATCTCAGTCATTTGAGGTTCAACATTCCTCGAGACCTCCCTAACAGAGACTACACCACCATAATACACATCCTGAGTGTTGTGGCCATCCCCTGTACAGGGCCACAATCGGGTAGATACATCGTGGCCAGCTGTGTATAAGGCCCCATGATTGAGTAGGTAATAAGTTGTCCTCGTTTCAATCATCGTTATGTTTAGGGGAAAGAGTTTGTATTTCTATAGTTAGGGAAGAGTGTCCTCGTTTCAAGCATTTCAGTGTCTACTCGGGTCATTTCCATAAAATTATTTTCGCATATATGTAAGGGTGGACAGTCGGCAGAGTTTGGACTGATCCACTGGTACAGGTACGTATCCTACACACCATCGAGGCGGCCCCTACCGCCCAAGTCGATGGTGTGGATGAGTCTTCTTTTGTAACCCGAATATTTCTTTTATTTAATAAAACCATTTTTTCCTTCGGGGAAGGTGGGGGTCGACTATGGGCATCCGCTATGCCCTACGGTATCGACTCGTGGCTTGAGGGATTATGTTGTGGCTTAAGAATTGACGCGTTGCTTGTTTTATCTTGAGCAGATCTACAGAGAACAAGGCTGACTTGGTCGGGAAGCGTCCCTTTCAAGTGCCGCATGGTATACTTACTGAGTGAACAAAGATACACCGAGAACAAGGGCTGACTTGGTCGGGAAACGTCCCTTTCAAGTGTCGCACGACATACTCGTCGAGTGAACGAAGGTATGGTCGTGACACTTGGTATCAGAGCAAGGCTTTCGAGTCGGGTTGATGTGAATTTAAACTTTGTACGATGTTAGATTGTTGGACTCTACACCAAGCGCCCTCGTAAAAGGAGTGGGTGGGTGAGTCAACAATGTTAAATAAATTGAGGGTTGGTTAGTGCACGGAGGTGCATGACTATTGTTTCGAGCACGGAGGTGCTTGCTTATTATCTCCGCGCAGTGGCCTTCATTCCTTTTAGCACAGTGGTGATTGGTTATGAATTTGTGGCACAAAGGTGCATGTGAGTTTTATAGTGGAGCCAGCGCACAGAGGTGTCTGTCGGTAACCACTATAGCGATCGAAGCATACGCGGTGCTCGATCTTTATATTGCACAGAGGTGCTAATGAGTTGGACCTGGTGGGATCAGTACACAAGAGGTGACTGACGCTAACCACTATGGTTGTTTTAGTGCAAGAGGCACTTATTTCGTATTGCATAGAGGTGCTAACGATTTATACCTGGTGGGATCAGTACACAAGAGGTGACTGACGCTAACCACTATGGTTGTTTCAGTGCAAGAGACACTTATTATTTATCGCACAGAGGTGCCAACGAGTTCAACATAGTGTCATCAATTCACAGAGGTGATTGACGTTACGCACTATGGTTGTTTGGGTGTAGAGGCACTCAAGATGTCTTGGAGTCTTAGCTGGGTTGTCATAGTGAAATCAGTACACAAGAGGTGTCTGGCGTTAATCACTATGGTTACTTCAGTATTGAGAAGCTGACTACTTGTAAAAACGATGATGCACGCTTGGTAATCATATTGAAATCAGTGCACAGAGGTGCCTGTCGTTAACCAAAATGATTATCCTAGCATTATGTCGCTCGGGAAATAACCTAATATGGTGCTCATTTATGTTCAGCGCAGAGGCGCTTGTTGTGTTGAAAAGAAGAGTGTTGTTGGTTTTGGTGGCACAATAGTGCCTAACTTGATCAGTAGGAATCTGACAATTATTTTCTTTTCTTGGCACAATGGTGCTTGGCTGTGTTTGCAGGATACAGCGGTGCATACTTACTTTTCGAAATGGCTAAAAGTCGAAGCAATAGGTCGGTTGATCCTGCTAAATTTGAAGAGCTGGAAGCTGCAGTAGCTGCCATGAAAGCTTATATGGTCACGAGCAATCGTGTTAGAGAAATTGAGGAAGCCTAACAGGAACTGGCGGATGCCATAAAGGAACTCAGTAATGAAGCAAAAGAAGCTATGAGTGGCCTTAAGAATGAGTTGGTTGAACTCAGATGTCTCATCAACCTAGTACAAGTGGCTGTAGGCAATTCAACTGCGGGTGACAGGGGCCAAAGGGCCAAGATCCCAGATCCCCAACGGTTTGAAGGGAACAGAGATGCCAAAGAACTTGAGAATTTCTTATTTGACATTGAACAATACTTTCGAGTAGTGCATACGACATCAGATGAGGACAAGGTCTCCACTGCCTTGATGTATTTGACAAGGGATGCCAAGTTGTGGTGGCGGTCCAAGTTTGATGGCAATATGTGCTCCGTCAAGACTTGGGAAGAGATGAAGAAGGAATTGAATAATGCATTCCTCCCAGAGAATGCGGAGTATAATGCACGGAAGAAGTTGAGAGATCTCTCACACACAGGGGCAGTACGTGAGTATGTGAGAGAGTTTGCCGCGTTAATGTTAGACATCAAGGATATGGCCGAGCAAGACAAAATGTTCTACTTTCTAGAATGACTTAAATTGTGGGCGAGAACAGAGGTCCAGAGACAAAGACCACAAAATGTGGTTGAGGCGATGGTTGCTGCCGAATGACTTAGTGATTACAGTGAAGGTTCCACAAAGCGTAAGGGTACACCCGCAAGTGGTGATGGTAGTAGTCGGAGCAATGGGAACGGTAACAACGAAGGGAATGGTAATGTCAATGGCAATGGTACTGGTAATGGCATTGGCCATGGTAACGGAAATGACAGTGGGATAGCAAGTTACAAAGTGGCACGAGTAGAGAACCCTTCAACTTGGGGAAGAGATAGAGGACAAAATAATGATTCATCGAGGCGAGGGCTACGTTGCTTTCTTTGTCAGGGCCCTTACCGACTGACAGAATGTCCACAGAGGAGTGCACTATCGGTGCTGAGAACTACTCCAAAAGGTTCGGACCAGGTTGGCCACCAATTGGATGACAAGAGGGATGAACCAGCTAGAATGTGTTCTATCCGTTTCTTATATTCTATGCAAACAGAACAAGCCAAGGCTAGGACAAAACCAAGGAGAGGCTTGATGTATGTGAACATAGTTTTGAATGAGAAAGTCACAAAGGCCTTGGTAGACACAGGAGCAACTGACTCCTTCATTTCTCCAGAAGAAGCGGAAAGGTGTAATCTGACTCTGACCAAGGATGTAGGGCGAATAAAAGCTGTGAACTCTGAAGCATCAAGTATATGGGGAAGTGTAAGGAATGTGAAGACCAAGATTGGATCATGGGAGGGAAAGATTAGCTACACAATAGTCCCTATGGATGACTTTGATGTCGTCATAGGTTTGGACTTCATGTTAATGCGAAAGCCGTTCCAGTCCCTTCGGCGAGTTGTTTGATCTTCCAAGGGGAGCAACCAGGAGTGGCAGAGGCCAAGATTCTTCCAAAGGCTGCTGGGAAGACGTTGTCAGCAATGCAATTATATAGGGATGGAGTAGATGTTTCCGGGAAGCGTGGAGCTCAAGTCTGCCAAGTCGACGAGGACGTCGACAAATTAGGTAGGGGAGAATGTTGTGGCCATCCCCTGTACAGGGCCACAACCGGATAAATACATCGTGGTCAGCTATGTATAAGGCCCCATGGTTGAGTAGGTAATAAGTTGTCCTCGTTTTAATCATCGTTATGTTTAGAGGAAAGAGTCTGTATTTCTATAGTTAGAGAAGATTGTCCTCGTTTCAAGCATTTCAGTGTCTACTCGGGTCATTTCTATAAAATTATTTTCGCATATATGTAGGGGGTGGACAGTCGGCAGAGTTTGGACTGATCCACTGGTACAGGTACGTATCCTACACACCTTCGAGGCGGCCCCTACCGCCCAAGTCGGTGTGGGTGAGTCTTCTTTTGTAACTCGAATATTTCTTTTATTTAATAAAACCATTTTTTCCTTCGGAGAATGTGGGGGTCGACTATGGGCATCCGCTATGCCCTACGGTATCGACTCGTGGCTTGAGGGATTATGTTGTGGCTTAAGAACTGACGCTTTGCTTGTTTTATCTTGAGCAGATCTACAGAGAACAAGGCTGACTTGGTTGGGAAGCATCCCTTTCAAGTGCCGCACGGTATACTTACTGAGTGAACAAAGATACACTGAGAACAAGGGCTGACTTTGTTGAGAAACGTCCCTTTCAAGTGCCGCACGACATACTCGTCGAGTGAACGAAGGTATGGCCGTGACACTGAGCAGCCCCAACCACAGAAAATAACTCCCCAACCACAGGTGAACTAGCATCATCCATACTACCCTGAGAAACCCCAAGTACCCACGCCTAAGAAGAAGAAGCACCATTTATACTACCAATCCTAGAATTACCAAACTTATCACCTGAGACATTATCCTCAAGAAAGATCAACTGCACTCTTAGCCTTAGAACAATGTGCCTCTAAATGCCTAAAAATGGCACAATGCTAGCACTTCGGTGGAGAACAATCAAGCTCAAACCCAACATTTACAATTCGACCATTCTCCAAATCCACAATGAAAGACCCCAGAATAGTGTCCTTAGCATTCACTTCTATGCATATTTTAGCAAATTCTAATTACATTTTCAAAGTGGTAGCACGATCCATATATAGAGGCTTACCCAATGCACTTACTATGTAACTGAGACCTTGTTAGGAGAACAATTCAAGGGGCACAAAACACAGCTTAACCCACACCGAGGCAGAATCAAGAGAAACCATATCAAATCGAAGCCCAGACACCTATTTTTGGAGAACAAGAGCCTTCTGGCTTATATGCCAAGGACCAGACTCGAGAATCCAATCGCGAACCCTCTGAGACGGGAAATTGATGATGTAAACGCTTGGAGCGAGAAAACGAATTTCAACAGAGCCTTCCCTACCCTATAGACAATTTGCAGTTCGCTGAAACACAGCAATAGGTGGGGATTTTCCAAGAAAATTACCAATTAAGGCATTACTCTATTGCTGGGCACCTATTCTTTTTCTGACCATTGTCCTATCCTCATTAACACGAATTCCTCTTTCGGTACGACAAAGAGATATTGACACTTTAAGTTTGAGGCAGCGTGGCTCCTTGAACATTCTTGTGAAGAGGAAGTCCGCAGGTTGTGGACATTGACGGCTGGTTTGGTTCCTAAAAAATTATCTACGATCAGTCAAGACCTTGATTTATGGTTTAAGCGTATAAGGAAATAAAAGAAGCTGACCTTCAAGATAGGACCGACTTTTTGAAAACCCAGATAGTGTCTGATGACTCGTTGGGCGATCTGTTAGAGACTAAACTAGTGCTGAATGTGGAAATCGATAAAGAAGAGTTGTATTAGGAGCAAAGAGCACGTGCCAACTGGTTAAAAAATGGGGATAGAAATACAAGCTTCTTTCACAAAATTGCAAGTAACAGACGTCGTACGAACATAATTTTAAGGCTTTTTTCTGATTCCGGTCAATTTTTTGATGAGGAGGAAGATATTCAACGTATTGCAAAGAACTACTTTTCAGATTTATTCACCTTGTCTCATCCAACAGATCCTTCAGACATATAACAAGGAATTATTCCTTGTATAACCCAGCTTCATAATGATGACCTCATGCGGGAGTTCACCTCGGATGATATTCTGATTGCACTTCGTTCTATGTGTCCTATGAAAGCTTAAGGCGAAGATGGACTTGGCGCGATTTTCTACTAGAGATTTTGAGAAGTTGTAGGCCCAGAAGTTTTCAAATTTTGTATTGATGCGATAAAGGGCGAGGTTCAACTTTCTGAGATAAATCACACCCATATTGTGCTTATATGGAAGGTTACTAATCTGAGGAATATGTCTCAGTTCAGGCCAATTAGCCTCTGCAATGTTCTCTTTAAGATTATCTTCAAAATGCTTGCAAATAGGATCCAAACTGTTCTACATTTATGCATTGACGAGGCACAAAGCGCTTTTGTCCCAGAAAGACTAATTACTGACAATATTATTGCGGCTTATGAAATCCTCCACTCGTTCAAGAAAAGACAGTGTTGGAAGAAATTAGTCTTTTGTTCTAAAACTTGATATGAGTAAAGCTTATGACCGAGTTTAATGGAGCTTTCTTGAGGCGGTGATGGCTAAAATGGGCTTCTCTTTAATCT
Source organism: Hibiscus mutabilis (assembly GCA_019671005.1). Taxonomy (NCBI): domain Eukaryota; kingdom Viridiplantae; phylum Streptophyta; class Magnoliopsida; order Malvales; family Malvaceae; genus Hibiscus; species Hibiscus mutabilis. Next base: position 45,969,841 of record CM033736.1, read on the forward strand.
CGATTAATCAAATCATGTCTTGCATTTCTTCTGCTTCTTATTCGGTTGTGATTAATGGGGCTATTAGTGACAAATTTCTTCCCTCTCGCGGCCTTAGGCAAGGCGATCCATTAAGCCCATATCTCTTTCTCATATGTAGCGAGGGGGTATCCTCAATGTTGAGCAGCGCTCTTGCTGCTGGAACTTTGAAGGGTACAAGAATTGTTCGTGGTGCTCCGTTGGTTTCCCATTTGCTTTTCGCTGATGACAGTCTCATCTTTGGCAATGTTTCAGCTGATAGGGCTCGATCTTTAAGGTCTATTCTTCATTCTTACGCGACTTATTCTGTTCAGTTGGTTAATTATGAGAAATCAAGTTCGTTGTTTAGCAGCAATGTAAGGGAAGCCAATAGAGAGGTGTTTTGTCGAATCATGGGTGTTTCAATGAACAACGACCCAGATACTTACCTAGGGCTGCCTTCGATGGTGGGACGCAATAAGAAGAAAGCTTTTGCAAAGTTAAAGGACAAATTTTCGAAGAAGATCAATTGCTGGAGTTCTCGTATGCTCTCAATGGGTGGTAAAGAGGTACTTATTAAATCAATACTTCAGTGTATCCCTTTATTTGCCATGTCATGTTTTTTGCTGCCACTAACTTTTTGTAAAGAGCTGGAGTCAATGGTTGCTCCATTTTGGTGGAAAAAGTCAGTTTCAAGGAATGGCATTCATTGGTGTACTTGGAAAGAGTTTTGCAAGTTAAAAGAAGAATGAGGCTTAGGCTTCAGGGATATGGGGAAATTTAATATCGCCCTATTAGCCAAGCAAGGATGGCGTCTTGTTACCAACCCAGGTTCGCTTATTGCTCGTCTTCTAAGGGCAAAATACTTTCCATCTTCCTCATTCCTACGGGTTTCTTTAGGCTCTTCTCCTTCGCTAATCTGGCGTAGTATTTGGAGTTCAAGGGGGTTAGTTGAGAAAGGCCTAGGCTGGTCAGTCAGGTCTGGGAGGTCTGTTTCCATATGGAGTGACTGCTGGTTGCCGAGTTTGCCATCCCGCTTAGTGACATCACCAAGAGTTGCACATCTTGAGAAGGTTTCAGGCCTCATTTTGCCTGCAGACAACCGTTGGGATGAAGAGTTAATTCGATCAAACTTTGAGCCTGCTGAAGCTGACCAAATTTTAAAAATTGCTCTACCGAGATTCCCACATGACGATATATTAGTTTGGAAGGGTGAGGGGTCGGGTGTGTTCTTGGTTCGCAGTGGTTATAAAATTCTGATGAATCCGAATGGTTATGCAGGGTCATCGATTATGTCTTTCGCTTGATTTGGCAAATTTCCTGTTCTTCAAAGGTGAAAATTCTCCTATGGAAATTTGTTCGAAATTTCATTCCTACTATGCATAACTTGGTTTTAAGGAGGGTTGCATCTCATGCTTCTTGCCCTCGATGTGGTTGTGCTATTGAAGATAATCTACATGTGAGCCGAGAATGTGTTTTTGCAGGACTGGTATGGCGTGGTTTGGGTTTCTCTTGGCCAAATGCAATCCATTGCTTTCGTTTCAGTGAGTGGCTTGTATGGCTTTTCAAAGCCAATAATAAGAGAAATCGTTCTAGGATTGCTATTACAGTTTGGGCTCTATGGTTCAGTCGAAACAAACTTGTCCATGAAGGTATGAGTCAAAGGGTTGAAGATTTGGTTACATTTATCCAGAGTTATTGTGCGGAGGTTGATTCTTTAGCAACATCCTCATACTCACGATTCTGTTCATTGGCTTCCTCCTTCCCCGCCCTCGTTGATGCTTGTTTTAATTCAGTGGAGCTTAAATCTTGTTCGGGTATTGTTGTTCGCAACGAGAATGGCCATATTTTAGGCTCGGGATATTGGATTAACTCTCACACTAATTCTTGTTTCGCTTTGGAAGCACTTGCAATTGTTCAGGGTCTGGTAGTCGAAAGCAACTCTAAATCAGCTATTTCAAGAATTCATTCAAGAGCTATTGATTTTTCAGAGATGAGGCCCGTAGTTTGGCCATCATGTGGTTTTGGCTTTATAGGTCGTAAAGGAAATCGAGTGGCACACGCCATGGCCTCGGAAGGGATACATTGTCTCTCCGATCGTTTTAAAGATTGCGGATGACTGTTTAACCCGATATGAGAACTTTTCGGGTTTGGGGGGATTTCTCCTCAATATCTTTTTACTTCGGCCGTCGCTCCTCATAGAGTTATTCTGGATTTGGCTGCAGTTCTTGTCGGTTTGGTCCTACTTTGTTTTACCTCGTTGGTTTCTACAGGGGAAGACATTTTGTTTTCTTTTGTTTGTTCTCTGGCTTTCTTGTGTTTAGTTTTTAATTGAACACATGCACTGCTTTGTTTGCTTTCTCTGTAATAAAGCTAACCGACTTTCAATAATAAAAAAATTTCACTCACTTATTTATATTTATGATATTTATAAATTAATACTCCCTCTGTCCCACTTAATATGTCTCTTTTGTGTTTTAAAATTGTCTCACTTAAAATGTCTCATTGAAAAAATTAACAACTTTTATAAGACACATTTCCCTTTATACCTTTTTTTAGTTTCCTAACAAAATAAAATTTAACTTTTCAAGGATAAAATTATTGTTTCAATTATTTTACATCATATTTCTTACAGATTCTTACACTAACTTTTTCTTCTTAAAACTGTGTGAAAAGTCAACAATAGATAAAATAAATGAGACGGAGGGAGTATATTTTTTTATTCTAACATATTTATATTTGTATTTAAATTTAACAATTAATTAAACTGTATTAAAAATAATTATATAAATAATAAATTAATATATAGATCCTTCAAATATGCTTAGTAATGTTATATTATAAAATTATTTTTATAATCTAATTAATATACAAAATATTGATAATTAATAAACTATTCAAACAAGTATCGAATATAATCATGTCCTTATATGTCATTTTGCTTGTTTAAATAATTAAACAGCTATCATCTATCAGTTAATTTTACCAAACACTTTTATACAATTAGCTAATACAATCCGCAAATTAGCTAATGCAATCAGCTATCAGCTAATATAAGCCGCACCGTATTCTTTCATAAATTTTTAACAATAAACACTTACATTAATCTCTTAGGGTGCGTTTGTACGGGAAAAAGATGATTACCAAGGTAATAATTTTTTTCAGACTTACATTTCTATGTTTACTTTGGGAGGATTCCCACTAGGAGGTAATATTCTTTTCTAATAATGGCCTTTTTCTCTCTAAATGGTGAGAATGTTATTCCTTTCATTTTTTTAGGTATTACACAATTCTCTCCCCTTTAGACAATATTACCCTTAAGATAATTAATTATGTTCATATTGATCCTTTATTTTATTTTTAATTAGGTGACTAATTATTTATGGTGTAAGTTTATTAAATATTTTTATTTAATATTAGTTTAATATATAAACGGTGTTGCATGTATTTAAATAATGTTGTAATATTTAATATATTTTTATTAATATTATATTTATGATATTTTTAGAGTTATAGGATGAGATTGCATGTTGCTTGAGAGTGAATGAGTCAAGGGTTGATGTTATTAATTTTATTATTTGATTTATAAATTATTTTTTTATCTTACAAAATTAGTAGGTTAATTTATTTTTATCGTTGTTTTACTACTTTTAGATTTGTTTTATTATTTATTTTAATTTATTTAACATATTATCAAAAGTAATAAAAAAATTAAAAATTTAAACGTAGTAAACATTTAGCATCTTACATTTCACAAAAATTAAAAGAGAATAAGGGTATATAAATATAAAATTTATTTTTTAAAATGATTTAATATTAATTATATAAATATAAAATTTTGTTAAATTTAGATGGTGTATCGAAAATAGTTTTATAAATTTTTATGTAAATATTTTAAATAATTAAAATTTTAACTTGTTAAAAAGAAAATATATTATAAGAACAAGTTGGTAAATTTTACTTTCAATTAATCTTATATTCTTCCAACCAAACACTGCAATCTTATACTCTTACCAAATAAACTAATATTCTCACTATTGTTTTAGGTAATATTATATTGTAGTAATCTTATTCTTAGAGATAATCTTACATTCCGTGAATCAAAGGCTCCTATAATATGAATTACAATACATATCAAAATGTAAGAAAAATGATTTATTAATTTCAAAAGAGAAATAAATGAAATATTATAAAAATAGGAAAATAGATTTTGTTTTTTCAAATTTTATAGAATGAAACTTCGGAATTAAACGAATAGGCTCAGCCAAACGGATTGCGGAGCCAGCAAACATGGTATATTCTTTAACAACTTTTCCCTGACAATTGCTTCTTTCCTTGTGAAAACCATATTTCATTGAACAAGCAGAGAACGGATGCTTGTTCATCCATCACAACAATCCTAAAGGATTCCCCATAACGCTCCTTTTACGATTGGAATCACTTTCTGTCTCTCCTAGTACTATATATCATATACATACATATACACACACACATATATATAGCAAACCATGTTTGATACTATTAAGCTCTGTCTAAAACTTCTTTCATGCTCAAAATCTGTCCCCATGGCTACTCAAGTACCCGAAAACCTAGAAGGCATCTATCCTTACATCATGTTTATCCATGATTTTTCTGCGCGCGCGCGCACACACACATATATATATATATATATGTTGTTGTTAGCGACAGTAGTATTAAATTTGCAGAAGTTGAAAGATCTATATCAGAAGCAGCTCCTTGTCATTACGTACTAAAGATACAGTCATTTTCATTACTTGAAAAGAACGGCATCGAAAAATATGAATCCGGAGAGTTCCAAGCTGGTGGATACAAATGGTAATATTGATTATTAATGGCTGAATTATGGCATTATGTGTTTGTAAGGTAAGCTCAGTCTATCTGTTTTTTGTGCGCGTTCGCAGGAAACTGATACTGTATCCGAATGGGAACAGAAGCCGGTATGTGAAAGAGCATCTTTCTCTCTACTTGGTTTTCGCCGATGTCGGTTCGCTCTACCGTCAGGGTTTGGAGGTCCATGCCGTTTTCCGGTTTTTCTTTCTTGATCAGAGCAAGGATGAGTATTTGGTAGTTCATGGTATTTTAATTCCATCGACTTTAGAATGTATGTGTGCATGTATGGGAGGTGTGGAATTGATTTTGTTATTGTCATGTGATGCCTATAGATGCCAAGGAGAAAAACAGGCGGTTTCACAGATTGAAGCATCAATGGGGATTCGATCAACTCATCCCGATTCGAACGTTTAACGATGTCTCCGACGGATACGTACTGGATGACACTTGCGTGCTCGGAGCTGAAGTGTTCGTTACCAAGGAAACGAGACCAGGAAGAGCCGAATGCTTGTCGGTGGTGAAAGACGCCATTAGTTGCAAGCATGTCTGGAGGATTGAAACCTTCTCCAAATTAGATTCAGAATACTTGGAATCAGATGCGTTCTTTTCTGGTGATCAGAAATGGTACGGTATCCATTGAAACAAATACGATTATACGAATATGGTACGTTTTCAGGGCCTACTCCTATCTGACGTTCCGGAAATGCAGGAAAATACAGATTTATCCGAAAGGAAGACGACATGGATCAGGCACTCATATCTCTCTGTATTTGGCTTTGGAGGATTCATCCACTCTTACGGACGGTGCTAAAATGTTTGCCGAGTTCACTTTGCGTATCCAGGATCAGCTGCAGAGCAGGCACATTGCCGGTAAAGGTATAAAAACCGAAACAATTCGTTCAATAACAATCATTTCCATCAAGTACATCATACCAGAATCACAAGTTGAAATTTCGGTTTGTGTTGCAGTTAATCACTGGTTTAGTGAGTCAAGCCAGGAAAGTGGGTGGGCAAAATTCGTTTCATTGGCATATTTCCACCATACTGGCGCGGGCTGCCTGGTGAAGGATGTCTGTGCAGTGGAAGCTGAGGTGATCGTCCACGCGGTTGCTAGTACATTGTAAATATAACGATTACATGAACAAATTTGTATCGGAATCGATTATGGCAAGACAAAATGTGTACTTTTTGTTGGAATTGCTTAGAATTTAGAACATGCCTTGTTACTGTAATTGAAAACTTGGACTTAAGAGAGTCGAGTCGAGTCGAGACATATATATATTGAGTTGGATGATATTCATATGCAAAAACTCTCTTTATTAGTATATCAGCAACAGAGACAGATTTGATTTACCTCCTTTGGAAATTTAATTTTCCAGTAAAGAAAGCGAAAAGAGAAGCTAATACAACGGGGTAGATGATGAGAACAATGGCAACAAAGCGTAGAGACTTATGATGATAACCAAAATAATATTCTATGAAAGCAGAAACCATCTTGGTTTCTCTGAAAGCCTGTATTTCTTTATCGATATCTCCATACTGCGACGAGAATATGGCATCCAGCAACCAAGCCGTGGGGGATACATAGCGTAGCCAGACCCACCAACTCGGCATTTTCTGCAAGCGGCCATCGATTATCATTTTATTTTCCGATTTCATGCTTAAACATGCCGAATGCAGCAACTAGTCAAAGCTTACATACCGTTATGGGCAGATAAAACCCGGAGAACAAATTCGTGGTGGAGGTAGCAAATGAACTCACAATGAACGCCCCTTGAACGTTGGGAGTAATTGACACTATCATCATCCCTAAGTAGGTGAAGCATAGCACTGAACAACATATGGTGTAAAATGAACACAATACTTTATAGGCTGACCAGTAGTATCTGATCATCGGATACGTGATGATCACATATAGACGCGCCGAAGTAAGCATGTATGGGATCTCAATTACGACCTGCAAAATCGAAACCTGAGTCATTAGCATAACAAAACAACAATGGCATTTCTAACATGGTTAACTATCCGTCTACTATGGAAATTTCATTGGTGTTTGAGTTTAAACCAGATAACTTTTGAGTGAAGTTTAAACCTGTGCAAATGAGTACGCCCACGGACTGTACATTCCTGCAAACAGTACATAACTGATCTCTGGATCAAAACAAATGGTAAAACAGCTAAGCAACTGTTGTGGCCGAAGAAAAATAGGGATGCATACATCACACCAAGTGCATTAAATAGGTCCTGTTGATTTTCTCTGTAAATACAACAGCAACAACAACAACAAGGTATATTACACTGGTCTTTTGAAGATTTTCCATTTTGAAGCTCTTAGTTTTCGGGGTTACTGACATTTTGTCCCCTCGCTGCCAGAACAGTATGCCGAAGATAACACACGAAGCAGAGAAGAAAAAAGAGCGTGTCAAATTATACAAAGGACTTCTCCAATATGACAAGTGCTGTTTCCACAGGCATGCTTTGAATTGCTCCCAACCGTTCTGAGGAAATCGAGTTGGAAACTGCAATTCTTTTGAATCAGGAGGTGGTGAACTCAATTGCTTAACCAACTCTAGATTTTCCCCGTTGTAGTAAGATGGACAAAAGAGTTTTAGCCTATGAAACAAGTGTATTTTTTGATGCATGAAACGCTGGTGGCTGAAAAACCGGCTACTGCGGTTCAGATAATTTTAGCCTATGCCTAGCATTTGTAGCTGTACGTACCGAAACAAAGAGGATCTCATATAAATATCAGCAAAATTTACGCCGGTTTGAGCCTCTGCTGATTTAGAAGTAATTTCCAACATCCATGTCGCTGGATTATAATTGTATTCTTTAATCTTGGGCACTGCAGGGATTTTCTGAAGCATTATATAGAACAATTAATGATAATATGTTTTCAAAAGAACTACTTTTCTGTATCAGATCATAATACTGAGAACCATCATATTGTTCATAATAACTTCACAAGTAAGCTGACCTGAAAGTACTCAATAACTTGACTGGACTGCTGACCGAGCGGTCCGGAGTAGATAATACGCCCTCCGGTTTTCATTAAAATCAACTGTCATGCCATGAGAGGAAGACGAAAGTGAGGGGTCTCTTTTTTTGGGTCCCTTTTGGATACTACAGTGGAAAAAGATATATCATATTACTCTACCTCGTCAAATGCCTCGAATATGTGAATACTAGGTTGGTGGATAGTGCAAACAACGGTTCTTCCGGTTTCAACTACATTCTTCACTGCTCTCATAACAATTGCTGCTGCTCTTGCATCTAGACCTGAAGTAGGTTCATCCATAAACATGATGGATGGATTGGCAACGAGCTCGACCGCTATGGTCAACCTCTTATGTAACGACCCGGATTCTGGATCCAAGAGTCGAGTTGACCCGAGGCGTGGGCTTCGTTGTTTGGGCTGCGATTTTGGGCTTATAAGAGCCCTTGGGCTATCTTGTGTGGTTATTGGGTTGGGTTGGGTTGAGAAGAGAAGAGAAGAGGGGTAAAATGGTAAAAGCTTAAATTGAAGAGTGAGAAGGGGGAGGCTTGCTTTTCTTCTGCATTGTGCAGGGAGTGAGGTCACCATACCTTAATTCCATCTTCCTCCCATTTCAAACTCTCTCTCTCCCAAAAACCCCACTATCAAAGGTTGATTTTTGAGAGTTTGTGTTGAGAATCACGTTTAGCTTGTTGAGAGAAGTTTTATAAGCCTTAGAGGATCTATATTTCAAGGTAAGTCTTGGTTGGAGTGGTGGAACCAAAGGTTGGTTGAAGGTTTGAAGAGGAAGAACGGGATTGGACCTTTGAGGGCTTCTTCATCAGTTTTAGTCGGAGGTTAGTACACCACTAACTCCTTTGAATTCCAGCAACTCATAAAATTAAGCTTTGTGCATTATTTGATTGTTTATGGTTTGGTAAGCTTTGGTTGATCTTTAACGGCAAAGTAAAGATTTGATGTTGCTAAGGCTTAAAATTAGTAGAAATCCACTTAATACATTCACAATAACTTGTAGGATCGATTTGGAACTTAACCATAGAGGTTAAGGGTGGGATTGGTGAAATCCCGAGCGCTAAGTTTTGAAATCTGAGCTTGAGTACCGGTACGGGGTGGCTGCGTACCGGTACTCATTTGTAAATTTAGAGAAAGGTCGTGAGGGAAGTACCGGTACGCCTCCCCGTGTATCGGTACCCCTTGCAAGATAAGGATTCCAGTAGCGCTTTGGCGTACCGGTACGCAAGGGGGGCATATCGGTACCCACTATTTCATTGCCTAGAAAAGCTTAACGTACCGGTACGCGTATATAGGAGTACCGGTACGGGGCAATTCTAGTATCGATGATGAGTGCCGGTACGGTACGTAGCGTATCGGTACGGCTTGGGGTTTAATTCTTTCGAACCTAATTGGAGTATCGGTACTCATGGGGGAGTATCAATACCTATAGTGGAGTACCGATACTGACCTTGGAGTATCGATACTCGCTGGGCAATCTGCCTAATAATTTCGAGGTTGCGTTCGGGGGTGCTATAATTCGAGGCAAAGGGCCCTAGGTGTCCGTCAAGGTGTAAAATGAACATTAAAACTGAGAAATGGAGATTTTTAACCCCGAATGAGAATAATGGGCTAATAACGTGATAAATATCGGGTAAATTGTGTGTGATGGAAACCCATAGAGATCCTAGGTGGATTGTTGATGCTGTGTGGTAATTTAGGCCCTTGCTGTGTGCGGAATGGGCGCTTATAAGGTTGAGTCTTATCGGATAATAAGATAAACTAATGAGAATGACTAATGAGTACCTTCATAACATACTAATAAATAGATAAGCTCAATAGGGCAGTTTAACAACTGATAAAAACTATAAGGCTATGGTAAATGTGTTAGAGCTGTGTGCAGTGAGACCATTGTGTCTATGTTTAGAGTTGTATGGTTACTAGGATCCTTGCTATGTGCTGATAGGACACCTAGGTAGTCGAGTCATCCCTTATTGTGATATGGATACCCTAAGTGTGTTGCAACACCTTAAAGATTCCCGAATGTTAGATCTTGATGCTTTGTGGACACGGACCTCATTCGAAGATGCTTGATGAGAGATCCCGAGCATGGATATAGGATCCCGATGCTATGTGGACGTGGGCCTCATCCCTAGAGTATAGGATCTCGTTGCTATGTGGACGCAGACCTTGCTCAGAGTATAGGATCTCGATGCTTTGTGGATGCGAGCCTTACTCGTAGTGTAGGATCCCGATGCTTTATGGACGCAGACCTCACTCAAGTGTAGGATTCTGATGCTTTGTGGACGCAGACCTCACTTAATGTTGTTGGTGTTATCTGTGTGGTGCTAGGTAAATGTATGAGGTTCTAGTATGAGCTGTGTGCGTAATCATACATTCATCATGCCATGTGTTTAGGTGGTTATGGTAGCGTCATTGTTATCTTGCCATGATGTCATTCATGTTGCTTTGCTTTATTATAATTTGCATGAAGCATGGTTGAGTGGCGGTGTATCCACTGAGCTTTGTTAGCTCAGCGTTCAGAATCGTTGTTTTCGTTCGCAGGTTAGTAGGTTTGGATTGTTCTTGGAGGAGCACCAACAAAGAAGGATTACAGCGCCTCGTCTCATCAGAGTACAGTATTTAGGTCTTTGGGCTATGTATTCGTAGGAGCCTATTGTATTTTGTAATTCGTATTTGGATTTTCAAACGATCGAGTCAAAGGTCTATAATGTAATTTTAAAAGGAGCTCAATTGTATATGTTTTCAAATATTTATTATGTTTTATTGGGTTGTAAGTAAATGGATTTTCATAATGGTTTTGCTGATTGGGCTAAACTAGGTCAAAATTTTATGGTAATGGTTTGGGCTTGAGGCCCAAATGTGACATCCAGGTTGAAGGTGTTACATTTAGTGGTATAGAGCCTAGGTTTAGCCGGTTCTAGAAAAACCCCGGGGTGGTTAAGAGTTGGGAATGGGTGTCTAGCGAATACGAGCCTGTGTGTCTAAGTTGTACTCTTTTAAGACTGGAATCTGAATGGTGTGCTCTGTGTTCGCACGTGTCGCTAGTTGCGACATTAAGATAGATTCGATCGCGGTCATGAGTACTGTGATATTGGCTGATTCCTTTGAGAATGATTTTGAGATCGGAGTTATCTCAGACGTTAAGCTTGGGATTATGGAAGAATAGAGGAGTTGAGGGTGTGCCCTCCTCCTATCGCTTGAGAAGTAATCATGGTAGTGAGGATCGTGTCAATGGCTAATCTCTTAGAAGATGATTCTGAGGCCATGATGGTCTCAGACATTGAGCTTTAGATAGCATAAGGGATGTAAGATTTGAAGATGTGTCCTCCTTTCATCATCGAGTAAATATTGTGGCTATGTACCGTAAGCTACCTTGGAGCCTTGAGTTCATAGCGAAAACCTCCAATGGCGAGATTCCACATGTCGGTGGACGACCCTTATAAGACGGAACTAAGAGGACCTGCCTCCGTTCGACCAGTGGTAGAATGTTAACTGAGGGTCCCTCCATCTATGGAAAAAGGATCCTTGATAGTAGGGTACCGTGTGATGAGGATGTAGCATGCCTATGCGTTTTCGTCTAATGTGGAGAAGTACATGATGGTTGTGAGGTCTCACATACGATCTTAGTAGACTGAACGCCCTGAGATCTCGAGCAAGGCATGATTGATGCGGTTGTTTATAGTAGTGGTCAGAAGGACAACGTGGGTTTTGCACGAGGTGATGCTTGAGTAAAGCTTGAGTTCAAGTGGTTGACAGATACAACAGATTTGTCTCTTAAATGAGTTGATATGATCTTGGCCATCGGTTGTTGTCCGGTCATGAGCCAGCTTGAGACGACAAGCGTAGTGTTAGAAACTTTAAGGTTTTGGGGGAACCAAACCTATGATAATGGAAACGACGAACTACCACCTTCTTAATGCGGTTCAGACTAGTTGGGTTGGCGGCGCGAGATTGACCAAGGAGAGCCATGAAGGGAGCTATGTCCCTTTTGTGAGAGGAACATTATTGTTACGAATCTAAGCATAGAAAAATGAGTTGTGAAATGATGACCTGATCAATCGGATTGATAGTTAAGAAACACTCAGGGGATTCTGAGGCATACGTAGGGTAGTCCCGAAAATGATCTTGGTTGTATCGTCTTTTCTTAAAGGTAGTGTATACGAATGGCGAGAGACTGTTGAGTCGGGACCCTAGCTTGAATACTCAACATGAGATGTATCCATGGATGAGTTAGAAAAATGTACGCCAGTGAAGCTCTTATGAAAGAGAGGAGAGATCAGTTCTTACAGTCAGTTCAAGGTGACAGAGCTGTGTAGAGTATGAGTAAAATTTTCTACGGTTGAGCCGTTATGCCCATAGTTTCTTGCTGTTGAAGAAAAAGAGTGTGGATGTGTAGACTCGAGCTCAAAGTAGACAGATTGATGTACGGGACAACGAGTTCTCTTGGGACATCTTTTGAGTTGGTTGTTAGTGCGAAGGCACTCGAATGACTTCAGAGCCAACCTTGAGTCGACTTGAGAATGTTGTAGACCGTGTTGTGGGGATCTAAAACATCATAAGATTCTTCTCAAACTCCATTGAGATTTCGTGCTTTGAGGGGATCTAGGAGAGTTGTTGCAGATCAGCTTCTGAAGGTTGGTCAGAAATCTAGATTGAGAGTTTGTAAGAAACTTCTCGACTTCTGTTATAACGGAGAGTGTTAAGGGTTCGGCCCTAGTGTCTTTTTCCACAGGTTCGAGAGCCTTCTGGTTAACATTACATTGAGGTATGTTTCTTGCTTGGAGAATTTGCTACGAGTGCCAGCCATGGGGTTACATGGCAAAGGGCTGCTTAGTCGTGGATGAGTATTTACCAATTCAGTCTTTGAGGTTGACTCATTTTGGGCATAGTCAAGGTTCTTCGAGAAGTGATATTGGGACATTGTCGAAGTATTGGGGTGGAGGTCAGGTGAGATCTACAGTTAAAGTTATCGCGCGAGCTTTTGTTAGACAGTAGGTTGTTCATGCCAGAAATGATAAGCTTGTTACTGAGAATGTGTTGAACGATTCAGTCCCATTTTCGTTTTCAGTTCTTGATAGCAATTCGATTTCTTGTTCTCACCTTGGCAGAGATTTTATTGAGCATGTTCTGTGATAAGCTTTTGTTAGACAGTAGGTTGCTCATGACAGTAAGTTGACATTGGCTTGGTAAATTAATGGATTGATAAGTGTTGGTAGGTAAGGGTTCCTCCGTGGGTGATGTGTATGGTTTAGAGTAACAGTCCCTGTGGACTTGTTAGACTTACCCTCGGTACGGGTTGGTCACGTAAGTGCGAGGAGTGCCTTGGTTTCCGAGTAGGAATCTCAATGTTAGGGCTGGAATGAACTAGTGTATTGGTATTGTACGTAAAGAAAATATTATCCCTTTAGCTTATGTGTTGGACTCATGTGATGCTAGTTAAGAGGACCTTGTAGGTTGCAAGACGTTCTTAGTTCGCGTAGATGACTCAAGGGTGAGAGCCTACGGTTTAGAGCGATGGACGTGCAAGTGGTTATTGAGGTACTCTTCGAGGGTTGAGCGGGATAACCTCTTGATCATGGAGTAGTACCCACGATAAATGATGTGTTGAGTTTGGTATTAAGTGTTCATCACCTTGTGGTCTGACATCTATGAACCTCTTGTATGGGGACTCTTTGGTAGAGGAGGGGGCGCGGGCGATGTCGCCAAAAGGGTTCATCGCGGGACTTGCTTATGTTGGTACAACGAGATATAGTCATGTTAGCTGTTTTGGGTCGATGTATAACAATGGATGGCTCGTACTTGCTTTTAAGGGCTAATGGTCTTATTAGTATTGAAGAGTTTGGAGATTCTCGTAAGATCATTTAGGAGGTTGGTCTCGTAAGTTGAAAGTTAAAGAGAATTGGTGTTAAAATTTGGGGTTTGATGCAATGTTTAAACTCTAAGGGGGAGGTGAATAGTGTTTAGACTTACGAAGGCGTCGAGATAATCTTAAGTTCGAGAAATAGAGGGTTGCTTATTTGGGTTTGAGATGGATCGTGCTCATGCATAGTGACAGTGTAAAGATGTTCTGAATAACTTCGGAAGAATGTGTGTGTTCGGTTAAAGTTGTATAGAATCGGATTCTTTTGTTTTACTAAGTTGTGTTGAGAGAACCATTAGAAATCTCGAAGGTTTGCTAGAGTTTTAGTACCAATGCTTGTTAGAAATTGGTGGTTGGGGGTGAAAGAGAGTGTTCAGACCCTTGAGGACAATTCAGTGGTTTGATCCCTAGTAGAGCTTGGTTGTGGTAACAATTTTCTTTTGGAACCGAAGTGGCTTGGCTAGTAAAATCGCTTGATCGTGGATTCGCTTCTGCTTATATCGTGGTGGGTTCAAGTAAATGAGGTGTTAAGTTCTGTATTAGTTAACCAAGTTGTGAAAGAAGGTTGTATTTTCATGTCAGATGGATGTTAGAACATGATTGATAGGGTTTGATATTCCTGAATACGTGAGTTATGGTGATTATATATGGGGAAGTGCTCTATGGTATACCTTGAAGAAGTGTCGCATTATGGACACAGATGGGGGTTAAATTCAAGACTTCAAAAATGCTAGTGTTGGTAGAGAGGTTCGTCCATCGAGTTGTAACTCATCCGAAGTGAGTTTAGAGTACCGATGTTTGATAATACTGATGAGATTATTGTTGGTTGATTCATCTTCGGGTTTAATATGAATGTTGTTCTGGATGTTGAGAATGGCTTGTTGAGGAGGCTTGTAGAAAGTGGAGAGTTTGTGTCGAGAGTTTTGATTAGGAAAGTTTTTGGTGAACCTAAGAGCCACATAGAAAATTGTCAGTGAGAGGTTGGTTGGAGCACTGTCAGTTGCTCTATTTCTATTGTCTAAATTTCGAGGACGAAATTTTCTTTTAGGAGGGGAGAGTTGTAACGACCCGGATTTTGGATCCAAGAGTCGAGTTGACCCGAGGCGTGGCTTCGTTGTTTGGGCTGCGATTTTGGGCTTATAGGAGCCCTTGGGCTATCTTGTGTGCCGGGCTTGTGTGGTTGTTGGGTTGGGTTGAGAAGAGAAGAGGGGTAAAATGGTAAAAGCTTAAATTGAAGAGTGAGAAGAGGGAGGCTTGCTTTTCTTCTGCATTGTGCAGGGAATGAGGTCACCATGCCTTAACTCCATCTTCATCCCATTTCAAACTCTCTCTCTCTCCCAAAAACCCTACTATCAAAGGTTGATTTTTGAGAGTTTATGTTGAGAGTCACGTTTAGCTTGTTGAGAGAAGTTTTATCAGCCTTAGAGGATATATATTTCAAGGTAAGTCTTGGTTGGAGTGGTGGAACCAAAGGTTGGTTGAAGGTTTGAAGAGGAAGAACGAGATTGGACCTTTGATGGCTTCTTCATCAGTTTTAGTTGGAGGTTAGTACACCACTAACTCTTTTGAATTCTTGCAACTCTTAAAATTAGGCTTTGTGCATTATTTGATTGTTTATGGTTTGGTAAGCTTTGGTTGATCTTTAATGGCAAAGTAAAGATATGATGTTGCTAAGGCTTAAAATTAGTAGAAACCCACTTAATACCTTCACAATAACTTGTAGGATTGATTTGGGACTTAACCATAGAGGTTAAGGGTGGGATTGGTGAAATCTCGAGCTCTAAGTTTTGAAATCTGGGCTCAAGTACCGGTATGGGGTGGCTGCGTACCGGTACTCCTTTCTAAATTTAGAGAAGGGTCGTGAGGGAAGTACCGGTACGCCTCCCCGTGTATCGGTACCCCTTGCAAGATAAGGATTCCAGTAGCGCTTTGGCGTACCGGTACGCAAAGGGGAGTATTGGTACCCACTGTTTAATTTTTGAAAAGGCTTAGCGTACCAGTACGGGGCGATCCTAGTATCAATGATGAGTACCGGTACGGTACGTAGCGTATCGGTACGGCTTGGGGTTTAATTCTTTCGAACCTAATTAGAGTATCGATACTCATGGGGAAGTATCGATACCTATAATGGAGTACTGATACTCACATTGGAGTATCGATACTCGCTGGGCAATCTGCCCAATAATTTCGAGGTTGTGTTCGGGGTGCTATAATTCAAGGTAAAGGGCCCTAGGGGTCCGTCAAGGTGTAAAATGAACATTAAAACTGAGAAATGGAGATTTTTAACCCCGAATGAGAATAATGGGCTAATAACGTGATAAATATCGGGTAAATTGTGTGTGATGGAAACCCATAGAGATCCTAGGTGGATCGTTGATGCTGTGTGTTAATTTAGGCCTTTGTGGTTTGCGGAAAGGGCGCCTATAAGGTTGAGTCTTATCGGATAACAAGATAAATTAATGAGAATGACTAATGAGTACCTTCATAACATACTAATAAATAGATAAGCTCAATAGGGCAGTTTAATAACTAGTAAAAACTATAAGGCTATGGTAAAGGTGTTAGAGTTGTGTGCGCTGAGACCCTTGTGTCGAGATTTAGAGCTGTGTGGTTACTAGGGTCCTTGCTGTGTGCTGATGGGACACCTAGGTAGTCGAGTCATCTCTTGTTGGGATATGGATACCCTAAGTGTGTTGCAACACCTTGAAGATTCCCGAATGTTGGATCTCGATGCTTTGTGGACGCGGGCCTCATTCGAAAATGCTTGATGAGAGATCCCGAGCATGGATGTAGGATCCCGATGCTATGTGAACGCGGGCCTCACCCCTAGAGTATAGGATCTCGATGCTATGTGGACGCGGACCTTGCTCAGAGTATAGGATCTCGTTGCTTTGTAGACGCGGGCCTTACTCGTAGTGTAGGATCCCGATGCTTTATGGACGCGAGCCTCACTCAAGTGTAGGATTCCGATGCTTTATGGACGCGGACCTCACTTAAAGTTGTTGGTGCTATCTGTGTGGTGCTAGGTAAATGTATGAGGTTCTAGTATGAGCTGTGTGCGTAATCATACATTCATAATGCCATGTGTTTAGGCGGTTATGGTAGCGCCATTGTTAACTTGTCATGATGTCATTCATGTTGCTTTGCTTTATTTATGATTTGCATGAAGCATGGTTGAGTAGCGGTGTATCCACTGATCTTTGCTAGCTCAGCATTCGGAATCGTTGTTTCCGTTTGCAGGTTAGTAGGTTTGGATTGTTCTTGGAGGAGCACCATCAAAGAAGGATTCTAGTGCCTCGTCTCATCAGAGTACAGTATTTAGGTCCTTGGACTATGTATTCGTAGGAGCCTATTGTATTTTGTAATTCGTATTTGGATTTTCAAACGATCGAGTCAAAGGTCTATAATGTAATTTTAAAAGGAGCTCCATTGTATATGTTTTCAAATATTTATTATGTTTTATTGGGTTATAATTTTCATAATGAATTTGTGGATTGGGCTAAACTAGGTCAAAATTTTATTGTAATGGTTTGGGCTTGAGGCCCAAATATGACATTCGGGTCGAGGGTGTTACATCTTACGCTGCTCGGTAGATAACCCATTGACTCCAGCTATGCCTACTATGGAATCTTTGATTTCATCGAGCTCTATGGTTTCGAGTACTTCATTTATGAAGTTCTGCAGGAAAGAAAATGAGAAGAAAAAATGATGACAAAGAACTATTATCTCGAGTAACGTATAGACCAAGAAAGGTGCCTGCCATACATCTTTAGTTTTCAAATCAATATAAGATGAAAGACCCAGCCAAGCGGAATATATTAGTGATTCTTCGACAGTGAGATGGGGAGAATGTATATTAATTTACTCACAGTAGCTTGATACCCTGGCATATGCATCTTGAACTTTGAGGTACCCACCAATTCTAATCTCTCCTTCGATTGTACTCCCGGTTTTCCTTCCGGAAAGAACATCCATAAGTGTTGTTTTACCTGCTCCACTAACACCCACCAATGCTGTTAAAATGCCGGGCTGGAAGGCTCCCGTAATGTCCGACAAAAGCTGCACCTTTTTGTGCTTAAAACACTAAAACAAGAATTGGCAACTTCACTCGAGTTAAAACCGTAAGAATTTACAACTACTTGAATTAAACTAGCTGTAGGATCAGGATTGTTACCATAGGGACATCCACATAGTACTGCTCTTTCCGGAATGCAACTGTTAGGGGCTGGAAAGGCAGAACCATTTTCCTTGTATGGAACACAAATTTTACATTCAGAACACATTTGAATTTTCATGTTAAAGGGGATTCGATATTCTCACCTTCCGTAGAAAAGGAAAAAAAATCAGACTCAAAGGAGATTTTGCTTTCTTTCTGTATACTTTCATCTTTGCTATATTCTTCAAGTCCTTGAAGTTGAGAGTATCTCTCAAACGAAACAATCGCACGAGACTTTCCCGGAGCTGAACTTCATCAGTGTATCTATTAGCACAAAAATATATATAGTTTTCCTTTTAAAGAGCACCTTCCTCCAGCAGTTGAAGTAACCTTACGCTTCAAGAAAGTCAAAGCCAGTGTAAAAATGACATTGAAAAGCATTGTTAATCCGAATAAAACTGCAATGGATAACCAGTAAAGGTAGCTATCGTAGTTCAATCCACGACTTTCTAGAGTTTGTTATCCCATGCTTGTGTTTCTGGACTCAACCTATAAACAAAATCAAACAAGTTAAGAAACAATATATCATTTTTTTGCCTAATGAATGAATCATTGATAGGAGGCTCCTCTAATGTACTAAACAGCACTTGCAAGTAGCTAGAAGTGCCTTCCCAAAAGAAATCGAAAAGAAAAATGTCGAAGAGGAAGCAAGCAACAACCACTGTAATTGAGTAGTTGGTTTTACCTTTTCCCACCGAGGAGCAAGAAGTTCGTTCAAGGTAAAGCCTATCTCCCCATACGAGATCGGATTTAGCCAAAATCCCCATTTTAATCAAGAGTGCATAGATGCTGCAGCCATATATGGTGAAAAAAAATTGTAAAGAAAAAACACTTGGCATTTATCTATGCAAATGAATTTCACATATGAATTAGCGGAGAGTGGCTAATGAATGTTACGTTCTGCGACAATGAAGCCACCAAAGGATGTAATTGTCACTAGTACGAGAGCTCCAGCAGTTGTAGAAGCAACTATTGTTTGGGACAATGAAGCAATTACACGGAACATGGACATTCCTATTAGGTGCCGAGCAAAGAATACAAGGAACTGAAGAAAGAACCTAAGAGGAGCATACACAATATACTTCAGATGAGATAAACACACACACACATATATATATCAATCTACTACTAAATACTAATAGTCATGCATAAGGGATTATTAAGCCATTTATATATAAAAAATAACATATATCTGACACTTGAACTCAATCCCAATAAACATAGAACTAAGGTTTTCATGCAGATCTCACCTTTCGACCTCAAGGCTGTAACCGATGCTGTAATAGGTGAGAGCAGTCAATAAAAAGGATTCCATTAACGAAAGCGGAACTTTTAGGATTGATGCAGGAATTTGTCACGGACCGCAAGCCCGCGACCGAGACAAATGCAACCATGGCAGCCCAAGCCTATCTCTACAGTATTTTGGGCTTGCCAAATGACCCAAGAAAGCTGGCCTTTTACCATGGTAAAATGAGCAAGCAGAGTATTTATCATGGTGAAATCCGATAAGGCATCTTACTTATCATTTTTGTGATTATTTGTAAAGATAATTCCCACTTGATCTCTTATTTGAAATTTAAATGTTGTAGATAGGATATGGTCTCATTCGGACCATTGATCCATTGTAATCTTGATCGTTGATTATACTGAGCTCTCACTATAAAAGGAGGCTCAACCCAGGTCATTTCATCATTCATCACTTACTTCAGTTTGTAAGCTTTTACCAAGAGTAATACAACTCAGTATTCACTCACTTTCTCTTGTTCTTTTGCCATCGCATTTTTTTGTTTCGCAGCAGTTTCTAAGTATTCCTACTTACGAAGTTTTTAGGTGACATAGCCTAGTTTTCGACCGAGAAAGCAGCTAAGGCCGCGCGGTTGTCTAGCAGAAGACTAGTCCCGTGTCAAGTGATATCAGAGCAAGGTTTTGCTGAGAAGCTGCTAATTCGAGATGGCACGTGATGGAGAGAACACTGCAGTGAAGAAGGGTGCAGAGGCCACAGCTGACAAATCCAAGAGGGGTTCGTCGAAAGACATGATCACATCGATCCAGGGAAGGGTTACCAAGCTTGAAGAATCCATAGCGGAGGCCAAGGCGACGTTGGAACCGTTGGAGTCGATGGACGTTGAGAAGTTGAGTTTGTTGGATTTCGAAAAGCTCGAGTCCTTTGAGGGAATTCAAGATGATGTTCAAGAGGCTCTTAATAGGATGGATGTGAAGATGTCTAAGCGTGGCGATACCTTAGAGGCCATGGTGGTTGCTCTAAGGGATGAGGTTGAGGAGCTCAAGGCAAAGAGTTCCAAGTCCAAAAAAGATGAACTGAAGAAGGAAGTAGAGGTGCTCAAGATCGAGTTGCTTGTGCTGAAAGCTGCAATTGCGAACAGTGTGACTGTTGCAACGCCTAGAACCTCGGGAGATATCCTCAAACCAGAAAAAATCAAGGGGACGAGGTCTTCCCAGGAAGTGGAGAATTTCCTTTGGGGAATGGAGCAATACTTCAAAGCCATGGGCATCGTGGAAGATGCTAAGAAGGTAAGCTTTGCAAGTATTTACTTAATTGATCTTGCACAAACGTGGTGGCGATATAGGTACGAAGATGTGAAGCGTGGGAACACTGCCATCGAGACTTGGAATGAGTTCTAAGAAAAGTTCAAGGAATAGTTTTATCCTTCGTATGCTGAAGATGAGGCACATTCAAAGCTGAGGCGACTCAGGCAAAAAGATGCCAAGTCTTTGAGGGACCATGTCTGAAAGTTCGTAGAGTTGAGTTTGTAGGTCCCGAGCTTGAGTGAAGAGGATGGGTTTTTCACCTTCATGGATGGGTTGCAACCATGGGCAAAGATGGAGTTGCAGCGACAGGGAGTGACCAAGCTCTTTGCTTCCTTGACTGCTGCCGAGTCCATCATTGAGATTGGGCGTAAGAAACCTGACTCCTCCAAACCAAAACCGAAGCACAAAGGTTATGGTGGAGACAAGGAGAAGTCAAGTCGATCCAACAAAGATTCGAGTGGCGGGAATAAGCCTTCGAATGGGAAACATGCAGATTCGAGGGACAAGCAGCATGGCAAGTGCTTCCATTACCACAAAGAAGGGCATATTGCCAGGGATTGTCCCCAAAAGAGCATAATCGCTGTCGTCAAGGAGACAGCTGATGGCGAGACTAGCGAGGCTCTGAAGCTTGGCTCCATCATTAGTACAATGGAGGTCAAGAAGGGTCGAAAGAAGAATGGGTTGATGTTCGTCGACATCACTATTGTTGTCCAAAAGTTGAGTGCACTAGTTGACACTGGTGCCTCTGAACTATTCATGTCCGAGCAAACTGCCGAGAAACTTGGCCTTACTGTCAAGAAGTCTAGTGGATCCATTAAGACAGTGAATGCCAAGGAAGTACCGAATGCGGGAGTCGCAAAGGGAGTTCAACTTGACATTAGAGGTTTGACCGGTAAGGAAGTCGTCAAGGTAATCCCACTCGATGACTTTGATTTTATGCTTGGGTTAAGTTTTCTAAACCGGATCAATGTTTTCCCTGTTCTTTTTGCTGATTGTCTGTGTATTCTAGATTCGAAGCATCAATGCATTGTTCTAGTGAGCCGAAGGTCAGGGGTAGGTGCAAAAGTTCTATCCGTAATCCAATTTTCAAAGGCGGTGCGTAAGGAGGAGTCCACCTTCATGGCAGCCTTGGTGTGCGATGAGCCTATCGCAACCGAGAGAGTCCCTGATGAGGTGGGACGAGTCTTGGTTGAATTTGAAGATATGATGACTGCCGAGTTGCCAAAGAAGTTGCCTCTAAAGAGGGATGTTGATCATAAGATTGAGCTTGTGCCAGGTGCGGAGCCCCCCGCTCGAGCCCTTATCGGCTGGCCCCGCCTGAGTTAGAGGAGATGCACAGACAGTTAAACGACCTCCTAGATATCGGTTACATCCGCCCATCCAAGGCACCCTACGGTGCGCCGGTGCTGTTCCAAAAGAAGCATGATGGGTCCCTACGGATGTGCATCGACTACAGGGCTTTGAATAAGCTCACAGTGAAGAACAAGTATCCAATTCCTCTCATTGCGGACTTGTTCAACCAGCTTGGTGGTGCAAGGTGGTTCACCAAGTTGGACTTGCGATCGGGCTACTACCAAGTCAGAATAGCCGAGGGTGATGAGCCAAAAACAGCTTGCGTGACGAGGTATGGTTCTTTCGAGTATCTTGTGATGCCTTTTGGCCTCACGAATGCTCCAGCTACTTTCTGTACCTTGATGAACAAGGTACTACAACCGTTCCTAGATAAGTTTGTTGTAGTCTACCTCGATGACATCGTCATCTACAGCAAGACATTGGAGGAGCACGTCGAACACTTGTGGGAGGTGTTCAAAGTGTTGCGGGAAAATGAGTTGTATGTCAAGAAGGAGAAGTGCTCATTTGCCCAGCAAGAGGTTCCTTTCCTTGGCCACATTGTTGGAGGAGGCATGATCCGAATGGACAAGGAGAAGGTTCGAGCCATTGAAGAATGGGAGGCGCCAACTAAGGTAATTAGGCTGAGATCTTTTATGGGGTTGGCGAATTACTATCGGAGGTTTGTCAAAAGCTACTCCAAAATTGCCGCATCATTGACCGACTTACTGAAGAAAGACAAGGCGTGGGATTGAGGATCAGAGTGACATAAAGCCTTTGATGAGATCAAGCTCGCCATAGTGAGTGAGCATGTCTTGGTGTTGCCAGATTACACCAAACCTTTCGAAGTTCACACTGATGCATCCGACATTACCATTGGTGAGGTCTTAATGCAAGAGGGACATCCAGTTGCATATGAAAGCCGGAAGTTCAACGAGACCGAGCGGAGATACACGGTCCATGAGAAGAGATGACGGTGGTGGTGCATTGTCTACGCACATGGAGACACTATGTGCTTGGGTCCAAGTTCGTGGTGTACACAGACAATGTCGCCAATAGTTACTTCTTGACTCAGAAGAAGTTGTCCTCGAAGCAAGCTCATTGGTAGGAGTTTCTTGCCGAGTTTGATGTTACTTTGGAGCACAAACCAGGGAAGGTGAATTCTGTGGCCGATGCCCTAAGCCGAAGGTATACCATAGAGTTTGTAAGTTTGCCAGATGGACCGGTGCTGGAGCGCATCAATGAGGGATTGACACATGACCCAACGGCTAAGTCATTGATCGAACTTGCCAAGGAGGGCAAAACCCGGAGGTTTTGGCTAGAGGGAGGCTTGTTTTTTGTTCTTGGATGTCGCCTCTTTGTGCTTCAATTTGATGGAATTCGAAAGAAGCTCATGAAGGAATGCCATGATTCCAAGTGGGTGGGACATCTGGGGATGCACTGGACATTGGCCTTGATGGCGGAGCATTATTATTGGCCGCACATGGGCAGTGATATCGAAGCCTATGTGAAGACTTGCCTTGTGTGCCAGCAAGACAAGATCGAGTAGAAGAGTCCAGCGGGGTTGTTACAGCCTTTTCCAATTTCGGAGAAACCACGGGTAAGTGTTTCCATGGATTTTATAGTCAGTTTGCCAGTTGTTGATGGAAAGTCTAGTATTATGGTGGTCGTAGACAGATTTTCCAAGTATGCGACATTTATCCTAGCACCCAAGGTGTGTCTAGCCGATGAGGCAGCTAGGCTTTTTCTCAAGCACGTGGTGAAGTACTGGGTGTTCCACAATCGATTATCAGTGATCGGGACACGTGGTTCACGGGGAGGTTCTGGACAGAGTTGTTCAGGTTGTTGGGCTCAAACTTGAACTTCTCGACGAGTGTCCACCCGCAGACCGATGGGCAAACCGAAAAAGTGAATGCACTCGTTGAGATCTACTTGAGGCACTATGTGAGTGCTAATCAGCGTGACTGGCCGAAGTTATTAGATGTGGCCCAGTTCTCTTACAACTTGCAGCGGAGCGATGCGACAAGCCAGAGTCTGTTCGAGATTGTAACCGGGCAGCAGCCGCTTACACCGAGCGCGGTTGTGACCGGGTACCGGGGGCTGAGTCCAGCAGCCTATCATTTTGCCAAGGAGTGGCATGAGCTTTATGACTTAGCTCGTATATGCTTGCACAAGGCGGGAAAGTGGACCAAGATGTGGGCAGATCGAAAGCGTCGTGATGTGTACTTTGAGGTTGGTGATCTAGTCCTTGCCAAACTGAATTCGATCTTGCGCAACCCAAATCACAAGGGGCTTGTGCGATGATGTGAGGGGCCGTTCAAAGTTGTGAAGCGGGTAGGCACCATGGCCTATCGACTAGAGTTGCCGCCGACCATCCGAGCTTATCCGGTGTTTCATGTGAGTTTGTTGAAGGCATATCACCACGATGAGGATGATCCAGATCGGGCAAATCACACCGAGCGCCAGTCGGAGTAAAGGTCTCATACGAGAAAGAGGTAGAAGCGATCCTTTCAGAGAGAACCATTCGTCAAGTGGGAAATCGACCAAGGCATGCGTACCTTTTCAATAGAAGGGTCTTCCAGAGTGCGAGATGAGTTGGGAACCCGCGGATGCCTTATGGCAATTCCAGGAGCAAATCGACCAGTACCATTCTAGCCGCGCGACGTGGGCGTCGCTAGAACTAGTAGGGGAGAATGTCACGGACCGCAAGCCCGCGACCGAGACAAGTGCAACCATGGCAGCCCAAGCCTATCTCTACAACATTTTGGGCTTGCCAAATGACCCAAGAAAGCTGGCCTTTTACCATGGTGAAATGAGCAAGCAGAGTATTTACCATGGTGAAATCCGATAAGGCATCTTACTTATCATTTTTGTGCTTATTTATAAAGATAATTCTCACTTTATCTCTTATTTGAAATTCAAATGTTGTAGATAGGATAGGCTCTCATCTGGACCGTTGATCCATTGTAATCTTGACCGTTGATTGTACTAAGCTCTCACTATAAAATGAGGCTCAACCCAGGTCATTTCATCATTCATCACTTACTTCAGTTTGTAAGCTTTTACCCAGAGTAATACAACTCAGTATTCACTCACTTTCTCTTGTTCTTTGGCCATCGCTTTTTTTGTTTCGCAGCGGTTTCTAAGTATTCCTACTTAGGAGGTTTTCAGGTGACTTAGCCCAGTTTTCGACCGAAAAAGCAGCTAAGGCCGCGCGGTTGTCTAGCAGAAGACTAGTCCCGTGTCAAATTGCATAAGCTCATACATGATAGAAGCAAATCTCACTCTGTTTGTAGAAAACTCCACTAAAAACCAGCTTCTCCACTAAAAACCTCCGCTCGTCAGGTCGAACTTTTGGTGACATCGACAAGTCTTTTTCTTCCTATATTCCCTGCAGGGTCTGCTTTTCCGTCTACAGACGTCGGTAGGCTCTCAACCGCAGCCCATTGAGACTTATATTCATCAGCTTCATCACCATCATCATCGCCATAAGAAGTCAGATAACGTAAACTCGACACTTCGCTTATGATGCTCACTCCAACATCTGATAACTCGATTGTTACAGAATGTATCTCATCTGAACTAGCCGGTCGGGCCATCATACGGTATGGGATGATGAAGCAAAGGGTTGAAAACAAGCACGGCGGTAGGAGACGCGGAGAGGTGGATATGTAGTATGACAGCAGGAAGGTAAGGACTAAGGATACGTTACATTCAAAGGCAGGAATATCCAAATAATGTAGAATCCAAAGAGTAGCGACTAGCGATGCACCTTATGCAAAGAGGAATCATGAAAGTAGAAACAAACATGAGTAAAGGTCCAAGCACAACACAAGGTGGCAATAATTGAAAGGGTATTTTGTTTTTGGTTTTTGGACACTCTAAGGGAGTAGGGAACCAGGAAGCAACAACGTGTTTTTTTGTTTTTGTACACTGTAAGGAAGGGGGAACCAGGAAGCAACAATGTGTAATATATATATATATATATATATATATATATATATATATATATATATATATATATATATATATATATATATATATATTTCCCTATATGTGTATATATAATTTTACATTTTTTTTGAACTATTAGATTGGATTAAAGGGATGTTATTAAGATTAGGGGCGAGCAAAATTAAAGTCGAGTAAAAAAACGAATTTTTTGACCTGACTTGATGCGAGAAAACTCGACTCTTAATTTTATAAACTCAACATGAAAAAATTCAAATAAAGTTTGAGTTATAAAATGGAAATTCGAATAACTCAAAATTTTTAGTAATTAGTGGATCAGTAATCAAGTTTAAGTTGAGTCTCTCAATTTTGTCTGATATATATAACACATATGAATATATATATATATTGTATATTATATATGATTATAAAAAGTCATTTAATTTAAAACTAGTTAATGTGATAATATTAAAACTAAATTTTACACGGTTTGTACATCAAAATTTTTTTCTTCTTTTAATTAAGTTTATTTTCTGTTTTAAGCGTTTAATAAAACGATTCGTTTATAATTAAGTTGGAGTCTGTAAAACGCAGTGTTTTATGCTAATAGTACTATTAGAGTCTGAGTCTCAGAAAATGAATGTTTATCCATTGAATGAATGAAAAAAACTCGGGCTTTTCCCCTGAACTTTCTTATCTCTTTTCTCTAATCTGATTCTCTTCTTTTCTTTGCTCTCTTTAAAAATTCTAAGTTCGATTTGGTTCTTTACATAAATGACCTCGAGAGCTTGAAGCCACTGCTTCTTGAGGATGCAATCGGACAAGGTTTCGGTGACGGTGGAGACCCAGGCCTTGGCGTTGTTCTTGCGGTCGAGTTTCTTCTTGAGGCTCTTGAGGGGGGTTTCTTGGACCCGGGAACCGAATGGCGTGATAGGCCTGGGTATTCTCCTTCTTTCCAGAGCCTTTGCTTCTTCTTATCTGAAACAGAACCGCCGCCAAGTGCTGAGGAAACGATGATGGAGTTTGGGGGATGGGGTTTGGTCTTGGAGATGGTTTCTGGGCGTGGCAGAGCAGAGGAGACCAGAGAAGAAGAGAAGGAAAGGGACATTGACGATAATGCCATGAGAGTGAAGTGTAAAAAAATATCTTCTCATTTGCTGCTATCTACATATACAGGAATAAGATACTTCAGATATTGTCCATGGAACGGTCTAATTTTGCCATCAGTCCCTATACTCTTATTGCTTTTGAAAAATACGGTAAAAATATAATTTTAAAAAGTAGTTTTAAAAATATTTTTTGATTATTTAATTTAAATATAAATATTTAGTATTATTGTCAAAAAGTACTTTTAAATAGATAAAATATATATTTTAGATATTTTTTTTGAAAATAAGATTAGTGATATAAACGAGAATATATGAGTAATTTTACTTAAAAGTGCTTCTGAAAAAGTTAAAAGCTAAAAATTTTAGCTTTTAAAAAGTACTTTTCAAATTAAACTGAAAATCAGTTTTGGCCTGCTACATGTTTTTCATTGCTTTTGATATCAAACTAGCTTTTAGAGCCTAAAGATAATTTAAAGGGTAAACTACATTAGTTCACCGAACTATGGTTTCTTTCATATTTTGGTCACCAAACTATTTCTTTGACAAAAACATCACTAACGTTATGTTTCCTTCCTATTTTGGTCACCGGCAGTTAGAAATTTTATTTTATTTTTTAAATTTTCCATGTCATTTCTTCTTTCTCCTCGTAAGTAATAAATGTTATTTTATAATATTTTTATTCAAACTAACATGATGGTGACACGTATTACTGCCTATTAGTGGAATAAAATGAATGAAAAATCAAAGCCCCTTATGCAACCAAATAGATGGTAACACGTGTAACTGCCTAATAGGATGGTGACACGTGTAACTGCCTATTAGTCGAATCTCTCTGGCTGCATAAGGGGCTTGATTTTTCATTCCTTTTATTCCACTAATAGGCAGTGACATGTGTCACCATCCTGTTAGTTTGAATACAAATATTATAAAATAACATATATTGCTTACGAGGAGAGAAGAAATGACATGGAAAATTAAAAAAAAATTCCTAACTGTCGGTGACCAAAATAGGAAGGGAACATAACGTTAGTGATGTTTTTGCCAAAAAAATAATTCGGTGACCAAAATAGAAAGAAAATATATCGTTAGTGATGTTTTTGTCAAATAATAGTTGGATGACCAAAAAAAACATAATTCGATGACTACTGATGTAGTTTATCCTAATTTAAAAAGCAACGAAAACAGGCCTTAGTGAATTTGAAATTTGATCTGTCTATTTTTTTAATCAAAGAATTTATCTAATCTCTATGCTCTATTATTGCAATTTAACAACGGGTAATCTACCTGGTGAACAACTAACTATTGAGTTTGACCTATTTTGATCATCAAAATATAAAAATTTAAAATTTGATCATCAAATTATTTTTTTATAAAAAGGAGGGTCTCGATTAAAAAACCTCTCATATCGGAATTTCACAAAAAAAATACAATCATTCCTCGCTAAACATTACAAACCCAAAGATAATCAAACCAATAACCCCTTACAGACCCTAACTTCAGAACATAAAATGGTCAACCAATTCCTTTTTTAGAAAGTAAATTTGCGTCTATATTATAGACCCTGAGGATCAGTCGAAGAATGACATCATTTAATTTAATTAATGCAGCAATCTCTCGAACCAAGTCAGAGAAAATATGTGTACAACCCTCAGGATTAAGAATTCAGTCCACTGCTACCTTGCTGTCTGATTAAACGATAATGCGAGCTTTCCTGTACCAAGACTCCTCTATACACAGGTCGATGTCATATTTTAAGGCAGATAGTTCTGTCAAAATTGGAGGACCAGGGCGAATATATTTAGAGAATGTGACCAAGGTCGAACCTTCCTCATTCCTTGAGATTCCACCAATGCCTCCCATCGAACTATCGTTGACTACAGTATCATCCACATTTAACTTTAGAAAGCCTATAGGAGGAACTTGCCAATGCAGGATGACACTCGATATCTATCAGCAATCGCAGGATCCGCCATTAACTCTTCATCGAAAATTTTAATCGCAGGATACTTCGCTTTATACCACCAAAGTAGTCTTAATTTACCCAAATAGAACAAATGCACCTTGTCCACACTTGAATTCCCAAACTGTCTATATTACCACAAAAGGAATCAGATATCAAATTGAATTTATATACTCAGACCTGCAATGTTCATGCCATACTTCGAATAAGCGCCCTGGTTCTAAATGGAAGGCGGTGAATACATTTCAAATAGCCGAGAATTTTTTCTAAACATACCATGAAATTTCACAGTAGAATAGGAGATGTGATACTGTTTCAGGGTATTTGTTGCAAAGTGGGCATAGGGTATCTGAAATTGAATTAACGTCACATTTTATAAGCTCGACTTTAACCGGGATACAATTTCGAATGACTAGCCACATGAACATCTCCAACTTTGAAGGTGCTAAACCAAGCCATACTAGTTTTTCCCAACTCTGATCCTTAGGCATCATTTTGAAGTGGGTTTTGACAAAGTTACTTACAGAAAAGTTACCACTCCTACTTTCGGACAAAATAACACAGTTCCTCTGCAGATTACTAAGTCAGAAATTTTGAAGTACTGATGATAATGGATTTCACTGATCCAATTCTCAGTCAAACATTTGTCTTCTAAGGTCTATATTCCATACCCAGCCTCAGGCTTCTTTTAAACCGAACTGTTAGGATGATCAATCAATCAATGGTGAATGTGGTCAAGAGGAGTGAATTGACAATTAAAAAGTTGTGGAAGCAAATTGAAAAATAAAAAGATTAAGACACAAGGAGTTATAATGGTTCAACCTTCTAACAAGGTTTACATACACTACCTTAGTTTCCCACTAAGAATTTTCTCAAATTCACTAAGAATTTCTTCCCTTTTTCTAAGCTTAAGAGAAAATCTTTACGCACTCAAAGCTTTCTAGCCTAAAGCTTTGAGAAAACTCTCTTTTACAAGAAAAAATTAGCAAACAAATAATCCTCTCAAAGGTAATGTGTTTGCCCAATTACAAGTTCACTCAAACCCAACACTTGAATAAAATGATTATAAGTATGAACACTCAAGTGGGTTACAAGAATTTGACTCTAATAGCTCAAAGATTGTTGGATGTGTGCTTGAAAGCTTTAAAGTTGATGAATTGTTGTTGTAGCTTTGGAGACTTAATTATATACCCCTTCATTGATTTCTAACCGTTTGGGTAACTGAGATCATCAATAGAGCCGTTGGACTTCATTTTTCCTACAATAAATACAGTCTACCAGCATAGGGTATCGGTACTCGGGCTTTGGTATCGGTACCTGCTAATAGAAGAAAGAGTCGTTGTACAAAGGGTATCGATACGCGAAGAGTCGTATCGATAGGTGGAGTCGATTTTACAAAGGCGTACCAATACAGTTCGTACCATATCGGTACTGGTCTTGTTCACTGGAATCCTGATAACTCGTGTAGCAAAACTCGTATCTATACACCTATAAGGGTATCGGTACGATATAATTGCTTTTCAAAGTTATGGTTCCAATAAACTGACAAGGCAACGGTCGAATATTAAATGCAAAAGATTTGGAAAATCTAAATACCCCGTATCGGTACGCATAAATTTGTATCGATACTCAAAGCAAAATTTGTTCATAGGTTGAATGACGTATCGATACGACTATAAGCGTATCGGTACCCAATAGCCATTACGTATAAAACGATTTCCAGTAGCTAAAGCCCATATCAATACAGCCAAGGGTGTATCGATACGCCTAGACCAAATTTGGTTGTTTGAGTACAAAAATACTTAGAAAATATTTTGGGGTTTTAATTTTTTACTAATAAGTAATTTGAAGTTCGAATCCTTGTCATTCTGTGAGAATTTTGAGTACTTAAAAATTTATCAAATTTTACAAATTGGTCCTTAAAATTCCTTGTTATATCAAAATTAAATATTAATTTTACACAAACTCTGCTATAACCCCAGATTTATTACACGAGAGAGCATAAATGGGAGGAAATTTCAACTTCAAAGGACAACTATCTATCCAAGGATTGGACTAGAAAAGGATTGAATTTCCATCCCCGAGTTTAAGGGTTAGGTTGTTTCTCAAGCAAGTCCCCACCAAGTCATCCTTGAAGAAGGATTTAATAATTCCATTCCAGACCCACGAATGTCGATTCTGATGTGAGTTGGAGGGCAAGATATTTTGTTGAGAGTCCCTATGTTTGTTATGCAATACTTTCTGCCATAAGCTTTCTTTGTCATTAGCGAATTTCCAAATTCTCTTGACAAGGAGTGCTCGAATATCCAAATTGATGATGCCCAAATCGCCATGCGACTTTGGCACACATACATTGTACCATTTAACCCAGTGTATTTTCTTCTTTTTCAGTGTCCCGCCCCAAAAGAAAGTAGACATAATTTTGTTGAGTTTATTCAAAATAGCGATTGAAATTCCGAAGATCGACATGAAATAAATGAACAAAGCACTCAGAACAGATTGTAAAAGAATTAGGCGACTACCGAAAGAAAGATAATTAAATTTTCAACTCGCAAGCTGTCTGTAGAATTTTTCTACCACCACAAGGAGATAGAGTTTCTCTTTGGCCCTAAAGGTAGGCATATATACTCCGCAAGGAAATGTCCCACTTCACAACCCATAGTAGAGGCCCAAAAGTCCAGATCAGAATTTAACGAAAGAGTACGTAGCTGTTAATAGAAATTTGTATAACTATACATTTGGTCTTTGTTAATTATTTATTCTATTAATTTAATCTTAATTTAATTAAATAAATTAATCATTCAATTAGGTTCCAATTGACTCAAAACGATGCACACCTTAGCAGCTCACCTTAACACTGTAAACGACTCGATTTCCTTATCCCACTTCTTTCATTTTCTTTTCCCTATTCCTAAATCCATTTTTCATTTTACCCCACTTTCTTTGTAGTTGCTGTTCAAAAGAAGGCCTTGGATTCGCAATCTCAAAATTTCTCATCATTTAATGGAAAAGGTTACTCTTTTATCGTATATATGTTTTTCGAATTAGGGTTTTTCATTCAATGCTTACTCAAACTGAATGCATGTATGCTTTTGGCTGCAGATGAAGCCTCTCTTGAACAAGAAGCCGAGAGGAAAAGAGGATGGCTGTTGAAACTGTTCTTTGCTGGCACTGGCACTGCAACTTTCGTTTCTCATCAGTTCTTTCCTTACATGGGTATTCTCTCTCGCATTTTAAACAAATCTTGTTCAAAATTATTAATTCCGGTTAATTAGTGTACATGTTATCTCAATTCTGGGTAATTATTTATTTTTATTTAATTAAATTCTTCTGATAAGGTGATGACACGTGTCGGCACCTAATTAAATGATTAATTTATTTAATTAAATTGATAGAATAAGTAACTAACATAGACCAAATGTGTAGTTATACAAATTTCCATAAACAGCCATGTCACCCTCCGTTAGGTTTTAACGGCTGATGGTCAAAATAGGTCTAATTAAATAATTAGGTGGTCGAATTTTAAATTTTTGTAGTTCAGTGGTCAAAATAGGTCAAACCCAATAATTAGATGGTCACCCAGATAGTTTACCCTTTAATAATACCGATTTGTCAAAAAAATAATACCATTAAAGTGATTTTATTAGGTTAGATGATGTGACATTTAACTAAAAAATTTCAATTAAAGGATACAATACATTTTAGGCAATCAATTATGTGTTCCTGTTAAAAAAATCAATTATGTGTTCACGAACTTTTTTTTAATTATAATTTAGTTGTTTAATTAAAATTTTGATATAAAATATTATTTTAACGTTATATTTAAAACATGACCTAGTATAATAGCAATTTTAGTATTTAAAACTTATAAATTTTATTAATTTTGATCCTAATTTAAAATAATTTAATAAATTTAACCATTTACATTTAAAAAATTCGACATTGCACCCACTTAACACACTCTTCAACCATTTTCCGCATTTCATGTTACTATCAATCAACTCGATAATTTTTTTTTTCATAATTTTAACCATCTGTCGAATTCCATGTTAAACAAAGTCATTTTTTTCATGTAGGGACTTTTTTATAAAAAGTGAAAGTCTTGGTGCAAAACTATAAATGTTAAAAGTTCATTGAAGTTATCCATACCATTTACGGCTTCAATGGTTAAATTTCTGGGGGATATGTCCAAGTTATTTTGACAGCAAAATCAACAAAAGAATTGGCCTTTCCATCTTTTTAAACATGGAAACCACCTTATCCTCACTGCTACATAACTTGCTATACAAAAGGCAACATTCTTGGCAATTCTACCATTAGGATTATGATTGTTTCTTCGAACAAGCAGAGGATGACCGTTAAGAATTAGCAATCCTCGTCACAACCGGCTCATCGAACACTAAAACTAAAGCTTAATGCTGATCTTATGGATGGACCTGTATTCCATATTCAAGCATAAGGAAGAGTAAAGCAACTATAATCTGGTAATGTAATAGCACATTACTAAAATGTAAATTCGAATGTATACCTGATGTAATTTTTCTTCCTTAAAGCTTACGGTTCTAAGCTTCAATTCTCCTCTGTGGGTTGTCATTTCATCTAATATCTCGGCATCACAAAAGTTGTCTTCGGTCCCCTCACTGTGGGAATCGAATGATACCCTTTCCTGTTAGAACATCACTAAGTATGTGATCAAATTGCATAAAATCATTTAAATCAAAGTAATACTTTGTTCCGGTTCTAAAATAACAAATTACGAGGAAGGTCCGAAAAAGATGTACCTTGAATGATAGACTTAAACTTAAGTTTCTGCGGGGTGTGCCGGCAATTTCTTCATACTCAGCAGCATCAAGTTCCCGGAGATATTCAAGGCAGAAAAACTTGGGAAGGATGTGCTGTCTGATGCTGATGAGGAGGAAGAACGGAAGTGGAAAAAGTATTCCGGCTATAGGTATCCATGTCACCCCAAAACATACCAGGAAGTATACCAATTGGAAGAGCGTGAACATCAAAATGGACTTGAAAGGTACGGACTCCACAAATGACGCATGAACACCTTCGAGGACTCTGTTCAAAGATATAAGATGCAAAACCACATCAACCATCAGATTCAGTTTCTTATCAGAGTTATACTACAGCTTCTATTCGATATATCTTAGTATATATCATCAAATATCTTCATAAAATGCTTGTTTCATATTTTAAGTTTTACTTTTAAGGTCCGCTGACTTACTTGTAACGTCTGCCAGGGGTGATAAACAGTAGCAACACCCTTTCCCAGAACTGGTTCCCTGGGAGACTGTCAATGGCCATGTAGGCAAAGTATCCCCACAGTACCGAGGTAGGAATCATTTTTACTATAGGCAGAGCACATAACGAAAGTCCAACAAGGAATGACTGCAACAAGTTGCCCATTCTTTGCTCATTAACTCTAACTGGCAAATAAGCATCAATATGTTTCTCAGGATCGAAGTTCTCTTTTGCAGCCTCCCTATCATCACGTTTCATTACAGCCTCTTTCAAATTCTTCAACTCTTTATCTACTGAAGTAGGCTGCAATCCAAAGGTTGCACGAGTGATTCTAGCAGCCAATCAAAGATGCTTGCAAGCGTGCATACGTATGAAGTAGTATAAGTAGTATTACAAGCCTACTGTACTTACAGCAGAAGAGGCATCCATTTCTATGAACGCAGCTTGCATCCTTCCATAGATTTCTGAGTTGCTTGCTAGTTGCGATATGCCCTCCTTGGCACTTTTTACCATTTTCTTCCGAATCAGCTGCAATCGATGGATTATAGAGTCTAAGAATCTAGATTGATGGGAACCATACAACAATAGAGGAATAATTTCAAATGTACGAAGTCTAACCTGCCGTTTGAGAACTGCAAGGCTCTTGGTGTGCATGGGAGATTGTGGAAGGTCCCCATTTGAAGGAGGGAGTCCCAGCAATCCACAAATCAAAGTCTGAAACCAAGATTGACAAGAAGCATTTAAGCTTGATATATATATATATATATATATATATATATATATATATATATATATATATATATATATATATATATATATATTCGAATATATAACTTGTAGAAAAAGGGGTGTGAGGACTACAAAAAGAGAATAGATCAGAAGAATCAGTTAAGTACCATAACTCCCAGCAATAAGATATCATAATGGTACGCGGTAGGATTTTTAAGGTCAAACTCCTTTTGTTGTGCCAACTGTGAAGCAACACTGTGATCGAAGAAGTATAGACCTGCTATCATTACTGCTGGTATAAAGGCAGCAAAGATGTACATTATTGGTACCTTCCACATATCCTGTAACAAGAGATACGATTTTGAGTATAAAAGCGAGGTATGCAACGGACAAACAGTATCCTCAACAAATGTTCCTTGATTGTAACTTAATGTTATGAATTTTAGAGACAGTTCAGTTATAAGATATCCACAACATAAGATCTCCGGAAAGGGAACAAATAAAGTAAATGATTCGTGACTAACCTTTATCACCGTCCAATGATGTAATGATTCAGGTTCCCAAAGAAGTGGACAGAACAATCTCCTGGGAACTCCAGAATTAACTTGTTGGGGTATTGTGTAAGACAATGCTGTCCAGCACAAGATCATAAGAGGAACCCCATAGTCTGCAAGAAAACCTCGAAGCCAACCTGAAAGCAAAGACATTAGAAACAAGATTTAAAGAAGAAGAAAAGGTCCACAAATAATATCCAGTGAAATTATCAAATCAGTAAATCCCGGTTAGTGAGTTGATGTACCTGTTCCATACCGCCATAACCTTGCCTTCGTGTCTTTAGGGAAGTGAACAGAACCCCAAATGAGAAAATGACTGCAAGCAACCCATTTGTATAAAGCCAGGGGAACTGATATTTCTCCAATTTAGGATTTTCGCCTTTGGGAACTGTGAATTCACTGATCACTCCCTATGATCCAAACATTGAAATTATCAATGTTAAACAACATGATTCTGCCACCATAAACATCACAATTCTTTTGTTGCACAAGTCATTTCAATACCTTAACAGCCTCTTGAAGGAAATGACAGTTATTAACATGCCGAAAAGCTCTCCAGCAATTCTTGTAAATCTGGTGATTATGGTACATGCATTGAATATTGCAAGAAGAATGAGCAGCATAGCTGTCCATACACAGACCCTGGGAAACAAAAGAAACAAAATTAAACAGTAAGAACATTTCAACTGAATCAAGAATCTTGAAGAATGTTAAGTAACGATATTCGTTACCATGCAGTCCAAGCCAAAAAGAGTTCCTGGCCCAGCTCCGACCTCCCTTTGCTGAAATTGTACAAATAAGTGTACATGATGATTGTTGGCTCCGCAACACCTACTATCAACAAAGGCTGCCCACCCAAAATGGAGTGAATGATTCCACAAATGGCAGTGGAAGCCAATGTTTCCACCGTGCTGAGGGCGCCATCTGAAACAAGAAAAACAAAAGCAGTCTTAAGGTTTATTCATGAAAAGCCATAAACTCAAGAAAAAATAGGACAAATGAGTTCTTGGCACTAAAATCCAGCATTAATAATCGTCGAGATAAGATGATTTGCATCAAAGTAACCTCATCCTAGATGTGCAAGCTTTTGAACATTCTCATAAACAAATGCAGTACCTGTATCTCGACTCAATTGCTCTCCAAAGGCAATGACAGGAAGAGCAGAAGCAAAGAAGATATAGAAAGTTGGAGCAAATATCCTGGAAGAAATGATAGTTGAAATATGAATCAAAATCAAAAAAATCTTCACCAGAGGAACATAAGTAGTGCCGAAAACATCGAAACGAAGAACATACCAAAAGCCTGAGCAAAACCCATTGACCCAATCTTGCTTGTAGCACTTGCTTCTTCCCTTGATGTCTTTGATTATCCCCTTGAATGGACTTCTCATGTTTCCCATAACTGATTCACCAGGAAAAAAAGGGGGTTTTACATAAATCTTATATTCTAAAATGACAGCAACACATGCAACCAAAACATAGGCAAAACAGTGCAGAGCGCAAAATGTCTCTAGGAAGTTGGTAAATCACATGATAGCACACCAATGACAGTCATGATAAAAGTGAGAATCAACTACCAAAATTAATGGAATACATGTGATTTGCAATTTACAAGTAATAACATCATTGAACATGGCAGAACCATCCAAAAGTAAGCTAATATAAAAACAATTTGGTCTGGCCATGCTCATAAAACAATAAATATAAACAACCATTCAGATGAAAGATTAATGGCAGGCTGAATAAAAAAAACCCAGAATGTCCAAAAGAAAAATGAACAATTTAAAGAACCCAGAATGCTACCAAAACAAAAATGTCATGGAAAACTATAAAACCTTATATTTTACTCACATTTAAAGTTTTTTTTCTCCTTTTTCATTGTTGTGATTCTCTTTTTGAAAGCCAATGCAGGTAAAAACTTGTATAAATCCAACATAAAAAAAGAGAAATGTATCATGACTGGAATGAAAATGGTGAACAAAAGACGGTGACGGACCTTAAAACTCCGGCGCTTGAGACAGAGAAGTGAGATTTTACTTCCTCAAGCTTTCCCAGTTTGCAGTTTACACAGAGAAGAGAGGCTGAGAGTGAAAGGGAGAGTTCCATCGTACTGTCCCTTTATACCAACAGATATTTTTCACTCGTTTGTTTCATTTTTTTAATGATCATTTTCTAGGAAAACTCCAAAATTTTCCCAGCTAATCATGTTGTCAAAAACATTGCACTTGGATTCCTTTTTCCTTCTTTTCGTTGAATGCTTTCACATGTTAATGTTTAATTAGTGTACGGTTATAGTTCATGTTTTTAGTCATAAAAACATGCATTATGAGTTTTAGGTTTTTGTAATACCCGATTCAGATTTATTGACCAATAAATCGGTATGTTTAAACAAAACAAAAACACGTAGGTAATGTATGTCCAAAAGAATGTAGGATGGTAGTGGATTATATAATTCGATACAAAACAATCCGTATCCGACGACTTTTGACCTAATACGATAGTGTTAAATTCTTTTTAAATATTTGGGTCCAAGTTGAATTTAAAGAGAACCCGACTCAAGGTTATAAATACACTCTTTTATATATTTACATATTATTAGTTAGTTTTTTTATAAAAATATATGTAAAATTATATATAAATAAATAGGCAAGATTACGAGATTAAATTAGATTTTATTTTATTTTTATGTTACTAACTTGAATAAATTAGGGTTTTATTCAATTATTTGCTATTTTGAAAAAAATATATAAGTGAAAACTTAAAAACGTGTTAAATCAGATCGGATGGGTCGAAATTGGTTTTCAATTAAATTTTAGGTCGTGTAAATTTATATTTGAATTCATATTAGGTTGAGATTAGATTTTATTGAGATCATTTCGGGTTGGGTTTAGGTTGGCCGAAAATTTATTTTGTTGTGAAAAGTGATCTTTATATTTAAAGGTAACTGGCGGTGAAAACAAATTTTTTTTATAAGTACCTTAAATTGGGAGTTTAGAGATTTAACTTATGTGTAAAAGATTAAGAGTTTATAATTTAATAGTTGTAGTTAGAATTTAGGGTTTAACTATAACCATTAAATTCTAAATTCTAAACTTAAACCGCTAAACTTTCAACTATAAACTAAATCTCTAACCCCCAATTTAAGACGTTTGTGAATTTTTTTTTATTTTCACCGTCATTGCATGATATATTTTCCTTATATCTAAATCCAATATAGGTTTGTTGGTATTCATTCATAAGTTTGATTTATGGGTTTTACACATACGAAGAGGGAAGTTCATGTAGTTCAAAAAAATGGATAAACAAATAATGAATTAGATCTTAACTCCATATTCAATCAGAGTGAACAAAAATCAGTTCAAACCGACGTAACGATCTTAATCACAGTCTTTAATTAAGTCGGCTTGATAAATCATTTACAATGATTAATTCAATATTTTTAAGGGTCAAAATAGATTAAGCCAATTAATCTTCGTTATAAATTTTCAATTTAAATGATATTTTTTAATTATATTTTGATACAAAATATGTATAAAAAAAATTACACAACTCTTCTTATTTAAGCCATAAAATGTAAGATTTAAATCGCTAACCCTAGCACCCTAACACCTAAACTTTAAACCTTAAACCCTAAACTTTAAATTCTAACTTTAAACTTTAAATTATACATCGTATGCACTAAACTCATAAACTTTAAACCCTAACCTAAATCCCTAAACCATAAAATTAAAAGGCTTATGTAGTTAACATAATCAAAATATTTTTTTATTTAATAAAGAAATAATTATATTTTTAACCATTAAAATTCGAATTCATATAAAATAAGACAATATATACAAACTTGTCTCACAATTGGTCAAATCGATTTATTCATTTTTAACCAAGCCAACCAATTACTTTTGGTCGTCCAGCATTCTTGCTAGTTGTTATGTCTTTTTTATATTAAATAATTAAAATATAAATAATATAAGGCTTAAATAAAAAAACAAGTGCTTAAAGTATATATTTTTTAACTTTAGGTGCTTAAAGTATTTTTTTGTAAAAATAATAACTTAAAGTTTCAAAAGTTATAATTTTAGGTGTCTGGTTGTTAACTATCGTTAAAAAAACCGTTAACCAATACAAAATTGACACGTGTCTTTTTTATTTCTTTAAACTATTATTTTTTTAATAATTTAAAATTTTATAAAAAAATCTTGAAATTCTAGAACTTTCTAAAATAGTCCCAAAATCCATAAATTCTAAATCCTCATCGTTGCTGTTGCTGCCACCGGCCGCCGTCGTCGGCCTCACCCTTTCGAACGCCGGACCCAGTCGACCATTTCCCCTCACTCGACGTTGCTGTAAATTGGCCAACGGTGTGCCAACCGAACATTGAACGTCGAACGTGAAATAATCGTTCGATTGACACACCGACGGTTTTCGGCGACGGCGAGTTAGGGGAAATGTTCGAATGGATTCGACAACCGAACGGGTATGGTCGGAGACGACGGACGGCGGCGGCAGCGGTGAGGATTTGTGGATTTAGGATTTAGGGACTGATTTGAATATTTTTATAAATTTCGAGATTTTTAAAAAAAAAATTAATTTTAATTTTTTTTCAAAAATAATTAAAAAAATCAATATTCATGCTATATGTCGTGTTTTAAATGGATAACGTTTTTTTAACAGCTGAGCCCATAAAATTATAACTTTTGAAACATTAGACACTTATTTTTATAGAAAAATACTTTAGGCACCTAAAGTTTAAAAATAATATACTTTGAGTACTTATTTTTCATTTAAGTCATAATATAATATGAACAGTCATTAATATATATATATTTATTTCAAAATTAAAATTTATAAAATCCAATAAAAAGAAAGATAATGTTTATTCTATAAGACCTGAACTCGAGCAGTTTTGTTTGTAAAAATCTATAGTACTTATTAAAAGGGTAAAATTTATTTTATACAGATTTGCATATTTATATCATAAAACTCAAATTCTAAATTTTTAACCTTAAATTTTTGAACTCTAAACTATATACTTTAAATTTTAAATACTAACATTAAATTATAAAACTATAAAATTTAAATCTCTAAATATTAAACTCTAAACTAAATTTATAACCTCTCAAACTAAAATGCTTTGAAAAGTTATTAAAGAAAATAAAGTTAGGAGAAACATGAGGCAATGATTTAGGAACTCTTGTCGTTTGCTACGGAACTGACGAATATTCGCCAAATCCAACCGTTTTGCAGGTGGCACATGATTTCCAGTCAAACTATTTCTGCAACCTACAAATGCTGTTTTATTTTAGGTTTAAATGAAAAATACGTGGTTAAAGTATATTTTTTTTAAATTTTAGGTGTTTAAAGTATTTTTTATAAAAATAGATGTTTAAAGTTTTTAAAGTTATATTTTTAGGTGCCTAACGGGTATTAAAAAACTTTTAACTAATAAAATAGTGACACGTGACATATTTAATTAATTATTTTTTCAAAATTAAAAAATATAAAAAACTTTCAATTTTTCAAAAAATCCCAAAACTTTGAAAAGTTTTCAAAACATTCATGAAAATCCCTAAAATACACAAACCTAAATCCCCCAATCGCCGCCGCTGCCGCCACCTATAGCCGCCACTGAGCTTACCGAGTTGGTCGCCGGACCAAGCCGGTCATTTTCTCTCACTCACCGTCGCCGAAAACGACGAACGACGTGCAGCCAAACGTCGAACGCAAAATCGACGTTCTCGTTGGCACGCCGTTTCCGACGACAGTGAGTGAGGGGAAATGGTCGGTTGGGTTCGGCGGCCGAAAGGGAAGGGCCGGCGACTGCGGTGATGAGAATTTGGGGGTTTCGAATTTGGGAGTTTTTAGGGATTTAGGGATTATTTTAGAAATTTTTAAAATTTTAAGATTTTTTTATAAAATTTTTAATTATTAAAAAATAATAATTTAAAAAATTAAAAATGTCATGTGTTGCATTTTTAATAGCTAACAGTTTTTTTAACAGCCGGACACCTATAATTCTAACTTTTGAAATTTTAGGCACCTATTTTTACAAAAAAATACTTTAGACACTTAAAGTTCAAAAATGGTATACTTTGGGCACTTATTTTTTATTTAAGCCTTTATTTTATTGGGGAAAATTGTTTAATTATATTTAGTTTAAGATTTAGAAGATTAGTTTGTAAAATTTAAAATTAAAAGTCTAAACTTTAATTTTTAAAGAATAAATAAATAAATTATATATATATATATATTACAAAATACGTATTAAAATCACTCTATTATTTTTGTTGTTTTTTGAATGACAAATCCATCAAACATTCGGACACTTAAATTAACATACATAACAATAGATCTTTAACTCTTCTTAAATTAACATTTGGACGCTTAGATTCGAATTTCAAACCCACACCCAAATTTAAAACACATTCTGAAACAGTTGAAAAAGACTAAACAAGACTCATGTGCATAGATTTGTTGTCTCTTAACAAAGTGTTTATTATCGCGGGTTATTCTTTTCCCAAAATAATTTTTTTCTCATTTAATTTCGTGATGTCCTCGTTACAACTACTCTAAAATTGAATAGTCAAAGGACTGCTCAAATACCATTTGTCATGAAGTCATTATTCTCTTCTCAAAAACATGTATGATAAAATGTATATAATTATCATATTTATATTTTAATACCTCTAGTTTCCTTTTTGATGTGAAATTTTCAGAAGATTTCACAATTATTTTCTATGCGTTAATGTTATAATATTATTATATTTTAAAATAACAATAACAGTATATTCTAAACATAAAAAATAGATATGACCGAGACAATCAGTTTGTGTGTGTACTAATTTCTGGGATCTAATATTTTATCGATATCCTCTCAAAACTCAAGCGGACTTTTGGGCTTAGATCGATAGTCCCTACAAATCGAGTTGAGTTGAAACTCGTCGGGTTCAAGTCTCTCAAGCTCTCTATTCCCATGTTGCAGGCTTTGCCTCATGCTCCGGATGGCCGCCCTCGGCTCTCTAACTCCTTGTCTCTAGCTCTACTTCTTGCCCATCTCTAGGTAATTACATGAAGGACGTAAAATTTTATGTAAGTGTTGTGAAGGGTCAGATAATTATATTAGAAAGGTAGAGAAACATATGTACAAATTAGATTGTCAATTAAAAAAAATTTTAAATTATAAAAAAAAATTAAAATTTTTAAGGGCTCGCTCTATTGCATGAGCACCCTTAAAGCTTGCTAAGACCCCCACTTTCATGGGCTACATAAAGCTTGAAATTTCTTTTAATATGTAAAAAATTAATGGGGGAAGAATGTAACTTTTGAATTTTAGGTTAAATTGAAAAACTTAGAAAAAGCGATTACTTATTTCTGTATTTGACTTATTTTTTAATTTTAAAATTTGAACTTGGGTCTCTTAAAATAAATACCACTCGTTGAGTTCATCATTTATTGCTTTAATTGTATTTAAGGTGATTTCATAATAAAACAATGAAAATAATTCGTTAAAAGAGTTTAATAATGTTAATTAATGAATTTTGTTAATAGATTTATTAATGAAATTTTAAATTAATAGTTTAAATAGAAGGAATATATTTACTTTCTAAGGAGTTTATTTTTTAGCTTTTGCTCAGGGCCCTGAATATATGACGGTCTTATGACTACTTTTTAATTCCATTGAGAGAATTTCCATGAATAATTTGTTAGAGTTTGTAACTCGAATTCTGCATTGTTTCGGCCTGAAAGTTTGTGGTGTGATCTGTTCGGTGAAAAAGTACAATTAAGAGAGAAAATAGGATATGTGGTGGAATGAAATGAGGTTTTCAGTTATTGCTGTGAGTCTAGTTTAGAAGAATAAGCATGAACACGACTTTAAATGAACGAAATCGAATAAAATTCAGGTTTGATTCAATTACAGCCCTGTGGAGGACTGAAATGAGGTTTCCAGTGCTCAGATTGCAAAATTAACCATGTTGCATTCACATAATATATTGTATTGTCTACCTGTTCTATTTCTGATTATGACCGTGATTGCAGATGGATGCAGAAGTTATTTCAGCTGGTCTATTGATCCAAGTTGTGGAGTCAGGTGCCATTTCCATCTACCAAGTTCGAGATCGTATAGGTATCGGCACTGCTCATCTATTGCATGAGAGCTTGCGCTTGAAGAATATCCCTTCCAAAGTCGACGTTTTGGATGATGATAGTGCAGCCGCCCTTCGGAAATTCTGTCTGACTTACTACGACATCAGGGCTCTCATTTTGGACCTCGCTCTCAAGATTGATATGATGAGGCATCTGGATTACCTCCCAAAATATCAACAGCAATTGCTTTCACTCGAGGTTTTGAAGATATATTCCCCCTTAGCTCATGCTGTGGGAACCAACTACTTGTCGCTGGAGCTCGAGGATCTCTCCTTTCAGTATCTCTTTCCTTGTTCTTACCTATACGTCGATACGTGGCTACGAAGCCAGGAGACCGGAAATAAGTCTCTGATTGAGATATACAAGGAACAGCTGCTCCAAGCTTTAAAAGCTGATCCTATCTTAGCCAACTTGGTCGATGGCATCTCTGTTAAGGGTCGCTACAAAAGCCGGTACAGCACAATGAAGAAGCTCTTGAAAGATGGGCGTAAGCCGGAAGAAGTAAACGATGTTCTGGGATTACGAGTCATATTGAACCCTAGGTCCGACATAGATATGTCAGAAGTAGGTGAAAAAGCATGCTATAGGGCACGTGAAATTGTTGAATCACTATGGGAAGAAATACCTCATAGAACAAAAGACTATATTGCAAGGCCAAAAGCAAATGGTTATAAGAGCTTGCATATGGCAGTTGATGTGAGTGAAAATGGCACGACGAAACCACTTATGGAGATACAAATACGCACTACCGAAATGGACACATCGGCCACTGGTGGAACTGCAGCCCATTCATTGTACAAAGGTGGCCTAACTGATCCAGAAGAGGTGTGCATCGAGACCAGTTGTTAATCTACATTAGTGATGGTTATTTCTCTTTTTTTGACATAGTTTAAAGTAATCGGCCCTTTGTTTATTTTATTCTCAGGCAAAGAGACTTGGGCCATAATGATTGCAGCACTGCGGCTTAAAGATTTTCCGTCCACGATTCATAAAGACCTTGAGTTTGGTCAAAAAGGTGAAGTATTCCGCCTTCTCGACAAGAACGGTGATGGTAAGATTAGCATCGAAGAACTGATGGAAGTTATGGAAGAGCTTGGTGCATCGGGGGAAGACGCCCTTAAGATGATGCAGCTCCTTGATTCAAACAGTGATGGTTCTTTAAGTACTGACGAATTTGATTTGTTCCAAAAACAGGTAAAATGGTTATTTTAGTTTTGAACTTACAATTGCTACCTACACTTCTAATGCCAACTTTCATCGAAAAATATGGTGTTGAACTAATTGGAAGATATTCTTTCCGATGGCAAAAGTCGGTGTATGGTTGTTCCACTTGTTTGTTTTCTTCGTAAATGTGGTTCTTTTAACACCTCCAGGTTCATTCATGCGTAATTTGGAAGACAAAGATGTCAAATAC
The DNA here is from genome assembly GCA_019671005.1 of Hibiscus mutabilis. NCBI lineage: Eukaryota > Viridiplantae > Streptophyta > Magnoliopsida > Malvales > Malvaceae > Hibiscus > Hibiscus mutabilis. The sequence goes on from CM033736.1 coordinate 46,014,762, forward strand.
AAGATTATGCTGAACGACAAGCTCCAAATAGCCGACAACAATGGCTTGATTCAGGTGTATAGTAAATAATTCGGTGATAGGCTTGCGAATTAGATGACTGGTTGTTGAGAGGTAAGCTGTAATCATTTACTGCTTATTCTATGCCATGTAAATCATACGATTGTATGTGTATATATACTATATAAGCATACTGAAAACTTTTGATCTTCTCTAGATTTGTAATATCCAAAGAATAGAAGCTTTATGTTCATAAATGAATGTAAATAACTGGTGGCTCACCACCACCGTCGTCCGCATAACTCTCTCAAGTGCTTCTTGAACTGCTCGTTCCGACTTGTCATCAAGAGCACTGGTGACTTCATCTTCGGTGCTCTAATTACAGTCGTGTGATGGCCACCCGTTGCTTTTTTTCCCTCCGGGCAAATGTATGCCTCGTTCACCTACCACTGCATTGTACCCCTGTAGCAATCTTCTAATGAAGCTGTGGGCGTTGACCAGTTCCACCGCAGCTCTGATTTCGGCCTCTGTAGCAACTCCCACGTTCCCATATGTGATGTTTGCTCGGATGGTGTCGTTGAATAGGACAGGCTCCTGACTCACCACGCCTATATGCTCCCGTAGCCATTTCAGCTTCAACTTTGAAATCTCAAAGCACCACCATGCACGGATTGTTGGAAGATGTACACAGAACAAACACAAGATTTTAAGGCTTAAGATTAGGAATGAGGTTTATGAATTTTATATTATTAATGACACTAAAAAATGTGAAATGATTTAATTTTAATGTAAGGCAAGAAAATGTTGTATGATCAAGATATAATTTTAAAATTTTATGTCACGAAATGAGAAATTTTGTGTTAAGCAAAAAAAAGATTGAATTGATGGTTTTCGAACATGTTTATGAGCAATAGAGATCAATACACTACTGGGCCCCTTGGACCTGCCCAAGCTTTTATTGATTTATAATTTTTATTTTTTATACATAAATTTGATAAAAAAAAATTACGCAAATCTATATATTTATTATTTAAAAATTAAAATATAAATTTTTAATTTTAAAATTTAAAATTTAAACTCTAACTTTTAAACTCTATAAATAACCTTTAAAATCTAAACCTAAATTAATTTTTAATTCTAAAACAAACAGGCTACATAACATATGTATTAAATAATCTTTTAAATAATATTAACATGTCAGTGTTAATAGAGGAGGCTCATTATGCATGTAGATTGAGAAACAGGATTGTCCCTTTGCATAAGGGCACTTGAAGATAGACGTGTACAAAATAAACTGTAACCGTTAACCAATATAACCGTTTATTTTATAAGTTAATTAACGGTTAAGCGATTTCGATTAATTAAACTACTAAAAAAATAATTAATGGTTAATCTATAGGTACTTCTTTTAACCACGTATGACATTTATATTTAAAATCTCCCAATTTAAGTAATTTTTTATAAAAAAATAATATAATATTTATCAGAGAGATAAATTTATTATTCTAAAATGAAATAATAAATATTTGAAAAGAAAATTATAATAGGTTACAGATTCACCTATAACCAAACTATTTCTTAACAGTTAACCACTATAATAGTTAACCATTTAAAAAAATTAATAGTTAACAATTTCTTAACAGTTAAATTACAGTTAATAACTGCTATAACGATTAATCAACTTTTAAATTAAACGGTACAGTTAACATTCCATAAACACCCCTACTTAAAAGGTGATTACTTTCGCCTCGGATCTAGAGTTTCACTTGAAGGGATAGGCCAACTAATCCACATCAAATATTATAGACTCGTTATAAGAACAATCATTGTAACATAATTTACTTTAATCATAACAAGATCCGAATCTCTAATCTCACTTAAATAACCAAACACTCAACACAAGTTATAGATCGAGATGATAACAATCTAGTCTCCGTTCAAAGTTATAAAAAGAAAATAAACATATTACTTTCCTACTACCAGAATTCATATATCAGAATGATAACAATCATTCATGCGGATTATTTCGTCGTACCAAAATTCATATATCACATCCAATAATATCAGAATTAATGCATGATTTTAAGATTCATCTCCTAATCAAACAAATATATTGGTGCCACCTCTAGGTACATTGAAAAACATCAAAGGTTCCAATTTACTGGGTTTGAAAATACACAACCGATAAGTTAAAAGTACAGAAACGTTTAAAAACAAAGGTCTAATCTAATCCAAAAGCAGTTCAACTATTTCTTTCTCTTACCCCCACCAGCCTTCTGCTTTCTATTACTAGTTTCTTTAGCTGGCTTCTCAGGTTCCTGTCATCGTGACGAGGAAAAATTCATGTAGGCCACAAATCAATGCATAATCAACTCCACAATTCAAATTGTAGAGAGAAAGAGAGTAATGACGGCATTGTAATGGTTGAGTAATTGAATGAATAGCTTAACAAGCGACACCACAAAACAAATACGATTATAGCCTACATCCTAAGAGAAAAATGAGCGAGAAAAAACTAAAACACAACATGAAATGATAAAATAATACAAAAGAAAAACAAATTATTAACGTGTAAAATTTTCTCTAATGCGAATTCTTAGAAGCGCCCAGACCAATATAACACCTTTAACACATCATTATAAAAGAAAACAAGTAAATATAGTGATTGCCAAGTCCAGTTTTCACCTTCATGACCAAAGCAGAGACACCCCTTGAAAATACCAAGTGCTTGAAATGCAACCCTACTAGTGGCTTTCTAGCAATACCCTTGGGCTTGGAACGATTACAAACTAGTGGAGAGAATATCTTAGTGTTTAGCATTGGTTAAGGAAATTAACGCATGCATTTGGTTCCTTGTAAACAAGTGCACTATATTATATAGAGGCAAACATCGGAGAGTGTATTACCTTTCATTCTTTCACCTTTAAAAGATTATCTAACACCAAATATATTTCTCAAAACTTAAAAAAACAAAAACCAACCTTTCGTACTTTCTATTATTAAAATAAAAATCTTACAAAACAACAAAATCCCACATTCAAAATAAATTATGCAAGGCCAAGCAGTATAGTTTTATGCAAGTAAACAATAACTATATGTACCAAACAAATAACCCATTAATGCAGATTCAAAAAATAAATAAAGTTATGATATATGAAATGCAACCAGTCAAAACAAATAAAAAATGTAAATAGATCAGCAAACAGGTAAGAGAAAAGAAAAATATAGTGATGGTTAATAAAAATGCTCAGTGAAGCTATACCTTTCGTTTAATTCGTGCAGACGTGTTAGCAACTGTCTTAAAAAATGACTCTAATCTGGAAAGAAACTGGGATAAGACATAGTAAGCATTAGCATAGAAAATTATATCATCATTCGATCTAACTACATGTTACTTACCGGCCCTGTGAGGACTTGTTCTTGGCTGCTTTAATTTTCTCTATTCCCTAATGAACAAAAGAAATAAACATAATCAGATGATTTTTTTATCAATTTAACCAAAAATATATCATAAAAGTTTGAGTTAATAAGAGAGGAAATACCTTCGCCACTCTATCAATATTGAATCCATTTTCATTCACCAGAAAGTTTATCAACCCCTACAAAAATTGACAAATTAATGCAGCTGCATTGAACTTGAAAGATGGTTACACATTGCTCATAACAAAATATGTAATTAGGACTGGGATTACGCACTTCAGTATCTGGAGCAATCCACTTCAGATCAAGTTACTCATCATCCATGCAGACTAATGGTTCTTTAAAAAGCCGACGAGCCTCTTCATATGGCCAGTCATCAGGTATTGTGTACCTGAATACGGAAAACGTTTTTATTAATGCTAACTAAATTAGTTAGTACATGAAGAAAGATATATGAATCATTTAACACCACATAAAAACAATCCAGACCTCTCTCTGTTTATGTTCTCAAGTATTTGCTCTATAGACCCATGTTGACGAATAAGCTTCAAAGCTGTCTGTCCGCCAATACCTGGGCATAGCTTCAGAATTAAATCATATAGCAACTGCATAACATAATTCTAGGGCATAAAGGTCAGACATTATAAAGGAAACCTCCACATACCTCGGATACTGTCGCAATAATCACATCCAGAAAGAATGCACAAGTCAATGAACTGGTCCATGGTAAGATTCAGCTCCTCCAGAACCTAACACTTCTCCCCATCAGAAAAGCAAGCCCAAAACCAATATAGTACATAAGAATATAATGCTTAAAGCACCTTTGCAACATCGAACTCCATGACTGGAACTTTTCTTGAGCTCGGGTCCATTAAATGTCGAAGAAATTTAGGAGTTCCAAAGGTTAAAGAGTCCATGTCCTCAGAAGCAACAGCATAAACCTGATAAATAAGAAGGCAAATAGTGGAAACTAAAATAGGATGCTTCTTAAATGGCATTAGAAAAGAATAACTTTTTCAATCTCATAAAGGTAAATACGGTTATTCCATGTCCATTTTCAGGATTGATAATTGATTAACCCCTAGACAAACAACTTATCAACCGGACACTTGCCCTTCCAGATTTGCAGAGTGCGGCACATTGGGCCTCTGCTTCAGAAGGAGCCTGTGAAAAAAAAACACAACTCCATAAAATGAATTTAGCTTCTAAACCCCAAACCAAAAATCTGACACTCCAATGATGGACACTCACATCAATAACAGGCACCCCCATAAGTCTTAAAAGCTGTTTACAGTCTTCATTATGCTGCTTTGTCACCTGGAAACAGTAGAGAGAAATGAAGCAACAACGCACTTTGGCACGGTTTATTTTATCCAGATCTTCTGTATTTAGATAATAACTAAACATCAATGCCAAATAAAACAGTGAGCTATCATATCTAGTATTGGGAGAAAATGGATGAGAAAAGAACTTACTTTCACCGTACGCTTGCTGAATTTTTCAATGTCCAACTGATTTCCACTCTGATAATAAAACAATAGCAAATTAATTTTCTTTAGTGGTGAAACAACAAAAGAAACCTTTACTTATCACTCTGCATGTGACAGAAGAGAAAATACCTCCATGGCTTCTTGCAAATCCGCTGTAGCATCTACCCTCTTTGAGTAACTACATAATAAATTTCGAATAAAAACATGAAAAAGCAGCATTCTGCTCGTTAAGTTCCAGCAATATTGAAGGGGGAAAAGCAATAAAGAATTTGTATTAATTGCAACAAAGTACCGCTTAGCAAGCTCTTGTTTTTTCAAATCAGGAGGCTGCCCATCAAAAACATAGCTGAAAGAAAATACCACAAGCATTAGCAAATAAAAAAAAAACTGCAGGATGTAGCACCATATAAGCAGCATCGGGCACATGATGTGTGAGTTAAAATGGCTGATTAATTAACTTCGTTCTAAAGAAAAAGAAAAGGAGAAGAAACACATTACGCAGGTTTAACCCCAGCTTCAAGAGTGCGAGTAAACATGCCTTGCAGATGACTACAGATTAAGCAAGTAGAACCCATGTCAACATTTTACGAACTAAATAATATTCGAAATGAAGAGTGAAAATGTATTTGAAAAGGGAACTGCTAACCACAATTCTGTAAAAAAAAATACAGAGAAAATAATGATTGAATAGAAAAAATATATTAAAAACCTGGTAACTTCACCAGCTTCATTGGTGAGCGTTTCAGTCCCAATGCGGCCCACAACAATCTACAGTAGACCCAAAATTTAAAAAGAAAAAATTACACTATTAGCTAGTCTCAGCCCTAGAATGGATATAAAGACGAAAGCTTTCGTTTTTTAAAAAAAAATCTAGGGGACAATATACGAACGAGAAACTGGTAAATGCTCATGCTAGCGTCGATGGCAATCTTGCGACCAAAATAGCTTTCTAATTTCTGTTCCTTCATGCACTTTGGTGCATTGTCAGCCAGAAGCTTCGTTAAACCCTAATCATTAAATTTAAACCACGAAACATCGATCAATTTTCTAGAAAAGAAAAACCCGATTTATATAGTTAAAAATTTGTTTAGGAAATCTTGAAAGGAAAAGAAAACGCACCTTAATGCCCATTGTTGGTTGAGAAAGGAGGAGGAAGAGCAGCAGAGCAGTGGCTACCACCGCTAAGGATTTTCTTTGAATAAACTAAAAGTGTGTTTCCTTCGCTACATTTAGTATTTCCCTCCTTTCAGCTACTATTTACACCATTTTTCGGAGAGTTAATTGCATTATAGGTCCCCCAAGTTTTGAAGGTCTTATAATTTTTTAGAAGGTCACATCTCAATTAGGGATGGCCAGGGATCGGGTCAGGTTTTTGGCCAACCCGATCTCGACCCAAAAATAAATATTTTAAATTTAAATTTGACCCGAAAATTGCATACCTTAACTCGAACTCGACCCGACTTGACCTATATAAAAAAATTCAATTTTAGAGACCTAATTGTAAAAATAATAATTTTAGGGACCTAATTGTAAAAATTCATTTTGAAGGACCTAGATGTAAAAAATAATTTTAAGGACTTCATTACAAAAAAATAAGACAAAGCAATATTACAAATATCTCTAAAAATATAGGAGAAATTACATTATTAGTTCTAGGTTGGGTCAGTTCGAATATTTTTTACCTTATACCCAACTCTGACCAACCCGATCACACCTTTAGTAAAAACCCGACCCGACACCAACTCGACCTGATCGAATAGGGTGAAATGCTCATCCCTAAGTTTAATTCTCATGCCTTAAAAATATATTAAATTTTATTAATTTATAAATTAATATCACGTTAATGGAAGAATTAAAATAGAATGATACTAATAGTTTTTTTTTACAATAGAATGTTTAAAAATTTAAGAATTAATTTATAACGAGGTTATAACTTAGGGATTGGTATAAGTTATTTTAAAGTTTATGGATTATTTAAAAAAATAAAATTTAGAGACTAATTTAAAATACAAATAATAATTCGGAGATCTGAGTATCAAGTTTTCAATCACTTTGGCATTTCTACCCTATCTATTTTTTCTTTATCACTTTAATCTCTTTTTATTACATTGGGTAAACTATATAGATACCATTTAATTATAGGGATGTTGTCAATTTGACCACTGTGCTTTTAATTTTGATAAATATACAATTTAATTATTTAAGTGGTTTTAATGTAGGCATCAACCGTTTAAATACAACGGAGACGCAGTTGTTAAACAAAATTAGTATAATTACAAATTTAATCTCATTATTTATATATTTTATCAATGTGGTCCTAAATTGAGTTTAATTTAATAAATTCATCCTCTAAACATATAGTGACACATGTCACCATCCGAGCCAAAGGTTAATATTTGTTACAGTTTTACAACCTCCTTTATTTAAAGTTGTAATGCAAGTAGTGTCTCCGAGCTGCAAAACTCTGATAATATTAGTACTAATGAGATACAATCATTACATCATCAGACTCTTCATTCTCTTCCACCTTCTCCTCTTTCTTGGCCTCAGCTGCTGGTGCAGCACTATCGCCAGATTTAGGAGCATCACTGCCGCCTGAAGGAACTGAAGCCAACTTCTCCCTTCCAGAAGCATCATAGGCTTAGCGTTTGTGTTTTCAATTTGATGGTGAAATGTGCCGTCATTTGATTGGATAGAAAAATATTGATTAAATAAATTAAAATTAAGAAAAATACTTTTCAAATCATATGGTGATATGTGTCACGATATGACTAGAATTTACTAAATTAAATTCAATTTAGGAGCAAATTGATATAATGTGTAAATGATGATGACTAAATGTGTAATTATCTGTTATGTGAAACCACTTAAATAACTAAGTGGTATATTTGCTAAAATTGAACGTATAGTGGTCAAACTGACACTAACCTCATAATTAAGTAGTCATCTGTATAGTTTAACATATTACTTTTAAATAAATTTAATATAACCCAATGAAATATTACCACGTGTTAAGATAATTAAACATTTAAACTATCTAAGAAGTATCGAAAATCAATAAAATACGAAAAAAGCTATAAAAGAAATCACAAAAATCTTCTCAAAATTCCAAATTTATGTTTTTTAATTATAATTTTAAGGAGGAAAATTATTTACACACTACGGTGAAAAATATTTCACAAGCGAATGAGTTATATATAGGATTTTACATTTTAGAATTTAGTGTTTAGATTTATTATATGTGGTTTAGAATTTAGACATTAAGAATTATGGTTAAAAATAACTTCGCTTGTGAATCATTTTTCACCACTAGTGCATGAAATAATAGCAATTTAACTATCGATATTTTATTTTAGATCAAAATGACCCTTCTGGGATAAAAACTGTTAGTCAACTAAAGATAAATAACTTAAAATGACGTGAAAAACCTACATGGCAGTGCGTGCCTCGATAACAATGTCATGTAAGCAAATATGTTGACTTTACAGAATGACACATCGATCAAAAATAATTTTATAAAATTGTATAAAATAAAAAATATTTTTTCTTCTGATGTATCATTATGTCAAGTAATTTTAAGTTATTTTTCGTCAGTTGACTAACAATTTTCATTTACATAGGGGTTATTTTTAACCAAAATAAAACGTTAATGACTAAATTACTTTAAAAAATAATATGAACCAAAATATCTATTTAATCAAACATTGAAGACATTTGTTGACATTATGCAAAAAAAAAATATGAGATTTTGTTGTATTCCTCCTCATCGTCTAATTTGCCAAGGTTCTTTCTCGGAGAGTTAAGGGACATTCAAATAGGCGTGCTTTTATGTAGGTTCTTTAATCTAAAAAAAGTTAGGCTTAATGAGTAGTTTTGTCCATGTAATAATTTTAAATTAATAAAGTTGTTTCTCCTTTTTTAATTGTATCAGTTTAGTTCAGACAGTTTTTTAAAATCAGCAATGTTGTATCTCCTTTTTAATTTTATTAATTTAGCCCTCAAATGTCTGAATTGTATCGATTTCGTCTTTTGACTGTCGTTGACTAATATAATTGTTATAAAAAATTGCCTTTTCAATGTCAAACGCTCTGTCATTAAATAATTAATAGCGCTTGAGTTAACATGTCCATATGTCATTTTCTTTAATAAATTAATGTCATCCAATAAGATGGTGACGAGTCATTTTTGATGACATGACAGTACAATTGACATAAATTTTATTTAGAAAATATGTAATTTTAAATAAATAAATAATTCTAAAACTCTCATTTCGTACTATCATGTCATCGAAACTAATCTCTTATAAACGATCTCCTCTACAAAACCATAAGGTACATGGGCTAGCTCATTATTAAATAAAACACCCCGGAAACTTGGTACAATCCTAGGGGAAAATTCTAACCCATTATAAAATGACTACATGTCGCCTTAAACTTCTACATCATACTCTCCGAAGAATATCTCCGTGAATACGACATATCCAGATATTCGTCTGACTCTACAAAAGGAATGAATATGACTCCAAAAATAAAGAAGTAATCCAAATAGACCGCCTTGGTCCTGATGTGCTCCAAACACAGCTACAATTTGCTCGTACCTGTCTCTCAAAGGGTTACATCTAGACCCATACTTTCGACTGATTTTATAAAGATAGAGGGTGCCTCCGTCCCATCGTTGCTTAGAGCATCACGATTCTACAAGAATAGAGAAACATGTGTTTCATGCCACTAAAAGCATGTAGATTCTACAAAGAGATGCCTCCGTCCCATCGATGCTTGAAACATCGCAATTCTACAAGGACGGAGAAGTTCATATCTGATGCCTTCAGAAGCATGTAGGCTTTACGAATGAACAAATGCATCATAAGGGAAAATTCCACACATACTATCTCCACAAAACGCACGAGTGCAACCAAAAGAATACCTTCATATTTCTCAAGAGAAACCCTCCAAAAGCATAAAAGGAGATGCCTTCACCCACAACGTTCGATGCTACAAGATTGTTGAGAAAAACTCCACTCTTTAGCGCGCTCGATTCTACAAGGGTACGAGATGCCTCAACCTCATATATGATTGTCTCTCCAAGGGGTATGAGATACCTTCATATGATGACGACCATGCATTCTCCAAGGGCATCGAAATAACTCTGCCCAAAAAATAATTTTCTTTATGGGCGTAGAGATAACTCTGCTCAAAAGATAATTTTCTCTAAGGGCATCGAGATAACTCTGTAAAAAAGATAATTTTCTCAAAGGGCATCAAAATAAATTCACCCAAAAGGTAATTTTCTCCAAGGGCGTCAAGATGACTTCGCCCAAAAGATAATTTGCCCCAAGGGCGTTGATATGACTATGCCCAAAAGGTAATTTTATCCAAAGGTGTCAAGAAGGCTCCGCCCAACATAGAATTCCCTCTAATGACAATGAGATAGGCTCCGCATTATACGGGGTCACTGGTCTGGGCGCATGAAATCGTCATTAGGCGATTACCTCCAAATGATGAATCAACATAACGA